>JAWIIS010000009.1:7996954-8709243 GCA_033682625.1 Helicoverpa zea x Helicoverpa armigera
ACGCTCAGAGCGAACGCAGAAGCGGCAGCGCGGGCGCACCGCGAAGCTCAAGAGCAAGTCGCAGAACTTTCCGCAGCGTTGAGCAATGCTCGTGAAGCCGAGAGAAGGGAGAGGGACGCGGCCGCCACCGCCAACGACCTGCTGGCGACTGCCAGGCAAGAGTTGCAGAGACTGAGGGATGTACCGCCCCCACCGCCCGACCCCCGCCTCGATGAGCTCAGGAAGGAACTCACGCTGCTCAGGACGCAGAATAAATGTAAGTATCACTAAATTTTGGATCCATTAACGCATATTTATCTTTATCCAATGTGGCCAGGTATGGCCTTGTGATTTACTGAAAGAAGGTTTGTTTAGAGTTCTCGTAAAACTAATTGAAATTTTGGTACAGTACAGACTAAGGGAACGGATGTTGATAAAGTCCGATAACATGTGACGCCGTACTACATATAATATAACGTAAAAGAACAACGTCAATTTGATATTTGACGATTGCCAAGAAGTAGATTACCGAATACAATTCGAACAATACAAAAAAGTGTCGCAAAACAAATGATGTATGAAACGGAACTTGCTGATATTTAAAACTCTCTTGGTAACAATGGATAAAACCTGATACACCAGCTTGATATTCACAATATTTCAATATCATGTTCATTTCGCTGCTGTAGCGACTGAATGAGTACGACGATAATAATCGTATCAGTTTTAAGTGCCAACAATTGAAGCATCTGTACGACACACGTGCTTGAGAGAGCTATGTTAAAATACGCAATTAGGAATAATATTTTCTAGCACACAAATGTCTGTGATGCTAATTTTAATTCTCTTTTGAGGGGGACAATGAATGACTCATTTGATCGCATGTTCTTTAATTGCTAAACATGGGTCGATTATGTTGGGGGGACATCGTCAAATATACTTAATTCTTAGAATCATGTGTAACACAAGTTAAAACTTTAGTGTTTTCAGGTAGTCAGTTTTTAAAGCACCAACCTGTCTTTCGCTTTCCCGATAAGGTTTTTCTAGTTTCGGGTGATCCAAAACCGAAAAACTATAAACTTAATTATTCTAATTTCTGTTCCAGCACTCTCGGAAGCTCAAGAGGAGTTACAAGCGCAGATCCTAACGCGCGGCGTGGAGGAAGGTCGCAGCCTGCTGGATGGAGTCAGTGGGCCTCTGGTCGGCACCAACTCACTCGCACACGAACTGTCGCAAATGAGCGATGATGAGGTAAATATATCTTCCATATTAGCTCATTTTATCTTCCATGCATTGAGAAATTAGGTGTCCATCATGCATTGGTTCGATAAATACTCGCAAGTTAGGTGTTAGGAGATCAATTAGCTGCACTTGATGACTTGAAATATAGGATTGGAATTTGGCATCATGTTCTTTAGCCATTACGATTCACAAAGTAGCTTTTATTTCACCTGCTATCACAGTTTTTAGTTTTTAAGTTCGCATTTTTTTCGTTTTCAATCCTATGGCATGCCAGAATTTTTTAAGTTCTATTTTAAAGTTTAGGGAAATTCATTGCTGCCTGATCAATTGACAGCAAGCTTTACAAATTGTTCATTATCTGATTAATTGGCTTATTTACACCAACAATTTTGTGCTTTCTGCTTGAAGTATCTACTCAAAATAAATTCGTATTCGATTATTTCAACTGCCGCAAATTACATAAAAATATTAAGATACATTCATACTGGCTCCATAACATTCACAGTCAACATATTCGCGTTGCTTTGCTTTTTATGAAGCCTGACTGACTCGATTGCGGAAACAATATGCCTATATGTCATGTATGCATTTTTGCAGCCCGATGGTAACGATACACAATCTGATCTCAGCATAGAGATGGAAAAGGTACGAAATTTTTACTAACTGTGCATGTCTGTACCTTTAGAATACCGCTAACTGCATGCTTTATAACATATTGATTTTTACATACGATTGGGACTGAACATGTACCTTTTTCATACTTTATTAAAGGAATGCTTGCCCTCATATTTTATCCTGTAATATCACATCATTTGTACACCCCAGCATGAGCACACGGCCCTTACACAACGCTTGTGTGTGTTTGATATCATATTTAAGTTCACATTTAAATCGCAATACTAACGGACATATTTCTTACAGTTGCAGAAAGCTTTAAAGGAACAGCAAGACGTGAATGTTCAACTGAGGAACTACATCGACGGAATCTTGCTATCCATCGTAGAGAACTATCCACAACTTCTCGAAGTCAAATACCAGAAAGCACCAGGCGACTTGAACGCAAGGTCATAACACACAAATCCTATATCTTTTGTTATTATCATTTCATATCCTTCGTTATACTTTCAATCGATTATCAATTTAATTGGACATGTTTTAACAATTTATTTCTATTTTATTATCAACAAATGAAATTATATATTTTTGATTTAGAATGATATTATTACTGTGATAAGAAAGGTAATCAACAAAATTATTATAAATGGCTTTCCTATTTGGAAAACTTTAGTCTTCTGTACTTGAATAATAAATTTTATAATTTTAATGAAAAGGAATTCCATAAATATGGAAATACCTTCACAACTTTAAGTGTCAATATAATTATGATAAGATGTGTTGTAAATATTGTGTATAGTAAAATATATTATTAAGCATTTTTAAAGGTTTAGAAAAAATATCGTTCCTTGTTATTATCTCAGACGTATGCTTATTATATGCAGTTGTCAGTTAATAATAAGTAATATATAATTTATTTGGGTTTATTACTGTAGATCTGTGAAAACTAGGAGAATGTTATTGAAATATACTTTAAACGACAAGGCCAGGCCGTCCATAAAGATATTATTTGTAACTACTTAAAGCAATTTTTGTGAAAGACTGTGCGAATGGTAAACTTGGGTGCGTAGCATAATATAACGTTTTATATCCATAAGAAATGTATGAATTATTTGATATATTTACGACTGCTCCAAAATTACTTTCAATTATTTTTATGGCTTCAACACCAAGAAAAAATCAACATATTAATTGAAAATAATTTTGAAGAAGTATGTATTGTATAATAATAAATTGGAGCCATTTATATGAAGAATGTATTCATAATTGTAAATTACGTCTAACTGCATACCCTAGTACCTAAAACAATAATTATGTAGTAAGAAGATCATGTACCTATATTTTTACAATGAAATATTTATAGTTAAGTTAGTATGTAGCTATATAGGCATTTGTGTACATTTTGATAACACTGTTCATAAGTCTAATAACAAAAGATGTCTTGATCTATAACAGTCATCAAAGTAAATTAAACCAATTAATACAGATTCAGTCTTTTATTCAGCGACATATCTTACATTTGTAATGAATTTGGCTCAATCTTCCTCAGTTTCTTCCTCGGCAACTAAGTCGGTATCATCTTTTTTATTGTGGTCCAAATTACTCAACACTTTTTGTACATCTAAACGCAACATCATGAATTTTGGATCCAAATACTCCTGAAATTGAAGAAAGTTTCAAATAGATTTTGCCAAACACCATACCAAAACAAGGGAGGATTTCCACTAGGTAACATCTGAGGACCAACTCTTTTTCTCAAAGACTTCTCAAACAAACCGTGCAAACGTTTTTGTGGGTCATATTTATAAATAAAATTGTTACGAAAGTTGTTTATAATAAAAAAATATATAACTGACCTCCAGTCATAATTTTTATATCAACCGAATCTTTTTTGAACCCACGCTAGGACAAATATTGTATTACATCTGCATGAATGCATGAAGAGTAAATCCGTAAAAGAACATACGGACATCCATAATCCATAGTAAAGTATATCTATACGTCCTTTCCAAATTAATCAACAAAGGTTTCGATTGCTTCGAATTTTAAATCGAGAGCCATAACTGATGATCGATTCAAAATAAGAGCTAAAATTCCAACTCACTTTAAAAGGTCCCGATTCCGGCATAGATTCAGTCGATTTCTGATGTCTCTCCTCATTCTGAAATCGATCAGCGTGATGGCTCAGATCCCCAATCCCAGCACTATGTCTCAAATTCAGGTTCCTGCCCATCAGATGCGCCATTTCTTCTTCAATAGCATTCATGGCATTCGTCACATTGGAACTTTTGTAATCTCTACTGACTGCCACGTTCATGAAAGAATCAGGTAAGGGATAATTTGTTTCGTAGTACGGCAGGATATTCTGCGAAGACTTGCACAGGGAACATTGCTGCCTACTTTCTATCTGTTTCCGCTCGTTATGAAGGTGTAACCTCTCTCTGGACAAAGCCACTTTCTCTTTGGCCACGTGCTTTTCTCTCGAGTTCAGGGAAACCACGTGCTCTTGAATCCTCCTGATCCTCTCTTCGTACATGCGTTGGATAAATTCTGCTTCGGAATATTTTTTGTCAGCATGGGTCTGTTTTTCCATTGCAGTCTTTGCAAGGAGGTCTAAGTCGCGACTTCTGAAATGGTTTATTTGAAATTGTAGGTATGTAATTCGATAATCTATACTAATAGGCTACTTTTTATCCTGGTACAGGAAGTAGTTCCCACGGGATGCGGGTGAAACCGCTGGCAGAAGCTAGTCTTTGATAATGATCTACCTATATATTTTTTTAAACATACTTAGCTATAATTCGTTGTTCCTCCATATGTAGCTGTTGTTTCTCCACATTCAATTTGGATTTTTCCTCAGACACTTCTTCTAACTGAGCTTGGAGCTCTGCTTTCATTTTCTGAAAGAATATTTTTAACACTTTAGAAATCATATCACTCCCTAAGTTCAGTTTCTTCGTCATTTAATACTTACTTCAAGTTCCTGCTTGAAATTTTGTACGCTAGATTTTTCTCTAGCAAGTGAGGCGCTTTCCTTAATAGCTTTTGCTTTTTCTTCATCTATTTTAGTAATTTTTTCTTGATATTCCTTCTGGATTTCTTCTCTCAGCATCTTAATAATCAGGAAAATTATTATATAGGTACAGTTTAGACACCCTTCGACGTTATAAACGTTATTACCTTAATTTCATCATCTTGTTTCTTGAGTACATTTTTAGCGAATTCCGTCTGCTTGTTGAAAGTTGCTTTTTCAAATTCAAATTCCATTCTTTTTTGTTTCAAAGTTGCTGATTCTTCCTCGATCATCTGAAAAAAATATCCGTATTATACATCTGTGTTTCTATCACAAACTACATAGCAGACTCCAATTGTACGTGCATTACCGAAGTCATTTGCTTCAGTCTTGCTTCAAGCATTTTGATTGTTTCTCTATTTTCAACTTTTTCAACATCCATATTGTCGCGTTCTTTTTTCAGTTGTTGTATCATATCTGCAAACAATACGTTATTTTGGTCACAATATATCATCTTAATAATAAAATTCGAAATCAGTAAGTACCTATAAATAAGTAACTTACCATTTATCTGAGTTTCCCTCACTTGCACACTTGCATCATTCCTACGTTCAGTGCTCTCCACCAAAAGTTGTACTTTCTCTAACACTTCTTTACAATTATTTTTGTTTTCTTTCACATCTATCAGCAACTCTTTAAGATCTGACGAGAAACTGGCTGAATCCTGAATGAGAACCTGTTCCTGTTTTACTGCTTTCCTGAAGAAAAAAAGGTAAATATCAAATTGGAACTCTGAAAGCCGATATCATTGGTGTACTATTTACCTGTGTCGGAAAGTTTTAACCGGATTTAAGCAGACATAACTCAATTTATGCAAATTAAACATGTAAAGGTGGCATTACAAAGCCCGTCAAAACAAGATGGAACAGAGTAGATATGTCTTTCATTCACAAAATCTCCACTAACTTGATATTCTCCATCAGCGCCGCATGGTGTTCCTGCAGCACTCTAACATTCTCCAAATGCTGTTGAATCAGCATTTCATTTTCAGTCTTATGTCGATCAGTCAGAGCCACCAAATTCTCTTCCGTCATCTTCTTGTACAAATTGTGGTGTTCCTCCAACCAATGTATCTTCTCCGAGTAAAACTTCACCAGTTTTTCACTCTCCTCTTTCATTCTTTCTTCGGTTTGATTTAGAGATACTTCTAGGAATGCTAACTGCCTCCTGTTATGATCGCAAAAAAATGAAACGCCTATAGAAGTATAGAATATTGCACAAAATCTACGACGAATAAATAGCTTATGTACTAGGGAAGGATATTTGAAAACTTTCATCTGGTTAAGAGAACACTTTTTCACAAGAGTCAAACGAAAGTCTGCACCTTTTGCGGCGGCTTTGTGAGCAGCCATATTAACTACCTGTGTATACCTATTTAACTAACTAATAGTTCTTACCTGTACGAAGTTTCCATAAGATCTATTTCCTTATCATGGTTCTCCTGCAGCGACTGTACTAGCTGCAGCAATTGTTTCTTCTCCCGAGTGTGAGGCGCGTCTTTATGATCACCCACCGTCTGATATTCTTCTTGGTAATTTGACACTTCTTCATTTGCTACATTTTCAGGACCTAATAGAGCCTAGAAGTAAATAGGAAAATGAGGAAAATCTTCTTTGACGGTCTTACTCTTTAAGAATAGTACTGAAAATATTTTTTTACAGAGTAAACTAAATTATGTACTCTCAAAGTTATAAAGGTTAATCATAAAAATTATAGTTCATGAAAGTTCTCGACAGTAAGTTTATCTCAAAACGCGCTGCGGGCTTCCGTTGGATTCTTGATATCACCAACAATAGCTGCAAACCAAATGGTTCTTTTATCATCTCCAATTTAATTTACCTTTATTCTCTGTGTGATCCTCTCCTGATGCGCCGATATGATGGACTGCATCTGCTGCCTGTTCTCCGCTTGCTTCCGCAACATGGCGTCCAGTTGGGCATGCTGTGCTTGAGCCGCCTCGCGTTGAACGCGCTGGCTCTCTTTCTGACGCACTGACATAAATTGTACAAGTAGATTAGTCTCTGGACCGAATTAATTGAGCTATCGTGATAAGTACCACCTTAGTGGCTGGTATGAATAAATATAAATAATAGCAATGACTCACTTTGCAAAGCAGCAAGTTTTTCTTCCTGTGCCTTTAGCTGCAAGGCCACCATTATCTGAGACTCCTGCTGTTGCATATAAAGAGCGGCTCCCTCTGCCGTTATATCTTCATTGCTTCCATGAAGGATGTTAGAAGGAGGATTTAGTTTCACCATCTGCTCCATAGTGTCCGTGTCCTTTTTCACTTCTTCTTTGGATTCCTCAACTTTAGTTTGTTCTTCTTTTTGTGGCATTGGCTTTGCTTTTTCGGTGGCAGGTTCAGGTTTACCAACAACTTTCTTCTCTTCAGATTTTTTCTTTTTAGACTCCCCTCCAACCAACCAAGACGGCATACCGGTGTCATCTTCCAAATCGTTGGCATCGTCATCTTTATCTTGAAAGATTCCGAGCCAATCTCCTGTGGACTTGGTTTTTTTGGTAGGAACCTCTTTTTCATCTTTTACATTATCTCGTACAGTTTGTTTCTGTGGCAAACTTTTGCTTGAAACAGAAGTTTTAGTTTCACTTTTCCCCAAAATAGAATCGAAATCAAATTCCTGACTTTTTGCTGCGGTAACTGGTCTCGTTGACTGGCTGGAGCCCCCGGTTTTGGTTGAAGATCCACCCAAAATATCGTCGAGTAAAGATTGGGCACTCTTGCCTTTCTCCATCGGTTTACTTGGCTCTCTTTTTGTTCCACCCAAATCACCAAGTATGTCCAATTTGTCTGCACTCGTACTTACTTTAGGCTTCGCTGGCGATTTACTGGTATCTAATTTATCAAGTGCCCCCTTTACTTTAGTATCGGATTGAGTAAATTTTATAGATTCTTTAGAGACTGTCCGTTTAAAAGGCGTCGGGGACTTTTTTGAATCAATGTCGAACAACGAATCCTTCTTATCTTCAGTGCTGGCAGTGGGTTTAGGATCAGCATCCCTCAAATCAAACAGGGCGCTTTTCTTTTCTACAGTTGGCGTGGTCTTTTTCTTAACAGGTTTCTTTTTTCCTAATACATCGTCATCGAAAAAACTGTCATCACTACCATCACTTAGAATTCCAGCCAGAGGATCGTCAATGTTAAAACTCATTTTTATTAAGTTTTACAGACTGTGGGGTTAAAATTTATTGAGAGCACGTCTCTCATTGTTTACAAATTGGCCGCCATGGAAACGGAAGACTTTCGTCATAGACCTTAGAACTTGGAATGATTTTTTTATCTTTGGTTGATGGCACTGTCAAGAAACTTTGGTTGAGTATGGAGAACGTATGGAGAACTAAGTCAGGAACATTGAACTATTTTTAACTAAAATATTGAAATGTCGACACTCACACGATCGAATTCTGGGGTGCAGAAATCGCTTACTGTGCTTTATTTGGACAGCAGTATTCTTGATAATTGCCTAGAATTGTTTTTCTGTTGCATTGTCAGATTTTTATTTGCATTTTAAAACTAAAAATGTTTGTTGTTACAGCACACGTTGTAATAGGTAAAGACTTGAAAATTAAACGAGAATATTTTGTTTTCAGTTAGGTTATCGTGAATGTCTCCGTAGTTACGATCGATCAATACGTTTCCAAACGTAACAACGTATTTTTTTTATAATCTGTGCAAAAAATTTGTTGCTTCACGTCAGCCAGTCGGCTGTATTTTAATTATTTTTTCAAAACAACTACGATACAATAGCGTTTTTGTTATTTTAATTCCACTTACTGACAATTCACTTAAAACTATGGAATATATTGGTAAGTATTTATACACGTTCGTTCAATTTTTTCGTAAAAATACAATTTGACAGTCTTTGTGGATGAACACACCGAGACCTTTTGTTCTAGAAATTTTGCTAACTCACGTTGTGATGTTATTTTCTAGCTTCAGAGAAGGGAGATTCAACAGAAAATCGGGATCCAAATTCAATAGCCAATGGCACATCGAAGACAGTTGCAGAAAACAAAAGTATTTTGGAGGGCGCACACATAGAAGCTCCCGCGGAGAGTGCGCCATGCACCTCCGAGACCACTGAAGACTCAGAACCTGAATTTTGTGAGATTCCGGAACAGATCGAATTTACAGTAGTTTTTAATAAAGCAAAACATGACATAACGTTTGCGTACGATGCGACTGTGGTAGATTTAAAAGCACATTTGGAGCGAATATGCGGCGTGCCGCAGTCAGCGCAGAAATTAATTATTAAGGGCATGGCGAAGGACAACATGACACTGCGACAATCCGGCATCGTGAAGGGAGGCAAGGTGATGCTGGTGGGATCTAAAATGGACGACATCCTGGCTGTGAAGAGTGCCCAAATGGTACATATCAGTAATGTATACTAAAGTATTTGATTATTGTGAAGACATATAAACAACTATATTGTTTATATTTTGTAGACAATATAACTCAATCAAAATCCAATGCTCAAGTATTTTCAAAAACTATTCAATCTAATAATAATTTATGAGATTTTCCAGAACCAAAACATATGATTACCACCCTAATTGCCAGTAATCAAATATCTCTCAATCTTATATGTTTGATTTTTTTAAGGAATCAGCAGAGGAAAAAGCCAGCAGTCAGTCAAGCAAGGAACCGCTATGTATGCAGAAGATCCATAGGAAAGTGCTGGATAAGGGCATCCCCCCTGATGTGATGCCCGGCATTAAGGGAGTCAAGGTGTAGTAAACAATATACAGTAGAATTCATATATAACGACTTCGCTTATAACAACGAATCGGTTTTAGCGACGATAATCTTTACTCAAGTTAGGTTTCGTATATAGGTACTAAGACAATATAACCGTTTAGTGCGACTCCGGTTTAAGCGACCAACTGCTTATAGCGACCAATATTTATTATAATACGTCCGGTTAAAACGACACACGCGCAATGTTTTGTTTACCTACGCACTCGCACCCCCGCCCCGCGTTCGTATCTCTACAACATTCTAAAACCAAAATAAGCCAAATCGGTCCAGCCATTCCGGAGTTTTAGTCAGACTAACGAACAGCAATTCATTTTTATATATAAGAAGACTAGCTGACCCAACAAACTTCGTATCGTTTGAACCTTCCCTGGACCTCTACGAACATTTTAAAACCAAAATAAGCCAATTCGGTCCAGCCATTCTCGAGTTTTAGTGAGACTAACGAACATCAATTCATTTTTTTTATATTTAAGATAATAATATGTATTCGTAAGTTATGTATGTATGTACAAGTTAAGTTATGTACTTAAAATAATCCGTTCGTTTTGTGCGTCGTCCGGTTAGTACGACATAGTATCGTCGGTCCCTTGAAGGTCGTTATATCCGGATTCTACTGTATTACATAAACTATCACCTTATCTAGAAAACTGTTTATCCACAACATAATAAACAGATAAAACAATGATATGCAAAAAAATTGGTATTATTTACAAAATATAAAAATAAGAATCTGATAAGATATTTTAAACTTTCTCTTATCAGTCAAATCACAATATTACATGTGCTAAAAATACAGAGTTAGCATTTAGTAGTTGGTAAGACTTAAATCAAAATTATTTTGGGGACTACTATTGTATACACTTTTTCTTGGTGCATTCTGTGGTCAAGTCAATAATTTTTGTAAATTCAATCCACCATACCATATACAATCACTCCTTGTAAAACAATGGTACTCAGCTGCATCCGGTTAGGCTGGAAGCTGACCCCAACATAATTTGAAAAAGCTAGGCAACCTATTGGACAAATGATACAATATAATATAATTGCCTATTAGACTCCCAAACATGACTTCGTAAACAATTTCCAGGAACCCCTGCCACCAGTACCTCTCAGCGGGATGCTAAACAAACACGGTGGGAAAGTACGGCTCACGTTCAAACATGAGCAGGACCAGCTCTGGATCGGCACCAAGGAGCGCACTGAAAAACTCGCCATGGCATCTATTAAAAGTAAGTTGTAGATATATACTCATAATTTATTGGATTAAACAAAGTGTATGTATTTTAAAGTTATTTTTAGAGTTGAGCTAGTTTTTTTTCCAATCTAATCTTTTGATCTGGGGAGTTTGTTGCGCCACTTTTTCTTCCCAGCAAAACCACATACGAAGTGATGAAGGGCGGGCGTTTTGGGGGCTGTCTTTTGTTTTTGACGTCCGAAAAGTGCTGATTTATCAGCCTAATTTGAATAAACGTTTTTGAGTTTGAGTTTGATCTATCAATGGTCAATGACAAAGTAATGCTATTCCAACTAGATTTTCATAATCCATCAAAATACCTTCTAGTAAGAAGTGTTTGCAGACTACTAATTCCACTTATATCTTTTTGGTTTTATCAGCAGACTAGGATTTTCTAAAAGGAAATGAATGAATTTAATGTTAATTTTCGTTTTTCAGGCATCACATCTGAACCAATCAAAGAGCATGAAGAATATCATATCATGGTATGTGTATCATTTCAACTAAATTCTTCTTCAATAAACTTTGTGTGAATATTTACATTACTAATAATTTCACTTCTCTGTTGCACAGGGTCTACAGCTAGGCCCGACAGAAGCGTCCCGGTATTGGGTGTACTGGGTGCCGGCACAATACATCGAAGCCATAAAGGATGCGGTGCTCGGCGTCTGGCAGTTATTCTAATCTTGTAATATTCGTGAATCTTCTGTCCATTGCTGTGTCTACCTTCCTGTCAGCCGATTGGGTAGTTGCAATATAAAATTTTAATGTAATGTGTCCATTTCAATCGGTACAATGTAATGGTACCATTTTTTGTGATAAAAATACATAATGCCAAGTCAATTAAAATTGTCCATTCAAACTGGCATCTATCTGGTCAAAAAATTTGAGAAATTATTTATTGTTATTGTAAGTTTGCATTTCGTGCATTTGGGTTCAGTGAGCTGTACATACAATTCTGCTATTGTAATAATATTGTAGAGAGCGCCGGAGTAAGCGCGTCGCCGTGAGCTTATTGTCCCTCGAGTTTCAAACCTGATCTCTTTTAATGTGAACTTTACAATGTAAACTTGGGTGACAGATTGGACTGAGTACACAACTCTCTCTATTATCAATTTTCCTATCACTTTTAGTGTAATCATGATGTGTGGTTTATAATAATGTGTATTTTACGTGTAAGTTGTTACTCAAGCCAATCCTTCACCCAAAACTTTTGATCATAGAATTAGACGAATAAAACGTTTTGAATATTTATTTTGTTGTTTGCTTCATGCCCTGTAATTGAATAAATAGTTCGTACCAAACATAATGACTGATTTTTGAGCATCGCTGTGTCGGGGCAGCTGCGCGAGTGGGATGGGCTAGTATGTATAGGCCCCTTCTTAAGTAAGTTTGGCTTTAACACATTTTTTTAGTTGAATGAGTAGTTCCCGAGATTAGTGTCGCCAAAGCCAAACAAACAGCAGCTTTATAATACAGTATAGAGAAGTACGGAATAAGTATGCTAAGGTCCTCTGCGTTCCTTACCAATTAATGTTCCGAGAGCAATTTTGACGGGCGACGCCCGTGGCAATACATTTACTTTGGTATTTATTTGGTCTAGCTGTCGCAAGTGCGGCTGCTGAGCACGAGGTCTCGGGTTCGATTCCCGAGTCGGGCCGAAATCGCTTTGTGGGTTTTAGAAGACTTTCACAAAGCAGCCCGGAGCCTGGAAATTGGTGATTGATACACCCGTGCATCGGAGAGCACGTAAATGTCGGTCCTGCGCCTAATCTCTCTCCGGTCGTGTAGGATTGCCGTCCCATCGGGTTATGAGAGTGAAGAAATAGGGAGTGCACCTGTGTCCGCGCAAATGCTCGTGCACTATAATATGTCCTGCGCAGTTGGCTGATCTCCTTACATGAGGACAGCCGCCGTAGCCGATAATCAGCTAGGAGGACATCACACAACTCTGCGTGAATACACCCTAAGAGTTGGAAAGGCTCTTACTTTTTCAGGGAAAAATAGAATAACAAGTAGGATGGACTTAGGAATTAAATAAAAGGCTATTATCAAACATTAAAATGTTTTATAAAAATGTAAAACACAAAGTAGACAATAAATAGTTACAAGTGTAAAAACAAAATATTGCGAAAACTAATGCTAAATATAGTTGCACTACTTACAAATGGCACATAAATACATTAAATATATCAAAGTTTATCAAATACATATAAATTAATTAATGTATAATTTAATTTGGCATCTCGATATGTGAAGAACACTTTTGTACTAAGTCTTGGCACTGTCATATGATTATTTTATCCATACTCTGATTGTATAGTCAGAGAAAATTGTCCTTTGGGAATACTTGTAGCGTGGTACCAAATGCGAGTGTCCAATAGAACTGAAACATAATAAATATTATTAAACATAAAATTAGTACACTAACAAAAGAGTGGGAGTTGAGAACAGCTGGTGCATTTACGTAAATGTGAGCGCATTTGCTGTTGCTTTTAATTGCCAATTCATTGAATCACATACATAGATCCTCAGATCAAAGAAATAGGATAGATCTATACAAAAAATTTTATAAGAAGGAAACATTTTTGTACCCTAATGGCTCCAAAATAATTGAACTGATTACAAAAAATATTTTACTGTTGCGAAAGGAAGAATTCCCCCTGGATGCGGGAAGATAGCCAATGCTACATAAAATTAGCAATTCCCAATTCAAATATGACTACATATCTACCACAAGAAAATATCCCAAGAAACATAAGTTATCTGAAGATTTGCATTCTCTCTTCAGTTGAATACTTAAATATTCTTATACATTTTTGTTTTTTATCCATAAAGCTACCCACCAACATCGCCTGGCTCCACATAATACTGGAACATGTTACACAAATGGTCACACTCTGGCACCGGGGCCACTGTCCATATCTTCTTACCCTGCACCTGACCTTGCCACATCAATCTTGGTATATAGTCCAACTACAAAAAAAAATCTTCATTTACTAATTTTACGAAAATAATTCATTGAGTAAAAAAATTGTGTTATTTATCTGTACTAAGCTGAAGAGATTTGTGTGTTTGCACATGATAATTTCATTAACTACTGGGCTAATTCTTTCAATTTTAGATAGCCCATTTATCGAAGCAGGGCATTGGTTACTTTGATCCAGGTGCACAAAGCAGCAAGAATAAAACAGCTGGTGGAAACCATTTATAGTACAGATAGACTCTATCTATACATAGACGCTTGTTTTACCAATGATAAATTAATCTAATATTTGCTTTTATCTAAAAACAACAAGATGTTAATAAGATTATACAAAAATCTTTTTCTTACATGCATCACAGCTCCAATTTCAAATCCAAAGAATACATTTTCAGTAGCTGGAAACTCAGCATCTTCAGGCAAAAACTCTGGAATGCTGTAATACTGTCTTACTTTAGCCAGTATGTCTGGGTGGCAGTTACCCCTACAACAAATAAAAAGTTTAATTTTTACTTTCTTTTCAGCCCATGTATGGCAGATTGCTGAGCCAGGTTAAGTATACAGAAGGTTTCAAAAATTTTATTGAAAGTACAAGCCACATTATATTATTTTTATTTCCTTACAGTTGGAATACCAGCTTTCATCAGCAGAATCTATGTATTCAGGACGAAATGAAATAGGCAAATATAGACAATATTGAAATAAAGATTTTTATCAACATACTTCAGTAATTATTGTTTTTATACTTTAGTTACTTGATGGCTCTTCTGGGTAGTTTATGATAGCAGTCTGCTGCTTTACAGTTTGCATTTACAATTATATGTACGGAAGGTAGGCATTCCATATACTTTACTGTTTACTCACCATCCAACATACCAAGGCTTCTGGCCATCCTCATTCCTGGCCCTAGCCTCAGGCATACTAAACACCTCTCTCAAACTAAACAGATCTGTCTTAAAGTTCAGAAACTGACATCCCTCCTCTAAACTCTCATAGCTGCCTTCAGTTTGCTCATATAGCCTCTTAAAGATATTATAACTAAACTCTTTGGTTGCTCTCCAGTTTTTGATCGCATTCTTAACTATTATAGGCCTTGGTGTATAAGCATAATTCTGAAAAAGGAAGGTGGATTTTAGTAATGAAAGATGTTTCAAAAAATGTATATTAATAGATAAACATCTTACAGCAAATTCTTGCCGCGTGACGTTCCACAATATAATTGGTTTCGTAACATTCTCACAATAGCTACAATCGGCGAGTGGCCGCGTCGCCTCCCACACTAAGTAATTACTAGGTAATAGACATCTGGCACTTAAAATACTGTTTAAAAAGCTAACGCTTAGCACTAATATTATGAAAGCCGATATAATTCCGGCAATAAGCTTCTTATTGGTCCTCTTAGTTTCGATTTCATGAGAAAAATTACAAATATATTCATATTGCTTCAACAGCACCCCATCTAAGCCCCTCTCAATTGCTCTCTTTTGTAAATTACGTAGGCGCTTCTTTATCACTTTATTTTCATTGTTAAGTTCACGCATTTTTTTATACTCAGGCTATAAGACATATTCAGACTAATATTTTACGAGCTTTTATGAGATTTCCAGGTTTTAAATAATCACAACAATAAATAAATAAACGTCATTATCAGTCACGTCACGACTGAAGTCAAAAACATCGTTCGAAAAACACGATTAGAAGAACACGTTTAGCTGTAAATAAAAGATATTCTCGTTGAGACCACTGATTTGAATCAGTTATTTAAAAAAAAAACAATTTGTCTATGGTTCAGTGTTTACATAGTACAATTTAAAATTTCCCCTAAAACGATGCTTTGCCGCTTGTGATTAAATAATAAAACTTTTTATTTACCGCAAAATTATCACTTCGTGGTATCGTGAATTGTTTAAAAGGCAATTCAACTTATTAAAAAAACGACGTATATAATATCCACGCAAACACACAACAGCACCAATTCTTTCAATGAATTTTATGAGCCGTTCAAGATAGCCAATTCATACTTCAAAATTGGTCAGTATCTTATTAAACTTAACGAAATGGTATTCGGTACCGCAAGCACATATTTTGCAAAACCGAACCGATCCGACTAATCTCTGCATTACCATGCATTGTGAGTAAATTTCTTCTATATGGTATCCCCATAACCTGACGCTGTCAAGTCAACGAACCGATGAACTTGGCGGTTTCACTATTAGTTTAGATAAAAACCCTAAAAATGCCTCCCAAGAAGCGAGATAAAGACAATGAAGCTAGTAAAAACTCCAAAATTGATCACTTACAAGCCGACCATGAGTTGTTTTTACAAGCATTCGAAAGTAAGTTAGAAGTCCGATGCTGTGTAAGAAAGCGTTTCCTGTGAATAATTTTGTATTAATTTTTATTCATAAACATTTTGCAGAGCCTACTCAAATATACAGATTTCTACGGACTCGCAATATGCTTTCGGTAAGTGTAACGGCATTTGAATGGCGGCCTAATGTCGTGTAAACAAGTACTCTATGAACCTTTCTCTCGTTTTAGCCTATATTCCTGAATAGAACATTGTCGTATATGAAGAGGCGGATGTCGCGGAGTAACAAAAGCCGTATAGGTTTTAAAGTGGATAGTTTGTTAGATAAAATCACATTGAAGAAGAGTACAGAGCTACAGCCAAATAGTTTGGGAGGTTACATGACCCTTACCTTCCTAGGATTCTATGATAAGAGCCTGGACGAGCCCAGAGACTACCAGGTCAAAGTGGAAACACTGCTGCTTAAAATATGCCATAAGAAGAGGAAAGAAAGTTCCTCAGCTATAGTTGAAGTATCTGTGAGTATATCTATCTATATATCTGTTATGCTTTATTCATTTATCATGTCTATGACTGCTGTGCTATAATATCAGACAACATATGGTGGTTTTAGTCAGTATCCTCCAGTATTTTGTGTGGACTGGTACACCAATACATGGCTTTCTCAACTGTTACAAAATCTTGCTAGGAGGGAAAAATAAAGAGTTAACTATGTACCTATGTTATCTTCATAAATAATTCAAGACAGATAAAACAACATGTTATTAACCTTTTGCACTGGACTTTAATGCATTATGCTATTATTATGTGTATTGTTGTCAACACTTTAACACGTGTATGAGTCTCAATGTTTAAGGAAAAAGCTGTTTATATGCAAGTTATACTGTCTATACATACACAATGTAAATACAAAGTACAAAATCACAATTGTTGTAAATATAAGGTATTCTAGCTGAGCACAACTATCATAATAGATTCTATTCTTAATTTGAGGAAATAAGCTTTTTCATTAGTAATTCTATTTTATTATGAAAATTCATAATAGCAGCCTAAAATGGGCCCCTACTCCATGAGATTGCTTTTTCACTCACAAAATCTAAATATATAAAACTCAAAGGTGACTGACTGACTGACTGACTGACTGACATAGTGATCTATCAACGCACAGCTGAAACCACTGGACGGATCGGGCTGAAATTTGGCATGCAGGTAGATGTTATGACGTAGGCATCCGCTAAGAAAGGATTTTGATCAATTCTACCCCCAAGGGGATAAAATAGGGGATGAAAGTTTGTATGAAACTTTGTCAATTTTAAACCAATCGGACTGAGACTTTGCATGCATAAAGCTACTATGGCGTAGGCAACCCTTAAGAAAGGATTTTGATAAATTCTATCCCTAAGGGGATAAAATAGGGGATGAAAGTTTGTATACATCTTCTTAGATTTTATGAAGAAGTCCTGATGACGTTCGCTTAAATACGATTTTGATTAATTCAACCCCCATTCAACCCCCACGGGTGATAAAATAAGGGATGATGAAGGATGTAAAATGTAGGTAGGTAATATAGGTATATCCATTACGTACTGATAGGTTCAAACTAATGGTGATTTTCCATCGTTTGATGGCATGTTAACCATCCCGGAAGAATTGTGCACAGTTGTTACTACGGTTCAAGAATTGCTGTCTAAAGTTTATCCAGACATTATTCATATACATGACAAGCTTATTGAATGGTTGTTATGTGAGCGTGCCATACTTACTCGAAAGAACGATCAAGCAGCATCTATCAACGATATCCTGCTCATGTCGTTTGAGGGCGAAGAAAAGGTCTATACTTCAATTGATACTGTAGTTAATACGGATGACGCTACTAATTACCCTGTAGAATTTTTAAATTCATTGAAACCGCCAGGTTTGCCTTATCATAAGCTTATTCTGCGCGTGGGAGAACATTGATTGAGAGATTGAGAGAACATTGCTTCTCTCATGGACAGTTTTATGTTGCTTGCTCACGAGTAAGTTCACCCAATAACTTAATAGTTTTAGCGCCTAATGACAGATTAGTAAAGAATATTGTGTACAAAGAAGTTTTATAGGCCCTAATTTTTTACACACGCTCAACAAAAGTAAAGCCGCAAAAACCATACCTAATTAATAATAATACTTCTTAACGCGAGCGAAGCCGCGGGCAAAAGCTAGTGTAGGTATAATGCTGTAAGTAAGCAACAACTCTTCTCATAAAACAAGCATGTTACTGTGTGAACTGGCATGCCATACTTAGTAAAACGTTTAATTTATGTGTCTCTATTTCACATTTCTTATGTCACAAAATTATATTCATAACATGTATATTCCTAGGTTGGCAGCTGCTCCGTACCTCTAAACCCCTCAACATCAGAGCCACCAGCAATGGCATCAGCAGTCAGCATTTCCAGTGAGACATTCAGCCCATCGCAAGGCCCCAACGTAAAGTCCTACATGCTCATGTTACGAGTAACGGTCACCAGGGCTTCGGGATCTGGTACTTCTAATGGTGCGGCTAGTTCTAGTGAAATTACAAACGGTGACTGTGATGGTAATGCTTTATGTGTTTTCTTTTTTATTTTTATTATTTTAAAATCCTGATTGTATGCTCCCTCCCATTTTCTGTGTAATTGTCGCATAGAATGCATGAATTATTTACATTTATCTCAGCAACTGGTTCAGTGTCCGCATGTTTAGCTACTCATCGGTTCAAAATTTAAACATATGAATATTTCCTTCTAGAACCTGTAACAAAACGTCTGAAATCATCATCGGATCTCAACTCGTCTAGTGATGGGAAATGGACAAAGTTCTACGGCAGTGAGCTGATAGTTTATGACAAACACAACAGATGTCTCCTAACTAATGGCGAGTATGACCTCGTGTTGCACGACGCGTCGCCGGCAGGCCGGAGTGGTACCATCGCGAGATCACCACATAAAGCCCTCATGGCACAATGGGAAACTATACCTAATGTGAGTTTACAACTTTAGTAACACTTCAAAATGCGTAATTAACTGTGTGTATGTATTATGATTTTTAAGATGCAGTGAAACTATATGACATGTGGTGAAGATGGCAAAATGCAGATGCAACAAAACAGCAAGTCTAAAATAAGTAAATACTTTAGCATAAACTATAAATTAATCTGCAATGTTACAGGAAAATGATCTTCAAACCGAGGGGAATCCATTTGACATATTCAAAGTGAGGCCCCTCCTCAAATTGAAACTCAGCTGGAGCCAGGAGCCGACCAATGGACTTGTGAACCGACCCAAGTTGTACCAGCAGACCAGTGAGAACGGCAAGAAGGATTCCTGCTCCAGCAAGGATCGGCAGGCAGCTTCCAAATCTAGTAATAATGATATTAAAAATGGTATAGTATTGTGTCAGTACATGTTTGTTCTTCATCCATCATGAGTTGACAAGGCCAACAAAATGATAATGTGACTTAACACTGTGTTTTATATAGAATAGAAGTGTAAATAGATCTTAGAATCTCAGCACATTTTCTAGTAGTGTTTGAGTTAAAGTTAGTTGCAAGCACCATTTTTTATTTGACTTGTCATTTAATTTTGCTCATACCACACTTTATTTATTACCCTTAATGCTGATGAGACTGTTCCCCTATATAACTATAGTATTTTCAGCATATCTATGTCAATTTCAGGGGACAAATCCAAACTGGATGGTACTGACGGAGAATCAAAACGTCAGCAGATAATCTACCAGTTCTTGTACAACAATAACTCGAGGCAACAGACGGAGGCCTGTGATGACCTCCACTGTCCGTGGTGCTCGCTCGACTGCGGGACGTTGTACTCCTTGCTCAAACACCTCAAGCTGTGTCATTCTAGATTCAACTTTACGTATTTTGTGAGTGCTTGTTTTTATTTAGTTCTCTTTCCATGAGATACGGGTTATGGACTTGCCAGTCTATATCACTAGTATCTTATTACCGTGTAGAAGAATCTCGATTATTAAATAATCACAATAAGTTATCGAAACATTTATTAATAATACGAAAAATATTATTCTTTTCTTTCTTCCTTGCTTTTTTCTAAAATCCTGGTGAATATTCTGAACCGCAATATGATCTAAATTGTTTATACATATTTAGATATCGAGCGTATTAAAACGCCTTTTATTTCATCAAACATGTTTTATGTGGTCAAACAATTTTGACGAAAAACTTACGAAACTTTTGCCTTCCAGCCAATTCCCGGCGGCGCTCGCATCGACGTATCAATAAACGAGTTATACGATGGATCATACACGGGGTCCCCGCACGACCTGATCGCAGCACAGGGCCGGGGCGGGGGCCCGGCAGCTGCGGCTCCGGGCGGGGGGCCCGCGGGCCCACGGGCGGGGCCCACGCGTCGTACAGAGCTAACTCACGTGTTGGTGTGGCGAGCGCGGCCCAGGCGCCGCCCTATCAGACATTCCCTGGCGGAGTTCTTGGAACTCGATGATGCAGATATTGTTGATGCTCAGCGGCCGTATCTTACCGGACATAACAGGTTTGTATTCCAATGTTGTTCAAATAATTTTTGAAATTGGACCTGTAATTTTTGGCAAATATACAAAAGACCAACGTTTTTATTTTTCAACTATTAATGTTTGTTTCTCCTCTTTCCAGATTATACCACCACACGATCACATGTCTACCTGTATATCCAAACGAATTAGACATCGACTCAGAAAGTGAGACAGACCCGCTGTGGCTGCAACAAAAGACCATGATGATGATAGACGAGTTCACAGACGTCAACGAGGGGGAAAAAGAACTCATGAAGATGTGGAACCTACACGTCATGAAGTACAACTACGTAGGCGACTGTCAGATACCCATCGCCTGTCAGATGTTCCTACAGATGCGAGGAAAGGAGTTACTAGAGAAGAATTTGTATAGGAACTTTGTGTTGCACATGTGTTCGTTGCACGACTTTGGGTTGTTGAGTCCTGTGGCGTTGTACCAGACGGTGCAGCTGTTGAATCAGATGTTGGCGGACAATGGCGAGGCGAAGGAGAAGATGCGCGAGTCTCTGCGGGCGGCGCGCGAGCAGTGGCGCCTCACGCGCCGCGACGAGCCGCGCGCCGACCACGCGCCGCGCCGCAAGCCGCCCCGCCAGGCGCCCGGCCGCAAGCGGGCGTCGCTCTCCGATAGAAACACTTCCGTGTAACTTATACTGTGTTCACTTTACTCTTTAACCAGTTGCACACGTGTCGTGTACGAAATCTATACTTCGCGTATCTATACAACAGTGACTCAGAAAATCGCGCTAGTCGCCGCCATTTTGGCGACAAATTACGATTACGATGCATACCGTGTGCGATTGGCCTTATTTATTATTAGTGCAGACACTACAGGGAATTGAGTGTGCAGAATATAGGCATGTTTAACTTTTTCTTTACAAAAAATAATCATTTCCATTCTGGCAACATTCGAAATCATGCGTGCTTTTCCCAGGTCAAGACCATACACAGCGGTCATTATATTTTGCAAACCCAATTCCCTGGCTCCTGTACTAAATAGACTGGAGTCTATCCGGCCGCCAACAGTACAACCTCGCTGCGTTTCAACGCAAGAGACCTGGCGAGCTCGAACTCTTACAGTAGGTTTCAATAGCCTATATATTCGTTTATTTCCTAACTAGAGATTGGATATTGACATTAGTCCCATACAACCATTATAAAATTCAAATTCCTAGTCAAGAAATCCATGGATACTGGATAGGCTATTGAAATCCGCCGTCAGTCTACGAATCGGTAGAACAAATTTTCTCTTTCACGTTTTATGCATAATTTTAAATTGACGTGGCGCCATATCATTGAAAAGCGTCGTTTTAATAACAAAAATTATCTCTTGTGATTAGGTGATTAGTTTCGTTACTGCCCAGTTATGGTGTTTTAGTTATATAAGTGTCCATTTAATGGATGTTAGTTAAGTTCTAAATTATGACGTATGATAGTTTCCTCTTGTTCTGATGTTGATCTCGCGGCCCCGAGCTCCCTGACGCAGCACATTGGCACTCGACACTACTCTCCCTTAGACTGAATACACGCTATGAAAACCTTGCCACAGTATTTTAGTTCATATAACGTTATAATTAATAAATTATAGTCGATTGAATTTTGTCTTAGAGTATTATGTAATGTAAACTCGAGAAAATATCAAATTAGCTTGATTTTTGGTTATTAATAGCATAGCAATCTAATAGCACTAGACCAAATCCTACTTAATATACTATTCCGAAATGTTCCAGTATTGGTTTCCAGTAAAATAAGATAATGCGCAACAATACAAAACTGATTCTAATTTGAAGCGGTGCCTTGCTCTTCAAATAGTGTTTAGACCTAATGTACACACAAACAGTAAAATGTAAGCCTAACAGGATAATCATTAGCAGACTGATCGACAAATATACAAATCACAATAATTTGTTGACAATCACTAGCTTAATTATTTAATTAGGATAAAATTTTAATTGGAATACGAAACAATGACGAAATGGAAGAATATTGTGCAAAGTGTTTGTTTTGACATGAATTTCTACAAAAGACTGCAGGGTTGCAATGCCTTACTCGTCTCAATTTACTCTACTGACGCGATTCTCACACGAATGATCTTAGGTATATTGTCATCAAAGTGTTCACAACTATAATTAAGTAAAATCAATTTATCGTTCGCATTCAACTCATGATATTAATCATATTTCCGTACTAGACTGCTACAACTAGTAATAATGATATACAATAAACACTCAATATTTTTTACATTTAATAGTTATGTTAACATAATTCCATTTTGCAGTGCTGACTTGAACGACACATATTTTGTTATTTTTATATTGTTCCATTTTAAGTATGTATATGTTCAGTAAATAATACTTATGATGAAATGAATTATAATAATTATTTTCAAATACTTATCTTTTATTACACCTCCATACTACCTACCTGTATGCAAAATGTTCAGCGGAAAATGACCCGAAAGTGAGCCTCTTTTCTTTTTCACCATAGCCTACAGTAAAGAAAGAGGTCTCGATAAAAAAGGTTGTTGCTTACAAAATGGCCTCATAGCTGAAAAAGATATTAAAATTAGAACTGTCAAGGGTAACCAAATAAAGAAAAAATGGAAAGCCATTTGACAAAGTTCACAAACTGAAATTTGTTGTTAAATATGTCACATTCGAGGAATGCACACAAATTAACTGATAAAAGTAGAACAGACATTCAGGCAACCGACAGAAATGAGGTCGAAGGTAAGCATGGGCTCGAGTCGGCGTGTCTCGCTATGTGCTGTAATTGTCAAGTGATTCACTGATATGTTTATTTGTAGGACAAGTTATAAGTTGTAATGCCACCGAGAGCTGCACGTACGCTGGTCTGTATATGTCTGATACTAAAGTAGTTGAGTTTGGACGGTTAGCTACTTGCCAAGAATAACACCACATCGATAGCTTTGAGTAACTCCAGATCCTTTAAAATGCATCGAAAAAGCACTTGGGCTTCGTTCAAACTTTTCTGTTCAAATTGCATTCAAAAATACAGTTTCGTTAACCTCATACCGAGTTCCGTTTCAGTGACTGTTTCAAAGAAACCATCCCCGTCGAGCGAGGAAGGTGCCTTGTGTTCTGGACAAAAGTCTTTCATAAGTATACATTCAACCGACCAGTTGTGTCAAGTGGCCGACGTGGACAATCCCTCGAATCTCGAAGAGTGTAACGTGGAAGTTCTCAGCCTCAATGAAGTATTCCCATCGACGTCAGAAGAGAGCCTGTCGAATGAAGATGACTCTCCTGTTCAGCGAAAGCAAAAAAACGCCAACAAAAATAAGGCAACAATACAAAAGTGTCAATCGGAAAGCGCAGAGAAGTCGTCTTACTTGCCGACGAACAGCAAGTCGTCGACGGGGTCGCGCACGAAGGAGCCCGTCGAAGGGCAACCCTCGGTCTATTCTGACTTCGACATACCTAAAAATACATTGTACGTGGTTGGAAGCAATCCCGGGGAACCGAAAATGTCGTATCCCGACCCCCCGAAGAAAATATCAAAGACGGTAACTAACTACCTAAACAGAATCGATTAGCGCTAGCTACTAAATGAATGTTTTTTTAGGCCTACAAACCAAATCCATGTTTGCAAGCCGTTCTGTGAAGATTATAAAAGACTTAATACAATGTTCACTTGATCGCAGTCCATTTCTGGAAAATCACCACTGAATAAGTAATTTACTAGAACTTCTTATTTCTAATTTGAATAGTTTCCTCATTCAGTGCAATACGTAGATAGTACCTGCCTAACTTCGCTTTCATCAGGCCACGTTACTTCCAAATACCGTTGTATTAGCGCACCTTTGTATTCCAGATGAAAAAGTTTCTGCGCAACATAGATAAGCACAAGAACGAGCAGAACATCAAGAGCAGCGAGAAGGCCATCAGTAAGCTGACGACGATGCGAGGCATCCTGAAGGATGGGCGCTGCGGCCCCGAGTGCACCGGGGACTCGTCCGTGCAGGGCGCCGACGAATACAATACTGGTGAGAACGTTAAACTAGAAAATTCTTCCAAAACATTCATCATTCATGACATCCTAAAACAAGTTTGAAAACCTTCGACTGTAGTGTCTACCTACACTACTGTAGCCTACTAGCAACTAGTCAGTAACTTCGAGAGACTACCTTTCCATCCCCAATAAGTGTTTTTACTTTGTATCTGACACAGTATATCGCAATGCGCTTGTCCACAGATCTACTACCATTCTCAATGGACTTTGTTCCGCATACAAACTACGGTAAGCAAAACCCAGACAAAAACGTGACTTTCAACACGCAAGTGGTGATCATCCACTTCACGGGCGACCTGTGCGTGGGGCAGAGCGTCGAGACCCTCAGCAAGGAGAAGGACCAGCAGGCGCGAAACTCCGAACTCAGAAAAACCTTTCTCACCAAATACAACGAATTTTGGCCCACACAGAAATAATGTTAAGTCTAGATTATAATTTCAGAAGTTTGTCTTAGTGAGATTATTATCGCCGTATCATTAGGAAAGTTCGAACAAAAACATGGTATAAGTTATTGGAAACGTTTTATATTTATACACAATATATTTGTACGCTGTTGAAATTTATTAAGTTGCGTTTTGTCTGACGTTTATTTATTAAAATCTGATCTATTAGTTTGCTTACTTTGTAGCTCTGAATTGTGTGACATTCGGGAAACCAAATTGAAATAAAGATATACTAATTAGAGAGAGAGTGTTTTTAATAAAACAGCTGTTTATCATCAAAAATAAGAATTTAATTGTGCTAAATTGTTTTAGATTAATTAATTAGGCGTGGAAGATATCTTCCATAGAACTAGGTCTTTGACGCGATCGTATGTGAAATACTTGGGGAAGTCTAGAGGCAGTAGTTCTAGCTTCCAGGTGGAATGTGGGTTCTCTGTCTTGACTTTGTCGATGAGAGAGAGGAATGTCTCGTAGCAGGGCGCGACGGAGTCGAGGTGCTCTATCGTGAACACATATCGCTTTTCTAACACCATGTATAAGGTTTTCGGTGGTTCTGTGTTGAGAATCTTCTGGATGGTTGACACAAAAGCCGCTGTGATGTCATCATCGTAAATTACTGGAATTAAATGTTTTTATGTAACCTCAGTTGACTCTTCTTTATAGCACAGGCTAGACCTATGTTTTCTCTTGTTCCTTGGCTTTGATAAAAAAATTGAAATATGAATTTTCAAATGGAGCCTATAAAACAGCATTATTTAGATAGGAGTTGAAACGGATAATGGCCCAAAAGCACTTTACTTTTTCCACTTTTCTAAGTTCCATAGAAATTAAATCCAAGAATCAGACATAAAGTCAAACAGACATTTTTAATATTGGCAAGGATTTCATAACAAAAAACTTACCATCAGCAGCTATAATAATGCTAGCTTGTTTAACTTCGCTTAACAATGAAGAGCTCCATGCAGTCTCGGTGAAATCCAGAGGCATCACTTTGAACTGAGACTTTATAAACTTTTTATTGTACTTTGCATTTAGTTTTATAAGTTCTAAGATACCCCCGACATCGATATCTGAAAGATAAAAATATTGTTCAATTAGTTTGCTTACCTCACTGCACTGTAAGTTGTGAACAGAGACGGATCCACCATACTGAGCACTGTCGCAACTTATTTGTGACGTCTCGTCACACTTATAGTTATCGGCGCGGATAACGAGCTCTCGGCGGAAGAGTGGGGATCGCTTTGCGCACTGTACACAAGGCAATAGACCAACAAATCATTTCTGCGCAGATGAAGGTCAGGGCTCAATATCCTTGCCGATGATTATACATACATATAGACCGGTATCTTATTTTTATGTATGCCCCTAATAAATCCCTTAGGTACTCTCCTTATATACCTACTGTCCTATATGTACTATCTTACCTACTGTACGATCTTATGTGCTCCCCTTATAAACTCCCTCACGTAGGTACCTAGATTCAACGCTAGTGGGATGCTGAATCTTTGGTAATCCGAATCATAAGCTTATTGACTAGTTTCGGCACTACAGAGCCGACTACGATGACAATTATTTTCAGAGTGCAACCTGCACATGGTTTTCAGACTTACCTGTACATACGACCTTCTTAGCATATAAAGCAGCAACAAAACTAGTGAGTCCAGTTCCCGCGCCGAGTTCCAGAACACTCCTATTGGCTAGCTCACCCTTCAAGCCGAGGTGTATCAACCAATCACCGAGCAGGAATGCGCCCCTCCATACTTGTAAGCCAACCAGCGCTATTTTCGTTTTCGAACTGTGCTCTGAAAATATTGAAGAAAACGTTTTGTACACAAATGTCCGGAGTCTTTGATAATGATACCTGAAGATTTTGGTTTCTGGAGCGACTGTCGTATGCGCAAAGTAAATAGAGAGTTTCATCTAAAGGCTAGCGCTGGCAATATTTTATGAAATTTTAGACCCGGTATCATACCCATAGATCAAAGAAGTGCCAATCTTTCTTCAATCTGTGTTAACTTGTAAGAAGCACCTCTACAATGGAAATACTTTTACCTATTCTGATAACTTCCTTCTGTGGCCTCTCAATGTCTAGGTCATCATCATCATCAAAAGTAGCATTGCTTCGTAACGGCGGCAACAGGAAAGGGAACTCTGATATCACATCTGAAAAATAGATATGAGATTAGCTCTTAACAGCGCCAATTAGTAGCTTATAATTTTTTAATTTTATTAGTTGATCTATACAAATAAAAACGAACGACAAAAGCGCCGCCGACGCACTGGTGCAAAGACAATCTGCCTTTGGTTCAAGTATTGTAGGAACACACCTGTAGTGGCTCTGGGATGATCCAGCCAGCACATAAGGATTATCTTTAAATCCATTCAGTAGTTCCAGATATTACATCATAAACAACACACAAACTCCAGCTCTTATTTATAATGGCCTATATATTTTATTATGCAGATATTAAATAGCATCTCTGGTTCATAAAAATATTAAATAACAAAATTTTATTATACTCACTTCCTTCAGTGCTTGGTGATATTTTAGTTATATAATCATACTCCTCATATATTTCCGATGTCACCGTCAATTCTGGCATCTGGAATCATAACAGGATTCACTATAAAATAACACTTCATAAATTAAAAACAAAATTTACGTTTGTTTCTTTTAAATGTGGCTGTTTGCAGTTTGTAAGATGTTTTTGATGATGTTTTACTACAGATCAAGATAAAGTAGGAGGTGAAATGTGAATGAATAGATGTTTTTGTAGTCATTTGTAATGCAATGCTGCAATGTGAATGTGACTAATGCTATAATTTATGTTATGCTTTAAAAGCTGTGTTTATATTTTTTCCAGGGTTGTGTTAGTTTCATTTTACATTTAATATTTACTTTATGACATTTATATTGGAATAATTAATATATATTTTTTACTTTGGACATTAATATAATATTATTAAATATAACAATATCATAGAAGATAAATTAAAATCTATAATATTTTCCACATGCATAGTTTCACACCACTAATATCTTCCTGTATTTTTAACAGCCAATAAATTAATATTAGTTACCCACTATTAATTTATAGATTAGGTGTTAGTTTCTTCTACACTTTTCTTAAAAAAATCTACACTTTTCAACCACTTTTGAACACGATAATTATCTGCCGAATTTCCGCATATATAAATAGATAGGTATGTGAATTACATAATTTTTAACACTATACTACATCATATAATATCACAGCGCCTACAGATATATGTTATTATCCATATTTCTGTAATAATTAACAAATACCTTAATATATTGCACACCCTAATAATTACCAGAGACAATGAGAATACTTTTTGCTAGTGTTAATGAGGAAGGACAGAAGTACAAAAATTGGAAATGTTCCAATATTAAAACTTCTAAAATAAATCTGTATTAGTGTGGTATGCGTGCCAGCTTTTGTAATTTACTATGCTTAGGCGTGTTTGTTATTTATGCTGATCACGTGGGAGTCTAGATATTATTAGGAAAGTAATGATGCTTTTCAATGGAAATGAAGATGAAATGATATAGAATTTTTGCATTTTGTTTTGACATACAATACATTCTGTTCAAATTTTACAAATGTGGGGTTACGTTATGCATAACAGGTTGTATAATGGGAATAATAAACTACATTTTTTCCTTTTTAGGTATATAATTAGTGAAAATTTCACACAGCTCAAGGTGGTTGAAGGTTATAGTTTTTCGTAAAAAAGATATTATTTTTCCGTAAAGGGGAGCCAGATCAGCCAGAAATACCAGAATTATCAATTATTTACTCTTGCATGTTGTTTTTTAATAATTAATTTAACTATGTACCTGGAACCTTGACCTGCAGCTTATTTATTTTGATACACCACACAAACACAATACGTATCTACGTTATGGCTACAAAATAATTTCCCTTTTTGCCTATTGTCATCGAATACTTCATTATATTTAAATACAGAAGCTTTTATTATACAGAAAACCCTTTGAGAAAACCTAATAGTTTACTATTATGTGTATTTGTTTACTTGTTTTTGTCGCTCTCTCGCTTTTGACTTTTGACAGCTGTCATAGCCAGCTGCGTTTCGTTGTGTGAGCAGCTGATATATATATATGAAACGAATTTTTCGACTTTTCGACGGATTACAACTGTAAATTCATCGAAATAGTACAAGATTTAAGTTGATAACTGTTAATAAAAATTGTCCAATTTAAATATGAAATATCATAGTACCCGACTCCCTTCATTTATTTCATTTTTAACTTATATGCTAATCTTAGATGAGCTTAAAACTTTGACTGGTTTACAGATAGCAATCATAAATTCGTACTTAATAATTTAATTTGATTTCAGTTATTGTATAAAAAAATTGTTTAAAAAAACATTATTTACGCTAAAACCAAGAGGATGTATTAATTTATTGTCCTTTGCAAGATCCGTTTTAAAATTTGAAGTTTATCAACCAATCACGGCTCTACACACGATCGACGCTGCCACGTCAAGTGAGACGGGAGTGAATGAAGTGGCACTATTTCGGCATTTTGTGGAGTTTCGTCTTCGGAGCAGGCTTGTGAAGTGCCGTATTTTCCAACATGAGAGTGATCCTATTTACGGCGTTAGCCCTTCTGGGCGCCGCTTTGGCCGATGAAGTACCCACTGAGGAAAACGTACTCGTATTAAGCAAATCTAACTTCGAAGGAGTCATTTCAGCAAACAACTTCATATTAGTGGAATTCTGTAAGTTTTTGCTGTAAACTATTGTTCTTTTGTCTTTTCTTGACTGTGGGTTGAAAGATGGAATTCTTTGTTATTCATTATTTCATTGAAATGTGTGTGACACGTCGATCAGCGTGGTGGCGCGCGAGCCGGCACGTATTGCATGCCTTTGTGAATCATCATGTAAACTATTTGCAGATGCGCCATGGTGCGGACACTGCAAGTCCCTCGCTCCGGAGTACGCCAAGGCCGCCACCAAGCTGGCCGAGGAGGAGTCTCCCATCAAACTGGCCAAGGTTGATGCCACGCAAGAGCAAGAGCTCGCCGAGAGCTACGGCGTCAGGGGATACCCGACACTCAAGTTCTTCAGAAACGGCAGCCCTATTGATTACACTGGTATGTGGATTTTATTGCTACGAGAAATTGCGCTTTTATCTAATGTTTAATAAACTTTTCATGGTTCATTCATGAAGTGTAAATATTTTCTCTCGATAATTTGCAATGCCTCATTAGATTCTAATTACTGTTTCTTTCATTAAGTACTTGACTACAGATTTACTTATCCCACTTTCCTCTCTCTTAGGTGGTCGCCAGGCTGACGACATTATCACCTGGTTGAAGAAGAAGACTGGTCCTCCTGCCCTTGAGGTTGCCTCTGCTGAGCAGGCCAAGGAGCTCATTGCCGCGAACAACGTCATCATCTTTGGTTTCTTCTCTGACCAGAGCACTCCTAAGGCTAAGGCATTCCTTGGTGTTGCCAGCGCTGTTGACGACCAGGTCTTTGCCATTGTTTCTGACGAGAAAGTCATTGCTGAGTTGGAAGCTGAGGATGAGGATGTCACCCTCTTCAAGAACGTAAGTACTTACACCAATATATTACTCACAATCCTGTTTTATTAATGACACTGTTCAGTAAAAAGTCATTAATTAAAAACTTTATCTTTTAAAAAGTTGTACTTGTTGCACAAGTTTTTTGCTTGTTACTAAGCCCCATGTGTTTGTATTTTAGGTACCTACTTAATAATCTAATCACAAATTTTCTGCTTCTCATTATACCTAAGAGTATGTCTCTTGTAAGCTTTATAGAATACACAATAAATCCTGCATGCTAATTTTAGGCAGTAACGGTGACATAATAAGTAGTTGATGCATATATGTCGATATGTACATACACAATTCAATTGTACATGATTGGCCTCCGTTTGAGTTAGCAGATAATAAGTTTGTTGGCCTCACAGCATGCAGATAAAGTGTCTACACCCAATTGACCACTCTTGTATAATATAGCTTTAATAAAACCGTGGGTAACATTGATAACATTGACACACTTATCTCCAGAAACTTATCTTATTACTTTGATTTTAATTGCCCCTTTTAACTGATAAAATCTTTAACTTTTTTGATAATACTTTTAGAGATATGCCTAAAGTGTATTAAGTAAATACAAGTCACAATTAAACATTAAAGTGTTTTTTTTTTTTACTTTATCAATATTCTTAATTAGTCAAGCACCTAGTGTGAATAATCTTTAAGTTTTTTAAACATAGTTTAAAAATAGTTGATGAAACTTTACCTTATTGTTGAACATAATGTTTTACCATACAGGTATCTACATATTACCATAGGGTTATTCCTTATTTACTGTTACTTTCCTCAACAGGTGTATTTCTGATATGAAGGAAAAATAACTACAGGTTAACAACCTAGAAATGAAACTTGCACTCAATTATTTTAAAACTTTTCTTTAAAATATATTAGCTACCAAAATTTTTCTACTGTTGCAATATTTTTTATTTGACATTATTTTCGTCATCACCCCACCATACAGGTCTATTAAACAATGAGGTTTCAACCTAATCTTGTATTGTCTATAGTTCGAGGAGCCCCGCGTCAAGTTCGATGGTGAGAAATTCGACGAGGATGTGTTCAAGACCTGGGTGTTCGTCCAGAGCATGCCTACCATTGTGGAGTTCTCCCACGAAACTGCCTCCAAGATCTTCGGTGGACAGATCAAATACCACCTTCTGTTGTTCCTGTCCAAGGTAAGAACAATTTTAAATAAGCTTTAGGCCCGCCCAAGTCCGATAATCAATGATCGTTTTTTTGTACGAGAAAAATACACACTGATAGCAGTAGTGCAACATGCAACAATAAGGCGGTCAGAAAACCTAATAAAAAAAATCAGCCCGATTATCTGGCCTACAAAAAGTCTGACGTGGTCAGACAGCCTTATATTGTAGGTTAAAAATGCTTGATTTTTCCTCTAATTATGAAGTACATTTTTTTGTTGGTCACATTTTTAACACATCTCATATCATTATCAACAATTTTGGACAGGATGTACCCAAATAGATTCATTGGTGATAATGGTTTAGAATTAAATGTCAAATTGTCTAGTGTAGTTAGTTGCATCTGTGTATACATAATTTTATAAATGTCATATTTTAATAATTCAGGAAATAACGGAGTTCTAGAACAATTGTCGATAAAGTTATAATTTTAGAATCGAGTAGACATCTCATTTAAATTCGTGTAAAAGACAAATATCGTGGACGGCTATTATTACTACTCCAAAACTGGTTTTGTAACGGGTTATCGAAGTCGATCTCTTTATACTTGAAAGGCTAACATTGATGGTTGAGATCACAAGGGGACACATGGTGCCTTATAATAAACTAGCTGTTTTCCCGCTGTTTCACTCGCGTTTTCGGGGATTTTCTGCCTGTACCGGGATAAAATATAGCCCACTAGCTTCCGCCTGCAGCTTCGCCCGCGTAGAGTTCGATTATATCGCGTTTCCAACAGAATTCTTCAAAATTCCGTGGTAAAAACTATCCTATGTTCTTTCTCAAGGTCAACTCTATGTCTGTACCCAATTTTATTAAAACCATTGCAGTGGTTTAGACGTGAAAACGGAACAGACCGACAGACAGAGTTACTTTCGCAATAATATCAGTAGGGATGTAGAAGTAATAGATGACACTTCAATTATTTTTGCGACACAACGGTACATCGAAAGTGGTTAGACAAGATACATATTTGCGAGATGTACTTTCACGAACGTGGATGTGTAGTGAAGAGATTTGAACCGGCGACCCGACGGCTTTGAACTTTCACCATTCAACTCAACAGTCGGTCATGCGCATCGGTTAATGAACTTTTTTTAACACATTTTAGTACTTATCTATGATCTTTACTGGTTTACTTTCACACCTAGACTTAACAAGTATTTAGAAGTTAAGATACATTTCCATATAATACAGATTACTAAGTACATAACTCTTTTATCTATCCCAATATCTAATGTTAATATAGAAATTAATTATCGCATAAACCGGAACGGTAGTTAAACCTTATCCGCTAATAACTGAGCATACAAGACGACATTATACTCAAGCAAACAGAACTAAGTTCAACGACCCTACGGTCAATGACCTCTGCCTGTCAAGTCAACTTGTTGTAGAACGAATGTTTTGTTTGTAGAAAAATGGCGATTTCGACAAGTACACTGAGGAACTCAAGCCTGTGGCTAAGAGCTACCGCGACAGAGTTATGTCCGTTGCCATCGACGCTGATGAGGATGAACACCAGAGGTACAGTATTCGCACTTTTTACTTACACATACATATTACAAACTCACTCGCATTCTGAGGAAAGTAAGCCTTAAAACTGAATAAAACTAGTCTAAAACCTTCCTAAAACATCAAACTATGTCCATATAAAATTTAATCTTAATGAGCTCAGCCGTTTACCGAGAGAGTGAAACAACGTCACATACGCTCTTGTGTTATGATAATGATACTTGCTTAGAAGAGTTTTCTATGCTAATTTATTCAAGGTTCTCAATGAAAGGTCTTGGGAAAAGATCTCTTTACATAATTATTTTGTTGACGTCATTCTAGCCCACGTGAATAAGATGATAAATATGTAATCTAGATGTTGAAGCTGAAAAGAAAGTCGCGAAATTAATACAGTTACTGTACATTTTTGCGCAAATATAAAAGTATTTCAGATTTAATTACTAATTGCCTATGTGATTAAAGTTGTTTTCCGCGGCTTACTTGGTACCCTTATATATATCTTAGCTACCCAATAGTAAATGATTTTTTATAATAGGTTCAGTAATTTCGCAGCCTTTAGGGGCACAAAAAAGATAGATTAATCTTCTCTATTTGTTTTTACGATTGTTCCGTATAATAAGTGTGTTTGGTATACATATAATTTCTTGGAAAACCTATCAATAAATTGAAACAAAGGCATCAATCACAAAGTTACCTCTTTCAGTTAAAACGTGCAACCTTCAGCGTGCTACATACGGCAGAATGAAATAAAACTGCTTTTTAACACAAGTAATTACGTGGAACCCACGCACTGGTCGCTTGTACACGTTTCCTTTTAAATGTCAAGGGCGGCCAAGGACATTTTCTTATGCGGTGCAAAAACTACGTTTTGTTATTTGAGAAATGAACAGTCTGTGGGTATAATTTACTCTTCCTTTTAATTGAAAGGCTTAATGGATTTCTATAATTAATACTCACAATTTGTACCGTAGTTTATGTAGATTATTCCTTCTAGTGATTGTTCAGTGCGCCTAAACTGTATATCTAACTGCATAGGTATATATAGCACGCAGCGATAATGTAGATTTCTAGTCCCAAAATAGTTTATCTGATGAATTTAATGCATGCAGATATTGCATATAGGTATCTTACAAAATTTATCTATACTAATATCACACGGACGTAGTCTGTATGTGGGATTTTGTATCTCTGGATCTGATGGTCTAATTTTCTATCCGGAGATATCCGTATCCAGGTAAAACCCGGACACGAGAAGTAGGTTCCTCAAAATGCGGGTGGAACAACGGGATTAGAATAATGAACCCAATAAAGATACATCCTTGTTCTACATAAACTGAATGTATATTTCTCTTTTCTTAATAGAATCCTGGAGTTCTTCGGCATGAAGAAGGAGGAGATCCCCTCAGCCCGTCTGATCGCCCTGGAACAAGACATGGCCAAGTACAAGCCCGCCACTGACGAGCTCTCTGCTAACTCCATTGAAGTAAGTACTTTGTAACGTATATTTTTATTTCATAACTGCTGATTTCTGTAACAGATCTATCTGTTGTTTTGTGGTTAGAGATTGAAAAAAAGACAATTTTTATGGAGTCAAATCTCAAAATGTAAGCTATTATCACGAAAGAATAGACAAATTTAGAAATTAGTCTATTAATTTATGTGATAAACAGACACTTTTTAAAGTCAGATATAGCCCTAAAAGCCGGTCCTATTGTATGGATCGTCTCAATAATTTGTTGCATTAAAACTTCACGGTATTTTTTCCTGTTCAGATTTGATACTCTAATCGTCAAGGCTATAATCAGCCTCTGTAACTAATAGTATGCTACTAATATTGCCATATCTAATTATGCCCACTAGCACATACCTTGTCAATGCCAACATTACAAATACTTATACACTACGATATTAAAATTCCGTAATATCGATAGATTTCACGGATATGAAGTACAGCACTAATAGTCGTGATTACTATTTAACTGCTTAACGTCCAAGTTTTTATTACGTCCCTTATCGAAAGTTGCGATTACAATTACTTGCTGACCACTGAATACTAACTGTACTGAGTATTAACGTCTACGACTCATTAAACGATGTTGTAAAACGTTTTATCGTATCGATAATTCATGCACACTTGCATAGTTATTACCAAAAGGCAATCAGGTACTTACTTTTGATAAGAAATCACTATAAAAAGTATTATTTTATACCTTAAAATTAATATTCGCAAGTAGCATATTTTACATTTGAATTTGATAGATTTTACCCGGACACCTAACGCATCACGTTGGCAATATAGCATAAATTTCAGAACACAAACATCATAAACAAAAGTCACGGAAATCATGTCTTAAGCCGCGCCATTTTCCGTTTGATCCTTTTGAAAATTACACATAATCACATACTATTGAGAAAGAAGACGTGACGGGGTTAGAGTTACCATGACGATCGACGCATGTATATTAACTTACAATACCTTTATACATGTGTACTAGATAGATAGTCACGCTTTACTGTACAATTTAAAAAGATTTGATATAGTTCACCAACGTTAAATAAAACATTATTACACATTTACAACCTTAACTGCCTAAAGCAACAATTAAATCAGTTCCGATAGTATTGTATTGAACTGGTATATAAATACGCCGTTATTTGTACCGTTAGATAGCTCAACCGGTAAAGGCAACACATGATTAACTCTAATCGATTTAAATATTACATTAGGTCCGTTTAGCAGTATTCGCTTGGTATCTATATATATGACGCCAGATTTCAAAATAATTGTTAAAAAAATATCGGAATGTTTACAAACAAGCAGCTTCTGTTCGTGGCTTTCCCTTTTGATATATATCAGAATAAAATTATTTCAATATGTAGCTGAAAGCTTAAGTTTCAATAAAATCAGTATCAGAAAGTTTTGCGTAAAATAATAAAGACTTTCTTATAATAAATACTACTAGAATATTAACCTTACTATTTTCCCCAGGAATTCGTGCAATCGTTCTTCGCGGGTACCCTGAAACAGCACCTGTTGAGCGAGGACTTGCCCGACGACTGGGCCGCCAAGCCCGTCAAGACTTTAGTCGCCACCAACTTTGACGAGGTCGTGTTCGATACCAGCAAGAGGGTGCTTGTTGAGTTCTACGCTCCTTGGTAAGTTTAAATTGTTTTCAAAAATGTAAAAACTTCGGATAGGCCTTTTTTGGCAATGGTTTGTAGTTGATATAGTACGAAGGTACGTACAATCCTATCGTAGATGGGTTGTCGGGTGAGCTCTAAATGAACCACGAGAGCGAATGAATTACAATTTTATTCAACAAAAAGAACATTTATTTTCAAAAACTTTGTGTGATAGCAGCCAATAAGTAGAAAACTAGAAAACTGTGTCTAAGCCATAATTTGGTTTATTGGTTCCCATAATTACTGGGCATTTTTTTGGAGACTTACATATCATATCTGACGTGGACAAAACACCTCAGAAGTCACGTAGTGATATAAAGTTGAAAGATACAATAATAGAGTGCAAGAAAATAGTTTTTTTTGCTTATCAATCATGATAAGATTTGCACATATTTAAATAAATTTAGGAGTTGTTGACAATCTAGATTATAACATTTCTACGATTCCCATTAAAAAGGTGACACATTTATTAAAATACAATATGGCTTGATCAAGTTACCTTAGTTATGAAATATGAATCATCTATAGCAGCAAAACGTCTGCAAATATTTAAGAATCATTACCAATATTTGTTCCACGAGGCGTTCACAATATTTAAAAGAACATGAATATTGCATCACGTTTCTGTAAAAATATGTAAATAAGGTCATACATTACAGGCGCATGTATTGTCCAAGTATATTTCCATGTTTGATCAAGTGTTACGCGCTGTGTTACACATAACCCGTGACATTATAACACCATTACAACACTTTCGGTTACTATGTCTAGTTCAAGAACATTTGTCGCGCGACATTGCGTCATTTTTGTCTTGAATCCGTATAATTTGCGCAAGTGTACCTCGTTAGACTGTATTCATTGAGTCGCAATTAATTCGCTTGTCAAACGTCATTGTTTGGTGTTCAACGACTCGGAAAATGTTTATTTGCTCCTTTCTAGCTACATTATGGAAATGAAGGTTTCTGAATTGTTAATTTTGTTTATATGAGGCTAGATTTTGATTTATTATGTTGAGATGTTTAGTGCAAGGGGCTTATTTTGCTAAAAAGTAATTTGGGCTCCTTTATTTTGAATTTACCTAACTACACTTTACATAAGGTTGTTTTATACTATACTTGTAATAATAAAAATACAGTAAAGTAATTTATTATTACAACAATATAAGGCCCATTATAAACGTCCGTGTTTCTTAAAGCAAATCCTTACTTAAAAAAAGAGAAATTTCACAGTTAACTCAAACAGTTGCTTTAGAAAACAAATGTTTATGTTCTCGCTCAACTCGGGCCTTACAGAACACTACAGAAATCTAACAAATGTCTTCCGTTCCCAGGTGCGGTCACTGCAAACAGCTGGCCCCGATCTACGACAAGCTGGGCGAGCACTTCGAGAAGGACGATGACGTCATCATCGCCAAGATGGACGCCACCGCCAACGAGCTCGAGCACACCAAGATCACCTCCTTCCCCACCATCAAGTTGTACACTAAGGATAACCAGGTCAGTAACTTAATTTAAATAAAACTTTTTTTACTCTAAATCACCTTAAAAAAAGCTCTCAGTAGGGAAGACTGCAGTTCTGTCTTTTTAAAATCGTACCGCGTTTGCAGAAAATCTATTTCATATACTATTCTAATTATACTGATTATTATCAATACAGTCACATTAACATGGCTGTAAATTGCATTTGGTATTCCGAAAAAAGCACTTTCCACAGCTTACCGAATTCAAAGACACCAATATAAGAGATATTCATATCGAAATACTAAAGATTATTACCCATTTCTAACTATTATTTATGTTTTGCGCAGGTGAAAGACTACAACGGTGAGAGGACACTGGCCGCTATGACCAAGTTCGTTGAGACTGACGGCGAAGGTGCCGAGCCTACACCCAGCGTGGTAAGTTATCATCAATTGACGTTCTATACCTACCGTTAACCTTTTAGTTGTAAAGAACCATAAGCGAAAAAATGGAATCTTACTTTTGCACCCGTAATATAGGAATAATTGAAAGAAATCGCTTAAGAGTTCATTGAAATGATGACACTGATTGACTCTTCAGTCACTTGGTTTGCCTTTGATATCCGATGAATGATAAGTTTATCGATAGCGTCCGCGCCTGGTTGATATCAATATTAAATAATGCTTGTAGTTTTTTACCTAGAAATCGCAATCAATATTCTGATTGCCATATCGTAAACGCAAATCGTCCTTGAGCTATTTCGAAGTACTGTAGAGCAGAGAATATTTTAATTAACTAAATCTTAATGAAATTTTTCAATTTGCTACAGTTTGCCTTGCGTTCATTGGTTTATGATTTTTATGAGTTGTAAAATACACCTTGTATTGGCGAAGATTATTTACCGTAAAAAACTGTGTGGTTGTGCGATAAAGAACTTCGGTTATCTGCCAAAGCATTCTAAAAGTGTATTTAAATTAGGAAAATTGTACTTCAGAATAACGAGATTTTATTTAATTGCTTCCTACTTAAAAACGCGATGATAGGAGCAAACCATCTATAGTTCTCTCATTTAGTTAATATTTTGGAACATGTACTAATGAAATATTTGTTATTATTTACAGAGCGACGATGATGAAGAAGACGAGTTGCCCGCCAGAGACGAGTTATAAGCGCTCACTCATGAGACTTCCATAGCATAGTACTGTATAGATGATAATTATTTACTTTTATACCTAAACTAACCACGCATTTCTCGCGCTAGACTGTTGACTTGTTCTCTAAATTGTGTTAAGGGTTGTACTTGAACGAATTTAAGTTAGTAGCATTGTATGATATTCTATAATGTAATACTCTTCCGAACGCATATCCTCCTGCGGCCGATCTCGTGCAAGTGCCCAATAAAAGTTAATTTATTTTCTAAAAGCATAATTTATTTTGCATAAACAGCAGCATTAATTAGTTTATGTATAACTAATGTATTTATAATTTCTGTATCATAATGAGGTATATGTTTTGACATTCCTTAGTACAAGTTTTAGTTACATCGAACAACAAGTGTTTTGTTAAAGAAGCATTGGCGGTTATTTTTTTATATTTTACTTGTACATTTATTCATCACAACAAATAGAATTACTTAAGCCGGACTTTTAACCTTTAAGTTTTATTTTTGTAGCGTTTTTTATTGAAATTGTGACGTTGAATAGTTCAATCATAAGTACTTGCATTCTTAAATGTATTTAGTGCTATTTTCATAATTATAATTAGTAAAGATCTTGAAAATGTAATTTTCTACGTATATTTGGTAATTCTGACTATAAATGTAAATATTCATAATTGTATTTGCCAAATCTGCAATTGTGTATCTATTGTGGATACAGAAATTGATAAATAAAAAAATTAAAACAGATCAACAGTTTTTTATTGCACCTATTCTCAAGGATGATTTAAGGACTGGAAGTGCTACTAGTCCTAATCCAAGTTTGGTACCAGTGGTGGCAAAATCTAGCATGTCTACATTGACTGGGCTAACTACTGATCTCATCAATTCCAACATCATACAGAATTCATTTAGCTTTGTATATCACTTTATCCAACCGTTAAATTCGAAGAGGGAAAGATTAAAAATAAAATATTGAAAAGAAACAACATATTTGTATGGTAATTATTTTATTATCTTAAATACAACGATTACAACATAAAATAACTCTTTTAAATAATTAACATTAAGCTTGTTCTTTTAAATTATCACATTAACACCAAAAGAACATTTAATTGAGACAAATGTGGAATGGCATGTTACATTGTTAGTGAACGGGTAGCACTTTGGTACAGTCGGTTACATGTAGGGGTAACTTTTGTTCATTATGATGAAATATAATTATTCTACGCTTTATACAGATCCATTACGAATTAAACATAACTAACAATGTGGGAAATAATAATGCCTGAACTTGAGAACAAAATATTCATTTTTATATCATATAGATACGAATTTCATCGCAAAATGGTCAAATAACTGTGTAGGTAACCTATTCAGCTATATCATATAGACCTTGACATTAAATAAAGTTCGCGAAATTAGATAATAAATATCAAATACATTCAAGTTCATACATGATTATAGACATAGATAAGAGTTATTAAACACGTCGACTGATTTTATTCCGAGCGGAATCCATTCTTCACTCGATTGTAGAATCGTTATACAATAAAATAATCGATTTCATTATATCCTTTTTATCTCCTACTCCTTATAATTTCAATAATCAACAAAAACAAAAGAAAATGCAGTACGAACAGGTACTAAATTAATATACAAATACATCCTTCTTGATAACTCTTAGTAATCACTAAATCTAGCAAATAAAAGTACCACGATATACTATATATAAAACAATATTATATATCACAATCTCGACCCTTCGACGATCACTCTCCAATACTTCAATACTATAAACTCGTAATAAATAATTACATAGCCGTAATTAATAAATTTGGAACGCCAGTGGTCTTGTATTAAATGCTCCCGTGGTCTAGTGAAGTCTACATAAGTTATATATTAAAGAATTCTACCTAATGTAAACTTATCCTAGTGTAATACATAGTCAATGATGCAGCCGTAGTTATGTACTTATTGTTTACCACGCTGATACATTATTTATATTGATATATTTTAAGTTGAACAATTCAAATCTTATCCCTACAAGTTAGTAATCTCGACCGAATATTAACAAATATGTTTAAAGACTTTAATTTCGTAACTTTTAAAATTAGTTGATGAAAATCGATTAATCAGCTTAAAATATTTCAATTACAACTATAAAAGCCAGGCACCAAACGGCATATCGAATACATGTGAATTATTGTTATAACGAGAACTAATCGCGGTGTATAAGTTATGTATAAATACGATTCGATGCAAAAACAACTCTAATGGCTCTACGTACGGCGGCTGGCAGGCGCATTCTCTAAGCCAATTATCGTCACACTTATGGTGTTAAAACATAGGAAAATTTGCGCCCTATGATCTTCTAAAGTGCTGTTACTTCATTTCACAATAATATTAATTACACTTCATTGGATTTATTACATGTATACAGAATGCACTTATTTCATATATTGTATACTTGACGTTAGTTGTATATGAGTAGCGCAATTGTCATCATTAATAGTACCATATATTTTGCGCAACGTGCGTTTTGCACCCTTAGAATGTTTCAGTTACATGTTTTGTTCATATTTTGTATGGTGTTTAACAAAAGAATCCTTATTCAAGGTTTTATTTTTGGTAGTGACGGCTAAAATAGTTAGTTGATTGAGTAAGATTAAAGTGAACTTGCATAAATGCTCAGTAAGTGTGGTTACCGCTAAATATGTTTATAACATGTTTTTTTTACAATTTGCAACATTTATGACCAACAGAATTATGACTTCAGCAATTTGGTGTTGCCAGTGGAAAATGTTCAAAATTATTTTTTAAAACTTGATGATTGTCACCATCAATTCTTCATCTTTAAACATCAGACATTTAGCCATAACCAAACTTACTACACTACAACTTCACTGCAACCTACAAGTAAAACGAAACGTGTCGACGCACCTGACTACACAAGCAATCAGAGCGCGAACATAGAGTCCTGCTCCTCCTTGTTGATCTGTCGGTGTCGCGGCGTGAGTGCGGCGGGGAGGGGCGGCGCGGCGGCGGCGGGGGCGGCGGGCGCGGGGGGCAGGGTGTCGGCGGCGGCGGCGCGTTCCGCGAGGAACTTGTCGAAGTCACTGCTTGTTACGCTCTCTTGACCACCGGTCGCTTCTGAGGCCGCCTGTCAAATTAAGAAGGGTTATATTAGAAGTGATGATAAAGGTATAGGTTGAGGTTTTGTGTTCCAAGATCATGGGGCGAAATTACAACTAATATGATATGCCGTTGTTGGTTGAGGTTTTGTGTGCCAAGATCGAGGAGTGAAATGACAAAGCATCTGACTTCATCAGAAAGTTGTAGGTTGAGGTTTCGTGTTCCAAGCTCGAGGATTGGATTTTGTTCCTACATTCAGTTAATTTGGTATCTGCTGCCAATAATGGAGCCCATTACATGAAGATGATAATTTTTAAGCATGTTTTTGATATGGGTGCTGCAAATTGGCATGATGTTATCATCATCATGGTGTAGGAAACTACATGAGACAGGTAGTGCACAATGGCAGTCAATAATTAAAAAATAATAACAAAAATAAACTATATTAATTATTTACACCATACTTACTTGCGACTATAAAAATGGACTAATGCATAGTGTAATAATTTAAATAATAAAATGAAAATGATAAAATAAACATAAAACACACCTTCTCCTGTTCTAACCAAGCGGCTATTTCATCGATCTCGCGCTGATCCATGCCAGACGGCTAGAATATTCCAGAAATAAACATAAAATAATTGTTATATACGAACAAACAAAACTCCTATGGAAAATTAATAAAAATGTCTAATAGAGACAAATGTCTTGTTATAAAAATTAAATCAAAGAATAAACTACTGAATAATTTTGCTATTAGTAAGTATAAAAACAGAAGTCTAAAATCGTATCATGTCGAAGTGATATTGAAAGCAATCTTTACGACAAAGTGAAAAAAATATAAAACGGATAAAAAAAAATACTCGAGACCCTGTACCCTCCAAAATGTACTATGATCATTTTATAGCCAAGCCACGCCCTTTTGAAAACTCGGTAAACCCCATATTCAATACACACCAAATTAAAAAAAAAACAACATTATATTAGTAAAAAAAAAAACCAACATCACATCAACACAACACGCCAAACAAAACTACATAACAAATTAATCAAATAACTATTATTATTGACCAGTATATAATGGTTCATACCAATGGCTGTCCTTGTGTGGCCCTCTGGCTGGCAGCTGAAGCCAACCCAGTGGATGTCTGCTCCTCTAAGTTATCTGCATAACTGCTGCCACTGGAACACAAATATATAAATAAAATTAGTTACATACTTCATCGATGTTATAAAGAGGACACATTTTTTTGTTTGTAAAGGCTTCAAAACTACAAAAGCGATTTGAAAATTCCTTCACTGTTGGGAAGCCAGACTATCCCTAGAAAACATAGGCTATATTTTAACCAACTCAGAAGGTAGTTTCTACGGGCGGTGGTATAACTGCAGGAAACAGCTAGTATGCTATAATTTCAGGCATTATTTTGTACTACTTTATTTTTTTAAGACTATTATATAAACGAAATACTCGTTCATATAATAGTCGGTCAATAATAGTACCTAGACCAGGTAAATAAATATTTTAGGCAATATATACCTGGAAAAAGAATGATTAAAACTAAAATAACCGTGAACTCTGTTTGCAAAACAACAGTCAAAACATATCCGAACTTAACAAAAAGGAAGTGATAAACATTTTTGGGAAATCAGTTAAAAATAAGATAAAGCACTAAACTCACCCAGTCTTAGAGTTCTCGTAGGTAAGGTTACGCGACTGCGCGAACATGTCGAACTCGTCCTTAGAGCTGCCCGGGGACTTGTCGAGCTGAGCGTCCTTCACCGCTGCAATGGAAGAGGATAAAATATAATAGCTATATACTACGGTTTTATAGGAATTGAATTTCTGTCATTCAAGCATGGGTAGGCTATCGAATTTTGGAGAGACATTTTAAAATATAAACCAAAATATACCAAAAAAAAATTTTCATCTTTAAATCCTACTAATATTATAAACGCGAAAGTTTGTATGTATGGATGTTTGTTACTCTTTCACGCAAAAACTACTGAATGGATTTTAATGAAACTTTACAATAATATAGCTTATACATCAGAATAACACATAGGCTACAATTTGTAAACATATTGTTCGAAATACTAAACCTGCGCAGACGAAGTCGCGGGCACCAGCTAGTCAAATATACGATAAAAGTTTTGTTTTCTTAAGGAATTGTGAAAATAAAATAAAATGTGGCAGTATATAAAATGTATTAAAAATATGCAAGTTGCTCCACTTACTCAGTTTAGCAATATCAGGTACATCGTCGCTGAGATCAATCAGAGCATCATCGTCAGCTTTCTTTGCTGTAAGTTTATAAACAAAACCATTAAATAAGGTAAACATGATTGCTATGTATCAAATGATTGGCAGAACAGTTGGTTATATCAACTAAAAATAAACAGTGACAATTCATTTTTGTTTCATTTTTTATAATGCACTTAAAATAGTGTGTCCCGGCTGTCATTTGAACATCTTTTTTGTTAAGGGTAATCAGAAGACAGAAAGTTCGACAACCAGTCTTATCCAGGAGCGTCAGGTTGCCTACGTAAATGAGTTGAAGATGTCAGATAGGCAGTCGCACCATGCAGAACACTGGTACTAAGCTGCATTCGTTGAAAATGCAAACTAACCCGAACATAGTTGGGAAAATCATCGATAGAGGCTTATCATCTGCCTAGTACGATGATTATATAAGTTATATACGTGTGCTATAAATAAAATAAAATACTAACGTGATGCGGGAGCGTTAGAGCCGGGAACTCCCATGGCAGCGCCCAGGATGGCAGACGGAGTGGCGCCACCGGTTGCAGCATTCCTGAACAACCAAAACAATTATTTTTGAGTATATGTAATAAAATTCCTTTACTGCTTTCCCGCAAACGCCATGCTTATACTTTTAAGTAATGCGAGAGTGCAATTACTGTTGCGCATTTTCTTTGGGTTTTTTCTATATTTAAAATTCGGTAGGTTTTGAAAGCTTGTGTGGACATCAAAATCCGTTCAGCCGTCTGAGTGTGAAGAACCCAAACTTTCCCCTTAAAACTCTTTTTTACTCCTTAGTCGCCCTACTAATGTTAATTACTAAGCAGATATTCTCACCTGTTATTAACAAATCGTCCATGTCTCAGCAGCAAGTTGTTGAGGCGGTCGTTAGCATGCAGCAGTTCGGCAGTGAGGGGAGACTCGCCGGCCAAGCGGCCGATTAGCTCCGCCACGCGGGTCTGCATAGCGCGGAGTGTGTCTGCTAACTCCTGGAAATATCAAATATAGGAAATTATACAATAAAGTCCTTGAAGAGTAATGAGAAGTTTACTGAAAATTATGAAGGTAGGAAACCAGCAAGGTTAGTAAGGTTACATAAGTACCAAATATCCGTATAAATGTAACTGAGGCCCATTTTCAAAGATAGAAAGGAACGAAACAACTGTTTTGAAAATTGAATGTGCAAATTCATGTAAACAGTTGCTGAATGAACCGAATAAAAGTGTCTTCCTTGCTAATAAATTCTATGGATTACAATATTCAATCGAACTTTGGGGCTCTAGCAAGAGAAATAAGTACGGATAATAAACACCCGAATATAAAACTGCTTATTAGCTTTTTAGTCTAAATATTTGAAATTCAACAGCCTTTGACTGTTGCTAATTAATTAAAAGAAAATAACAGTAAACCATTATCAAAACAAATGTAAATACGCAAATAACAGCACATCTACTGTTTTGAGCAAATTAATTAAACTCCCGTTATCAGTGTCCCACAGATTAAAAAGACCCGCCTTAAAATCCTTACAATAAAGTCTTATTTAAAGCCTTGACTTCAATGCGCGGTCGTTAACTCTATCTGCCATTGACACGTTATTTACACAAAGCACGTAAATGTCGGTCCTGCGCCTGATCTCTCTCCGGTCGTGTCGGATTGCCGTCCCATCGGGTTATGAGAGTGAAGGAATAGGGAGTGCACCTGTGTCTGCGCAAATGCTTGTGCACTATAATATGTCCTGCGCAATTGGCTGATCTCCTTAAATGAGAACAGCCGCCGTAGCCGATAATCGGCTAGGAGGACATCATCATCATTTACACAAAAACAAACAAACAAAGGTACCTTTGTACAGCAATTGAATTGCATAATAAAACCGGAATTTTATCGGGATTTCGGCAAGGTTGTAGGTACAAGGTCTTTAGACAGCTGTTGTCTGTTGTCGTTTGTTTATGGTTTACTTACGAAGTTTCCACAAATAACAGAGAATACTTTGATAGAACCTTTGTAGGTTTATTTTTGTGCTTGATTTTGAGTAAGCAACAACTCTGCATATCAAATTTAACTCAACTTGCGCTTGCGAAGCAGTATTTTGTTCTTACTATCTGACTATCCTGAAGTATAGTATCCAAATTCAGTCTAGCAAATCCACTCAGCGAGGTCTTTGGAGACTTTGCAAGTCAAACTATCACACCCGTTGAGCGTGCAATGGGAGGGACTGTCAGACATTTACTGACTAAAACCCACCATATTTCTTCTTGAGCCTGGGTCTAGGTGCCAGGGTCGCGGAAACTCTCTTGAAATCCTTTTATGAAGCCTAGAGTATAGTACTCACATTAAGCAGCTCGATGTCAGTGTCATGGTGGGCGGTGTGGGGCTGCGTGGTGAGCTCGTTGAGCATGTCGTTCATCACGTTCATGTTGCCGTCCACCACGGCCAGGTCAGCGCGGAGCTTGTTCGTCTGACTCTCGGATAGCGTTACCTGTAGAATGATGTTTTTTTTTTACATTCTATGATGTACATATATTATGATGCATTAAGAAAAAAAATTATTTCTGTTGAACATAATCATAGTGGTTTTCCGTAAAACACCATTTTGAAAACACGCTTAAAAGAGTTTTTTCTGTTTAGGCACGACATCATATCAATTGGATATATTGAGAGTCTGATCGCTTTTTCATTAGAACAATATAGTTCTACTAATCAATAAAATTTAAAGGGGACGTCACAAAACAGCCAATTTGGCATATAATAATAATATATGTATGAAATATGCATATTCATGCAGCATTAGCAGAACTCGCATATTTTATTTCCTACCCGACAACATTTTTGTCTTTAGCCTCCTAGCTTGATCAATATAGACGCAAAAAAATATTGTCTATGAAAGACGTCATTAAAAAAAAGTTGTAGAAAAACATTGAAACAAAAGACTTGACTGATAAACCCTCAAGTGTCAATAGCCCAGTTCAATTGCACTTCGTAATCATCTCTACTTTTATTATCATTGATACGATAGTTATAAACAAAGATAAATACTGCCAGACTAATTGACAATAATATCGATGATGCAGAAAATGTATTAAAGAGGTAACACGAGCTATAAGGGTACTTTAGTATAAGAGGCAGATGTCATTTTACTGATTAACTAGTGTTTATATTAATAGCAATTATATAAGAAAACATTGAATATTGCTGTTTATAGCAAACATTGAAGCTGATTCCAAATTAACAAACCTTATTGAAAAAAACAAAACATTTAATTAGTTCTCGCCAAACTTACTTACTTTTTTATTTTATTTATTTATTTTATTTATTATACTTTTTGCACACATTTTACAAAAAAAAACAATGTACAACGGCGGACTTACTTTACTTTTTTTATCATCTTTCTTCGGCAATAAAAAGCTGATAAAGTATCATTTTACATTTATACTTACAGTTGCAGAGATCTGTTCTTGAGTAGGGCGACTGGGCGAGTTTTGCGGCATAGCTGATCGTTGAGGCGAGCCAATGATGGGCTCTCCACTGTCGGGAACACTCTGTGTAACAACACTCATTATTACAAACCATGGAAAACCAAATGACGAGCGGAGAAGTTATAACGGAAAATCGCCTAAGAAATTAGCGCGCCAAAATCGCGGGTGAGCGGGGGTCGAGGGACGTTACAGGCTTTAAACACCTTTGGAACCCGCTCATTTTAAAAACCAAATCACCAATCAATAGAGCCTTATCTTTGACAGATGTCTCAAGGAATATAAACGCCTCGTTACTTAATAGTAACTGATCGTTTCGGTCACTCCTACCGTAGGCAATTTGATCTACAAGAAGGCGTCTGACTTACTTGAGTTATGGCAATTCCGCTCATCTTTCCTTACTCCTTAACAACACTTAAAACACTAACTTGGACGGAATACAATATCATACTGAACTGGTTTTAGTCATTATACAGCTTGAGATAATGCGTTATAAATATAGGATGGTATTTCAAGTAAAAGGTGACTAGGTGAGATTTCTGAGTAATATCGACCTTGGATTTTAAGTGTTCAGATTAGATTTTGTTTGTTGAAGTTTAGATGATATTATAGATAAATACTGTTTTGGCTAGACAGAGGAAAAGTTGTGAGACAGCCAAATGAATGACATTAAGTGTTGTTCCCTCTGGAGGCAAAATTACTGAATCTGAACTCAGTAGGTCCGAAATACTTATAGCTACAAACATTTTTCTTAACCATTCTTATCCTAGTGTTCATGATTTGACTTTAAAGACATACCTTTTAATTGTACATACATATCAAGTTTCAGTTTTTTTTAAATTACCAAGGCAAAACAAAGGTCAGCCTGTATAAATAATAATGTTATATAGATGTATATCAGTTACTTTTTATAAAATTTTATCGTTATCCATAATTTCCATTTCAGTAGTTGTAAACAAATGCAGCAAGCGATAACTTTTATGTGTATCTGCCTACGTACGTACGTAAGTGTACATTCATACCTATTTAGTAATACAATACTATCATTTATGCGGTAAACGGTTAACAGGCTAATATTGCTGCCAGTAATATGATACATATTGGACTAAAACTTAATCTTATTTCTCATTTACATCATACCATAGACAAAATTCCCACATGATGCAACCTTCGCGAAATCATAAACAACCAAAATAGGTATTTTCGACTATTTATATATCTTTGTAACATAGTTGTGATCTGAGTCATAATATTTTCCTTATCGAACGGATCATGGATTATCGTGTCACAATGTGGGGAAATAAAACCGATAAGCGATCGATATTAGATGATAGTACAGTTTTTAACATAAAATTTACTGTAATACATGACATATCACTGTTGGACTTAGAACTCCCCTAGCGTTAAAACCTAAGATCTGGTAGATATTTTTAAGAAAGTTTTTGAAGCCAGCTAAAAACTTATACTCCTAAGATTGCTGCTCAAATATCTCTACCAGCCATATTGCCAAAACTTGCCATTTACCTCATCTATACTAATATTAGAAAGAGGAAAAAAATGTACTTCTGTTAGTAATGGATAAAATCAAAACCTATTGGAACGATTTTAAAATTACTTTCACAGGTGGAAAGCTACACTCTTCCCGAGTAACATAGGCTATATTTTATTCCGTTACTATGGGACGCGGGTGAAACCGCTGGAAAACGGCTAGTATGTAATAAGGTAAATGGCAAGTCTATATAAATATATATTTAGTAGCATTGGGATAATATTTTATAGATTAGTTAGTTAAGAATACATACCCTTTGCGGTGTGAATATGGGCGCCATGGCATCCAAATCAGTCATGGGGAATTCAACACCTTTAGTTCGCAGCTCCGTGTAGATCTGAACGACACCCTGAAACAATCACCATGTCTCTTGAGTAACAGGAAATACTTTCATTATTAATTTAAGTAAGCTATAAGTCAGTTCTTGAGTGGAGACTATTAAAAATAGAACTGATCTTTGGTAAGAGTATTATAGAAGGCTGTGCTGGAATGATTAATTACAATGAGAGGAATACAATAAATCATAATTTAATTATTGTAACTATGGAGATTTGTAGTTGGCATTCATTCATAGCATTTCTCTAAGAAAACAAACAATAAATAATAAAAACATCGCATATTTAATAACAGTTATGACATAAAATATTTTCTATTCAATAAAATGGGATTTTCACACGCGATCTCGTAAAATACCATTTACAATTCGAATTCTAAATTAAACTTCAGTTCGCTATCAATTTACGTTTATTTGGCTTTTTCTTTACTGGGGTAATCTGAGTTAATTCAGTGTCTATTGGATTATGTCTTAAGCTGTTTTAGTGCATAGTACTATAATGTGGTTTCGGTCATTGAACTGAGACAACGTTTGAAGGAGGCATTAAGCCTCGTTCACTAGTAGAAAGTCTTGTAACTTTCGTCGCGTATATCGTTAAATGGGCGGCAGAAAGTTCAATGCATGTAAGACTTTCGATCTATCTAGCAACTTAGAAACTTGTTACAGGATAAGGCGTTATAGTAGTCACGAACTTGCCTTACGTGTAAGCATGACGCAAATAAATTAATATTCATAAATAAAGGAAAACTAGCTTCATTTCCCCACCGGACTTTCAAATAGGTACTAGATTAAGTAGGAGGATAATGAGTGTCTTCGATAAGCCTAACGTTATCAATGAAACTGATAGATAAAGTTATCTCTTTCAAAATTTAGTTTCATTCAACTATGGAAAACTGACAAGTATGAAAACCACTCCCAGATTCAAAAAATAAAATTGACAAGGAAAACATTGAAAAAATAAAATAGAAACTGATTGTTTGTTTGAGGACAATTTAATTGAGTGGTGTCATTTCTGTTGCGATAAAACAATTGATGACAATAGGCTGCAATTCTGCATGGCATATTAATAAATTGATAGATCTACGTAATACCTATGTTTGAAGGCAATTGTCGCTGTAGACGGTACCAATTTACCTATAGTATGCACAAAATAAGATCAAAATGTTTAAATACTGTTTTGAAATGGTAACGTACATTTATAGTAGTTAATAAAGTGGGCAATGCATACTTTAAAAGACCACGTTAAAGAGAAAATTATCTAGAAACCAGGAGCTCCGAAAGCCAACTTTCTAGTACCTATTAAAAACTTGCTATGAAGATGCCGAGATGAGAAACCACCAATAGTAGCTAACAACATGCTACATGATTTGCTATTTCATTGTTAACTTGACCCACACAATTGAGAATCATTCTAACAGCAATTGAAAGTTGTGACCTTCTTCAATACAGTTACAGTCTGAATAAATCTTCGCGAAATTACGATCAAGGCGCTATGCGAATAGTTACCCAACTTGGATTCTGATCTACATAATTTTTACATTCCAAAACTATTACTAAATATAAGAGCGAAATATTTTTTAAAGGCAAGCATTTAAGAAATTCTATACTTATTTTATGTATGTACTCAACAAAATCTAGGTGTTTTAACTGTCTTATTTACTGAAACCCCTCTATAAATATAAGGATGCAAACAATGCACACAATCTCTCTGAAGGAGTCCTTATTCTTTCTATCAGCACTTTTACATAGCTGCACCAAGTGTAAGCTTAATCTATGAAGGTTATATTATTTACCTGTAAATCTGGCTGGTTTTGGAAGGCATCAGCCCAGCACTGGATGAGGCTGAGGACTTTTTCTTGCACCACTGTTGGAGGATCATTTTTGGGTCCAATAAGTTTTACCTGCATAGAGAAGAAAAAAGACGCAATAAGCAAAAAGAGTAACAACAAGATACTTGTATATGTGTAACTCTGGAACATGACGTTTTTTAATTGTATTTTTCCTGTTTTTCATGCTGTAATTTCCCGTCATTCAGAATAGTGGTTACGTAAATACTAGCCTTTTCCTGCAGGATCTACTACATTGTGCGTATAAACATTCTGTACTTTGTTTATAAAGTTGAAGCCAACAGTAGTGTTGTCTCCCAAAATTGTGACAGACAGACAGAAACAAATGTAAAAGTATTTTAAGAATCAATTTCGTCTTTATACCTATTAAACACTGTATGATTGCTATGATAATTAGGGTGTTACATGTAGGCAGAGAATAGACAGAAACTCATACCACACAAAAGTATAAATTAATTTAAACTAGTTTTGATAATATATGCACATCAACAATGTGTCATTTGGCTTCAAGGCGAAAAACATGTTATTTGCTTTGAAAAACAACAGTTATGGCTAGAATTCCACTGAGTATTTTTTTTAGAATTCTTAGAAATGTGAATAAAAAATAAACGATTTACATAATTGTTTCTGACTTTTAGTAATCCTTATTACATATTTTATTATACCCATTTGTAATTTAATATGAAACTAAGTAAATATCTAATAAATAAGAGTTAACGAGACTGATATATCATAAGTCAATTAGGAATTAATTACTTTTGTGGTCAATATTTATAATTTTATGAGACTATCTCAAAATGAATAATCAATATCATAAATTTACACTTTAAAAATATTTTAGTCTACATACAATTAATGTTATGTACCATGAAAGTATTGAAGTTATAATTTGCATAATGCAGTCAGTTGCATAACACTGCATAATGTGCATATATTATAGAGTTATAGGTAGGACCATGAATCACAATTAGTCTATGACTCATTGAAAGGATATTGACAATACTATAGGCATGTAGGTTTGACTCTGTTTACAAATTATGAGCATAAAGTACACACCATTATGATATTTACTTTTTTTTTTAATAAACTGTCTATTATTTGGTACTTAATTAAAGTTTTTTTTAAATATGTAAGAATTAGTTTGGTAAAAAGTAAAAAATTGTGTTATTTCTTTTATCAATAATTGTAATTCATTTTTTGGATTCTGATTCAAATTCTGTAACACTCTAAATGCATGGATCTTTCAATGATATTTGCTGAAATATTATACACATACAATATCTTGTATTCTCAATTAAGCTAGTAAACAGGTTTATTACTAATAGTTACAATAATTAAAGATTAACCTTCAACAGATACATTAATTACCAATAAAACTATAAAGTTTAAATGAGCAACTGAGTCATAGAAATAGTTGTTATATCATTAGTGATATAGTTATCAATGTTTACCTGTTTATGAGGAATTCGTTTTCCATTTGTAATTGATTGCTGCTGTACTAGATATGTTTTAAATAGATGTGGCAACCTATGTATAGTGTAAGTCAAATATTACAAAACACTTCTGTTTGAAAAGAGTGTCTATGGAGTTTTTTGCAGGTTCTTAACAATAAGATATATTTTAGAAGAACCTTTGATAAGTCTATATGTAACAATTTGACCATTTTTGGTCATTCTTTCCACTAATAAATTAAAAACTTGTTTGCAACAACAAAAACTATTTTCAAAACATTTGAGATTTATTTGCATGGTTTGTCACAGATAGACTTCATGATAAGAAAGCATAATATTATTTGAATTTATCTTGTCTTGATTTAATGTGACTTCTGCAGATTATGACCATGATAAAAATGCTATCATAAGATTTAAGTCTTTCTAATAAAGAAAAGTCAACGAACTTACCAATTCAGATATAAACTCCTTGTTGCAAGCCAATACATGGAAAGACTTTCCACAGTTTTTAACACAGGTTTCCAGTACAGTGAGGGTGTACATGACAACTGTGTAGTTCTTCCCAGCACTTTGAGTCAACCTCTTTCTTATAGCCTTTATGGCATCTTTGGGCCCGTCTGTGCTGCTGTTCACAATATCACATATTTCCATATTAAGAGCCCAGTTTTCCGACGGTAACGATCCATCTGTAGCTTGTTCTGGAATAATATTTCATCACACATATCACACAATAAAAGGGTCAAAGTAATTAACACCTACTTCAAAATATGCGGCGCACAAATATAATATGATTACGGCAATTTGTACAGAGTACTTTCGACTAAATTGCCTAACATTTAGTTACCGTGACACCACAACAAAGAGAAATTGAGATCTTATAGTGCGCAACAAAAAGAAATGGAACATAGGGTACCGAATCTTGTTATTTTAGACGGCGATAAAGTACAATAACAGTATATGTTTTATCCTCACCTATTTTCTGACCCACCGGCGTAGAAAAAGGATTTCCTACACCAAAGAAAGACATCTTCGGAAATTAATCAAGTATTTATCAAAATGATTTCACCGATTTCACTTGTCACCAAAAACGCAATTCACAGATAAAATAGTGCACCAGCTGTCAAAGTATACAAACTTATGAACGTTCAGAAATATTCATCAAACGTTTATTTTATGATATTCTTCTGTTTTATTGAGTAGATTTCGAAATATACATTTTCGGTACTTGATTATTGTTATAAACAAGATTGTGTCTCTATACATTAACAGAATACATAAAATACTCTTGTTCAGTAATTTTCTTATCACTAGTTTGTTTCTGAACGATTTCATTTAGAATAATGGCGGCAAAATTCAAACTTCGAAAAATGGTACAAAATTATACCAATTATTGTTTTATTACGACATCAACACAAATTTAGAGCAAACGCTTCGATAAAAGCATATATTCAATTCTTTATACTTATTACATTTACGGTTTCATGCGCAAATGATACATTCATTAATTAGATAGATATTTTTACCGGAACTGTAACTTTGCCTTTGGTAACCATAGCAACATCATAAACTAAAAGTGATTTGTTGTTTATTGCATAAAAATAATTCCAGAAAACAAAAATAAACAATGGCTCAAAAACGATCGTTAAACAGCCTTATTATTCACCCCGATGTAGAGCCGGGAGTAATAGATAATGCTATGCTCATACGATGTATTTTAGAATGCGGTAAGTACTTATATGAAGCATCATGCTATCATGTATGATCCATCTCGCTTCTTATCCACCCATCTAGATTATCATAACTTTTGCTATTTCTGCTAGTCAATCACTTACCCATAATAATCAAACTTCGAGAAAGGTTGTGGTAGGGCACTGCCGTAACCCCAGATACATATAGGCACACTCATTAACCCCTCTGCTCGACAAGATTTTGACATATGACTTTACCGTTGATTCGGCGGGATATTTTGAATCGCGACATGGAAGTCAAAAATTTGTACTAACTTTCAACACATGAATTCTAAGTCCGTAATGCCTGATCAGAAGTATTTTAACTATAACTTTAGAGCTCACTTATTTGACAACAACGTGCAAAGGTCAAATGGGGTCAGTTAATTCAGAAAAAGATAATAATTACGGTGTTTTTAAGTCTATCGAAAAGTTAGGCATTTCAAATTTGGTGAAAACTTACCAATAAATAATCGCATCACTTTCTCAAACACAACACAAACGTCATATTTATAACATTTTCAATCCGTTGCAATACATTTCGTGCACTTATTTATGTTCAATAACTAAAAAATCAGCACATAAAATACACAATAAAAATGAACAATTTACAAGATCAAAGAGAAGTAGACTTTGGAATGGAGTATGTATTTTTTTTTTCAATCAGCGGTGTGCATTCGATACCTAAATCGGATATTTATTATAAATAATCGAATACCAGTTTTATATATAAATACATACCTATTTTTTAATAGCAACTTATTTCAATTTTATTTATTAATTTTAAATTATAGGTTCAATTTGTTTTTGTTGTTAAGAAAAAAGATATTTAAGTTTTATGAAAGTTTTTAGCATTAAATTTTTATATGTATTATTTATTTTGGTGTTGCGTCATTTGTAATAATTTTTAACTTTAATTGAATTTTTATTACCTATTAGGGAATTTTAATTTATTCTTATATTATTTCTCAACAATTCTAAGATTTTTGTTTCGGCGGAGGGTAAGCCTGGTGTTCTGAAATATAATGCAATTTGTAACTACCAAAGTAATGTACTTATTTGATGATGAGAAACAATAATAATAATTGATTGATTTTAAAGTCACCAAATATTTTTAACCGAATCCCAAAAAGGAGTTGGTTCTCAATTTGGATGTTTGTTTTTGGTCGAAAGGGTATATTCCCCATATTTGTTATTAGGTCCAGGATCTGATGATGGAAACCTTGAGAAATCGAGGGCAACTCTCGAAAATTGTAAGCATAGATAAGGTTATAACTTGACACTCAGATGTATGTCTGATAACACTATGAAACAGTAAAGGTTTGGAGCTGACCTGATGATGGAGACCAGAGAAGGTCGAGGGAACTCGACAACCGAACTTCTCTCGTCTACATCTCCTTCACTGTTGCAGAGGCCTCGTAAATACGAATAATATAAGCACAAACACGAGAAAGTTTAAATATTCAGTTGTCGAGTTCCCTCGACCTTCACTGGTCTCCATCATCAGGTCAGCTCAAAGCCTTCACTGTTGAATAGTGCTACCAGGCAAACACCTGAGTGATAAGATTTCAACCTATGTATTTCTGCAACTTTCGAAAGTCGCCCTCGATTTCTCAAGGTTCCATCATCAGATCCTGACCTGATGATAATGGGACCACCTCGGAAGTATACGCTATCAAACAAAAAAAGAATCATCAAAATCGATAAATAAATGGCTGAGTAATCGCGTAACAAACATACGAAAAAATGGTCGAATTGAGAACCTCCGCTTTTTGGGAAGTCGGTTAAAAATAAGTCGGCGGCGGCCATCTTTCCTTCTTGGACCAGCTTTCGATGAACAGCGAACTATTTGCCCTTTCAAACAATAAAATCGTCATAAAATTTTGCGATAACTACACCTAACTACGGCTCTCGTCAAATTGCTTTGCCGCTCAGTTAAAAAGTTGGAAGTAACGAATCGCCATTAAGTTTGGCAGGTCTACAGGAATCCTGCACATAAAACACCCGAAGAAATAAATAAGTCTTCATTTGCCGTCTTCAGAAACCCTAAAAACCGAAGATTATTTTATTCCGGCTACAACGTATTTTCTACCACTGATTTTCTAGCATTTTTTTCAAAATAAATTTACTTTTCCAAATTTATTTTCAGATTATGGTAAGTATACAAAAGTGCAATTTAGTAATATTATAATATCAAATAATATAAAATTATTAAATCGATTCTTTATTTTAACGAATCGGATCATTCGATGCAAAACTTCTATCACCGTCGCCATCTTGTCTATGCGTCTTCAAATTTAAAAAAAAACTATTGTAAACAAACATGGCGAGTTCGATCAGAATTCCCGGTAATTACGATTGGATTTTAAAAAGGTATATTTCTAACGGGATGCTAAATATGAAAGGTTTGAATGCGTAAAAATAATTTAAATTTATTTAGTTATTTTATTTAGTACTCACAAATTTGGTTTGATTGGAAAGAAAATAAATATGAGCGTAAATAATTAGGAAAGCATATGACTGATTCTAAGACCCCAATTGGGGTCTAAACCGAGCTTACGGTGACATTGATGTTCAGACCCCGATTGGGGTCCGCTACGGATTTGACGGTTAAATTATTTGAAATATTGTGAATTCAGGTCCAACTGAAGAGGCTGGAAGGCTTTTTGCTGAGGAAGGTGTACATCTAGATGAGGCCGAAGAAGTCAGGCTTGAATTCCAAAAGATTTTGAGAATCGACCACCTCTGGATGCTAAGATCTCTGACAAAGTTATGTTTAGCTCATAACTTGATCGAAAAAATTGAAAACTTAGAACAGCTAACAGGACTAAATGAACTAGACTTGTCTTTCAATAAAATTGAGGTCATAGAAAATTTAGACGCATTGGTCAAATTAGAGGTCTTGACTTTATTTCACAATAAAATAAGGAAATTGGAGAATCTGGATGCTTTGGAGAATCTACTCGTTTTCAGCATTGGCGATAATCAAATAGAAGATTTCAAAGAGGTTGGTGGCTTTCTTTTATATTCCATTACATATCTTTGTAGGAACAAAATAAATTAGGAACTTATTCCCTTACTCAGATGGCGTACCTCCGAAGATTTCGTAAGTTGCGATCAGTAAGCTTCAAAGGCAACCCATGCTGCGACGATGCTATGGCCTATCAGTTCCTTAGAGCTGCTCTATCTAGGGTCACTTATCTCGATTACAAGATCATTACTGAAGAAGAGAGAGAGGCTGGGAAGGCTATGTTCAGGTAAAGAGACATTATGTATGTATGTATAGCTGTAAGTACCTACTTTAGGGATCAGTCTTAGGTAGAATCCCTAATTGAGCACTGCCTCTTCTGGTCGTGGGGTTCAGGGGGTTGAGAGAAACACGGTGTTCGGATACCGGATATATTTCGCGTAAACCCCCAGATAGAACCGTTCACTCGGACCAGTGCGCAGTAACTGCCCGTGCCTCGCATACCTCACGCTCCCACACGTTTTTGCTTACCTTGCACTCTGCCATACATACTTACATGAGTCCCTACAGTACCTACTAGTTTCCTTAACCGTGAATATTGAAGTACCTTCCCAAAAACTCGAATTAATTTTACAGAGGTATTATAAGAAAGATGGACGAAGCAGACGAGAAAACGGAACAGGAAAGGATAGCTAAAGAGGAGTACGAAGCAAAGGTGACTTTCTACGCGTTATCCTTCGTTGAGTATCTGAGCGGGCCAGAAATGTTGGAGACCATGTTCCAGAAAGACCCTGATGGCATGATCTTGTTGAGCTTCGGAGGGGAACTTCTTGCTTACTATGAACAGTAAGAACATATTTATTTTGCTATTCCTCGTCTATGTTGTACAGTAGCTGATTCACTGAAGCAGCAGCGTATAGTGACTTTAGATTCATACAAAGATTTCGCAAAATAGTAGTATCAATGACTTGACTAGTTCTTAATAAATTGGGGAATTATTATTACTTATTCCACCCACAGGTACAAAGAAAACTACGTAGAGACAATGGCTAACTTGGTTGAGTTCGCACAAGGAGCATACACCGATAGACAAAAAGAAATTAAATTATTCAAGGATCTTGTGGACAGTGCTTTGGAGGAAAGCGTCGCGAAGAGCAAAAAGTAAGCTAAGATTAAATTTTTGGTTCTGGTGGAAACCGCTAGCTTCTCTCCTTTTATCTACGGATTAAAAAAACTTACTAGTCCAGCATTTTTGACATACCTGTCGGTACACCTACTTATAGGATTTTCGTTATCGCGATATTAATGCAAAATAGCCACCTTCATTTTCTTGTAATAACAGAGTGTTAGAAGAATTTGAAGAAAAGAAAAAGCCAGTGATGGAAAAAGTGAGGGAAATAAGCGACCAGTTCAACTCGAAACTGATAACTCTAGAGCAAATGGAACCTATGCTGTTAGAACTAGGCGAATCCTACCATGAGGTGCTGTATGAACTGTGGAAAAGTCTCATGACCACTGAGATGCAGTTGTTTGAGCAGTGCGAGGTACCTACGTGATATGATTTATAACAGTTTTTACAAAAGTCAATGATGGCAACTAAGTACGCGCCGCATGTACTCCTACCCTTTTCAAAAACTTTTTCACCTACCTGCCTAATAATGGTTCCTGCGCACTTACACTTTTTCCAGCCCCCGATCCCATTTTATTTGGGGTTAACACAATTTATGTTTTTCATGTCCTCTTCCATACAGTCTATCAATTTATGTATTCTTCGGTTTGCTTCTTCCTCTCCATCTATCATATACACTCATACTTAATCATTATCAAGATTTTGGAAATCTAAATCTAACATAGGTAGAGGAATCCAGGTGAAAGATTTGAAGGAACCATTGTATAAAATTTTTGGTTCCTTAGGTAATTCGTTCTAAATCTTTAGCACGTCTTATTGTTTTCCAGGACTCCCGCGTCCAATTCTCAGTGAACATGACTGAGATGGTGACGAAACTTCTAGAGTCTTCGCGAATGGCATTCGGAGCGTGGCGCGAACACGAGAGCGTGTGGTCTACTCGCCAGTTCGAGGTGCTGTCCAAGTACCTCGGCAATAAGATCATGCTCGGCGACGCGTCGCCTGAATTATTTGACGTGAGTGCCTAAGAACTGTGAAGGAAAAACCTTTTTAGCTGAAAAATTATGTATTCACTAGGTATCTTCGGTTTGTGGAGATTTTTATGTAGTTCAATTGACTATGTGAAATGGTGTCTTAAAATACAGACACCATTCGGATTAGGAGGAACTTCAGCCTAGGTCAGGTTGAAGGTCCTCACCTCATATGACCCTTGGATCCAATAACGGTCTTATAAACAAAAGACCAAACAAAACAATTGATATAATACAGTCATTTGTTTCCTAACAATCCCTCTCTCTCTCTGGGTCTTATAAAATTAGAAGACCTAGGTTTAGTAGAAAAAATGCTTCGTGAAGCTCATGTTTGGTCAGCGACGAATTATTTATGGTTTACTTTTTGTTGGCCCTAGGTAATGATGGACAGGGACCTGTTGATGAACCTAGTGGCCGCATCATCAGACAACCACATGCGATTTATTGACGCACGCGAAGACCTCCTCATGACGCGCGCTAATACATGGCGTGATGATCTCGTCAAGGGGACTAATGAGTAAGTTTCTTTATCATCTTAGAAACCTTTTATGCTTGCTTTTATGAGGACAACTCAGGACCTATGAGTACTTAATTGAAGAGTCGAGAGGTCAGTCTAGCAAAAGAGGTTTTACATCTGAGACAAAGTTAACGAACCTCCTTGCTTAAAAATAAATATATTGCATGTGGATCTTCGGATAAGTTGTAGGTCGATTTAGAATTATATCTTCACAAAGACACGTGGGAGCATGAGAGGCTAGAAATGTGATTGCTTTTCTTCCAGCAATGAAGTGAAACGCAACCGCGACAGGATTCTGGAGATCAACTATTTCATAGACAATCAGCGTGAGGAGTGGGCTGATATGCACATGGCACTCACTGATACTGTCGACCCTGATACCGTGGCTTTATTGGGCGATGACTTTTGAGAATTCACATAAATATACTTGGTGTGATGATAAAATGGTCTTAGTTTCTTTTCAAGTACCTATTAGCTGCCAACTAATACGGTTAAATGGTCTGCTCTGCTATATTCGCTGGGGGGAGAGAAGTGTACCTACTCCAAATGATTACACGCCAAAACTTGCTGAGGAATTCGAGATTTATTGTGTGGATGAGAGACATTCGGTGTTTCGAAATATTTCCCGAAAAATGTATCCCAATGGATTTTACAATAAAGTATTTAGGTAAGTACCCAGGTAGGTACTGCTTTCTCTTTATGCAGCACTTTTGGCAGCCTTTCTGTTTTTCAAATTTTGAATATACTCGTCGACGCTTACTTGAAAAGCGGGGTTTGTTATTTTTTCCACGAGACCCGCCAAATTTTGTTTCCGAGTCTGTTCTATATATTTGAGGAAATCTTCTCTTATGAATCGTTTAGTAGCAGCCCTGACATCTGGAGATATATTGTCGTATGATCTAATAAAGGCTTTACATTTCTCTATTGCGTCATCTTTGTCTGTTGCTACGGCATCAATTAATCCAACCTGGAAAAAATAGGTTCATCAAAGAAAGGGAACTAATAGAGAACTATGAAGAAAAAGCTTGTCATTCAAAACATAGATTGATTTTTCCTGGCATTTTTAAGAATGCCTACTTGTGCCATTTACATGCATTTTGCCTTCATTTGGGATTTGGATACCTAGGCTCCTAATGATGAGACTATTCAAACCTCCAAAGCTCTTTCCGCGGGGTACATAAAGGAACTGGTGAGGGCATGTTCCGCATGCCTCGGGCCCATGACCCTGGCCATCAGCTCATATATCCACTTCCCCGGTATGATTCCCACAACTGTGTCATTGAGGCCTATGGTCGCTTGGCCTGTCGTCATCGCGCGGTATTCGGAAACTAGCGCCAGAATGCAGGCACCGGCTCCTGTGTAACCCTGGAATGAAGTTAAGGGGAGTAATTACTTTAACGCATTAGTGGTACCCACTTACTAAATCGGGAATTTTCTACTAAATACGGAATCTGATGCAGTAAAGGCATTACTTGCTGAAAACAAATCGTCGATATCGATCCGGACGAAGTCAAATGATCCATACATAATCCGGATAGACCAATTTGACTTTGTTGCAGCAGCTATGCTAAGCTTAAGTTAGTTAAGCTACGTCCTATCAGCTCAATAGGTGATTAGTTTGTAGGCATAAACTGAGGAGGAATCCCAAATCCCACATTGAAAATTAGGATCTAGGATCAGATCCCCAGTCAGACACAACACAAAGATATAATCCACAAGGTCAATTTTAAATATTTATAATTATTCACTATCTAAGGACGACTTTAGAAGGACTTACATTGATAGCAATGGTGGTAATCAGATCTGTTCCAAATAGTTTTTCAGAGGCGTGGAAGATACATTCATTCATCAGAGTCAACCTCTTAACGTCGGGTTTATGAAATTCGTTTAAATCCAGACCCGCTGAGAAAACTGTGGGGAATGCCTGAAAATATAAATAGAGGAGGAGACTATTGAATAAAACCTTTTTGAGGTCCCCAGTCCCTTTGATCTCACTCCACCAAAAAATGCCATAAGTGTAAAAAAAAAATAATTAAAACATTTTTATGTTGACTCTACGATGTCGACCCCCAGAACCATCGCTATCATAAAATCGCACCTCTTTATCTACTGCTCTCTCATAAAAAGTTGGCACAATCATATCGCGCCCATTATCTTTTTATTAAGTCATAAACAATATAGATTAGGTAAACCGACTTACCGAAGTCAAAACCATGCCTTTACACTTTTTTTCTTCAACTTCACATATCGAGTCTCTTAACGCTTGCAATAATTCCACGTTTAAACTGTTCACTTTCACCCTTTGCATTTGTACTGTTGCTATCCCTTCATCATCCACTGATATACCCACTAAAGGATTACTTTGCGACGAAGAAACTTGCCTACATTTAACCACTAGGGCCTTAGGAATTTGTCGCAAATGGAACATCGTCTAACTCTTTCGGCAAGCTATAACGTAAAGAATGAATACAAGATAATTTTGTGCGACTAAGATAAAAGATAATTTTTATATTGGTTTTGATAATATTGTTTTTATTTTTGAACTGCAATACCGTTAGAAGTCACTTATCTTTTATTCTGAATTAGGTAGAGTGGATGTTATTAGTATCAAGTCGACTAAAGTAATTGAATTCGTTAAAGATGTCAATTCTTTTTGTATGCAAATTATTTCCGATTGTATTTGTTGTAAAACAGTACACTTTAACTAAATATACCTACATTAATTTTAAGGGTTCCTACACTCCTACACAAAATCATAATAATTATTGTATCTATAAATTCTTATAATTTGTAGAGCTAACGAAGGCCACGAATACCCCAAGGTACAGTTTTAGGACCAATGTGTAACAGCGAACTTTTTGAGATCTCAAATTATTGAATTAAACACAATATTTATATTTTATAATTAACAAAATTTATTTGTATATATTACGTACATCATACACATTTTATTACATTCTAGTATTTGAAATTTTACAAAATGTAAAACGCAATATATTCATCTAATGAGCACTTAAAAATAAGATTATATAATGAGAAACGGCTATGCCTTTCATAAATTTTCTTACATGCTTACAAATAAAATACACATATCAAAGCACACAATAATACATCAAAATCTCATGATTGTTACATTTACTTAGAGGCCTTTTTCTTTAAAGCTTGTATGTACATTTCTAATGACTGCTGAACTTTAGGGTGACCAACAAACATGAGGAATTCTTGCGTGTCCTGTTTGCGGTTGTCTTCCATCCAGGTAAGAGGTGCTGCCCTAATCTTCTGTTTGGTCATAGAACGCGCTAGAGGCGGGATCTTGTCGAACCTCTTCATAAATTGTTTACATTTGGCGACAGCGTCCGCTTTGTCTGATGCAGTTTCGTCGATGAGCCCAACCTGTTATACAAGTTTGGTATTTATTTTCACATACAATTTTAAAAGTAAATGTCATGCAGCTATTATTAAGTCTTGTTTTAAAAAAGTTTTATTGAAAACATCAACATGATGGTTGGGACTGGTTTTTGGGAGGTTGAACACTAGTCGATTGATATCTAGCAAAATGCACCTTTGCAATTGTTATCCACTAGAATAGTCATTGGTCTATCTATCTATATGAAGATAATTCAAACCATACCTTCAGAGCTTCTTCAACAGAGAACATCTTAGCAGTAGTAAGAGCTAACTCCGCCTGCCTCTGCGGGATGGTGTTCGTCATGGTGTGCATGAACCAGGTGGGAGCCACAATACCCAGGGCTGTCTCGTTCAGACCGATGCTGAACTTGCCACTCATCATCACTCGGTATTCACATGACATTGACAGAAGGCATCCACCGGCTGGGGCGTGACCCTGGGATAAAAAAAGGTATATATTTTATTGTCAAATACCTACTAGCTATGTTTATCAAGTGAATATGTAATAAGTCTTTTTAAAAAGAAATGTGTCTATTAACTGTATTCATGGGAACTCAATAAACATTTCTATTTTTGAACTTTTTGAAATTCTTATTTAAGACTGACACAAGCCAGTTTTTAAGGAAAACCAGGTTTAATACCAATAATAAAAACTGGCTTGACAACATTTCTGAAAATTAAGAAATTGTTGTTTTGGTTAAAAATACATATTTCGTTTTAACACTACTTAAGTAATAACTTACATTATTGTATCCTAAGTCAGCATGTCAACATAAAAGAAGTAATATGTAAATATTTAAATAATTAATTATTCAAATTCAATTGCAGTTAATTTTGGGAACTTGGTATCAGACAATTTGAATAAAGCCTGTGGTAATCGTCAAATTTTCTGATAAAATAAAATAATTGCTAAACAAATGGTTTTATGGAACGTAGATAACCTGACCGTTAAAATGTAAAAGAAGATTGAAATCATTAGTAACAATGAATATCGTTGAAAATAAATATTAATTGTTATTTCTGACTAAACAGTAGTTCAACATACATTGATTGCTGCGGCAGTAATGAAGTTGGCTCCAAAGAGTTTGATCCATACTTCTTGTAGGGTATTCCAGAAGGTTTCCACCCTCTTCATGTCAGGTTTGTACATCTCCATGATATCTAATCCAGCAGAAAACACTGTAGGTGATGCCTATGAAGATAAACATAAATGTCATTGAATTGCAGATATTCTTTTTGTTAAAGTATAAAGAACCAGACTCTTTGAGATTTGGTCCATAGGTAGAATGAGGTTCACATAAATATCATTAAGTAGGTGCATTATTTAGAATGGTTAACTAATAAAATTGAGATTTATAAACTTACAGATGTCAGCACCATTCCTTTGCATTTGTTTTTGGTTACTTCATCCAGTGCATTGCTCATAGCTTGCAGGAGTTCCAAGTTTAAACTGTTCACTGGCAGTCTTTGCATGGTCACAGTGGCTATTCCTTCATTGTCTACGGCTGTGTCCACCAGGGGACCGGAGCTGGACATCGCCCTCATAGTGGGCACGAATCTTCTGGTGGCATTGCCAACGATTTGCCTCAGAGGAAACATTCTGAAAATACAGTTATTGTAGGTCTGTTTAGTTTCCACTTCAAAATCTTAATACTACTTTGAAAACTAAATCTTCCAATAAAACAGGTTAGTTACTCCCGCCGGCACTTGCAATGTATTGCCGTAGGAATAAAAATCAACGAGGCTATATATAATACGTACGTTTTGTATAAAAAGTTAATTTATTTTCGCACAGACCACTTTGTTTGTTGAACTTTGGACCCGGCGATTGTCAATTTTATCTAATCTATGTTAAACTATGTTTAGTTCCAAAGTTCAGTTTACAGTTGGGTCTACTAGATGTCCTTGGTCTCGGTGGGTGTGGTTATGTCTTACGAACGATCTTTTTCTGAATTTCGGCTAAAAAAGTAGCAACTAACTCGACTCAGTTGGTCAGTGGTTGGTCAGCTGTGGACTTATTTCTGCAATTTATTTTAACCACAGCTTATACACTAGAACTAAAATGTCTTTATTTGACCCGGATGAGATAGTTCATCAATAGTTTATTACAAAGTCCCAAGTCCTAAGTACAGTCAGCAAAAAAGTTTTTTCGCATCCAGTTTCACCTAAGTGACGAGAGCCGTGAGTGGCCGAGAGTAAGGTGAATGGCGAATACGAGGAGTATGGCGGGGCACTTCGGTTTTCTCCGACAACCCCGCCTTGCAATACTGCATTTTATTTATTGGCTCCGATTAACTGTTCTGAGTACTTCGCCAAGGACTTCGCGAGTAGTGTGGAAGGTCCTTTAGGCACCCTTTGTATGCTATGTAACGCTGCCAACATATTCAACAGCATGAGGAACATGTATGCTGCATGTCACGTTAAGTATTGCCTAGCTAGCGGCTGGCTGGCAGGATTCGAAGCAAAACAAGATCGCAATATTTAAAAATCTCAAAAGACACGTGTTCGTAAAAATAGAATAGAATAGCTCAGTCGATTTACTGTCAAGGAAAAAAAGGCGGGAAACTCGAAGAGCGCGGTTCTTTTAAAAGTATCCTCCAAAATTTTAATTAAATTAATTTGTTATTTGTGCTTAAACATTGTGGAAAACAATTGTAAAATAGTAGAATAGCAGTCTTTAGATGGATGGTGACGTGGATGGGGGTCCAGATGGACCCCATTCCAGGAAGGCGGCTAAGCGGCAAATAGATCCAGAGCCAGAGCAGCAGCAACAGCGGCAACAGGAAAGTAGTAATTTTGCTCCTTTTTTGAAGCCTAATTATATAAGGCAATACCCAGAACATTCAACCAATACTGAATTTAAAGTTTATGTTGAGTCTCAGGATAAAAAGGAGCGAATTGGAAACAAGAGCCCAATTTACCTGAACCACATATTCACATCGGAAATAAAGGGTGTGGTGACTCTGCAGAGAGTCAACGCAAATAAGGTGGTTGTCGTATTTAAACTGGCGAACACGGCTAACAACTTCATAGCCAACTCTGTTTTTTTGAAAAAGTATAATTTAAAAGCATTTATACCGGCAGCCCAAATAGAGAAAACAGGAGTAATCCGTTTTGTACCTACCAATATCTCCACCAAGGAATTATACTCCAAGCTTTCCTCTCACTTCGAAATCATTGCGATACGACGCTTTACAAAGAAGGTTGGGCAGCAGCGAGTTCCTCTACAAACTGTTAGTTTGACCTTTCTGTCTAATAATCTCCCTGATAGTGTACAGTACGATCTATTCTCGTATAGGGTATTTGATTATGTTCCGCCTCTGCAGCAATGTTACCGCTGTTTTAAATTTAATCACTCGGCTAGAGTATGTAATGGTAAGCAACGCTGTAGTTGTTGTGCTGGAGAGCACTTATACACCGAATGTGACAAGCCTAATGAGCTCTGCTGTGCCAACTGCAGGGGAGCCCATTTGGCTGTATCCAGATCTTGTCCCATTAAAATTCAAAAAATGTTAGAAAAACGCAATAAAATTACTTATTCAAGTGTTCTTGATACAAAGAAATATGAGCAGAATTTTCCATCTTTAACTGAAAATGTAAATAAAAATACAAAATATGTTGTAGATAATAATATAATTAAAACCACACCTGAAAATAAAATTGTACAAAATGTAAATAAACCTGCAGCTTCATCTGCACATAAGGAAGATAGTAGCTCTACTTCTAAGATTAATAAATTACCTGTAGTTCCCACTACACAAGTTCCTCAAATTAATTTAAAAGAGCAATTAATAAATAATAAAGATTTAAACTCAGCAATTATTCGCACTATACTTGAAATTAGCAATAAGGGAGATGGGACTCCAATTAATAGTAAAACGGTTAACGATATGTTACATAAATACCTTTCCTAAGCTTATGGATATAAATAGCACCTTATCACAGTCACAGTTAAGAATAGCACAGTTCAATATACAAAGCGCATATAATAAAAAGCCCTTATTAATAGATTTTTTAGCAAATGAAAATATTGATATCTGTCTTCTAAATGAAACATGGTTTAAAAACAATAGATTATTTAATATTCCTGGATACAATTTACATTTCCGTAATGCAATTAATAACCATGGGGGTGTAGCAATACTAATCCGTCCTTTTTTAAAGTATACACAGTTAGATACTCAATTTTATGAAGATTTACAAAGCATAGCTATATTGTTAACTACAGAACATGGTACACTTTCCATTTTGTGTGTTTATTCCCCTCCTACAAGTGGGCACATTAGAATTAACAGATTACGAAATATAATTAATTCATTACCTTCTCCTGTTTTTATTAGTGGTGATTTTAATGCACATCATATTGCCTTTGGCTGTGTATCTACAAAAGGTCGTGGACAGCAACTTTATGACATTATTGATGACTCTAATTTATGTATACTTAATGATGGTAATTATACAACTATTCAATATCCAAATCGTAATCCATCTGCTATAGATGTTACTTTTGTCAGTCCTTGTATTGCTCCACTTTGTGAATGGTCGGTTTATGATAATAATATGGGTAGTTACCATTTTCCAACAATTACTTCTATATTACTGAGTGTAGATAAATACAAAGTAAATCCTCCCACAGAAAAATATCTGTATAATAAGACAGATTGGAAGCAGTATTGTGAGCTTTCAAAAGACTTTTTTAGTAATGTAAATATGGTTGATAAAGACCCTTTACAAGTATATAATCTTTTCTGTGATAAACTTAACTTGTTAAAAGATACATGCATTCCTAAGTTTGTTCGAACATCTAATTATAAAAGTAAACTTCCTGTACCATGGTGGAATGATAAGTGTAAACAAAGTGTTATTAATTCCTATGAGGCACTAAAATATTATAGGAAGAATCCTGCTATTGAAAATTTCATTAATTACAAGAGGTTAGATGCAGTAAAGAAAAAGACAATTGCTGAGGAAAGGAAAAATGGATGGAATAATTTATGTAATAGTTTCAATAGGACAACTCCCATTAGCAAAATTTGGAATCAAATTAAAATGTTTAAACACAGTAGAAAGATTAATAATAAGTCATATTCTGATACATTCATTAATTCCTTTTTAGATAAATTGTCAGATAAGGGCTTAGAAGTCCCTAACTTAGAAAAATATTTCAATATTCATAACGATAATGAAAATACGAAATTTCTCTTAGAAAAGTTTTCATTTCAGGAATTTTCTGCATCTTTAAATTCACGTAAAGATACAACTCCTGGATTAGATGGTTTTCCTTATATTTTAATTAAAAAACTTCATCAGTCAGTCCAAAAGCTTTTCTTAGACATTCTTAATAACTTATGGATTGAACAGATTATTCCTGAGTCTTGGAAAACTCAATGTGTAATACCTATTTTAAAGACAGATAAGCCTCCTGATAATGCTAATTCCTATCGACCTATTTCATTATCATCTTGTCTAGGTAAAATATTTGAGAACATGATAAAAACTCGGCTTGACTGGTTTGTTGAACACAATGGCATACTGCCAAATGTTCAATATGGCTTCAGACGAGGGCGAAGTTGTGCAGACAGCTTTTTTTTTTTTTTTTTTTTTTTTTTTTTTTTTATCGACGTAAAATCATCAAATGACCCCTCCCGCTGTGGGTTAGCAGCGGTGAGGGAGTGTCAGACTCTTACTGACTAAAATCGTCGTGTTCCGTCATAGGCCTTTTATGTACCAGGGCCGCGGTATCTCTTTCGAACAACCCGCAGCCCCGGCAGGCCTTGGCCCTGCTGGGCCCCGCTGGGGTTGTGCACGTTCAGGTAGTGCACAGCCCGCGGCCGTGCCGAACGTGCCCATACCGGGGCCCCGTAAAGGGCCATGGACCGCATGACCCCCGCGTAGAGTTTACGGCAGGGGGCGTTTGGGCCTCCCAGGTTGGGCAGGAGCCGCTTGAATGCAGCACCTGCCTTCTCCAGTTTGGGGCCCAAACGTCGGAAGTGCTCGACGAAGCTCCACCGGCCGTCGAGGACGAGTCCCAGGTACTTCATCGCCCTCTCGACGCCGATGGTAGCCCCCCCCACCGTGACTTGGGAGCCTGAAGGTGGCGCGTTCCGAAGCCCATGAAAGCCTTGCACAAATCCGAGGCCATGTGCTTTCATGTGCAGACAGCTTTGTTTCACTTGTCTCCGATCTGAAACATGCGAAAAATAGTAAGTCAAGTGTAATATGTGTGTTTTTAGATGTTCAAGGAGCCTTTGATAGTGTACAACCAGGAATTTTAGTTAAAATTCTATCAAAACTTGGTATACCTGGTCTTATATGTAAATGGATCTTTAATTTTTTAAATAATAGAACTTTATATGTTAGACATAATAATATTATTCATGGACCTAGAACTGCGTCAAAAGGCACAATGCAAGGGGCAGTATTATCCCCTTTACTTTTTAATCTTTACTGTAGTGAAATTTGTAAATATGTAAATAATCCTGATGTAAATATACTGCAATTTGCAGATGATCTTATTTTTTACTGTAAAAATAGACATTTAGAACAAGCCGCATGTACCTTAAATGATGCTCTATCGAAATTACATATATATTATAATAATTTGGACCTCAAAATTAATACTTCTAAAAGTAGAGTTATAGTTTTTGGCCAGGATTCACCTAGAACTAATATAACATTTAACAATGAAATTATTCCTCAAACAGATAGACATAAGTTTTTAGGCATAATTGTAGATAAGAAACTTTCTTTTGAGTATCATTTAAGATACATTGCCCAAAATTCCCTAAAGGGTCTTAACATACTGCGATGTTTAGCCGGTGTTTCATGGGGTGCAGACCCTAAAACAATTACAATTTTGTACAAATCTATTGTGCGAAGTCACTTTGACTATAGTTGCCTTGCTTATATTAATATTAACAGTAAGTTTGTAGATAGATTAGATGTAATACAAAATAAGGGTCTTAGGATCATATCAGGTGCTATGTGTTCTACACCTATTAGAGCTATGGAAGTAGAAACAGCAATAATGCCATTATCACTTCGCAGATTACTTTTAGCTCAACGCTTTTGTTTAAAATTATTATCCTCTGACAATCAACTAGTAATGAAGAAAATTTTGCCTTACCCTGTTCAATCTAGTGCTCCTGAGATAACCGGTGAGGATCTTCTTTGCCATCAATATCCAGAACTTTCCCAAATACTCCTGAGAATAAAAAACAACTTTAGTAAAGTATTTTCTGATTCTTTATGGCCATGCTATTCAACACAATTTCATATTTTATTCCAACTACCGAGATCTATTGATGCTTCAGTTTGCACCAATCAAGACCTTCTTAATTTTTTAGATCATAATAGAGAATATTATAAAATATATACTGATGGGAGCAAAGGAGAGTCTCATGTTCATAGTGCTGTTTATGACCCTCAGATTAATTTTGTACAAAGTTTTGTGTTAGATAATAGTTCTAGTATATTTACTGCTGAGGCATATGCAGTTTTAGAAGCATTAAAGCACATTAAGTCTTTAGAAAAATGTAAATATTTCTTAATCCTTACTGATTCTCTAAGTTTAATTAATAGTTTAAAAGGTTTAAATATTAACTTTAAATCAAATTACTTGCTTTTTAAAATTAAAACTCTTATAAATAGTCTAAGTAGTATAGGAAAAGAAGTGTTTTTTATGTGGATTCCTTCACATAGAGGCATTATTGGAAATGAAATTGCTGATAAAGCTGCATATAATGGAACTAATTCAATAGATGTAAGTATTGTGGTTAAGACTCCTTTTACTGATTGTTATACTGACATCAATAAGGGTATAAATGAAGTATGGAGAAGATTTTGGAAAAAAGACCAAGAACAGAAAGGAAAATGGTATGGAAGCATACAAACGGACTTACCTAGAAAACCCTGGTATTATCAGCTAAAGATTGCGAGTAGAGACTTCATTACAACACTGAACAGACTCAGGTTTGGGCATAACACCGCACCCGCTCATTTGAGTAGATTCAACATAATTGAAGATGCGACATGCACTGCTTGTCGAAAGTTTCCAGGAACACCAGAACATATTATATTTACCTGTGAAGAATATAACCTCCAAAGACTAATACTTGCAAGCGAGCTTTGTGACATAAATGATGAAATGTCAACAAATATTGAATCCCGCCGCCTTAACGTATTGCTGCAAAGAAAAGACTGCTTTATGCCGCTATATAAATATATTAAAAATACAATTGGGAAAATATGAACAGAAGAAGATATGATAATAAATAAACAAAGGAAAAAAAATATATATATATATATATATATATATCAAAATGAAGATTTGGCACAAAGGCTAGAACGCCATGCCATTAAAAATTAAAAAAAAAAAAAATTTACTGTCAAGTTGTCACTTGAAATACCTGCCATTAATGTCAATTGTCAGTGAAATAGAGAGTTCTGTCAATATCAACACAACGATCATACTGATTTCTATATTTTAGATTTATTAAGTTAATAAATAACCGATGAAGAATAGTTATGCTCAATATGTAGAAGGATATAAATCGAATTGATGTTTACTGTTATAACGAGTGAAAACAAGATGTCGTTGGAACAAACGGCTTGCGATGGTACGTGAACTCTTCGTAGTATTTCACATTTATTTCTTTACGCTAACACCTGATATTTTATTGGTTGTTCGATATAACTCATATTAATATTGCTAGGTGATTGGGTTTTCCACTATATGCCAATTGAGCCTCGATTTCCAATGTTATTTTGTATTACGATAAAGAGGGTTCAATGACTCTCGAGATTAAAAGCATTTCTTGAATAACTTCTTAGTGAGTGTCTATAATTGTTGTTTTACTGTTGTGCAGACTTGAAGGCGTTCGAGAGGCGCCTGACGGAAGTCATAGGATGTTTGCAGCCTGCTACAATGAGATGGAGAAGTATGTATCTGTGTAATTCTTTGGCACCATTCATCAGCCCTGGCCAGTTAAACAGTATAGTCTATATCCACTGTTTCTGGAGTAGATGCAGTCAATGAAAATATTCATAATAAAATTTTAAGCTGCAAGTTTTATTGCATTATGAGTATAGTATACTTTTGAATACCTACCTACATAATAAAAAAGTAGTTACAGTTCTACTTACATGGTGTAAATTACAATTATTAACAAAGTTGTAGTTATGATCTATATTATTTCAATAAAGATAGCTAGCAATGTGTTTTCTGATCTCTTACATAATTTAGTTTTAATTTGTAAGCTGTTTATCATCATGATAAAGACGAATTTTCTTGTGTAGTCATTAGATGGCGTAATATATTTAGCAACCTTCTTTTGTATAAAGAGGCTGTTCCAAACTACTTTATTATTTTTCAAATCAATGTTTTTCTTGTTTAAGTTTTACTGACAGTGGTGTCGGTGTGCACAGCAATAGCAGCATATCATTGGTTGATGGACCCGCTCACACCAGTTGTCTCTCTCACACAGTCTCTCTGGAATCACCCATTTTTTGCCTTTACATCAACTTTTCTAGGTAAGTTGAAAAATACAGAGATTAATTTGTATCCAGTCATAATCATGGTCATTATTATTTCATCACTGTTGGGCACTTTGAATCACCAGTTTACTTTGAAATTGACCACAAAAAATTTAAGTGTGTATGTTATTTTGTTCACCATTGTTTAGTGATGTCCAAAAGGCTCCAAAAGTGCACCTTGAAAGTCTCAAAGCCTACTAGACAATGTTTACATTAGGCCCATACTGATTAACAGAATAGAGATATTGCAGCTGAATTTTGTTTATAACTCTTTATATTTATTTCCAGTGCTACTATTCATGATGGGTGTGCACAGAAAGGTGGTGGCGCCGAGCATCATAACGGCGCGAACTCGGTCCGTGCTGAACGACTTCAACATGTCGTGCGACGACACCGGCAAGCTCATCCTCAAGCCGCGCCCCGCCAACACCTAACACATCAATGTACATATTTTATAAGTTAAGAATAAATTGTTTCATTGTTCTTGAGAGTTTTTGCTTGATACAACTTCTTTAGAAATTGAAAAGCTGTATGAAATAGAAATGATCCATAATACAGCCTCGTCGTTACAAATCAATGTCTAGCAGCAGTCTGGTAATTGGTGCAGCCGTGCAACCCAAAATCATTTATTCAAACTTGGCTGCTAATCAGCACTTTCGGAACGTCAAAACTTACAAAAGACAGATAGGGTCAGTAAAACAACACTTTACAAGAATCTATCCAAGTTTATTCATTACTTATAACTTTGGTGTGTTTATTATATACAATAAATAAATGATAACTAAGAAAAATAGGTCTATCATACAAAACCACCTTAAACAATAACAAAATGTTGCAGTTAAAATAATACATACAACAATTTTCATAACTAGTACATATTATGTATTTCATTTAGTAACTTTTACTAGAAGAATTTACTAAAGATTTAGCTAAAGTATTAACAAATGCCAGTAATAATTTCTGAGTAAATAATGCAAGTAAATAATGGTTTTAAAAGTAAATATTACTATTACAGCTTCTTTTGACTACTCACAAACATTCATAGTGGCCCTACGAGAGGCCCTTTCTATAATTTTATCTTCTACAATCATAAGCATTCAATACTTTTAGTTTTGCCCAACTAGACACTACTAATTTTGCTCAAAGTATGCTTAGACTCAACATGGAGTAATTGGAATTATTATATCTTGGAATAATTTTAGAAAACTTATCGTTTATTAAAAAAATATTGTATAAAATTTTCTTACTTGGGCAGTGTTTATTTAGGGAACGATATTATTTATTCAATCCTTCAATTCCTCACAGTAAATGCAATTCGGAGTGCACGCCTGAGTCGATCCTACTTCTTGCAAGCAACAGTCGCAATTACGAGATAATATTCAACAAGGATACTATATTAATATAATAACTATAATAGAGTGTTGTGCTGACTGTGCAAGTAATGTAACTAACCATCCTAAGTTAATTATATTAAGTCTAACATACTATACACGTAAGACAAGTGTTTGTGCTTAGTGATATACCGACGCTATGTTACCAATACGTATAAATAGTGAAAGGGTTAACAAAATTATTATCATTTGCAAACTTAACACTAAGGCCTGCAGTACACCAGGCGTCCTATCGTCAGATTTGTGTTTCTATTCAACTATGTATTACGAAAGTGTTTTTTTTATTCCATCGGTTTCTTATAGGTATCTAAGGATCTGCATGGTGATTGGTGTGTAACATTATTATCATCACCAACAGCTAATGTTTGTGCTATATCTCACGGTTGACTGAAACACGAATTTCAATCTGATCGATAAAATCGAGATCCTAATACGAATAGTAAAATCAACATGCAAATCGATTTTGAGCGTAATCAGCGGCTTTTAATATAATTAAAAAATATAGTTTATTATCTCATCGAAACGCTTCGTCTAGCCACAGTTACACGGAACTGGGGAATGATGTAAATACTTATAAACTTGTATTACTTGTAAATAAACAGTACATGCTTAATAATTAGACTTACAATTGAGTTTATACATCAATAGTGAAACATATTACATTACCTATAAATTCAATTTAAAATTATTATGTTAGTTAACATCAAGGCAGTGGTACATGCATAAATTCAACATTGTTAACACGACATACTTAACACTTTATAATAATTTTAGAAAAGGCTTTGAAATTACTCATATTCGCTATAGGTACGCCTTTCCTCCTATCCAATAAGGCATAGTTCCATGAAATATACATTTCTGAATTCTTATTTGAAAGACATTGAACTGTATGAAAGAGAAATGCAATAAAATATTCGCGAGTGTCTATATCAGTCTTTAAAAAAAAAAAACGCGAATAAATGTTATGAGCGAAACAAGTAGTAATTAACGTTTGTAATAAATCTTTGGAACCGAATCTCTTACACATACTGACTTCCCGGTAGGGATGTGCTTAACAATAAAATTTGTGCTAAGTATATAAAATTTTACAATATCTAATACAATATCCATTCGACACTGGGTCAATCGTTTCATGAGCACAACATAGTCATAATATCCTTTTCATCTAAGAATCACTAAGTATGTAATCAATTATCTAATATTTTTACTCAAACTTCAAAATGAATATAGAATAATTGTTTTCATGATTCGGTGATACTTAGGATTAAACTTACTAAGGAGAAATCACTTAACGCTCATTTAAACAATAACAATTCATATTTGTGTGTAAAGTACATGGTAACCAATCAATATGATCCAAGGCTGTTTTATATATAGTAGAATAAATTGTAAATAATACTTCCTTTTCAATAACGTTACACATTAGAGGTGTCTAAGCTTTCCTATCATAGTTAAGAGCTAATTACGAGTTGCGACTGACAGCTAAACTTGTGTTGAGACGATTCTAATGAAACCTTGCACGAATGTGGGAGTGTAGGGATAGCTTCTCAATATCATTTACTTCTTAAAAACTTGCTTTTCAAGCATGCTAACTATGAAAGTAAGAAAAATATAATTTTGAGTACACATATCCATTTCTTCATACAAAATCCATTTTTTAAATACATCCAAAGAAAAATAATGTTAATTTCATTGAGTAAATAATAAATTACAGGTTATTAGTACACATTTTGTTCACCTGTAGGAATTTGGTAACGAAAATAATAAAAATGTAAGGCGACACGTTATATTCTCTCATCCGAATGACACAGGGCCATATCCTAATATGATTATTATTTCTTTCAGGAATTATTTATTAATTACTTATTATTTATTACCTTACTTATAAATTACTAGTTTCGTTACATTATGGTCAGTGGTCATTTTATGTTCGGACAATGAACGATGAGAGATAGATGTTACTAAATGTACAGTTGACGCCAGAATTGGGCGTAATTTAACATTTCTTAGTCAAATCACAAAGTTTTTAAAGCGTTAGTTTTGGGTTTTATCTATTAATATGGTTTGCGTAATTCTGCCGTCAACTAGGTATCGCTAAGGAGCAAAATAAAGGCGTGCCGAGGTATCCCCACAGGTAATTATTGTCGCATCATTCCCCACAGCAACATGCAAGGCTCGAGTGCTGTCCTCACGCGGCCAGCAGTGTCCTGATATTCTTCGGCGTCGACTGATGGTTTAAATGCTTCGTCGTATACCTAAGGGCGTTGAGGAGAGGTTCTGCCTTCGTCGGCGGCTGTTGTTGCAGGAACTTGACGCAGCCCTTCACGTCCACTGACGAGGAGCGGCAGAAGGCACCGGAGGGGTGGACCCAGTCGTACAGGATGATCAGACCTACCATCACGCGAAGCACCAGTAAGGACGTCTCCTCGCGACTGAACTGGGCGACGAGTTTTCTGTAAATTAAACAAGACTTATATGACATACAATCCAAAAATAAAACTTCACAGAAATAGGGGCAACTATGGCATGTAAGTTACTTTAATCTGGAAACCTAGATATATGTTATTAAAACGTCCTAATTCCCGAATATATTTTATGTGTTCTTTGATATGGTTACAGCAAGTAAATAAATAAGTCGCGCACACGTCTGTTTGGGGTCGCGTGTTGTGTTTACAGTGAAGAAACTGAATTTACGACACAATAAAGTTAGGTACGACCGGCGTGGTTCGGATTTGGGTCGTCAGCGCACCGCCCACGGCCCGCCGGGTCCCGTATGCACCGCAGACAGGTATACTAAACTGTATACTTGTGAATGCTACTTGTACCTTTATTTGTTCACGACGGAATAAGTCGGAATAAGTCGTGGTGGCCTAGTGGGCAAAGAACCAACCTCTCGAGTATGAGGGCGCGGGTTCGATCCCAGGTCAGGCAAGTACCAATGCAACTTTTCTAAGTTTGTATGTACTTTCTAAGTATATCTTAGACACCAATGACTGTGTTTCGGATGGCACGTTAAACTGTAGGTCCCGGCTGTCATTGAACATCCTTGGCAGTCGTTACGGGTAGTCAGAAGCCAGTAAGTCTGACACCAGTCTAACCAAGGGGTATTGGGTTGCCTAGGTAACTGGGTTGAGGAGGTCAGGCAGGGCAGTCGCTCCTTGTAAAGCACTGGTACTCAGCTACATCCGGTTAGACTGTAAGCCGACTCCAACATAGTTTGGGAAAAAGGCTCGGAGGATGGACGGAAGTGCAACGTCTGCTAAATAATTGAATAAAAGCTGTACCTGTCTGTCGGACGATTTTGTTAGCGTTCAATTTGCTTTGGGCACAATATCTAATATATAAAAGAAAGTCGTGTTAGTTACTCCACTTATAACTCAAGAACGGCTGAAACGATTTAGCAGAAAATTGGCAGGATGGTAGATCAGAGCCAGGAGAAGGACATAGGAGAGATTTTTCGCTCCATCCGGCTACGGGAAGCAGTTATCTCGGGACGCGGGTGAAACCGCGGGCGGAAAGCTAGTTCTAAATAATTTGCCTTTTTGTTGAAAAATTAAGATTTTATGGAAAGAAGCGAGGCCACCGGAACTCAGTACCTAATTGTACATAATTTATTTGAATTGTATCTAGGTCTTGCCCTGGAATATAACTCTGGCGTGAGTCAAGGAGCTGAAAATATTAACCCATTAATCAACATTATCTGCTGGATTTACAGTTGCCGAGAGAAACGTATTTACGGTTAGTTGAGAGTTACTGCTGGCTAACATAGATCTATGGTTATACTTATCACAGTCATGCCTAGAATGTAACCACTTTAGACATACCAGGCAATGTGCGTCAAACTCAAATACCAAACAAAAGTACATCTAATATTAAAACATCATTATCATTCAAATATGATTTTATGAATCAGGAAAACGAATTCAATGTCAAGACAATTCAACAGCCTAATGGAACAAGTCTTATTTTAACTTTGGTCACCACAAAACGCGGCGACAATCATTAATAAAGATTCCCGTCACGTTTGTATTGTCACTTTCAATGAAGGAACTGCTAATTCTGGTCTTATGGCCGACACAGACTCGTGAATCGGCCCCATAAGTCTTTTCAACAACCAATTAATATTAGCACCCATTATAAATCGCCTTTTAATTGTTCCTACAGTCATTTGTTGTTTGTAAAGACATGACGTCTTCGGCACTTTCAATAGAATCAACAGCAAGCCATAAGTGACCGATGATTTAATCATGTTGTCATTATATCCGTCATTTGTTTTCGTTGATAACCGCCGTAATACCGCATTCTAGTTACGCAAAATACTACTGCAGTTTATCGAATGATTGCTTCTACGTCCTTTGGACATCCGCATTCACAATTCACATTCACCCGTGTTCGTGGGTTAGTACCTAATCTAATATGTATGAGGAACGAATAGCAGGTATCTAGCGGCCAATGATGTCTATCGTTTGTAGCTATGTACTAGCTGTCAATTATGTAGGTAATATCAGAGCTACATAGAGCACGGAAACGGTCACTTGGGACCAATCGATGCGAGGTAGCAGACCAAATTATGCGGACAGCCGGAGCGAACGCTCGTGGTATTGATAAGGAAGTGCAAGGGAGGAAACTGTTATCAGAAGTTTAATTAAACTCATACATTTTCCCGTCGAAATGTGGAAACAGTTAACATGGACGATAAAAATACCTGAAATGCTACAGCGAGTACAGTACGAATGTTTAGTCTGAGGCGATAGAAGTATGTAAACAAGTCACTACGTAAACTAAACAAGCCAAAAAACTTTACACGGAGTTAGGAAACATTAACAAAGGAGAATAAAAAGCGTAGGAGGTCGTTATGGACAAACCGCACTCGACGGAGGCCTCGAGAAAGTAATTGGGAGTTAAAATGACATGACATGCAATGGCGCCTTGCGTTTTGTAATGATGTAACATTATTATGGCTATAACAGCATGTGCAATTAATCCACGATACAAAGATAAACAGACACATGTTATAGTTATCAAGTAACATGTGGTATGACATGTTGGAGCCCGCAATAGATTTATTGTCTGTCTCACTAATTTTGGAGCCCCGACAACTTGCAAGAAAATTGTCGGAAGCGGAAAGCAATCTAGGGAATTGCTTTCTATTTGAAACTTGCAAGCGCATTTCCGATTTCCACCCTAAACAAGCGAGGGGAAGGGAAGTACCTAAATTAGTTTCTCGGCAGTATCTGTCCAATCAGTAACTCTCGGGGGAGATAAAACAGTAGTTGATAATAAACAAAGCTGGGTTTTATCAATCTCAGTTTCATACACGATAAAGTTTGAGTTTTGTCTTCGTTAGGTCGAGATAATGCAATTAATTTTGATACGAGCCTAACACTACACAACTTTTAACTAAGTCGCAGTTTCAGAAGTTGTTTAGAATGAGGTTACTAATTTGCGTTAATGAGTACCATGATAAGTGCCAAATCAACAACTATAAGGACGGGTCTTAAAGTGGTGTAGATAGTAGCCGCGTGTCAAGACGATGGCAAACACACTTGAAGGCACGTGTTAGTACAAGTGACAGCTGATTTATCTTTATTTATATGTTCCGACGTTCTTACGCTCTGCAGGTGGCTGTGCGTATCAATGTCGAGCCCGACACACGATCCCAGCGTGTAATGAATACGCTCCTATTGTTGCAAGGATAACTCGGACAGGACCGACCGCGGTGACGTTATTACTAACTACTGTTTACATTATTCACCTGCCTATTCAACAGCTACTGGCCGTTAGAAAGGACCTATTTTCAATTCAAAACGAAATAATGGAAAAGCGTTGAATGAACCTCTTAGATAAATAGGCCAACGTAGCACTCTAGATAATGCTATAAATCTCCTTGTTTCAAATAACTATTGAGGAGATGGGAAAAGTTTTCAAAATCGATTAATCGTACTACCCAGCTGTTGGCCCAGCACAAGAAACTCGGACAGATGTCAGAAAAATAAGTTAAGAAGTCGTTTGTTCAAGTTTGATCTACTGAACTAACTTGGAATAAAGTCTGAACCTAACTGAGATATACAGCGGCTGACGTAAATAGATTTTCGAAGTTTAAAGCGGTTTCGCAGGTGCATCGTATTATGTGGGAACAAAGGTCGGGTTTGCAAAATCAGGTTGGTGTGTGTAACCCGAGATGCAGTTTGGCTAGGTGGCGGCGTCGGTCTAGTTTGGAAACGGTCGGAACGAGTGCAGTATTACGTGCGCTTTTGATGATCACACGAGAATGTATTGTGCTGGCTACCGGTGCACTATAAAACTGTAAACATGTCGTTGACACCATTTCGTTCCTCCACTGTTTCGAAGTCATGAATATTTATGACTGATTTTATTAAAGCACAATGTAGAAATATGGGACAAAGTCGGAAGTGTTTGTTAGGAAAAGGTGCAAGGTTGCCAATATAAACTTTTTATAGATTCAGCCGTTCGCAAATGAAACTTCGATAAAGGAATTTGGAATTTTCGACAAAGTGAAAGAATAGGTCACGTTCACTTCTCTGGCTAAACGAATAAGATCAATGAGGTTCACACAGGTCTTCAATTGGCCTTATACCTAAGAAGTTTAGAAGATATTTGATTTGGAGGATAAAAAATATACTTACGGATTCTCCAACATCCTTAGGCACACTTTGGCCATAGTACTGAGCGTTTCCGTCGTATTCTCCAAATCTGGTTGATTTTCGTTGACAAACTGGCTCGTGGCTTCAGAAAGGACTTTGAGCATCGGCGTGGCTTGTGCGTAGAAGAGAGACATTCTGTTGGCCACTTCTGCTGTTATGTGCGGTTCTTCCCCTGGTGGTAGCTCTGCATTGATCAGACCTCCTCTCGAAACACTTCGTCTGTAGTAGCTAAAGTCGTTCTGTATAGCTGGTGTCTTCATCTGGAGAAAGGAAAGAACAACAGTTTAGAAAGAGTCACAAAGCGTTTAATTAAACTCCATAAGGTACTTATATTTAACAATGAAACACGTCTCAACAGAATATCTGACATAATGATGATTAAACTCAGCTTGTGCCTGATAAAAGCCCATTTCGCTGCACCCACCACGAGAATACAATGGGCACGCAAAATTATGAGTCCTAGACGTGAAGGGCGGAGATGAATTAGGATTGCCGCCCATTCAGCATCGCGGCACTCAATCAGCCCCGCCACGATTTGCACCTAGTAATTTTACGCGACCATATTGAAGATTATTTTTAGTAGACCACACGCAAAGGCGACGCTGCGGCTCGCGATTAATTCGTCGTTAGATTATCTTCTAACGATACATTGTTCTCTAGTATTTGTATAGAAACTCCATATAGGAAATCGTAATCGATTGAGGTGAGGCTATGCTAATTAAATGTATTCGCGGATGATTGCCCACCCTTACCTGGATGATAATAATATACCTAGTTGAAGAGAAAACAAAGAACGCGCTGATATTGAGGTTAAGTTATTATAATTAATTCTGTTACATGGGTAATTTTCCATTAAATTAATTAGCATAAGTTTAACTAACTGTTCAAAGAATTTGTTTGATGGTATCTAAACATTCTTTGTAGACATCAATCATCTGCCCGAGCCCTTTATCCGTAATTTGTAAGAAATAATTAACCAAACTGCAAAGTAAGTTTCTCAGTACAACACCGCAATTTTACGGTCAAAATGCTTAGTAAACATAAACCTAGATACCAAGGCATGGCTAATCAATGTTCCTATTATAAATAAATTAGCTTTACAAAAACCGTGGCAGCGTTAAGCGAACCAGACCTTTATTAATATTTGCACTGCTTTGGTAGTGTTGAACTAGGATAAGAAAACATAAATAAATAGTACCAAAACCTTTTAATACTGTGGTGATAGGAGCTAAAAAACCTTTTCCTTTAAAGTAGGTTTAAACACCCAACATGATATACAAAGTGGATGTAAAAGACCACTCTAATGTTTAATAACACACTCTACTTCCAACACAATAAATTCTAGTACCTATTGAACACGATGTTATTCTTTCCCATACATTGATCATTATGGACGGTATCGATTAGCAATTACATACTCAAACAATTGTGCCTTGACGATCGGGCGGAACGATTTATCGATTCAGGTCTAAAGGCGATCGGTATGGGTACTTTACCTTAGGGTGTTAATTATGCACAAGAGTTACGTAAAGACTACCAAAGGGCAATAGCCTTAAGACAGGGTTTAAACTAACGGATGAAACATATTTGGAATAATGATTATCTATGTTCATGAAAACACCAAAATTGAAAATATAACGAATATGTTCAAAGAATAATAAGTAGAATGAAATGGATGCGTATTTTTTTGAGCCGATTTTGAATAGAAAGCCGATTACTGAGAGTCTTCAATAAGTCGAAATATAATTTAATTGTTAAATGTAAGTATCATTGATATTGTTCTAGAAAATGTTTAATCAATTCTCAGGACAGATTGAAGTGATTTTAAAAGGGCAAACGTAAAGTGAAGGTACAGGTTAAGATAATGGCGTTTCCATATCATATGAAGACTTTTTCGTAGTGTAACTTAATCTCCCAACTTTGGACACCCTTCCAGCCTAACGTCATAATTTTATACGAAACGAATGTACAAGACCGGTGTTTTACTCCAGAAAATACAGACAGTCCGGAGTTATTTGATATCGCCATTTCAAATAAACCAATCACGTTTGCCATTTTAATAAACTACCAATATCAAACCAATTTAAATAAATGAGTTTTATTTAATAGTTTCGTGAAACGCTATTACCAAATTCTGTGATTCGAATGACAAAGAAATACACGTAAATAAATCGGATGCAAGCCCGTGAGTCACCGAGGTCGCGGTGAGCCAAGCCAAGCCTCACTTTCTATACAATGCCTTCGCAAATTGTTCCCTTTTAGACTCGATGACTAACATTTAGATAGCCTCGCTTTAATAATTATGGCGATAGGCTGAAATGAAGTACTGATTTACTACTTATAGATAACGACATCGACAAGCGAATACTGTACCAAATATTTATGGAAATGGATAGAAATTCGCATATTTTAACGTCGACTCAGGGAAGGTATTCAGCGACTCAGAATAAATTTTGCGCAGATAAGAGGATGGAGATGTTTCGAGTAATGGAAGCATGACTAAACCTTTGTTAATGTTTTCTTAATCGCGATAATTCATATTTGCACTGGAGATGAATATCTGAAATAAGCAAGATGAACGTCTGAAAGCCACGCTTCAGGAAATGAGGACACGGATAGGGAAATGGAAAAACAAAGAGCTGCGAAATAAAGAGACTTTACTAAGGCTTCAACTTCAACAGCAGATGAAAACCTATCCAACCGTTTATACATTCTTTACAAATTATTCAAGCTTTTTGGAATACTTTAGTAAAATAACTAAAACGAATTGAATCATTAATCCCGAGAGAGCTTTCAATTTTGACTTTCAGACAAATGAAATAAACAGTAACTGCATTCAGAATATCAAACTAAATATCTAAATTGAAGTCTGCTCTAGAAGCAAAGGTCATAAGGCCATTGAGTACCAAACAATTGTTTCGCGAGCAGATAGCAGTCAGTGAACTAGGAGCAACGACACTGCAAGGTTGGGGTCAAAAGGGCCCAGCAATTGAATTACTTATGCTGCATCAGATATGCTGGGAACGGTTGGACGCTTTGTTTATATAATTGTGACTTATTGTTTGTTATTGGCAGCTTACAATGCTGTGAACAAACATTAGATCACAGATTGTTCATATTATGTGGCAACCGCTTATGAAAAATGTAGCGTCATTTCTTTTCACATTTCTATTTGAGATAGAGATTTTCTGTCGGAACATTAGAAGATCCAACAAATAGTGAAAAATCGAGGATTGGATAGAAATCGCCTTTTTGTTCTCTTAGATCGCAGGCATGTACATAGTAATTGATCTTGGTACAATTACCTTTGGTAGTATATTATGAATATTTTACTCCTAGAAACTTGTTGCTAAATTGCAATCCAGTATTGTTAAACAAGTCACAAACTTAAAATACTATTAGTAACAGAGACGTTTACTTTTCAGTTAGCTGGCTGAAGGCTGATGTTTTATTTTAATTTGTTATCGCTTCCTAAGCAACATGTGCAGTATTTGTTTTACTACACTGCCGAATTACATCATCACCCGCATGCAGTGCTTAACTTTTAAGTACTAAAACAATGGCTCTAATTATCCATATTATGAAAGGAGTTAAAACATTGTCGATTGGTATTTATCAGCAATTGTTGTTATTATTTTCCTGTTTTGAAACATAACATTGTGTTATAACTAGGTTAGTTCGAGCAAATCGATCTACATTTATATTAAAAGCTACATTAATTTTAATTACTAGTATTTATTCAGATTTTCCATTCTTATAACATAATTTATCATTATCTTGCCAGAAGATGCTTTATGCCCAAAGTTAGATAAACTTATAAAGCTATGTGTCGGTTTCTTTTCAAAACTTCATCTAGAATGAAAACTTTTAAAGAATACTTGCCAAAGTTTTAAACGATCAAAACGTTGTCTTCAAACATGAATAAGTTCTGACTATGAAAGAATTTATTGAGTTTACAGAGGCCAGAATATAACTTCCACTAAAGTATATAACAAACATAAGTTGCATAGCAGAATCTGAACTCACCGCTGTGCTGAACACGATTGAAGTATTTCAACATTCTAGTTTACCGACTACCGACCTATTTTACCGCTCTGCATAATATGAGTAATCTATCAAATTGCAACAGCTATTTGGAAGTTCTAATGATCGTTTTGCATTACATAATCACGATGCATTTACTATTAGTATTTGAACAGACAAAGGCGCAACGTGTTATCTAATAAGTGCAACAGGGCAGCACCAAACCAAATTACGTTAGCTCATGTAACGGATTTACATACAAAATTATGACTTAACCCAGAAACTAGGGTTTATCATAAAATTATTACAACAGCGGCCGAGGCGTGGGTTACAAGTAACATGCATAATTGATGCGACATACTAAAGCTAGTGTGAATATCAACCGGGAGTTTGCAAAACAAAGAATCACCATCCCAACGTCTTGTAGCGTAGGAGTCGAAGGTGTTAGTGTCACAAAAACTAATAAAAGGACCATGAATTATAATAACCGAGAACTTTATCTTGCGGTTTAGTAATAACATGCTGAGATGACCAACATTACAGTAATAACTTGTCACAATTCCTACAAAGTTCGTACATTAGCTTCAATAAAATAAGGCTCGGAAGATCTTGTGGGAGACATTTATACTTACTTTGTATTCATCGAATTTGAGCACAAATTCTAATATTTCTGCGAACTGCTTGACTAGGGCTTGCTGTTGCTCAAGGTGCTGCGTGGGACTCATCGCGCCACCCACTAGTGACCCCAAAAGTCGTGGGACTACCTGTCAACAAAATAAAACTTTGTTAATTTTGAGGAAAATTACAATTTGATCCGTGGAAACTTACAATACAGGAAAGAATGTTTAATTGCATGGTTGCACAAAAAACTATCTAGATTGCATCTTGGTTTACATTAAAAAAAATAGCAATTAAATCAAAACTTTTTCATTTGTCCCAGAACAGCAGTTGTTGCAGAAAAACAAAGTTGAACGCGCTGCGCTGTTTCCACTTCGAAATAAGCATGACAAAAACTGAAAAGCCTACAAAGACTGCTTTTATTGACTGGGTCCATTGTTGAGGCAGCTACTGGCTTGCAAATAAGCACAACAAGGAAAATGTCCGTGGTTACTTCATAGTGTAAACACGAGAAGCATTAATAAGTCCATGTTATATTCAGCTACACGATGTTTGTGCCAAGTTGAATCCCCGGGGAGGCCGCAAACCTACCTGTTTCTTTATTCTTGAGGAGAGCTGAAGATCCTCTTGTAACTTCTTAAGATTGATGTTATATTCAGGGCAATCTGCAGATTAATCTTAAGTTTGTTGGATGCCAAGAATGGATTGTGTATCAAACAAACCCATTATTACGGTTTTCGGAGGCAATACCGCTTTATTGAATCGATATCCCAGGTCACGTTATGCTATCGTTCGGTTAGATCACCGTTGCCAATAATAGAGCCGAATACCCAAGTGGTATCAAAATATTTGTGTTAAACGGCGAAGTTAGGCGCTTTGCCTCGTGTGACATGGTTAGTGAAACCGGAGCCGCTGTGAATCGTTTTTAAACAATGTCAGGAAACGATCGTAATTCAGCCGATTAGACTGCATCGGTCGCTTTATTGGTACGGGAATGTAACCGATTATTTTATCATTTGCCCTCCATCCTCTGTTCCTGTTTCCTAAGAGATATACGCTTATAGTTATCTGCATTTCGCTTTACGCACAATATTTACTGCAGTTCGCTTATCTACTGCTATTCAAAGTAAAGCTCTCTCTAGATATAGCCTCATCTATTTTAATCTCGACTTGTTTATCGTCTTTATAATTATGAGTAATTAATATTAAGTACAGCGCGGTGATTTATTCTTTCCCGTCTGTTGTCGACACCGTATTTATTTCAATATGCTAAGTAATGTGTCACGAATAATCAACTTGCCGACTGATACTTTGAAGTGTAATTAAAGTTTATTCTTATACATCACGCTATGAATGACAAGAGGGCATTTGATTAATTAAAAGGCTAGTGTCCCAAGTGTCCTACCCTGTTATATTACGTCTAATACATATAAATCACCGCTGTATATAAGTGGGGAAAATGTGTGTGAAAATGAGAGTAGCCAGGCAGTAAAGCCGTGAACTTAGTCTGCAGCCTTCAGTCACGCGAATAAAGCATAACTCGAGAATTTATTTCAGAGATAAAGTCATACGTTTTCTGATTAACACTAGAAAATAGAACGACCTCAACCTTTTTAGCAGGCAACATTGTTTTGCTTTTAATGATTTCTCACTAAGGCGCTTACTCGAACTTATACTGCATTTTACGAGTGTTGTGAAAATAAAGGAGATAAAGTATTGTGATCTAGTTTAAGTAAAACAAGATTATTGGTCTGGTTCAGCGCCATAAAAGCCATATGTAAAACAAAAGGCATTTTTCAATAATACCGTACAAGAATTCAGACATACATTAAAGTTAAAAACGTGTTTTATCACAAAAGGGTGTGGCAGACACAAAAATAACTTGTAAATAAAAGAGTAGGTACTTCCCGAATGAAGTTCACAAGTAAATGCGCACACGCATACATTAATTGGTGATTCATACAAATTAAAACGTGGTGAATCACGTGTGGAGAGGATGGTGAGTTTTTTTTTTATGATCCCACCAGACGGGATAGTTCTGGGTTTCGTCGAAGATGATGCAATACTGTAAATGGATATTTTAAAGTTGCGCACGCGTCGCAAGGAGATCGAAACGGTCGCGGGAAGTACAAATGATCGTTTATATCCGTCAAGGTTAGGACAACTGCAAAATTATTGTAACTGACAAGTAAATTGGTCATTGGCGATGATACGGTGGTACATAATAAAGATAAGATTATTTTGGCTTTGTCAAGATTTAGGGCATAATGTCATCAAGGTAAACGCAAGAACTGGAAACTTATTGATCCTGCAAAGTATCCACTGATCATAATACTTAAGCGTTAATTACCAGGTAATATATCGATATCCGCTAATGTATTCCGAAAACTCTCATAATAAATGTACGATGATCACATTTGAGAAATGAGATGAAAACGGAATGCTCATTCAGTAACACGTAGTAATGGCAACTGGCACACGAAATTGATTGCCAACATTATAGTATTAAATATCCCGAGAAATTGTGTCTTTGTAAAAAGGGAATACCGTACAGGAATACATTATACTTTGAAAATGAATCAAGAAAAGTACATCATTTCAAAGTTTCGTGTTTCAATAATTCTGCTCGTTGCACTTAATTGTGCTAGTTTAACAGATTGATTCTCTTACATAAGTGTGCATTTACTCTAGTGAATTTGGAGCTAAGCGCAGTGAGCTTGTAAGATCTTATTCCCATGCCGATAATTCGGACTTATAGGAGCTACGTTCTCGTAAAAGCGCCTGAGGAATTGACGGCTAAATGGAACGGTCTCTAAGACTAACTAAGAGGGACCTTTGTAAGATCTTTTTAAATACTTTATACATACTTCCATTTAAACATCACGTTATATGTTCTGTAGGGATACCAAGACTACTTAGGCATGGAATAGCAAACGATCCGCTCGAAGCTAATGTAATATTAAAAATGCATCACAAACGCCTACATTGCAAAGTAATAGTGTTAAGTAAGATGGTCTAATGATTATATTAACTGTTCATATGGCGGTACAAACGCGCGTACAATTAAGTGCTCACGAGATCAGTACCAGGGCAGTAATTAAATTAACACCATTTACCGACCAATTGCGAGATTTGAGCAATAAATTCTGCCAGATGGTCGGAAATTAAAGCGAGAGCGAACCGAGGGATGTCGTATTACAGCATTTCACATATTTATAGCAGTAAGCTGTTCTCTTATTGTTTGCTATTCGTTCAGTAACAAGTTGGAATAGCTTGTGAACTTACAGCAGTAATGCTCTAGGATAGTCATAATTTTTTATGAGCAAATCTAATTTCATTGTTACGGTAGAGGTTCCTTGTAAAACTTACCGATAACTGTTACATTCTGCTATTTCATGCTTTCTGCATACAGAGCATCAAGATATTTTTATGTGTTAATAAAAGAAAAATCTTAGTTAAATTACACAGTGTAGTCAACAGAAAGTATGCATTCTTTTATCCGAGTGCAACGTACTCCATGCACCATTAACTTTGGTTCCACATCACGATCATCTGTCTCTTGTCCGTAGACAGCTCCTGTTAGACCCGATGAATGTATGCCTACTGCGTCATGTACTGACCAATTAGCATTTATAACGTTTATTAGGACACCTTGGTATTCATCAAACACGTCCATAAGTTCTTCCCCTCCCTCATAGAATTCATAATGTTACGCGCTGCTGCAACTGTTTTCCATCTTGTTCAGTTTTTTGCGTTTTCGCCACTTTTTATTGGTATGTTGTAGTAATTATAATTACTCACCTGCTATTAAGTACTATCGCAAAAGTCATTAAGTTGAGCACCGGCCCACTACATCGAACACATAACATAGAGAAATTAATGAAATTCCGTTCAGTTACACCCACATAAATACCGATAAATTAAGTTAATACTCCACCAGTCGGCATTCTACTCAAACAATAGGACATTTACGACACGGTTGCACTTTACGTGCCAATACTTGCAGCAAAGTTTGTTCAGAGGTGCTTTGCGTGCAAAACACTAGTTGTGAGCAAAGTTGGACGTGCTTTCAGGGTGTTGCATAAATCATGTTTGAAACAGAGACTTTTGAAGTACTTTCCATAACACGACGCTGAAATGAGAGCAATTTTTATACGGAATAAAGTTCAGAGTTCATTCAGCATCGTTTAAACTTCATGTGTCGTAATTTATGCACTATCATGACCACCCACGCGACTACTATGCTCTTGAAATATCACGCAGACAAGACTTCCTAATTAATTTAAATATTTTACGTTGGAAATCCTGAAATTCTTTGGTGGCACAAGATTAGAACAAACGAAGCCTATCTCAAAGAAGTTTTCTCAAATATTTTGTGAGTTGAAAACTTATCTGTTTAGAGCTTTCCCAGACAGACATTTCTTGCCCAGATTTGTTTGAAATGAAATGTCTGAGATAATTCTTGTCGAGAGTAGTTCGTAAAGGTTACGAGATGCAGGTGCTCTCTGCAACAGGTATTGTAGATTTACATCAAATACCGCCAGTCTTATTCACTTATGAATGACTAAGGAGTAATTGCAGCGACGACTGCAGAAATGCCATTTTTTATAATAATATGCCTTTATGGAGGTTGGTAGCGACAGAAGGTACTATTAAATACACTCAACTATTCGTAGACGTGTCGCACCTGCCCATTTGGTACTTTGTTCATCAGTTAACGTATTATAATGTGCGAGAGCAGCTGGTAACCGACAAAACAGAAACGTGCAAGTACGTGTGCCTGTAAATGTGTATTTTAAAAGGAAACACACCAGTCATTATTTGTAAAAACTCAGCTCACAAACAACGAGCAAAACTTGATGTATAATGATCGTTCTGTGGTTTCTTTTTAAAGAATTTCTTCGTGGAAACATCAAAGTGCCATTGTGAGGTAGATCCTTGGTGAAGTTCGTCAAAACTCCTTACTTATCCAAGTTAAACGTATGCTACTTAACAAAATGGTTTAACTTTGTGTTCTTGTCTCTTGAGGTCCTTAAAAATGTAGGGCTTTATTGTTGTAAAAAACAACATCATTAATATTCCTACTCTTCCTCAAAATATCTAGGAGACTGATTTACCGAATATTTAATTACAGGATGAACGTAAACATAAGCACTTTGGATACGCACGAAGTAAAGAGGTCACAAGAGGCGAATTCTTTCCTTTCGCCTTATATTCTGGTCTCAGCTATAAATAGGCCACACCATGGCCTCGACAAGTAAGGGTATATAAAGGAAGGTAAGCAGAACCCACCTGTGTACTAATAATACACTTTATACCCGAACCCACCTGCCCAACGTACTTAGTTAACTAAGTATAGCATCGTCCCGAGGGATGCTTGATTGTGCCAACGGGCTTACTGCCTTCAGTTCCTGCATTGCTAACTCTGAAGTAGAGGTACGCATTATGTTTTAAACATGTATAATTAATATCTTGGTTACTTGAAAACACATTGTTAAATTATAAGAAAACATATTGAGGCCTTGTTTGCTAAATCTAGAAGTTAATCGTCTAGGCGGGTGGTAGAAGAGGTAATAAGTATTGATATCCAATTAGTAAATAGCCTTTGGTGTAGTCTAAATGCATAGCTTTTGCTGAAAGTATGTCATATTAACTTGGAAGACTTGGTCCCTGAACATTTGTTCCGTACGCGATATCACGTTGCGAAATACCGCAGCGCTGTACCCTCACCGCACCTAATAAGGATCCCTATTCAACAATATACCACGTCATGCACCCAACAAAACGTTGTTACATCTCTTTCCAACCCTACGATACACGTAGAGATAGAAGATGGCTATGCATCCAAACTTCGATAGTACTTCTGTGATTACTCACGAATCCTTGACGTTTGTTGTCATTGTTCGGACTAAAATGGTCCGCGTGTTGCGGCTTCAAATGGCAATCTGGAGAATTACATTTTGCAGGAACTAGTACGAGTGTTCGTGTTAGAATAAGCTTTGTGCGGACCACTGGGTGGAAGGATAATGTTGCTTTGTACGCGCCTGAGGCTCAACGAAGCAATCCCGTATTATCTGCTTTTCTTAGTGCAGCACTATAAAGAATTGCACTCTGGTAAATAAAATGTTGGAGCAGTTTGAGCTTTGCATTCAAATCATATTAATTACGAGTTGAGTTATAACCATATCATTATTTTATAGAGGTTGGGTTATCATTGCCTGACTCTAGTTAATTAATAAAGCACTCACTCGATTAAATCAGACTAAGTGTGTAATGTAAACATTACACAAGGAAGGAAAAACTTTGTCTATGTTGAATTAAATCCTATTTAACTTGAATAAATATTTAATACTGGCTACAATACAATTATAGACTATGAATAAGAAATAGCCACAGTGTGTCACAACTAGTTACTAGATTTCTGTTAAACATACTTTGTGTAAATATGGTCGCCTTTTTGCAATAACTAGAGAATTTATCTCTATCTAGCTGCAGAAGTTTTAACTAACGTATTTATTACTTCATGCGTATTTTCTATGCACCGTTACACTGTATTTCATTTTCCTGTTCGAATAGGATCACAGGACACCAGGAACAGGGTATTCTGCACTGTAGGAAGGCCAAGTTTACATATAAATATGAAATTCTTTTCATTCCTTAATATGATTATGAAATAGTTGTTAATTTTAGGATCGCTTACTATTTTGAGTACCTATCTATTTGTTCTAAATCGTCTGGAGAGCGATGTTTTTAGTTTATACAACGCATCAATGAAATCGCAATATTAAATTCATGAGACCTGCGTGGCGTGATTTGCTTCCTACATGTCTTTCTAGGTAGCCTAAAAAATGGTATCAACCTTGAAATGTTATTATCCCTTTTTAAAATTAAATAAATTGCTGCTTTTACTAATCAAAGCTTATTTATAACTGAAGGTACATGAGTCAATTCAACATTTTTATTCAATTCAAGCTACAATTTCAAAACGTCAAGCCAGCTTTCTTATGAATTGATGTGTGATATAAATCAGAAGATGTAATAAGGCAAACAAATTGATGGTTCCATTGCCCCCGGAGGATGCAGCATGCGTTATCGGCACGCATTCTCACGCGAGGAACGTCAGAACGCGACAGTTGTGACCGCTGCGATTGGATGATTGACACGCTAATGGTCGTGGGGCGAGGTAAGCACGTAAGTAGGTATTCTAATTTCAATTGATGCTTATTTGTTTTTGCAAATACCTAAAATTATTTGGGTGTTAGGTGATGTGAAATTAGATACAAGGGGTATGTCGCGCCACTTCTTCCCAGCAAAAACACATTGGAAGTGGTGAAGGGTCGGAAAGGCTGTCTTTTGTAAATTTTGACGTTCAAAAAGTGCTGGTTAGCAGCATGGCTTTTCTTTATAAATAATTAAAGACTACAGTTCCAGATGCAAATAGGCAGGCAAAGAATCGGCTTTGGTATGAATTTACTTCCTTTTAGCTTTAGTTTCCTTTTAGTTTTCCCAAAGAACTTATCAAACTCACAAAGCTCAAAAATGAATATGCAGTTGAACTGCAGTCACAGAAAGACTTTTAGTACTAGAAAGTGGAGTGGGAGCGGTCATTTATCATTACGTAAATTGGATAATGAACAGCGAGCACTTGCTCCAATTAACTTACTACGGGAAGTTGTTATCTGTGATTAAAACCGTTTTAAAACTTTGCAAAAATAACGTGGTATACGTACATGACCTAGATTTTGTATGTTTTGGTAATTAGATTTAAGACTGCTCAATTAATATTAAATATTTTGATTGCACAATTTGCTTTAGTTCCGGCTGAAATTAGCCGCTTAAATTCGGTAATATTGTTATGGTCCAATCTATTATAACAGTGCATAATTAAACTAATTTCAAAATAAAATATGATGCAGTTAATTAGAACGTAAATATTATGATATAATTAGTTACGTGAATATAACGCACTCGTTATGTTGTCCGACTTTCATACCGCAAAATATATACCTATGTCTTGAACTTAAATAACTTGATTGTCTATTGCCTCATTATTTACTAATATTTTGGCGATGAAAATAAATAATTGATGATTGTTTTACCCCGTATTTAAACAAAGGCCATGAAAGGTGTTAAATAAACAATTCTACCTATTGTTAAATAAAATTAAAAACAAATAAAATAGCCATTTATTTCCAAACTTTGGGCGTATATTTTGCTCCATATAGCAGTTATATCAATTATTTTATAGTTTATCCCTCAGTTCGGTGTGCATAGGTGTCCTCCAATCGTTTCCATGTTGTTAAATTAACAATCTTAATTAATATTGACTAAATACGGATAAGTAATTGTTAGGGGCGGCCCCGACATTTTTCACCTCGGGAAAGGCCGAAGGAAATGAGCGTCTCAGCTCTATTGGAAAGTCCTTGTCGAAAGACCTTGGCAGGTCTGATACTACAAGGAGATTGTAAAATTGAATTTCTTTAGCAAGGAAATATTGTTCTCTGTTAAAACCGATTTTAACAATGTACCTAAAACCTTCTCCGAAATCTGACAAATACGTATTTATTGTATGCAAATACTACGCTGAAAACCGCTTCAGCCAAGCGTGAGATTATCGCATATAAACATACATACTTACTGAGAACCCCGTTTTTTAAAAGTCTGTTAAAAATTATGATGTTCTTATTTAGTTTATTGAAGAAGTTAATATACAGACCAAGGCCAGTGTAGGTGCTACTATATACCAACGTCGGCTTGTTGATATGTTTATTACTGGCTGTTATTTATCTTATACTCTGTCTGTCGGTATTTCATCTGTGGTTTAGTCAGAACATCACTACAACTACATAATAACAGTATGAATATCTACTCGTATATTTATTTTCAGAAGTGGTTCAAGATTATCAGGTTACATAATTTATTTTTACGTAAAAAAATATTTGATGAAAATTCAGGCTGTTTTGTTCAGTCTCACAGATTGCGACGATGTGTTAAAAACAATCCTGTGACGGATTTATTTAATTTATGACACAAACGACCTGAGAATTCAGGTCAGATATAAAGCAGCATATTTATGTCACCTACAAAACTGACTGTGACACACACAGTATTAATTGGTTTCGGGATACCTGTCATATTTACTGATATATCACTTCATAATCGCCTCGTGTGCGTTTACTATAAGATAGTGGATGTCTTAAAGTCACATTACTATAAAATATCGATCCTTGTTCGTACCAGTATGAGTAACAAGCCTAATAAGGAACGAATGTTATTGTACGTTTCGCTACGTGCCGGAAACACGTACAATCAGAGCCGAAAAGATAGTATCCAGTTGAACAGGAGGCGTTGGCTACCGATTGTGTACTCTCCCAACTAAACGGACGTTTTTATGTGTGTATCCTGTCAGCAGTAAACCCATCTGAATATTTCCTCGCCATTTATTTATTAACATTTCAAGGCTGAATGATCAACGAAGGCGAAGTGAGAAACTACAACCTCTTTCTTTATGTTTTAGACTTTTTATTCTTGTTTTCGCACTTCGTCCTTCCCTATTACGTGAATCAATAGATTGAATCTGTTGCGGTAGGCACGTAGCATGACTAATAATAAGTTCTATGTTTGCCCTTAAGATTTCCAACACGTCAATGACTTACCCACAAGCTACGATACGTCATACGTCAGCAATGACGTTAAGTTTAATCATGTTAATTATAAGGCAAGTTATTAAGATCTTACTTATTGAGTATGAGACAGCGTGTTATTTTATATAGTAATCGTACAAAATAACTCGCTAATATGTGTGCCTTTGCATGCTTTATGAAATTGGGGCTAAATCAACAGGAACATTTTGTTTCACAGAATCAGTTCCAGTAATCATCAAATTGCTAAAATGACTGGTTTCCCGTTGTGCCGTGATTCCGAACAAGGTAATGGCCAACGGTTGCCAAAACGCTATTTGATTTAACGATCAGCTGTACTGCACTATTGATTGTGTTGTCTGCAGTGTCCCATCTCTGTAGCATCAGCTGAAATGCAGTTGTGCACCGAGTGCTTTCAAATCGAGATTTGAGGAAATAGGTACCTATAACGCTCACACAATACCTAGTTTACCTAATTTGACTCGTATCGTACATTAATAAATCGGGTTATTTACGCAATTATTATGATGTATTAGGTGTTGGCAAAATTGGAGGATGTATTTTGTTCTGCTGAAGGTTTAACAAATCTCAGTTAAATGGATGATTGCTGCGGCGATCATATAAACATTCGTGTGCGTAAGCGTTTTATAACAATGATTTCTACCTACAGATACACAGATTATTTTCAATTTTTTGCACTAAGAGCACCTACTATTAAGGCTTATCATTAATATAGGTACTTTCAGATTATTATGCGTGTATTTTTAATGCACAATATATGCAAATGGCGGTGGGCGGTAACCTTTCAGCACGCGTGCTCGGCGTGAAATGTTTACGGGGGAATGGACACCCTCTGTCTTATTATTTGTAGCTATTTATATTTCCATAAATATCATGTGTTGTCGCCCACATGAAACTCATTAGGGTTACATTTTAATTCATTATCGTATCATCAGCCTAGCCTTTATCGTGAATATTTTCGGGTTGTCTGTAACCGAACTTCGTGCAGGTGGGCATTATGTCCAGAGGGTAGCATTTATTACGTCATAACAAAGACTGTCTGACCTTAATGGACCGTTAAATACGACTAGGGTTAAATGACCCTCAGATTCAACACTCATCCACTTTTTGTGAGGTGAGTTCAACCAAAAGGATTGAAATGGCAAAAAATATATAAAATATAGGTATTGTCCTGAATGATTTCAGTGAAAATTTCCATATTCACTCGATAAACATTGTATTGTATTTGCTTACAGTATTATCAGTGTGAGAACTTATCAATATGACATCACATAATCTTATCACAGTTATCTGAGTACTACACAGGATGTTAAATGACAATGTATACTAGCACTCTGTAGTTAAAATATTTTATGTTTACTTTTAGATAGCGGAATTATGTTTGATTGGTACTATCATTAACCGTTACAGGCCTTTGGCAGTTGCAGATCAATTACTAGGCCATGTGGATACGAAAATGACTGAATGTGATAAGATTTTTTGTAAATTACAAGGATGTACAGAGATACTGGAAATTAACATTCAATTTAAGTATTGAGTTGTTATTTAAATCTAGTATTTCTACTCCATCTCTACAATAAATCTTCCATATTGATGGGGAGACTCCTTTTATTCTTTTTAGTAAAATGTACTATTGAAATATTTGTTATAAAAATGGACTGCAGAGAAATTTGTGACATCAAGTCTTTAACTTGTCCTCATTTGGGAAGAGATTTAACATAAGGACAGTCTGGACATCCCCGAATAGAAATATTAACTGAGCAAGTTCAAAGATATTTTTAATACCCAGTCTTACAGTCTCTCTGCATTCACTAATTTTAGGAATAGTAAAAATAATCATATTTCAAATTGTGGCAATTATTATTACTAGATAGTTAAATAAATTCCTGAAAGGTATTGTCTGTTAGCAGACAAATGGACACACATTTTGGTTAATCTGAGATAATAATATGGTATGTAAACAGCAATAGTAAATTATAAATAAATAAACAATTAACTTAGGGGCACTTAATTATTTATGTCATACCCACATAAATAAATAATATAAAATGATGTCTGAGTTTGGGCAGAAATTACAAAGGCCAAACGCCTCAGAGATAGAAGAGAGAACTTAATTCATTATTAGTCATAGGTGGACTTACCCGCTGCAGCTGAATAGAGTGGTTGTAACAGCGCAAGAGTTTGTCAACGAGCGGTCTGACGGCGCGCCAAGCTCGCTCCTGCGATATTCGAGACGGGTCCGCTATAGCCTCCCGTATCTCTTTCCCAGCTCCTTTGTAACATTGTATCTCTTCGAGTATTTTCTCAGAGTCTAGAAGCACCCTCTGAACTTCCTCATACACGGCGCGCTCAGTGTCCGTGGGCGCGGCATTCTCGAAATCCAAAAAAATATCGTAACGTGGCGACGAACAACAATTTGAGTCGTCCCGAGACAACAAACTCAATAATTTCCCCATCTTACTGTAACTGAATCACAATTTACTAACAAAATCAACTCGATAGCGAACACTGCATTGCCTATTTGCACTATCAGTTACAAAAGTGTCACTGAAATGTCTTAAAGTCACTGAGTTTACAGCAATATAAACAATTTATAGGTAGTATTAAGCGATCTCTTCACTTTTGTTATTATATCTGAAATTGTTTTAAATAATAATGAGTCAAATAACTGAAAGAGATCCGTAAAACACAACAGCAACCCAGAACTGCGGCGGCCCAACTCAAGCTGTCATCATGATTCAGTATTGACAGTGACATAACTGCTAAGCAGAGTTGTAAGCTCAAAAAACAAAATATTCGAAACAACCAACATTTAAACCCAATAGAGGGCGGCTAATCAAGTGTGCTAAGGTATTCTGGGGCGTTTAATGCTTTTCTCTTTTGTTGTTGGATTTTGATCAAGACAAATGGTTTGAAATTAAATTTTTGTTTATCAAATTAATCATATATAAGAATGATATAAACATTACCAAGTATAAAGAGCATTTTTATTTGTTTATCCGTTTCTACATACTCTTCTTGGCGCTATTAAACTATTGAACCAATTTGAAAAACTAGTTCACTTTTGGGAAGCTACACTATCCCCGAGAAAAAAAGGCTATATTTCATTCCGATACAGGAATTATTTTTCACCTGAAGCATGTGATACAGCGGGAAACAGAGATAAATAAAACAACTGATATTCGCTATTATATGTGAGATACTGTATGTAATAAGTTAATAACAATAAATCCTTGTGCTGTTTATTACAGTGTCATTAATTAATTAATATTTACTATAAATAATAACTTAATTAAGACATTTTTGGGTGATTAATGTCAAAGGCATGGAGGGACAATTAAAATATTGTCAAAATTACAACAGTTGTAATGCAAAATGCACTCTTAAACTTGAGATAACTTAGATCAACAATATTATATGTACATTCTAGAATAAAAATAAATATATCACTGTTCAAGAGATCTGCAAGTACATAATTACAATTTTAAAGTATTAAGATGATAACATAGGCAGAAACTACTAGTTCCTGAAATAAGTAGCTGCAATACATGCATAGACAACATCATGTCGTAAATGACCCCACATCAGGAGATAGATAAATTGGTCCATCTTCACTTTGTTCACATAGGTATAATGGGCACCTCAGAGAAGGGGCAGTGCTGCCTCTTTACCCACTCCATAAAATCGTGTTTATAATCAATGGCTATTTTCAACATCATTCGACAGTTAGTTTCTGCATCATACTGTTTTAGATCACCAGAGGTAACACTTTTGTAGACATGAGATAAATTGTACAATTCTTTCGGTGCCACTTCATAAAATACATTCTGAACTAGATTTTCATACTTTCTGTCTCTCATGTCCCTCTCAATTTCAACCGGATCGCTTATACTTTCTGCACTTTCTTCTTCACAGTTTTCTTCTGTGTTTTCTCTTGGCTTTACATACAAGTCTCTTTTTAATATGTCATAATAGCAATAAATGCTATCAGTACATAACAGATCATCTGGCATTGCTACTTTCATTCTATCCATATGATATTTCAGTAAGGGGAAGTGAAACTTAAAAGCGTTATGGGCAATCATACAAACAGGTTTCTTCAGACATTTGACGAAAGAAGTAATGGCATTGCAAACATCTTTGTTGAATTTAGTTTCACTTTTCAAAACAGCTAGCGTTAATCCATTTTGTTGAGAAATTTCTTCTTCCACTTTCTTTTCGGGGTTGAAGCACATTTTGAATTTGTATTGAATTCGAGGTTCGTACCTGGTTTTTTCAACGTCTACTCCTTTAACTGCGAGCAAACATATTTCTGTAATTCGTATTTCACCATGTGCCGTCCCTGGATAACCAGTAGTCTGTAGGTCTAAGAATAAGTATGTTTTAACTTTATCCATTTTTAAAAATTAATATTGTTAACTTCTTCAATAAGTCGGTGTGTTATGCAGGTGACCCTTTTCCCTTATGCTGGCTCTGAAAATAATAAGGTTGAGAGTGAATATACTTGCAAAAACTTAAGAACCTTAAAAGTTATTAGATAAGTTTCGAAATTTCACGACTATTCATTTCTTAGCGATTAATCAGAGGATTACAATTTACTAACATATGAGTCAGAAGGATCTGCAAAAAATCCACTTGACCAGTAATATTTGGATTTATTTACTTATCATTTTAACATGTTAATTTATACAGTAACAGGAAAATATTACTCATAAGTTAAGATAAGGATTTGTTATCTGAAGCAACAAATTCACCTATATTTAGTGCTATTGCACAATGTCTATTACACAATAGATCTATACTAATATTATTAAGAGGAAAAAAATGAGTTTTTGTGTGTTTGTAAATTGATAAACTCAAGAACTACTCAAAACATTTGAAAAAACTTTTCACTGTTCTCATCATGTCATCACTCAAAGCTACACTGTTCCCCGGTAACATAGGCTATATTTAATCCTGGTAAGGGAAGTATGAACATAGTGAATGAAATCATGGGAAATCAGATTGTTTATTATAAAAATTGGGAAACATCAAAGTTGCAATAAAAAACATTGATTTAAAAAATTATGATATCAAAATTGTAGTCTTATTGTATAGAATTTGATTACTTATAGCTTATTTCAGACAGAAATTCAAATTCTACTTGATGGAGTGAGACTATGTGCACGAAAACTAATGAATCAAAGCTCAAATTATTTTGTTTAGAACTATAATAAATATTTCTAATCTTTTCGTTAAGCATTTCATATAATGTACTTTTTTGTCTAACATAATGAGAAAGATAGTAGTAGTATTCACTTAACATTGTTATGCATTTTGTTTTTCAACATATAATATTAAAAAACATAACGAGGAAAGAACCCTTCAGATAATGCCTTGTGATATTTTATTAAGGAGTTATTACTTTTAAAGGCAAGAATATAATAAACAATTATTTTAATTTAAAACTTGAGTTACTAAAAAAGCAAATTAATTTTTAAATCATTGTTATTTGGGTTCAAAGTGAACAAGGTTTTAAAACCTTACCTCGAATGAAAGCCGGTAGGATGATGGTGATGCGTCAATGTGCGCCGATACTATACAAGATTAACAACTGCGAACTGGGTAGTAGTCTCTTTATAAACCGGCAGGCACTGCTAATAATCCTTTTGGCTTGTTTACATGCCCACGAAATTATTTCAACTAACGATGAAATCAAGGGCACGAGTGTTTATATTTACAGCTGTATTACAGCACGTTGCCGGTACGATGCGTAAAGTACAGTAAACATTTCGCCACATTTTTGTTCAAATTTCCAACTATGGTGCAACAATCAAGCAATGTTCAGGAAATCTTTGTTTTTTGCTTTTTGACAATATATTGTGAGTGTTGCTAGTTATACGAAACTATTTTAGCCATAGTTGACGTTTAAGTTAATATTTAAAATAAATATAAACTAATATCTTTTCTACAAAAAATAATTATAATATATCCGGCCTATATTTTTTGGCGCTCCTCGTTTGTGAAGTCAAAACTATGATTTCCGCGAGTGCGATTTCAGTGTCGTGCTCCTGCTCCAGAGTCCAGTCGTCAGTGCCTGACTACGCGATTTTTATTGGATTGGTAACATTAATCTGGGTTCGTTGACCTTGAAAAAATATTCCAATTTTGTGAATTCCCGACGTCAGATAGCCCGTAAATATGTATTTTCTTTCCCATTGGTTTCATAGCATATTTTAACCACTGTTGCCTTCCATTTATAAAGGCTTCTTCACCACCGCACCGGTCTATAAAGCTGCAGTAGACAATGAATTACTAACCTCAGTTACTAACCTAATCCTTGTGTAGAATTTTGAGATAATATAATTGGGATTAGGATAGGAGGATGTTGTAGGTACTAACTGAATCACTTTCACACAGTTAATTAGGCTTATTTAAAATATTGAAAGTTTTAAGTACCTACGGTATTGAAATAAAATATAATTTTATAACATTTATTTATTCATCTCATTGTTATAGGTATTTTCTAAGTACCTAGATGTAATATAAAAACAATAAATGTAAAATACTAAGTATAAATATTATTTGTATACTCTCAGATCTGTTTACAATAAAAACATTGATTTTAAAATAATTTAAAAACTAGTTACCTATCTTAATAGCACCTTCACTTCATGTTTACCTTAGAATTAGAATAACATAGGTAAGTTTTGGCAAGTACAATAACAAACCTAGTAATGGCCAACATTTTTAATAGGCCACCAGAAGCCAGAATTTTTAAGTGACCATAAGTTGCATAACCTAAGTAAGAAAATATGGTATTACATACCTTTAGTGAAATACTTACAAACTAAGAACTAAAACATTGTAGGCATTTAAATCTAATCGAACATTTTAATAATCGGTACCTGGGAAAAGGGGCTGTGGTTTCTGTCCACCCAATCTATAAATTCATCAATTCTTGCTAGTGCTATTTTCATAATCATCATACATTGATCTTCTGATTCGTTATTCTTAAGATGACCACCATCAATTCGACGGTAGATATCTTTTAATTTGTATGATGCATGAGGTTTAAACCTTGGTAAACCGTAAAATTTTGACCGCCGTAGTTTCTTAAACTTTTTTTTACCAACTTTATAATACTTTGTACGTTTGATTAATTTGTTAAGATGCCCATCTCTATCCAGCAGTTCATCGTCTTCAGAGCTTTCAGATTCATCATCAGCAGTTCTACCATCAATTTCTTTTGGCCAATTATATCTTTCTGGCTCCAATATATCATAAAAGGTGTATATACTGTCTGAACACATGATGTCACCCAATAATGAAACCTTCAGTTTTTTAATGTGGTATTGGAGTAAAGGGAAGTGGAATATGAAGGCATTATGGCCAATCAAACACACAGGTTTCTCCAGGCAACTGAGGAAACTGTTCATGGCGTCAATTACATCTGTATTAAATTCTGGTTCATCTTTCAAAAGATCTTTACTTAGTTTTGTGAGTACCAGTGGCGTAGCGTGGGGGGGGCAGGGGGGGCACATTCCCCGGGCGGCAGCTTTTAGGGGGCGGCAAAATTTACCCAAGAAAAAAATGTGCGCAACTAGTATCTGCGCCGCTACATAAAACTGTCTAACAATAACAAAACATTAAACAAGTTGAAACTTAAAATTAATTATTGTTAAAATTTGGTACTTAAAACACACGTGACACTACATTTTACGTAATTTTGGTTTTGAGTCTTAAATACAAAATAATTGAAATTTCGCGCTCGCTTCGCTCGCGTATTCAGAAACTGTATACGCTTGATTTTGCATTTGTCAACAAACAAAAAGTTAAGTACGTTTGGGGTAAATTTTACGTAATATTTGGTTTAAGTCCTATAAAAATTTCGCGCTCGCTTCGCTCGCGTATTCACAAACTGTATTATGGTCCTTATTTTTGTATTTGTCAACAAACAAAAAGTACGTTTGGGCTAAATTTTACGTAAATTTGTTTTAAGTCCGATAAAAATTTCGCGCTCGCTTCGCTCGCGTTTCAAAAACTATATGCCCTTATTTTTGCATTTGTCAACAAACAAAAAGTTAAGTACGTTTGGGCAAAATTTTACGTAATTTTTGGTTTAAGTCCGATAAAAATTTCCCGCTCGCTTCGCTCGCGTATTTGGAATTTTAAGACCTTCCAGAAATCAAGTAACAAAGATATAAAAGAAAAATCTACTAGAGAACCTCCCCCTTCTGCCGGGGCTGCGGGTTGTTCGAAAGAGTTACCATAAAACATAAAAGGCCTTCGACAGAACACGACGGTTTTTAATCAGTAAGAGTCTGACACTCCCTCACCGCTGCTAACCCACAGCGGGAAGGGTCATTTGATGATTTTTAACGTCGATACAAAAAAGCCCTTTTTTTGAAGTCGGTTAAAAATGACAAACGGCCAGTAACACTTGTTAAAAAAAAATACACTGGAAAGGGCGGCAAAATCGACAACTGCCCCGGGCGGCAGATACCCACGCTACGCCACTGGTGAGTACAGAACTCATTGGGTGTAAGTCCTTCTGAGGGTCGAAGTACATTTTGAATTTGAACTGAATTGGTGGCTTTTCAGCTGAATGGCTTAAATCTGTTAGCTGTAATCTCTTCACAGCTAACATGCATAGTTCTATAATTCGGACTTCGCCATGCCAAGTACGTGGAAGTCCGGTTGTCTGCAGGTCAAAAAATACGTATGTTGCTATCTTACTCATTATGATGAGGAAAATGATTATTATTCACAGTATCGTCTTTCTATGTTATCACTTTTAAAACACTGGTCTACATATGTAGGTACCTAAATAGATAATTTCCGTTTTTATGTGCCTTTTCTTAGGTCGGCAAATTCAGCAAGTTTCAAATCTACTAACGGGATTCTAAATATATCTTTTGTTTTACCTGTTCGAACGTTTGTAACTACGCAAATAAAAACCCCGATTGACACAACAGATTATACCAAGAAACTGCACAGATTAAAGTGGTAGATACAGCCAAAAATGTCGTCTCTGGGCCCTCTGGGCACGTGTTCTGTGAGAGTTCAAAAGATGGAGAATTATGTTACCGGGTTTTCCTACACGATATCCTACTATACATATAAAACTATATTTTTAGGTACCTATATATTTATACTAATATAATAAAGATGAAGAATTTCACTGTTCACAACTCTCACTGATGGTAAGCTACTCTATTCCCGAGTAACAAAGGATTTTATCCTAGTACGGGTAGTAGATCTCACGGTACGGGTTCAACCGCGGGAAATGCCGGTGTTAGGTGCGATGCGAATTGACTACTAACAAGGGGAAACTTCTTGCTGTACCCGGATAAAACTTAGTCATGTTCAACGCAGATAGTCTAACAGTGAAAGGATTATTCAAATGGTTCAGAGTTCCGAAGCCTATTCGATTCAAACAAACAGATAAACCTCTTTGTATTAGTGGTATAGATATATAGGATACCTACTTCTTATGCGGGTGCGGGAAGTTGTTCTCAGAGGAAGCGGTTGAAAGGAACCGGTGGCACAAATGGTATTACATACTTACCTAATAATAAGTCTACAGTATGACTATCTTTCGTTTTAGTTGATAAATTGTGCGGCACTCGTTCGGATGTTACATAGGATATTGAGGACCCATGAATGTAGGGCTGCCATCCGTCCGGGTTTCCCCGGATTTGTCCTCGTTTGGAGGCCGTCCGGGGGCCGTCCGGGCGGGGTTTCAAGAAGTGTCCGGGGAAAACCCGGACATTTTTCATAGGGCCATCTTAACCTATGGTGCCTGGGTATGCGAATTACCCGAGCGCCTAATAATGCAGAAGTCGAAGTGTCCCAAAACTCCAAAATTTTCGCGCTCGCTTCGCTCGCGGCTTCTTTTCTTAACACATTTTTTTTACGTTTAGCTACTTTAATATCCCAATATTCAAAAAATTTTGCGCTCGCTTCGCTTGCGGCTTCTTCACTTTGCGGATTTTTTTATTATACAAGTTTAAATAGGTGCTTTAGTGACCCAAAACTCAAAAATTTTCGCGCTCGCGGCGACTTCAGTTTACAGTTGTTTGTATTTTTCAACATGTTTTTGTCTAACCTATCAAGAAGGTAACTCCTAGTTTCCATATGAGCTTTCTTAATTATGACCTTCGAAATACATTAAGTCACAATCTTTCAATACTAGGTACTACATGAGCTAGAGACGGCCCTGACTTTTCATGTAAGGAAGGACCTCATTGAAATATGTAATATGGTAATATTAAAAATTGGTTCTTGTTTTGTTAAACAAAAAAAATCGGGCTCGTCCGGGGAAAAAATGCGATTTACGCCAAATGTCCGGGTTTTTTTAAATATTTGTCCGGTTTTGGCGAAATTCGAAATGGCAGCCCTACATGAATGTGATATCAGGGGCCAAAAGGTCGGAAATAGGTATCCTTTTCATTGTATTCATTATTATTTTCTTCATCTCATTAGGTGTATAACTTCTCTCCAGATTTGAAACATTGTCTGATGACAACCTAGGTCCCTAGGATTTACCTGGCAGTAATTGAATATGGGAAGTAGCCGATGGGGGTAGATTTTGACGATTGAAAAATAAAAGAAAGGTTTTATTTATACCTGCAAATCTTGCAATCGAAAAAAAAGCAGACGCAAATGTCGTAAGATGACTAATTAAAAGCTAAATATAAGTAGGTACACAATAAGTACAACACTTTTTCCCGAATTTAGATAGGTACATACTAAATCATACACTTTGTACTTTTACTTGTAACAAAATTGGCAAAATCCTTGCAAAATATAACAATTAACAAATGTACCTACACATAAGGCGCAATTACTCTTATTCGTTAGCCCACATTAGATTCACTCTACTACTCTAGCCTGAATACAATTCCGATTCTATTGAATTTGGATTAAATGAACAGTGTCGATTGGGTACTCCTGCAAGTAACAGAATGTGAGTAAAACTCTATACAATGTGTCCCGGGGATAAGTGACCGCCCGAAATTTTTTGAATATTTGTACAAAATTAAGGATAATTTCCTTTATATTTGGGACTTACCGCCTTTGGTTTTTTTTTTAATGATTTTTAGTAAATACTGTGACGTGCTGCAGTTTTTTTAAGATATTTCCTAAGTTTTTACATCTTTTTAAATTCTTTTTTCTTTATTGACTAGCCGACATCATAGTTTATCAATAAAAATTATCAAACATAACAAAAATGTAATAAAACCTTGATTAGAAAAAAAAGAAAATAAAAATTCAAAGAAAATAACGCCTTTTTTTCAGTTTTTTCAAAATAAGTCCAATAAATGCCCCGATAATATCACTTTCTTTTAATTTATTAATAAACTACATGATATTTCCTACAATAGCTCACAACAATGTTTGCTGCTATTTCAAACGAATGCAAAAATACAGTCAGTTGAAATTTGAAAAAAAAGAGCAAAGCCTGTTATTAACAGGCCTGACAATAAAATTTTTTTAATGACTTTTTTCAAAAATATAAATGAAATTATCCTTAATTTTGTACAAATATTCAAAAAATTTCGGGCGGTCACTTATCCCCGGGACACATTGTATACCTACCTACCTATATTATGTTAGTTGTTTATAAACTAGTGTGTTTATAAACTCAATTATATTTATGTTAGAAATGTTTTGCCTGTATCCGAATAAGGGCTATAATTGCGCTAAGATCTAAAGAGCCTTCTTGAGGAACTGGGTAAAGGCGACCCTTTAGTAAGGAATGTAGAACAAACTTCTCAGTCAGGGTTAGGTACAAGGGACCCTGGTTACAATGGCTAAGAGCGGCCTGACGGCGACTATGATAGTAACTTAAAGTTATGGCACAATTGCACGTCATCATCATCTGCCTAGCCTTTTCCCAACTATGTTGGGGTCGGCTTCCAGTCTAACCGGATGCAGCTGAGTACCAGGGTTTTACAAGGAGCGACTGCCTATCTGACCTCCTCAACCCAGTTACCTGGGCAACCCAATACCCCTTGGTAAGACTGGTTGTCAGACTTTCTGGCTTCTGACTACCCGTAACGACTACCAAAGATGTTTAAATGGCAGCCGGGACCTACAGTTTATCGTGCCATCCGAAACACGGAAGAACTCATTATGACAAGATGGTCACCCATCCACGGACCGACCGCGCCAAGCGTTGCTTAACCTTATGATCGATCGATCCGCGCGGCTTTGACTTAGCCACGAGCTCTTCTGCACAATTGCACGTAAGTACAGAAAATGTTGTTACATCGTGCAAAAAAGGTAGTACAACCTCTTCGATATCAACTTAATTATAAGTGTAAAACTAATACCTAACTACTTAAGTGTTTTTTTATTTTATTTATTTTTTATTTATTTATTCAACGAGACGCAACATTTCTAGCGAAAAATTTGACGTACCAGGTCCATCCAGAACCATATACATTAATGAGCGTCTCACTAAGGAAGACAGACAGTTATTTCGCGCGGCCAGATTACGCGCCAAAGAATGTGATTACAAGTTCTGCTGGATTAAGAATGGAACTGTTTACATCCGCAAAAAGGAAGGAAACCCCGCCATCACTGTTAAGACCATGGATGACTTGTTGCGGTACTGCCCCGCGACAACTGCACAAACAAGTGGCTGACGCTCAGACAAACCTGTTATTGTGTTATCTTCAAATTTTATGTAAGCATGTTTTGTTTTGTTATTTTATCCATTTTTACATTTTTTAATTTCCTTGATTATTTTAGTTTTTAAGAAAATAATGTCATTTTTCACTAACGGGCTTAACTATACATACACACACATTTGTCAACAACACACCCCACAACATGCATACTACTTGACAAACTTAGGAGTCAAACATACACGAGTAATCATCACGCACGTATTCTCTCTTACACAAACACCAAAAAACACACTACAATTACATAAACACAAATACATAAAAACATACATTTTATGCATGCATATTTTGTTATGTTATTATTTCAACTATTTCTATTACCTTTTAACTCCTTTGATTATATTAGTTCTTAAGAAAATTATGTTATCACTCACTCAAGGGCTTACACATACACGCACACAAACACGCCAACAACTCTCCCTACCACATGCAAATATCTCAACAAACTTAGAAATCCAACCTACACTGGTAATCAACACGCACGGCTTCTCTATTACACAAATACATAAATATATATTAAATACACAATACATACTCTACACGGCTACACAACACTATTTACCACAAACTCTTTCTTATGGAAACGTTGCCAATCTCACTCAGTTTAACCAAGACGCAACAAACATTTTAAATAAAAATCACGCACAAAAGTTTATTTCATACATCATTATATTAAATAAAAATGGCTTCACTTGACATCGCCAATGATATAGACGAATCCTTTTCAATAGAATGTCACACAGTAGATTCCCCAGAAAGTTGCAAAATTATCCTAAATGTTTCCAAAGATAAATTCACAGTTCCTACATACAATATAAGAAGCTATCAAAAAAACTTCGATGACTTTAAAGTTGCTTTATATAGGTTGAATTCAAACATTGATGTAATTGTGCTAACAGAGTGCTGGCTGTCTGAAGGCACAATCTTAGAAGAAATTCCAGGTTACTACATATACAGAACCTCTTCCCAAGTTAACAAAAACGGAGGTATTGTTACCTACATCAGAACAGTTTGGAATAACGTTACTAGTACGGAAGCCAATCTAGCTGACGCTGACAGTTTGCTCTTAAACATCACATATGACATTACACTTCTAGCAATATACCGTTCCCCTTCTTTTACTAACGCAGACACCTTCTTCAGTTCCCTTGACACTATACTCTCAGATCTAAAACATAAGCAAACAATCATAGTAGCTGGTGACATTAATATTAACATTATAGATTTAGAAAATAGCCAGGCATCAAGTTATTCGTGCCTCATGGCCTCACACGACCTGGCCCCTGCCATAACTGTTCCCACAAGAGGTGGCTCATGTATTGACCATATTTTCATTAAAACTAACGCAACTCCACTCGGTCTAGTATGCAACCTATCCATCACAGATCACGACTTAGCGCTATGTAGTGTACCCTTGAAGTCGCAGAACAAGAAACAAACCAAACGCTGGAAAATCAAAACCGATTGGGACGCTGTGGTTGATGAGATCGCCAAATCAGACTGGGAACCCGTATACAACTCCTCATGTGTAAACAATTCATTAAACCTTTTCAACGACATCGTTTCTAGTGCCATTAACAAACACACAAAACAAATAAAAATCTCGAGAAAACTAACCAATATCCAACCATGGGTCACACCCGGCTTAATTAGATGCATGAGACACCGTGACAAACTACACCTAGAGTGCAAAGCCAACCCTAATGATGCCACCAAACACTTAATTTATACCCGATACAGAAACCACGTATATTTGTTGCTACGAAATCTCAAAACTTTACACAACAAGAAGGAAATAGACGGAAATAAAAACAATCCCAAAAGGCTTTGGACTGCTATAAAAGACATATGTGGAAATAAAAACACCCAAAACAATGCTAGAGAGCTAATTGCATCCAGTTCTTCCCCCGTGCAAGCACTCGAAAGTTGCAATCAACATTTTGTTAATGTGGGAGAGGAACACGCAGCCAAAATTCTTAATAAACTTGGAATTACACAAAACTTTTTAATAGATTCTTACCGACCTTCACAAACCATCTCACAATCATTTTTCATGAATCCGATTGACGAACAAGAAATCACCGACATTATACGTAATCTGAAAATTGACAGTGCACCTGGTCCCGATCAACTCACGGTACTCCTACTCTCAAAATGTCTAAACAGCTTCATAAAACCTCTAACCCACATTTTCAATTTAAGCTTAGAAAGCGGTGTCTTTCCTGACTCCTGGAAGACGGCATCTGTTACTCCTATTTACAAAACTGGTCCTAAAGACGATCCTAAAAACTACAGACCTATAGCTCTCTTAAGCATAGTTTCAAAAACACTAGAGAAAATTGTTAACAAAAGACTTATAGACTATGTCGACAAAAACCAAATCATTTCAGATCGGCAGTTTGGCTTTCGTCAAGGTAGATCCACTGAAGACGCTGTGGCACTCCTGACAGATCGAGTTTCTCACTATATCGAACACGGAGAATGCTGTATTGGTGTATTCCTCGATCTCGCAAAGGCGTTCGACACAGTATCGACGGGGTTACTACTAAAAAAATTAGAGTTTATAGGCATTAGGGGCAACTCTCTGGAATGGTTCCGCAGCTACCTTACATTCCGAAAGCAATATGTTAAAATAGGCTTCCAAAGAAGCAAACTCCTCCCAATCAACTACGGCGTTCCTCAAGGTAGTACCCTCGGTCCTACCTTGTTCACATTGTACATAAATGATATAGTAAGTTTACCCATCAACGGTGCGGAAGTAATTACTTACGCCGACGACACAGCCATTGTCTTCCATGGCAATACTTGGGACGGTGTACGTAACATAGCAGAACGTGGTCTCTCCGAGATTGCGATATCTCTAGACCTTAATCTACTGACACTCAATATTACCAAGAGCAAATTCATTACCTTCTGTAAAACGAATCATACCTGCCCTCCTCGCTCATTTACTATAAAAATACACACATGCACACAAGTAAATAATAATGACCCCCAACAAAATTGCGCCTGTGATACCCTTGCACGTACTGAAACAACTAAATACCTAGGGATAATCATAGACCACCATCTGAATTACAAAGCACACATCTTCTCACTGTCTGCTAGAGTCCGCAAATTAATACACGTAATGAAAAAACTTAGGGACTGCTCTCCATTAGACGTACTGAGAACTGTTTACTACGCGCTTTGCCAATCCGTCATACAATACTGCATACGTATATGGGGGAGTGCTGGAAAGAGCACCTTCATTATTTTGGAAAGAGCACAACGAGCCTTGATCAAGGTAGCTTTAAAATTGCCTTTCATATTTCCCACGAACTCAGTATATGAAAAATTTCAAGTACTAAGGGTCCGCCAACTGTACATACTTAAGGCAACGCTCGTCACCCACACACTTGTCAGAAAACGCGCAGACTATCAAGAAATACTCAGGAAACGGGTATTTAGGATTCCTATTCCAACTGCCAACTCCGAACTAGCCAGACGTTGTATAACATTCTCGCATCCAAACACATACAACAAAGTCAACAGGATTTGTAACCTAAGGGACTGTACATTTAAAATGTGTAAAAAGAAATTAACAGCAGCCCTCCTAAAACTCTCATATACGGAAACTGAAGCTCTGTTGTAGCATAAACTCACCCTCACCATCAACACTGACACTCTCACACTGACTTAACACGCCACACACTCTCACCACACACACACACACACTACATCACACACTCTAAACTAGCAAATAAGCCCGAATACTTTACCCAGTTTTAATTAATTTCGATATGTACCTTCCCTAAAACTCCAAAGATACTATGTAACTTTATACTATTAAGACTAATTATCGCACTCGGAGCCACAAGATACAAGCTGCGCTTAGTTTGTGGCTCAACGTCAATGTCAGAGCTATGTAAGGTTACTTATGTCAATAAACATTATTTTATTTATTTTTTATTTTTTAACTACATACATTTACCCTTACAGGTAAGGTGTTAAGGTCTGCTGACCATTTTATAATTCTAATTAAACATTTAGAAAATTATACGTAATTTGTCGAATCACTTATCTAATTTGTCGGTATTTTGGATAGGTAGGTTCGCGTTAGTCGATCATCACATATTATGTACCTAGTTGGATATTTGAACGAGGCATATTAAGGCCTAGCACACCACGTTTTTTTTTATCCTGCAGATCAGTTTGTTGTCGTTTACCGACGCGTCTGTGTCGATACAAACGCGCGGCACCGGCGCGTCTGCATCGCTACAAACGCGCGTCGACGACGGCGCGTTTAAAAAACGTGGTGTGCATAGGCCCTTAGTGAGCGGTGAGCGTACTTACCTACCAAATTCTAAAAATAGTTTATTCCTAATTTATATTTGGAGACAATATTTTGTACCTGTTTGCATGACTCCTTATAAGTAAAAAGTATGTGGCATCATTCTTTGGGTAAGTACTTGTTACATGTACATAAAATATGACATAGAGGCACGTAGGTATAAGGTACAGTTAGACTATCCTACTAAAAAACATAATGGTGGTATTACAACAAAAACATAAAACAGACATTGGCCACTCCATAAAACCACTTATAAAATGCAATTCCTACACTTATAGGGCGCTTTCAACTTATGCTTTTCTTGACGGCTTGCTGCGGTGCGTTAGACGTAGGTACGTGCAGCGACGATCGTCTTTTTACCCGACTGCCAAAGAAGGAGGGTAATGTTTTTTTCATACAAAAAAGCTCGGCGCGCATCAGGCCGTCCAGAAACGCATAAGTTTTAAGCGCTCGTAGACTCACTAAATGTAGTAAAACATTACTATTTTTCCAAAATATGACTAGCAAAGATTTTCCTGCCTGTAAGTCCCGTAACACTATGAATATAACATAAAGTAAAAGTAACGAGGTATACATGAATGGTCCATTAGAGAAAAGTTTTATTACATAATCATTTCTGGTACTTCGTTAAACTTGCAGTGGTTGCGGTCAACCCACGAAGCAAACTCGTCGCTTTTCGCCGTTGCTATTTTCATTAACTTTTCACAGATCGCTTCTGCCTCCATATCTTCTTTTTCATATTTTATAACTCTTTCGTAGATGTCGTGTAGCTTGTACGAATTTCTTGGGCCTAAGGTATAAAATATAGGCCGTTTCAGACGGTCATAACTTGATGGTCCGATTTTAGCTTTTTTAGTACGACGCTCCATGTCAGCGAGTTCATTTTTTCTGTCTATACCTTCGGGGGAGTCCGAGTCTTCAGATTCATCATCATAGTTTTCTTCTGTAATTTCCCTTGGTCCCTCATAGAATTCTGGCTCCAATATATCAAACAAGCAGTAAATGCTATCAGTGCACATAAGATCATTTGGAAATTCAACGTTCATTCTCCTAAAATGGAATTTGAGTACAGGGAAGTGAAATTTAAGTGCATTATGGGCGATCAAACATACTGGTTTCTTAAGACAATTGATGAAAGAGTTCATGAGATTGAATACATCTTTGTTGAATTCAGCTTCATGTTTTAAAAAGGCTTGTGTCAATCCGTTCATTCGTGAAATCTTAGTGTCCACTTTTTTCTCAGGGTTGAAGTACATCTTGATTTTGTTCTGTATTGGGGGTTGGTTCTCGTACCCTTCAACGTGGGCTCGTTTTACAGCTATCATGCATAATTCCGTGATTCGTACTTCGCCATGCACGGTTTCTGGGTAGTTAGTGGTTTGTATATCTAAGAACACGTAAGTTGCTATCTTCTTTGAAGCCATTTTTCAAACTGTGATTTTGATGGCAAGTGAACAACGTAGAAGATAAGCCTCCTTGTTGACGTGGCTTTGTTGTGTAAAGCAATCTGAATTATTTCAGCACTCTGAAATTGAAAGAGATCAACGTCAGCCAAATAGAAAAAAACGTGTTAGGTACCTATATTTTATTTAATTTTAAGAAGAAGAACCAGCACTCGAAGATAGTGTAACTTCACAACAGTGAAAAAAATATCGAATCGGTTCCGTAGTTTTGGAGCCTTTATCGTAAATATAGTTATCGGCACGGATATTGAGCTCTCGGCGGAAGAGTGGGGATTGCTTTGCGCACTGTACACATAAGGCAATAAATCGCTTCTGCGCAGATGAAGGTCAGGGCTCAATATCCGTGCCGATAACTATACCTACAAAATCTCCAAGAAAAATTCCTCTTTAAAATATTAAATAGTTTATCACTAATAGTATACCTACTAAACTATCTTAAAACATGGGAAATGTTTTAAAAATAGAAAATAAATTGTCAATAGGGTCCGATTTATGAATTCAAACCGCATCGGTAAACTGAATATCAACGGTTGAACTATTAAAATACCTATGTACCTATGTATTTTACACTACCTAAGAATTAATAACATTCACAACCTACCTTGGAAAAACAGTCACTTAAAATCACTTTTTATCAAAAAATGTCATTTGTAAATAGGTAATGTCTGTATACTAGCACAACACAACACACGATACGCACTTATCAAAGACGCTGCTTGAACTATTGTCTCAATACTGTTGCTCTGAATGAATGAGCGCTGCGAATTTGTGGCGCCGAAATGAGTTCGATCGTCCCGCGGACCAGTGTCAAGGCCAGGGGCCCTACAAACTTCGCGCCATACTACTGGCGCCATAGATGAACGGTGTTGCCAACTTATTGTACAAAAATTGGTCTAAATTATAGCAATATTTTTTGAAATTATATATTTTTTGATATTCGAAGGCTACAGCAGTTAAATTATGATGTATTGTTAAGTATAAGACGTGTCCAGTTCCATATATTTTTTTAAGTGTAAGTAAATATACCTACTTAATTGCGACAAGAAAATAGTTTTGTCAAAGTCAAACCTATTTTTGATAGCTCGTGGCTGCTGCTATAATTAGGTACTTAAGTACCAAACAGCTTTGGAGTCTCTATCTGTGGAATTATTTTGTAATATTCGACCTCAAAATCCAAAATAAATTACCAAAACGGAGATAATTTCCCTATGTTGGTATCACTGACCCAAGCTAACGGAATGATAACAGACACACACACATCTACTTACTTATATTGATGTATGTGCGTGTTTTGAAGCTTGAATTTCATTATGTAAAACAATATTATCGAATTATGCCTAGCTCTACATATTTACCGCTTAGTTACAAAGTTAAAGATATATTTTGTGTGGTCTGTTGTATGCTTTTTACTTGTTTTAAAGTTATACCTACCTACCGTAGAAGGGTATTTTAGTCTAGATGAGAAAAAAATTAAATGTGTATTACAATGATTGTTTAGAGGAAAAGCAATCGGGAAATGTTAGTTTCACTTCGTAAGGTACATAAATATATTTTTTATTGCAGTTTAAAGTTTTTAGGTTTTTTTATCTGTCTTAGAACACTACGAAATGTCGCCGCCATGCTAATGACGTCATTACGGTAGTAAACCAGTAAACAAAAGTGTCAGCTGTCAGTGTCAACTTGGTACTACAAACGTGTAAACTGGCTTAATTTCATTTCACATTCTTAAAAAATAACTATAATAATTCAACATCATGGAAGTGGGTTACGTTAAAGGTGACTCCACAAATTTACCAAGAATAAACTCTCTGATGGTCGGTAAATTTTTGCTGTAAATCCCGACTTCTGTTCCGCTGAGTTACGGAATGTTTAAACATCCATGTAAGTTGTAAGTACCTTTTATATATCTTTGATACATTTAAAAAGCTATTTTATTGTGATAAAAGATGGTTTAAATTTCGTACATTGTTTTCAGATCCGGAAGGGAGACTTATGGCGATGACGCTATAGGTTACGTACAGCTGAAGAGGGAACAAAATGTTTGCACTGTAAAATGTACAGTTTGCCCTGAACACAAAGTACGAAGTAAGCCGTATGCAGCTACACTCGTAGTGGATGAACAGGAAGAAGTGGTGATAAGTGTTAAATGTCATGATTGTCCTGCATCAGCAGGTGGTTGTAAGCATGCAGTTGCATTTTTGATGTGGTTGCACCGCCGAAGTGAAGACCCTTCCTGCACGTCTGTAGAATGTTATTGGAAGAAGTCCAATCTTGCCAAAGTTGGAACATCAATTAAAATATTAAGTGCAAGAGAAATCGCAAAACGGAAACCAAAAGTATTTGCACCAGACAGCGGGTTGATGAATGAGTTTGTCAAAGAATGTAAGACAAGAAAAATAAATAATTGTCAGTTTGTTAAGCATGAACCTGACTATTGTGATACAGATACTAATCTATCATTACATTATCTGATGATGACATATAATGATGAGAATTATGATAGATTTCTGTCAAAAATCTTAGAAGAATTCAGCAAGACAAATATAAAACATGCAGAAAGAAATACTAGAGGTCAGAATACCAGTTACTTGTGGAAGGATAACGGCTTCTAAGTGTTATGAAGTTAGTCGTTGTAAAACAACTGATGGAAACTTGGTTGCTGTCATTCTTGGTGCGAAGACTCCAGAAACATCGGCTATAATTAGAGGAAGAAAATTAGAAGATCAAGTGAGAAAAGTTGTTGAGAAGAAATTGGGAATCAAAATTTAAATGTGTGGTTTGTACATATCGGAGACATTCCCAATGATAGCTGCATCACCAGATGGAAGAAATGAAAATACAACATTCGAAATCAAGTGCCCTGTTAGTGCCAAAACGTCAGAAAATTATATTGGCAAGGAAGGCAGAATAAAAGAAAAGTATTTTGCCCAGGTGCAAATACAAATGTATTGTGCTCACGCCACTGAAAGTTATTTTTGTGTTGCCAATAGTGACTTTGAGAAAAACAATGAAGTTGCACTTCTTAAAGTTGAATTTGACCAAGAGTATGTTATGAGTCTTTTAGACAGTGTTGTTGCTTTTTGGAAAAATAATATTTTTATAGTTTTGTCCAAAAGTGTGACAACAAATTCTATATAGAATAAAATAAAATGATTATAAATTAAAATAGTTTTTTCATTCATAACCCTTAAAATGTATAGAATTGAAACACAATAGATTTTCTGTTTTTATTTTGAGACAGCCAAATTTTCAATCTCCACTCTAAGAGTAATTTTTTCCATGTGCTAAACTAAAAACAGTATTTTTTAGAAGTGCTATAATATCATACAATTTCAATAGTTTTCAGAAAGAGCTCTAATTGTTTTCCTAGTTGCATCATAAGCATAATTTTTTTCATCAGGCTAGCATGCAATAAAATATTATCATTATCAGAGCATTTTCCTGTTATCATCATTTATTTATTGTCCGCCAACAACCTTCTTGGGAAAAATTTAATAATACATACAAAGTAAATTAAATAAAACAAAATAATATATTTGCAATTATTTATTTAATTAAAGAATCTTGTAGATTAATTAATGCACATGCTGTTTTAATACATAAATCCAAAATGCCAATTAAATTAGTATTGACAACTGTATGCATTTTTAAAATGCTAAATTCACGCAGTCTTCTCATTACCCTTTCAATATGGATTCTAAGACTGGCAATTTGCTTGGTCTGCTTTACTTCTTTTTTAGATAATTTCATCCCGGTATGAACACTTGGTGGCCTTAGTAGGAAAAATCCTTTTTGAGACAAGAATGATTCTACATTTTTAAAACCTCTATCAGCTAAAATATATGAACCTGGATTCAAGCTTTCCAAAAACAAACTTTCTTCTAACAGGCTTACATCGCTAATTCTTCCTGCATAGCCATTTGACACAAAGTTTACGAGTCCATCAGGAGTACATGAGACAAGGTATTTAATGGTATTTGTTTTCTTATATTCTGACCAGGTCAATGCTTGATGTATAGCCTTAGAAGGTTTTTGGATTTCTATTTCCAAGCAATCAATGATACATGTCACCTTGTTATATCTGTGTCGAAAAGCTATAGGTAAATTATTTTTTATTGATGTACTTGAAAATTGTTTGACAAATGGTGAAAGGACTTTAACAATACCTGGCATGTTGTTATTAAATATATTACTCGCTTGGGTCACAGATAAATCGAAATCATCCGATAATTGTGAGAAAGTCCTATTTAACTTAATTTTCATTAAACGTAATAAAATATTGGGCACAGTGATATCTGTATGCTTTTTAATTAAATCAATGATAAAATTTAGATTTTTATTAATACCTATGTAAAGTTTAGGCTTATCAATTATTTTACTTATTGTACTATGCAAATTTATTTTTTGAAGTTTTTTATGTTCATCTTGTAAGCTGCTGTCTGAAGTAGTTTTGGACATGCTTTTAGATGGAGAATAGTCTTGTTCAACTGTTGACCCTGCTACTGATGGTGTACATGAACCTGAAATAAATGCAATATAATCCAAACTAATATCCAAACTAATATTATAAATGCGAAAGTAACTCTGTCTGTCTGTCTGTCTGTCTGTCTATCTGTCTGTCTGTCTGTCTGTCTTTTCTTCACGCCTAAACTACTGAACCGATTTGTGTGAAATTTGGTACAGACATAGTTTGAAACTTGAGAAAGGACATAGGATAGTTTTTATTACAGAAAAAAATAAAATTATTCCGGACATATAGCGCCATCTATTGGTCAAATCAAAAATCTGCTGGTAGTCACTATTCCACGCGAACGAAGTTGCGGGCAAAAGCTAGTTTTTCATATTTTAAAGTACATGTAGGTATACATAAACAAGAGTACATAAATTAATTTGTGTGATCCATATATATTATTTATATGTATAAGAAAATGTTATGAATGTTTGTGCCATTAATAGTCACTACAGATCTGCTTTTATAAATATAATTTACTGTTAATTTTAGTATGTGAACACAACAATTTTTTAAATAATTACATAGTATAAAAATAAAGAGTTAGTACCTTCTGTATAAGATGACACTTCATTATTCTCTGCTTCTTTATAATCATGATAAGAATCCTCAGGTAAGGCTACTCTTTGCCTTTTAGCTTCAGTAGGATGTGATTCTTTTAAAATCTTATGTTTTCTATTCCAAGCAAACCTGGAGGGTATGCAATTAGGTTTCATTTTAATCCTTTTTACTGAACCCATTATTTTATACCTTATATAATTTTCCATGTCATGTTCCAACTGAAACGTAAGAAAAATAAGTTATTAGCATCTTTACTACATAGATTTTATAACCTCTAAATATTATCCACATTTCCCAAAGTATTGATTCTTGAAGTAGTTAACCCATCATTAAAGAGTATATTTCATTAGATAGGTAATGTTAATACAGTTACTTACATCAAAGTGATCTTCACAAAAGTATAAACGAGATTTATCTGATAACAGTCCGGGATCTCGTCTCGCAACTTTTAACCAAGTGTTTCTCATATTTATATCCACTGGTACTTGAATCCATAATTTGTCTGGTGTTTTTACACTAGTGTTCTCACATTCAGAAACAACACACCAACGATACGGAGCATAATTACTCATTATTAAAATTTTCAATACATATCAAAATATGTATTACTGACAGCTGTAGTTTGCTTACTAACGTAATGACGTCATGACCAAAAAACAATCATGGCGTCCGTTGTGTGCCGCGTTTTCGCGAAATACGCGCGAAATTTGAAATTATGATAAAACAATTAATTTATATTCGTACATAACGTGAGAAAAAAAAATATTTTTAATTTTTTAGAGATATATTAAGACTAAAGAATTTATTTAAGATATATTTCAAAAATGCATGTAATACCCTAATAGGGTATTACATGTATTATTATAGAAACGAGATTCCTTGTTTATTTTCCTACTTAATTTAAAGGTAAATAATGACCTATATGAGAATACAATAATTACCTAATATCTCAAGGGATCCCAAATCCCAAAAACTAAGTGATCATTTGGCTATTTTATAGACAAAATGGTACTGAGGCCTTTGTGGCCGAGTTCGACACACCCTTGGCCGTTTTTTAGGGTGTGTTCCTACCTAGCCTAAGGGTAAACTTACTTAAACTTATGGGACATTTGCGTGACGTAAGCCAGTATCAATGCGAAATGTACGGCCACATTGGGACAATTACCTATTGGTATACATACAAGCATCAAGGATAAGAGTTTTCAATTTCAAGGTTTGGTCAAGGTTTCATTTAGTTACTATGTAAATAAATTGTGATAAGTTCTTCTGTATTTATTATAATTGTAAAGCCTCATTGGATTAGGTTGTAGCATAGTGCTCCTGCTGTGCCCGAGGTCTCGGGTGCGATTCCCAGGTTGGGCCTCTATGCTTTGTGGATTAGAAAACTTTCACAAAGCAGATCGGAGTCTGGAAGATGGTGATTGATAAACCCGTGAACCGGTCGTGTTGGATTTCCTTCCTATTGGGCTGTGAGAGCGAAGGAATAGGGAGTGCACCAGTCTGCGCAAATGATTGTGCAATATATATTAATATCCTACACAACTGGTTGACCTCCTTATTATGACAATAGTCGCTCTAGCCGACAACAGGCTAAGATGTCATTTTAGGGACCTAATAAATTAAAGGGTAGCAAAAAAGAAAACAATGAAGTTTTCAGGCATTATTTGTTTATTATCATAAGTGTATAACATCGACACATTGCCATTAAACATACGATTTACAAATAAAATTCATTTCTATAATATTTACAAAATTCCTCCCATCTTTAAATACACTCCTAGATAAGTATTTTATAATCTTTGCGTTTAAATGAAGGGCTCATAAATAACAAAGGCTGCAGTTTCAATGGAACTCGTTTACAAAGATATGGGTTGATAGCATTCGTGAAAACTGTCGGAAAGTAGGTACCGAAAATGTCTACATAGCGCTGTTACACTAGAGGATTTCTCGCGCGTAGAAAAACCGAGCGCATACTCAACATATTCGAAGAGTAAAATGTCATCTGTCACTATAGAAGTTGTCAATTGTTTGTTATCGAACCGAGCCATTAGGTTTTTCCGAGCGGAAAATCCGCTATTGTAAAAGCGCTGTTAGAGTAAGTAATAGACAATCGTGAGGGATACCTAATAGATATTTAAAGTCAGCGTTGTCACGAACTACATAGTCGGGTGCGCATTTGAAACGACATCATTCTATATTACATTTCAAAGTGTTGGGACCATTTTAGACAAATTTTAATAGAGCATTAGATTCAGAAATGATCATTATTCTCTGATTTTAATTGCCATTGTCCTAACTGGACTCCACCTAGTGACATCAATTCCATAGAAACTGATACTTTGTGTTACTCCAAGCGTGCTCGAGAGCAATAATGAGGTATTACTATGTCAGTAGTACAATATATTTAATTATTTTATAAATCAATTTATCGAAGCCCTGTATAAAACGTTACCTACAGATTAATTCAGAGAAGTGGACAGAGCGAGATTAGTTATGTTTTCTTTATCAAATAATGTTCACTACTAAATAAAGTAAATTCTACAAACTTAATTACATAATATAAAATGTCTGAGTCCGTATATTTTTTTAAATATCAGTCTAACATTCGTTAAAAATTTACAACTTTCATCTAACGATTAGTTTATATCTTTTTTTATGTTAAGTTTAAGGCTACGGGCTGGCTGTTGGCCGGCACGACGAAACATAAACTCGGTAGTGATGACCGATAAAACTCTGATATTATCTTAATTACAATTAAATCCTTATGACTTTTGTGCAGCATTACCTAATTGATTTCACGTATATTGTAATTAGAAGTAAATAAGGTTCAATATGAAACATACACACGATCAGACCCATATTTACAATAGATTTATAGTAAAGTGCTTAGATTTTTCGTACCTTAACGGGTCTTCAAGAAGTGGAGGAAAAACAAAGAGTTATTTAAACTCGACATTTGTCTGCTGTGAATGTACCTACGATAGCCGTCGTGAGTCATGTGTTTTTAATAATTCCCTGATTAAACAAGGATGATAGATAACAAAATCAGTTGTTGTTATGACAGCCAACGACTGTATTATGAAAATTCTAATATTTTCCTGTGTCATAATATTTTTTTAATGGAATAGACGACAAGTAAAGGTACGTTCACAGCAGACAATTGTAGCTAGAGAATGATACCGTTCATAGACAACAATAATACAAATAACATCTACCTAAATTATCTACAGTCGCTAAAATTATAGTCTTAATTAATTGGTGTAAAGATCCATCTTAAAACCTACTTAAGTTATTAAAATTGTTGATTGCAGTTACCCTCAACATAGTTCATAAATCACTCTACTTTTAGGATTCTAATCGAATTATCACGCTGTCACCAAGTCTATTCATAATTTCGATAATCCTGTAGTGCCTACTGTTACTCATGGTTCTAGAAAACATACAATAATTAGGGTACAGAGTTGCATCATATACACATACGTATTTGGTATAGGAGTTAAGGAGTAGAAGATCAATTTTAGTAAAACTTCATCAAAGTGTAAAGCAACTCTGCCAAAGTACATATTGGATAGATAAAAGTTTCAGAAAATCCGGGAAATGTTACTGAAAACATTCGAAGCCGAGAGATTTATTTAATTAAATACTTCATTTGCAAGGAAATGTATGGTCACTTTGTACGGCTACTGTGTAAATAAAATTGGGTAACATTATTTAACAGTTTTTTTTATTTGAATAAAACTTGCTTGCCTGTATTTTGATTTACTAGTAATACATACAAAGTGATATTAGATAGATTTAGGTAAATGCCAAACAAATGCGATATAATAAAATGCGACGTGACAACTGAATATGGACTTATAGGTACAGATAATAAAGACAGAATTAAATTGAATTTACTCACTGATTAGGTACGGTCACAATCATAAGACAGCAGAAAAGAGGTGCAGTAAAATAAGTTTACAAGTTTACTTATCTAATGTTCAATCTCCATTTACTCTTATTGAGACGTAATATTTAAATTTAATCGATGAAATAGTCTCATTTTTATACAAAATGTCTTAATCTTAAGATCTTGAGAAGCTGTGTGCATTTGTACAAGTCAATTGACGGTGGAAAGTACGAGTCATTCGGGGTGATAAGAGACTTAACGGCCATTTCCAATATACCATCTATAAGTTATTTTGCTTACTAGATGTATAATTTCGACGTTAGCTAGCATACAGATAATGTCAAACTTCTGTCTCTAAGCAATACAACACATATATGGAATATTAGGAACGATTGTTAAGAAGGATTTCAAAAAGCCGGCAGCGGCCGTAAGAGCACGGAAAATGTAAGAGCGCGGCGCGATGCGGCGCCGCGCGGCGCCGCGCGGCCCGCCGCGCTCACGCTCAATCCCTTGCAATTACGGCCGCTGCCGGCCGCTGCTCTTTCAGTGTGAATTGACCCTAAGAGACTTAGGGAAGGATTTCAAGAAGAGGGGACATTTTCATTTTATTTTCATAATTAACTTTTAGCTCAAGTTTACTGACAACATAAATATCCGTTTTTCTTAAATCTACTGTTTCCTCTGAAAATTGAACGTGAAAATTCATAGTAAACAACAGTTGTTTTAAGAAAGCTGATGTTCTTGTTGGCGGTAGACTTAGGCCTAAGTGTAGTTGATAGAATCAAGCCTCCAATTCTACTAGCCGCTCAAAAAAATCCTCAATTTCATTAAGTGTGTGTTTTAGGTAGAGGAAGGTACGTACGGTTCCGTGTCAAACAAGCTCGTCGGGGCACACATGTGGCTGTCGTGTGGGATTAAACACTCCTCGGGTTTTATTGCAAGCTCGTATTGTAACGAAGTGTCCGTGTAAGCTTTCAGATCGAAATGTTCAAAATAATTTTGCTCATGAAAAAGTTAAATTACAGATTCCATAATCTCTCTATATCTGTTGTTCTCATAAACGTTTTTGTCGTGATTAGTTAAAAATATTAATTAGAGTAGCGTGTGACCTTTTATTTATGTTTGTGTCCTCTGCTACAATATTTTTTTTTAGTTCCAAGAATTCTACTCGTAACTGGTTCCTTTTCGAGGTTAAATGGATATTTTGAATTTCGATCTGTTAGCTTACTGTTTTTTTTAATTTGACCTTGGAATTAATGGGGTATTACGTAAGTATACACGTGGCAGCAATTAAAACTCAGGATAGGGAATAGGAACGACTGTGACCCTGGGCTAGTATGAGTCATACTAGTCCAAGGTTGCTTTGTTCATTATTGCCTATAGGAGTGGAGTACCTATTTGTTTTTCTTGAATCAATGGGGAGTGAGAGCTTAATAGTTTAACGTGTATTTTGGATTGAAAAAGTGACACTTCTTTCAGTGGTAGAGGACCTGCAGAGCGGTTTAAGACTGGCATTGTGTAGGTTCGTTTGTAGACACGCTTTCTTTGAAGGGCGCAATGTACTTATATCGTAAATGCCAAAAACGACCGTTTATGCACATAAAACGCGGTGGGTAATCTGATCTGATCGGATTGAAAACCTTTGAAAATAAACGATTTTATCGGAAGTATTTGAGCGCGGAAACCAGTAGAAACTTCTCGATGAATAGATCGGAGTCGAGCGCGGCGATGTGCGCGGCGCGGCCCACTAGCGCGCTGGCGGTGTGCGGCAACGCGTGCTGCACGTCGTAACGCACTACCGACACTGAGGATGCACGAGCCGCTAGGGGTGATACCATGTTGTGGACCTGGAAGATGATAGAAACAATTTTTAAGTGTCGGGGAATATGTGGGCTGCGGGATTGTTCGAAAGAGTTACCGCGGCCCTGGTATGTAAAAGGTCTACGACGGAACACGACGGTTTTTAGTCAGTAAGAGTCTGACACTGCCTACTCCTGTTGAACGTTCTCCTGCTGTACGGTAGGAGAATCAGGTTCTTGGCTGCTTAAACCCTGTTCTTTCACACTGGCTGATAATCTGCTCGGGCTTTTCGAGCGAAATGAAAATTGTGTAAAACAAAGCGAAAAATTTTTGCCTTTCGGGATGGGTCACGTGGAAACCCCGAACAAAAAAATCCGCCAGCTGAACGTGGCATTAGTTTTAAGGTTGCGGTCATTTTCAGGATTTGTTAACATAGAGAAGCTGTAACTAAATATGGTATCGAGAATTTACAAGATTCTAACTAAATAATGAAAATACACTTCAAAGAAAAGTAGGCATATATTATTACATATAAGCATTATTTTGCCTACAAATCATAACAGTGTGTGGTCTATGACACAAACGTTTTTTATGAAAGGAAATAAGGTCAACGTCACGGACCTCCCCGATAACACGACATTGATAAGGTGCCAGTGTCAGGGAATATATGAAAAAGAATTACCTAATTTATTAAAATAGTGTTTGCTTATCATCGTTTATAATTTTTATTTAAAAGCCCTGGACACTGCTTGAGATAGCCGTCATATTTTATAAAAGTCACATGAACATCAAATACCAACTATCTCTCTTTAGCCTTTAAAGCAGCATTATAAAGCTTACTTTTTCCCGAATTTAGGGCCTTGTCCCGAATCGCAGAGATTAAGATGACCTACCATTTCTCTGTAAGCTTGTCCCAACAGGGAGGTATCCTTAGCAGCAGCTTTACAGAGCTCCAACCTCGCTGAATGCAGAGGAACATATCGGTCCTGCCCGGAACCACAAAGGAGGATATGTTTGAACTGGTGCAGTTGGCTCCTCTCGCTCAGCCGGTAGAGGAACGAACGCCGAGGGTCTGACGCGTCGCGGAGAGACAGCTGCAGTAACGAACCCGACTTCTTCCATTTCTGCATGAACCACATGCCTGGAAATTATAATGATAAATGAGAAAAACGGTTTGTAGTTAACATAAAAATGGCATGTTGTAACGAACATCCAAGCATATTATCAAAACAAACGCATACTTAATTTCCCTTCGATTTTATAAAAAAAATGGTTTTCTGCCAAGGATCGAAAAACTAAAGAAAAATAAGGCTTGGTATATGGAATATTCTTCGGACAGAATTGGAATAGGAGAAGTTTATAAAACAGCTACAGTAAATCATCAAAAAACTTACCAGCATTAACTAATCCGCTAGAGTTATACAGCGTCCCAAGATGAGGTCCACTTAACGAGAGGAAGGTATGAAGTTTCCCTAAGTAAGGCTTCATCTGTGGCCTCGCGAGGGCTGAGCGGATGATGATGGTGCCGAGAGAATGGCCCACGAAGCTTATCCGAGCTGGGTCGCTCGAATTCTGAATGTGGGTCAGGATCTCTTGGACGAGCCTGGAAATACACACATGTAAAGAAAGATCTTGTGGATTTTTTATTGCAGTTGAGTGGCGAACAGCCTGTTAGTTAGAAATTAATAAATCTGCCTAATGTGCAAGTACGGTAATACGGTAATTGCTTCTATGTATGGAAAGATACCGATATATCTAAAAAGTGAGATACTAAAACGGCTCATTATGAAGGCATAACATTAAACCATTTTTTTATGAATAATAATAACTTAATGTTTTTGTAAATAAATATTTAAATTAGTTGTTAGACCGTCAAACCAGTTTCTTACCATGTTATTTGATTATGATCTACCGAACATAAAAAATAAACCATTAAGTTTTTGAAGCTCTAACCAATTATTTTCTAATAGTTATGCTATTACTATAGCTCACCTATCCGTCATGGTGTCGAAGTCAGAGAAAGTATCGCCCTGGTTCCTCTCGGACATGAGGAAGTCCAGCCTTGCCCCAGGCAGACCCAGTTCTAGGTATGTCTTGACCAGGCGAAGATCTGCCGCGTTGCCGTCTAGGCCGTGAACGCAGATGATAAGGTGGAGCCCTGAAATTAAATGCAAAGTTTGGAACCGACGAGTGAAAGAAATGCGTGTGTATCGAGAATTCGAGACTAATTGCCAATTTGCAATCAATGTGAGTTCGTGTAAAACGTTCGTACACACATAGAAAATGACGCTAATCGGAAACCACTCTTAGCGGTTGCATCTCTGTTTAATTATTTCATCGTTAATGTTGTTTTGAAAATGCTTTATTATTTTGTTAACTCGATTTCTTACCTTCAGGATTAAACATCCTATATTCATCACTGATATGGAAGTAGGGCAGCGAATTCTCAACAGGCGGGAAGTCAGAGTAAATGGCTCCCGGATATTTTACACTTTGCCTGAACTCTTCTCTGCATTTCACGAATAACCTTTCAGATTCCGCCAAGCCGAATATACTGATGAGATTGCTTTCTCTTTGTTCTGAAAACGAATAAAATACGTAGTTAAGAAAGGCCTTGTAGATCCTAGGCTACTTTATCGTACAAGGTTATATAATGATAAATAAGTTTTTATTTTATCAGTAAAAAGCATTACCAGTATCGTTTCTGCTAGCCAGCTCCCCAGTGCTCTGACTTTTATTAAGCGTACCACCAGAGGGCGCACTGCCCGAATTGACCGACTGATGCGGCCTCAACTTGCGCCTCTCCATTATACCTGTTTAAGCCAAGCGATGGTGTTAGTCGCAGAAGCTTTATTTAATGATTCCAAGAGTCACAGTGATACTTACCTTCGCACACATGGTATAATGGGTTATCTAACTGAAGAGAAGACGTCTGTTGTTGCTGCTTCCTCGGCGTCTTCGAAGGAGTAGACGATTTGCTGCTCTGTCTACTCAGCTTCGGTGATTTAGTTGGAGGATCCTATAATATACAAGCTCATTAATATGATACTTAAAAGCTTTTTCGCGTTTCTTTTAATCGATGGATGTTACTTATTTACCTTAAATTCATCTGGTGGGGGTGGAGCATCCCTAAACTGCTGTGGTGGAGGTAAATGCTCATAGTCATTGTCCCCAACAAAGTGGGCTAGATCAATTTCAGATTTAGCTTTGTTAGAGTATTTTCCTGATGAACCACCTTTCTTATGGCTTGAAGGTTTGACGCAGGATCGATCCACCGTTAAACTTCGTATCTCAGCCGCGATTAACTTTTCAGTATACTGTATTCTGTCTTTCAATTTAGATTTGTCCAGTGATTGAGACTTTGCAGGAGCCGGTTGTGGCTTTTGGGGCATTTCTTTCCTTATGTAAGGATGTAGATTGTCACTTATTGTTTGTGACTTTTTCACAGTGCCTTCATTCAGACTTTTTGAAGATGAACTGTACGTCTTCCCTTGAACAGCGCTGAAAGAATTATGCCTTTGATTTCCTTTCACTGCATTAACTTCAGCCATTTGTTGGAAACAACTTGCCGTACAAGTATCTGAGTTGCATCCCGCATCTATGCCATTACTGTGCATTAGTTTATTATATTCGCATTGGCTATCGGTGCATATGGAGTCACTACATATGGTGCATTCTTCACACACTTCCTTATCACAGCATTCTATCTTCTCATTGGAAGTATTCTGGGCTACCTTGACAGCTAACTTTAAGAGTCTTTCTCGTAATTGCTCTCCATTAAGAACTGTTCGTTTAAAGTCACTGATAGGTTCACCATCGGGTTTACGAGGATCGGTCGGTCCTTCGTAGTTTTTATTTGTTGTACCAGTAGGTTTAGGTGCAGCTGGTTTTCCAGCGGCGAAATTCTGGTTTAATTGACAACTTGCATTATCTGGAGAAGAGGGGCCCGAACTGCGTCCACTAGATACCCAGCCACTTTGTTCACTCAGACTAGACGTCGATGTGCTTCTACGTCGTTTTTCTTCTTTGTTCAAAAAGTTTTTAGGAGGTAATATTTTGAAGTCTTTGTCCGCTATATCAAGAGGCGGTGACTCAAAAGCTGGTGGTGGAGCTAAATTGGGCAAAGATTCAGATCCAAATGTATTATTCATGTTAGGTTCGTCTAAGACTGACGCAGCACTCCTGCAATGTCGTAACAATTCTGGCCCGTGGTCTAGACTGTACGGAACACTTGTAGAAGACTCTAATCTTCTCAACTCAAAAGGTATACTTTCGTTGCTTGATGATGATGCAGCTTCTGACATCAGTTGAGTCATCTTCTCTGACGGTTTGTGTTTCGTACGTTTCTCTGGTTTGCCACTCGACCTACCACTTTTTGGCGTTGTGGCACCTGATTTCGGAGTCGCTCGACCAGATTTAGGTGTAGCCAAACCTGATTTTGGTGTAAATCCACCGGACTTGGGCGTAGACTTGCCAGACCGTGGCGTCGCACGGTCTGATTTTGGAGTACTACGTTCAGACTTTGATGTATGCCGATCTGATTTACTATCTCGTGATTTAATGGAATGATGACTGCTCAATGAATCTCTACTAGAGTTCATTTTAGTATTTTCTTTCCCACTTTGATTTAGTTTTGATTCTTTGGATCTACTTTTCTTATGCCTCACAGATGGCATTGTTGAATGAGGCGTAGACGGAGGTGTCTTTGAATATGTTGATTTTGATGTTCCATCGCTGCTTCTATCTAAAGTCATAACAAATCCACTGTCGTCACTACTTTTACTCGATTTCTTTTGATAGTTTTGGATTAAACTTCCTGTATTGAAATCGTAACTCCAGTCACCCTTTTGCAGATAATAATTGAGCTCATGCCTGAGTTGATTACGTGCAGCTTCAATATCAATTTGTTGATTTTCCACATTTTTTTGATGAAACACATGCGTAGAATTAGATCTATGTACGTGCTTATTAGAAACTAAGTTATTTTGATCAGTCACTTGATTTTTACCACTAACCGGTGGGTAAGAATTACGTGGAGGCAACATAGGACGGGGTAAATTTACACTGTAGCCTCTTTGAAATTCTAACGGATTACGAATAACATTGTTTACTTGCAGATTACCCTGATTACCGAAAGTATAGCCGTACACTTGGTTAGGATTAGATTTCATTCCACCGTCGTAATTGTATCCTACATTATGGAACACTTCATTGTTCACCCCATGCCCAACGTTTTTAATACAAGGATTTTTGTATTTTTCTCTAAATTCACTTATATTTCTTCTATAGTCGTCTCCTTTGGAACTGCACCTAGTCGTTGTATTCGTTGGATAAGCACTAGTAGTGACGCTTCTAGGCAATGTTGTTGGCTTTACTTGTTGCGGCGGTAGATATGGTTTTGGGTAGTTCACAGAAGCATTAGAACCATTTCGCACAGTCTTTGTCAATGTTTGAGCAGTGTTGAGCGGTGTCATTTGCGATACCCTCAACTGATCCAGAGATTTGCTGTGCCTAGCCGGTAGAGTACTCACACCGCTAGTGATTTCATGTTTTTGTCGAAACACTTCTAGTCCTGGCTCTGATTGCTCTTTTCCTAGACGCGAAACGTTTGAAGCACTTTTTGCCGAATTCATATCAAGCAGAGTTGATGCGGAGTATCGAGACATTTGCTGTCCTTTTTGTATCGGGCATGAGGCGAATGCATTATTCGGTGGGAGTTGAATCTCGCTAATTTGATTGTTTTGCACGATGTACCTATTTCTTCCAGTAAGCTCGAGTTGTTTGTTATGTGCTTTTGGTAGTTCAACTACATTTTGTTTCACTAAAGCTCGTTTGGGTGATCCGCGGGCTGATTTCTGGGGAGCTAAAGTCAGAGTTGCTTGCACGACACTAGAACTGGATTTAGGTGCATTGAATTGTGGTTCGAGGACGTCCATGATGGTTTTGGGCAGTGTGAGAGTAACTCTGGATGCTTCGGATGACGGTCTTCTGGAGTCCATGAGAGAACTAACACTACAAGCACAGTCGTCTCCAAGAGGCTCGGAACAGAGGAATGGATCTGCAAAAAACATATAAAGATTAGTTACTATATGTGTTAAATAAGTTTCTGCCTGTTAAGTGTACTTACCGCTTCCAGATTTACTCGCACTTGAATTCAGGAATGATCGCCGTCGCGCAAATTCTGCTGTATCTTGATATCTGAAATAATAACAATTGTAAATTCACACTACCTGTGACCATGTATCTTGTTAATACCATTTAATCTTAAGCACCTATGTATCGATTATGATCTATATTTATAAAAACAAGTCAAGTCTCCAAAACCCACCTGTCTTCAAATATAATAGGCATGATATGCGGGTCTCCGTCCAGCGCGATGCAGTGTACCGGCAGCGGCGGCAGCAGCGCCAAGTAGCGAGACCTTCGCGCCACCTCGCCGACGCTCTGGTACGACTGGTAGTTGCTGTCATAGCAACCGGCCAGCGAGTGCCGAGGGTTGTCCAGCACGAAGAAGCATTCGGAGAAACGCTTGATGCTGGAACAAATTATGGTTGAATATAATATTGTTGTAAGAGGATAGGGCCTTTATAAAGTTGGGTCCTAAACAGAAGAACCACCAACCCACTGCTGGGTACAGGCCTTCTCTCACATGAAGAAGGATAAAGCGCCAATCACCACGCTTGCTCAATGCGGGATCGTGATTTCAGACTTAATAGTCCAGGCTTCCTCAAGATGTTTTCTATATATTCCATAATGATGATTGCTCGGGTAACTGGGTTGAGGAGGTCAGATAGGCATTCGCTTCTTGTAAAGCACTGGTACTCAGCTGAATCCGGTTAGACTGGAAGCCGACCCCAACAAAAAAGCTTGGAAAAGGTTGGGAAAAAGCTCGGAGGATGATGATGATGCTTACCGTAGCGCATGATGCCTGGCGGCGAGCGCGTGGTGCACGTGCGGGCGGTCGGAGGTGTGGTGCAGGAAGGCGCGCCAGCGCAGCGTCACCTCGGCGCACAGCCGCGCGATGTCGTGCGCCGCGCTCATCGCCCACTCCTCCTCCTCGCCACATTCTGACTTCTGGAATGTCTGTGGAGATTGCAGGTTTTTAAATCACGAAGTTGTGCGTAACAACCTTTTTACATTGACGGAAAAAATGGGAAAATTAGAGTGATATCGGAAAAACCAAACAGAAAAAGGCGTTGAGCACTCTTTTAACTCACTTAAGTATTCGTATAGTATGTATGGAAAAAGGTCAGAAATTCATTTAGGTATATAAAACGAAGTTTGAAAGTGGCACCAGCGAAGAAAATGTTGAGTGAAAACCTTCTTTGATGGTATATGGATGGTATGGATATTTGTGATGTACATATATTCTTATATCTGTCATTATATCTGTAATGTATACGAAATACCTATGAATGTAATTATTGGCGTGGATGTCTATAGAGAAAAGAGGCCGACTAAAAAAACGATACATCAAGGGTTAAAAGAGTGCATCGTTTACATGAGGTTAGGTAACAACACCAGCTTTTTAATCAATAGCCGCAGACCTTGGCCGCGAACGATAGCGTGTGTTTCAAGTTTCATGAACGTGTTAGGTATTTATAATTCTGACTAACCTTCCCAAAGTCGCTAAGGTCCTTTATTCTTTGCGCGACTTCTCCAACCACGGAGTTGGACGATGACTCCTCAGGAGTAAGCAGGATGCCTGGAGAGCCACATATAGCTAGAGCGCTCTGTAGCCCTTCCAGAGACCCTAACAGGATCCCACACACTTCGGCGTGGACTTGCCTGAAAAGCGGTAAAAGAAGTGTAGGTAGTTTTTTTTTTTTATAAAGATTGTATATTGGCTAAATAATACTAATCATCACAATTGGCATTTTTACTCGTTTACCACAGGATGTTTTATTTAAATGTGTTCTTTTTCTATTGCTATCAAAAAATGGAAGAAGCTGCAGTCACAGTACCAGTTAAGTTCGTTTTTCGTCAATTTTTTTGCAGGTTTAAATAATAGGAGTCACAATAATACAGTTCTTACCTAGCATGCGCGATCTTGCTAGAGTTGCCCCCGGCGCACTTGCCGGTGGAGCCAAACAGTACATTCTCGAAGCTCCCAGAAGTGTTGAAGTTGGATCCAGCACTCTTCATCAATTTGCCCCATTGTTTGCTTGAGCGAGGAGTACTAAAAATATTATTAAAGCACTTATTTTTATTCAATATTAATAATTCCGAGATCCTTTGTATGTTCTTTTGGCAAGACAGATTAGTTACTCAATAAGATGATTTTTTAATAAGTGTCAATAAAGGTAAAGTTGTGACGCAATGCTAGTGACCTAAAATCTAATTGTTACTCACCAGCTTTGCACATAATGCATGATACTTTTCCTTGTGTGACGAACAGACATAAAAGATAACAATGATGTTAGTATTTATTGATAAGGCGTTATTTATCATACAATAGGTCCTACTTTTAACAATTATTCGCATATCCTGGCCAAAATATATTGAGCAGCAGATTTATTTATTTTTTTGATTTCATCTTTGGCCTCATTGTCAAAGTTGTCGATAATAATTCTGGTTTTACAAAATATAGTTTGGAAGTGTGAAACGAACGAGATTTTATCTGCTGAGTAACTGCAATTTATAGCTCTGAATAAAGTCTCAGGCGGGCCATGAACTACGGAAGTCGATGATTTGATATATTACACCTTTCAGTGTCTCTTGACATAAATGTGTGATTGTGATCTGATACTGGAGAACATTGCAGTCGAAATGTACTTTCGTTCTGAATTATTATGTATTAAAATATATGGTATTACTGATAATAAACTTCAATAAGTTGGTTGCATACCTACACATTTTAATTCAACAGAAGACAATTTTTTAACAATGTATCAGAAATTGAATTTAAATTTTGATTCGGCCTTGTGAAATGTAAGTAATGTGACTTGGATGTTGACGGGCAGTTTAAACATAAAATACCTAATTCTAGACTTATAACACTTGTGACACTCATAAATACTTACTTGATATAAGGCTGATGTAAAGCAACAAGGCTCGCATGGATGGTGATGGACACTGATGACAGATGGAAGTAGTCGAACAGAACGGGCAGGTGGTAGTGGAGGCCTTGCGCAGGCTGGAAGTGCAGCTTCAGCACCCGACATGACACGGGAGCCAGGGTACTGGACTGTGCACCCTCGCTGCACCACAACTCCACTCCAAGACTCCATTCTGCCCGCTCCAGCGACTCCTTGAGACTCCGACTGTCCACTGAACAAAGAACACAAAATGTATTCTTGGCAAACAATCGGCTCAACCGAACTGCTATTAAAAGAACGAAAGTAACGAGTTCCAAATGCTTGTCATTACGAAATGTGGAACAATTAGATTTTATCTCGTGTCGGCTCTAATATGCAGAACCAAGCCACTACTGCTTAAAGCTTCTTCATATTCAGAGAAGGTGCTTGTTTCTTTTCTGATTTTATTGAGGTTCTTAGGATGGTGGACCCTGAATCTAGATACGGTTCCTCTTCCAAGGTTTCTTTGTTTTTATTAATCGGATGCCTAAATTTATATAAGTAGGTACCTTACAATATAGAAAGTCGTTTGGTTTAGTTTTGTTTTGCTTTTTGTACACACACAGCATTAACTCGGACCATCCATGTTTTTACGGGTCTACTACAAACTTGCTACAAGAGAATACGGTTATTAAACGTCTAAAGAAATTAAATCCTTTCTTACCTAAAAGATGAGCTCTAAAATGCACGATGTCCCGTAGAGTGACCTCCTCATTGCGGTACATGATCTGGAAGGCGCGGGACGCAGCCAGGCCACCGATGAGCGACGCGTTGGCGGCTGGTCGGCCGGTGCGGGCGGCGCCATTGCCGCTTGACACTGAAGCTTCAATGTGCACCGGGACCTTCGGAGATACGCGAAGGCCCACGCGCACTTGGTATAGTCTGAGGACATAGTAACAGAGATTGTGAGATTAAGCATATTGGGATTGATTTACAATCGTTTATTTTCTAGTATATCAATGTCTAACGTTACAAATAGGTATAGGCTCTCTATTTGACCGAATTCACAAAAAAGAGAAGCTACTCAATTCGGATGTTCGTATTTTTGCTTGGGACATTTTTGTATGCAAGCTCTAAAACGCTTAATCCCTACATCACAGCCAAGAACCATCAAATCACGCCGTCATAACTATAATACAAAGTAATTTTTCACCTTTACTTTTTCGCCATGGGTCTAAAGGTATAGAGAGGTTAATCCAACCTTATTATGTTAAGTTCATTGCGGCCATCACGGTTCATTACGGCCAGGCCGCAAAGGTAGCAGTTAACATTACGTCGGTTTTTAGTACAACGACTTATGCTTTACTACCTTTAATATAAGGGCTTGACCTTATTTTGAAGAGGATTTTTTTGTAAGGGTTTGAAGAGGAAAGACCGCATCATGTTATGTTGGAGTATAAGTATAGGTAAGTTGTATTGTTTTGAGTAAGGCTCGATTGGTGACCTCATTGATTGTACTTACCAGCTATCTACTTAATTAGAAACATCAATATGTTTTCAATAAGTAATGAGTTTTTAATCTATGTATCGTAGGTAAATTCACTCTTGATCGACAATGAACAAGACAGATTAGAGAATTTCTCTTAGTTACCAAAACATTTTAAAGGAACTTTTACACTTTCGAATATTCTCCGCAAAATACGAGTCGAGTATCATGTCAGAAAATGTGAATAGTAAAACAAAGAGAGGTGTGGTTAGTAGACACGAGCCTGCAATCTGCCTAAGTAGTTCTGTACATAAGTAACTTCAACGTGAGCGGAACACAAGTAGCTTAACCATGGGAGTTTGTGTTGGAAGTATTAAGAGTTGTTCGTATAACCACTGTGTATTTATTACGAGTGTATGCGTAGCTTGTAAATGTTCTTAATGTAATTGTCTTTTCATTAAACTAAGATTAATATAGACGTTATGATTTTCCTCATGTGTAGGACTGTGGTCATGGAAATCTATTACTTCATGTCTTTGTAATGGTTCTGGTAGGTTCATGTGGATGCAACTGTGGTACCTTTTTCATAATTCCAAAGATGGAGTTGGCATTACGGAACTCAAAAGAGGCTAATGTTATTATGAGTCTACATATGTAAAGGTGTCCAGTTTTTATTCAAAATTAGTCGTTAACTGAAAAAAGGTTAAATTAACACTAGCCTTCTTAATAAACACATTATTTCGTTAATAAAGAGCAAAGTAGAGAAGCCGGTAAGATATCTAAGCAAATCAACAAACATCCACTCAGATAACGAATTAACGACAATTCTCCTCACAAAATGACCAACGCAATTGGTCGCCGTCGGAACTTTTCCTACATATGGTATTTCAACGTCGGGTACTTTTTACACCCCAATTCATTTACACCTGTCGCGACGGTTCCTACCCGAATCAATTTGCAGGAGTCACCGCTAGACAGCCCCACCCTATGACCTTTAAAAGAGGAATACAATGTGCTTCTGTATTCACGAACTTGTAACGCCAAAATAAAATGTTTGCAGCGACTAATGATTAATGAAGGAGTACATAATTGGGAATGAAGTATGAATTAGGGATATAAAAAGGGTTGTTCCTATTTGTCGCACCTACTTATTCCATTATTTTTGTAATTAATGTTTTGAAGTTATATGAAAGGTACTTTACTGATACTCTGTTAGGTACCTTATTGATATTAGCCATGTATAATATAAGTAAAATTGGCAAGCTCATTAGTGGGATTCAGTTAAACAAATTATCACTCCCCTCTGAAAGTTCATTGAACTAACTAGAAATGAGCTCACAATGCTTTAACCTTTAAGTTAAGCTTAAAAAAACAAGACAGCTGTAAAACACTGGGCTAAACTTACCGCTACCTACCCTTGAAAACAATAGCAGAAACAAACAAAGCCTTCATGAAGAAAACTAATGAAATAACAATCGGTAAGTCAATGAATAATGTAGATGTAGGTGAAGGCAATGTACCATGAATGATCGATGCATTGGCTTTGGTCAAAGTCAACTTCCAAGTTTAGTAGACGTGTAACCACAGATTACTAAATAGTTACTACGTATGTGTAACTGAAAGCAGTCATGTTTTCAGGAAAGTTTTTTTCATAAGCCATTACCGAACTGTGGTTATCCTTACATCTGTTACATCATTAATTCACATAATTTATAAGTACTGAACATATATAAAATGCAATAACTGCAAATATACAAATAAGGGAATGAATACGCGTCACAATCACGCGAAACAGCCCTCACTCCGAGTATGCTGCGACTTGGCTGCTACCCTATACGAGAAAGTGGCGCATAGCAGATTTTTTTTAGAGACAGCCTAGCCGATCTGTTGAATCTTGATCTTAATTGAAATGAATGATCTTAGGTTGAACTAAGTTACCCTAAGATTGTTTCCATCACTACATACAGTACCTATTTGTCATGTTTACTAGTTCTATCACAGTTCGTTTTCATATCGATTGTTCAAATTAAAAACATAATGTCAATAAGTGTTAAAAGTCATTTGACAAACCTCAGAAGTGACGTAACACTATTAAAATAAAATAAAATACGAAAGTACGGCAGCGTTCAAAGCTCGTTATTCAGTAATTAAATATAGAGGAGCGTAATGAGTTTATTAGGTTATGCACTTGTTTGCAGCATAAAATGTGAGTTTCAGTTCACTTCTGACATTTAAAGCGCATACTGCAAACTTTTAGTCGGCCGATAGTTTGTTTGGGCTCATAAAGCAGTATGAAGAGGGATGGTGGTACGCACATTACAAAGATCAGATTTTAACCGACATCAGACCGATTGATTACTTTGACTGGAATTACGATTTTCTTTAAGAATGATTTGTCACCCATCGTTTAAGGTGTCGGCCGACTGTTTTGTCTGCAGTGTGCTTCTCTTAGGTTTAACACAGTGTAGACACAGTTCTCATAGTTTCCAGTAGTTACCTACTAATTTTCCGGGTGTTAATGGAAGCGTTTAATTTCTAATTTTGAATTTCGGAAGTTGAAATTTTAGTTTTGTTAGTCTGTGGTAGTTAGACTGTTCAATTTAGGATTAACTGAAATGTAATTGGATTCAAAATATCGGGGCTGAGGTTTGTGGGAGTTTGAAAAGGGCTTTAACCACTTTTTTCAAGGAATTCAAGTAATTCACGAGCTTTTTTCATGGATTGCACTGACAGTGATCATTTACTACTTATTAAACTGGATTTTATTTGCAGAACGGTGTATCTAAGTATGAATAGTTTTAAACATGGATTAGGTAAGTGGAGAATTTAAAAAAAAAGAAACAGTGCTATTTGGCCATTTCCCGGAAAAGCTTTTTTCAGTGTTTTTACATGTAAAAGTAGTGTCAAATTGCTAATAGTCGCGATATAATTTATCTGCGGCAAACACTTGGGATGAACGCGCCGCAAATAGAACTGGGTCACAAAACGATTGCGATGCGTAGGAGTCGTGTCATTTGCAATTTTAAAATATAAAATACTTCTCTTTTATGTGCTACTCGTAAAGTGTTTTGCGAGTTATTAAATACATATTTCATTGAATCGAACAGATTTTAACAACATTTAAATTACCTATAGTTAGAAATGTTTCTGTTTCAGAACTGTTTCCTCAGGTATGCGATGAAAGTATTGTATTCTTTGGTGTGTTCTTCAAACATTACTAATTGCTAATCATTTTCTTTATTCCAATCAGGGTGTCTGGTAATCATCAATGCAAAGACTTGGTACTTTGATAGACTGATTTATTTGTAGTCATTATGTACTCACTTAATTGTGTTACAATGTGATTAGATCAGTTCTTGGTCTTGATTTGTATTGAAATTGTTAATGAAAAGCTTAGGAGGCTTTTCCTCAAGATCAACCACAAGTATTGTGATTACCTACTAAAGGAGGTTCAATGATCTGACTGACCTGATGTATCGAGGCTGGCCTGTATATTTTTCTATCGTTCGAATAAACAATAGGTGTACCTACTTGTATGAAGTAACTATCAAACTTCGTGAGTTTTATTAGTGTTTATGTACCAATGTATACGAGTTGTGTAGTAAAACATACGGCCACGGGCGTAAACATTGTAGCTTCGGTAAAAGCTGATTAAAAACATTTAATTTTAGACAAAACGACCTTGTAACAAAATGTTGCCGAGTGTTAGTTCTGATCTCTCGTGAGAGGCACGATGGTTTTCGTTTTAATTTTATTTTAATATCATTCATTTTTAAAGAAAAAATATCATCCTCCGAGCCTTTTTCCCAAACTATGTTGGGGTCGGCTTCCAGTCTAACCGGATGTAGCTGAGTACCAGTGCTTTACAAGGAGCGACTGCCCTATCTGACCCCCTCAACCCAGTTACCCGGGCAACGCAATACCCCTTGGTTAGACTGGTGTCAGACTTACTGGCTTCTGACTACCCGTAACGACTGCCAAGGATGTTCAATGACAGCCGGGACCTACAGTTTAACGTGCCATCCGAAACACAGTCATTGGTGTCTAAGATATACTTAGAAAGTACATACAAACTTAGAAAAGTTGCATTGGTACTTGCCTGACCTGGAATCGAACCCGCGCCCTCATACTCGAGAGGTTGGTTCTTTGCCCACTAGGCCACCACGACTTCTTCTTCTTAAAGAAAAAATATGGCTTTATCATTTTAAAAGTTTTACACGTATGATTAACTAGCTTCTGCCAGCGGTTTCACCCGCATCCCGTGGGAACCTCTGCACGAACCCAGATAAAAAGTAGCCTATAGCCTTCCTCGATAAATGGGCTATCTAACACCGAAAGAATTGTTCAAATCGGACCAGTAGTTCCTGAGATTAGCGCGTTCAAACAAACAAACAAACTCTTCAGCTTTATAATATTAGTATAGATTAAGAACTCTTCATTCAAGGATTGTATATTTCCTTAAAGTACTTAATAAAAAACTTGTGTTGCCAATGATTTATTTGTGTCAAAACTCGCTATAAACATTAAATTATAGAAATTACACCCTCAAAACGGCATAAGGGATGAACAAACGTCAAATCAAGCTAGCGCCCCTCTAATTACCATTCCTGGTAAGCCTTCAGAAGTTCAGAAGAAAGTAGCAAACAGTTTCATTATAATTAACATCAAAGACAAAAATAGAATTGAAAATAAACAATCTAAAAATAAAAAAAAAAACATGTAGGCAACTACCTAGTCTAAACAGATGAACTGTGAATGATTTTAATTCATAAAATGCACTCTGTTTTTATAGTGGCGAGCATTCATATTTCAGTCGCTTTCGTTTGCTTTAGGAATGTACAGTTTTGATATACCTAAACATTTTCTTACTCGTTGCCAAATGCATTATAAGCTTGGAGTTTAACAAACTCAACATTTCACATGTTTTTGCTTGAAAAACAAAATATCTGCGACTGTAGGTAGTTCATTTTGAACGTACCTACAGTTTTCGCCTTTTTGCGTCATATTAACATTAAAAAAATAGGAAAATAAATAAAATCAGAATTAAAGGACATTCACACACGTGGATTTTCCGCTCGATTCTTCCGCGGGCATTGTACGAGTGACCTGAAAACGTTCGACAGTTTTTTAGCAGCTCGGAACGTGTCGCGTAAAAATCGAGCATATACGCATGACAAAATCTCGTCTGTGTGAAAACCTTCTTCTTCTCAAATTCTTATTAATTTCCGTTCTTGTTTCCATCTTATCATTGACATCGATTAAAAGTTTACATAAAAGGAAATCTTTTTAACGGTAGTTACTTACAAGATCTATTGATTCTTTGAGAACCTCATGGGTATTTACATCTATACTGATCGCTTAAAATCTTATGCTGCTAAATGTTTTTGGTTGTTAGGAACCAATTGATTTTTGAAAATGTTGACCCTACTTTGATAAAGCTTAAATTGCCGTTTCTTTTATTTCTTAGAGCAAGTAAATAGGTAGCAAGATTTAAGGTTGAATTCAAGAATTGTGAAAATATTTACAACTTCGCAATACCAACACGCAACGATACAATTTTGGGAACTGCTGCCGTTAACACGCAACGGATCATGCAGCTGTCGTAATTTTTCAAAGAAATTTCATGAACATGACAATTTTCAGGTCATGAAAATTGAGAAAATATTCAGCCATTCCAAAAATATATATTTTTTTAAGAAGAATTCACAAATGGTGTTAAAGATAACTGAATTGGCTTCAGATATTAAAAGGTAACGGATAGAAAAAATCATGCCTTCAAACATGACGATGTTTAAAAAACAACCAATTTAATGAATTGACCTGAATTTCACTATTTGATTAATGAGCAATGAAAAGCAATAAGGACGGAAAAGGAACGAATAAAAAACGAATTTCGGTATGACATTGGATGAAGCAGGCTAGTATCTATATACAGATAAAAAGCTTTGTTTAGGTTAGGTAGCTCTTGTCGATAAAGGGTCTGTCAATTATTTGAAATAATTCATAAAATCGGTACAGCAGTTCTGAGATTTTGCGTTCAAGCAAACAAACAAACCTTTCAGCTTTGTAATATTAAGTTTAGATTTCAATGAACCAACATTTAGGTAGGTGCTATCGATCTTTGCAAATATATAATGTTCTATAAGTAAACAAGGTTTTATTAAAATCTCTTAATCAGGGAAAGAACGCTAAACGCAGATATTACTCGTACTAATTAAAAGGCAGTCTGTTCTGCAGTCTAGCGTAATTAATTGAAGGGGTTTCGACGATGGCCGTGCTGCATTCGTCAATCATTATAATTGCGCGGCAGCCCCGGGACACGAGTGCGAATTTATTTTTTAAAAACTCTTCGCCATATTTCAGAACGAAATTGATTGCGATCGACGACGTTGGGCGCCATTAATAAAAATATGATTGATTTTTATGTTAAGTTCGTATAGTAAACAGAACCTATCATTTTAATTTAATGATTCAATTAATAGGAGACTATATTTCGATTTTCAGTAAGGCGTGTGACTGACACGTGTGTAATTTTCATATTTTAGTCTATCACTATAAATGCAGTCATGATCATTTAGGTATTTACTCGTAAGCTTGGGGTTTTCTGATAAACTGATTAATGATTCAAATATTTACGTTTGTATTATAGTTATATTAATTACTCAACGATTTGCACATTGTAATTTCAGTTGATACCTACGTCGAGTAAGCTTTCCGAAGAGTAAGAGAAATTATATAAATGCCATATGGTTGAAAGGTTCTTATGAGAATCAGCTTATTACAAGATTTCAGGTGACCTGTGTCAGAACGAAACAATGTCAAGTACAGGAGAATACTCGTACGGTAATTGGCTTACTTTTCAGGGTTCAAAGAAAATGGCTTAGTCACAACATTTTGCATAGATTTACGCACCGCATGGATACAAAATCAGTAGATTAGTATAATTTCTACTTATTGTTAAGCACTCCTTCAAATTCTACAGCCAGCGTAATACGAATTCTTAGATAAGTAGACTGACGTCGTAGACGATCTTCATAATTCAGAGTTTCGTCGATATATCTTATTATAGCACTATCCCGCTCTAAAGTTGGGGTAATGCGGTGAAAGAAAATGTACCAATAATCTCTGTCTGCGTACGTCTCAATCAGAGGGTTACTCTTGAGCTAATGTCAGGGGGAACGTTATCACTAGGCTTCGTAATTTTATGGCTCTTGACTATGAGCTGATGACGATGATCTAGGTTCAGCTATGTACCCACGATTGAAAAGTCGTGAATTTCACAGATCATATTTTTTATGTAAAAATACTTCTAATTATGATTCTCTCGTGGTCACTCGGTCAATACACGTTTCTCTAACTGTCCTATGGTCATAATCATATCGTTCCAATTTGCGTGCAATTGACGCGTTATCAGTTGTTTTCGACGTTATCACGAAGGTTCTAGCAGCACTACGGTGTAATATGAAAGTGCGCTCACCCTCTCTGAAAGAGGTCGACATTGTAGAACTTGTAAAGTTCGACGGAGAACTCGAATGTGGCCTGCAGGTCGGTCATGGTGTGTGTGAACAGCAGGCGCGGGCGCGGGCGGCGCGGCGCGCCATGCCGCGGCCGCTACCAGGCCGCGGGGCGCATGGCGCGGCTCACCGCATCCGAGGCACTGCACGCACTGCACTGCACGACCACACCCGGCTCGCCAGCTCCACTCGCGCTCCCGACCACGCACCCGCCGGCACCGACGTACGGCGAGCAGTGCCAGAACCAGGAATTCATTTTTTAATAGCGAGCAGCGCGCATGCGCCGCGCCCGTCCCGAACCTAACCGCTAGGGCCGGGACACGCCGCCGCCGCGGATACGCGGCTACACCAACATATCTGCATTTCTAACTCGTAAATTGCGCTCGTCTTATTTGAATCATGTGGCTATTTCAGTAAAACGAAGTATGATGCTGTAAAATGAAGGGTGGCAATAACCTCTTCTTAGATTTTATACCAGCTGATTTTATTGTGTTAAACTTTTCCATCCTTACCAAATATCCTTTTGTTCCTGTTTTTCTGTCTGAAACAATTTTAGATTTTCTCAAATGATGGTTGCCACCAAAAAAAAACATTTGCGCAAAATTCTTACGATTCAAACTATGTGCATACAATACGAAATGGTGTGGTATATTTTCGGATACGCCGGCTTTGGTCACGCCTAGAGATGCGTGTCTGCCATGTTGAGCGCGAGACGCGCCGTCGCGCCGCGTCGCGCCGGCTCCGGGCTGCAGTGGCCGGCGCGGCCGGGGCCCACCTACACAGGTGCGCCGGGCGCTGCGGCCCGCATGTTACGTCGCTTCAGATATGTCGCCGCGTGCTAATGCGCCGCGATTACGCTCCCGCGGGACTCGCCGACTGTAAAGGTCAGGGGGAGGCCGTGTACCGACCCCCGCGCCCGAGCCGGCTAACCTTTCTCGTACCTGCCGATCACAAGAATATAATTCTATACCGATGACGCCATTTTATAATACCTGCAGGGGGTGCGATTTGGGGCGACCTTTATTTGAGTGAGATTTGGTATTTTACGAGGCGGGCTAAGTCGCTGTTATAGACAGTTGTGATAGCGGGTATCGCTGCGACATCGACGCGGCGACGACGTCGGGTCACAATTATTTTAAGCTCTGCTCCACGTGTCGTAGTATTTTTGTCGAACGTTGAACAAGTTTATTATAAGCCCAACTCTTATTTAAGAAAACGTTAGGTTATGAAAATAAAGAACCTCATGATATATGTGTTTTATTTATCTCTCCTGGACCTTTGATCTAGATATGACTCACGTTTATGAGCTAAATAATTAGCTTTCCTGAATAGAAGTCTAAAATAATTCACCCACATATCAAGCCGACATTAGTTTACTAGTATTTCTGAATAACAGCAAGTAATGTAATTCTGAGAGCGAATGGAAATTTAATTGGAGGTTTGCTGCAAAAGGTCACAGTTCAAGATTGGGGTGGTCGATAATGATTGGCTGGCTTCGGGAAAGGATTGCAGAATAGTGCCGCCTCCATCCGGATCAGGCTGCGAGGGTCCTTTCAATAACTTTGATTGCGTGTCTTTATTCGGAAAATCGGGACCTTTTCCAGGATTCCCGTGAAGTGATATTGAATTGACGAATTCCTTGCTTTATTGCTACGTACCGTCGTATATTTATTTATAATATTGGTATGTGTTGGTTTGTTGTGTGCGTTAGTTGATACCCGAGCCGTCAGGTGTCCACTGGGGTATTACATGTCAATGAGATTACGATGCCCGGCCATGGTTGAATGGCAATCAGATTACTGGATGAATGGAATCCTTAGATCATACGGATTGCTGCTATTTATACAACTACACTAATATGAACACGGAAAAACTATGTACCTATAAGGAGAATATTTATTTACGTTACAAAATGTAAAATGAGGTCCTAACCTTGCTAGAAGATTCTTGTTTTGTTGACAAAGCCTTGCCTGCCATCTGCCATATAGTGTCTTGCTGGCACGGTCATTGATCGTGATGCTGACATTTGGGCAATACTTACACCATCAAAACTAAGCTTCAAAAATGTTATTACCTACTACTAGAACCTCTAAACTATCTTTGCACCGAATTTCACTCAAATCGATTCAGTAGGTACCTTTAGCCTGAAAGAGCTACAGATAGACAGAGTTAGGTACATTCCATTTATAATAATAGCTAATATAAATTAAAGATACAAATAAACTTACAACCATAGAGCATAGGTACCTACAATTTCTACCAGGTGTACTTTACCGTTACATTACCATAGCTACGGGCTATCAATCGAGGATTTCCCAGGGGCCGTGTCTATAGTTCAGTGCATCTCTACAGCTGCAGTGCGGTTGCTTCTCCTCTAATTTGATATAGAAAATAATTATTTTGTCAGTACAATTGGCATTTTTACTTAGCTGAAAGAGAGACGTTTTTGATCAGGCACATGATCTTTATGAAAACCAAAAAAGAAACCAAAAAGGCTCTTTAATCATATTGTAAACTACATAATTTATACCTTTTACCAAAGGAGTCAGCATAGGTATGCTATATACGTATGTAGATGCCTAACTGAATGCAAAAAAACACTAGTGAAGTTACCTAACAGCCTTGAGCCTGCTGAAAATCATCTGCGCTTGAGACACTCCACAGGTACCTATAGGTGTCTACCCATTGTCAAAATATAAACAAACAAAAATTCTTTCAAAAACAACCGATTTCTTATTTCATATGCATGACAGACTTTACATTTCGAGTCTTATAGCGGAAGGTATTCACCACACAGCACACTCCCGTTTTCATTTCCATCGAAATCGAAAAACTCATCATCGATGCATCAAATACGCTGTGACCTAATAACGTTGCAGTACGTGAACAAAGCAAGAAGGCAAGGCAAGCGAGGCAGCCTCGGCGGTCACAATGCCTCGCCTCGGCTCACAATGCGAGGCACTAACTATTCCACTCAGAATATTGCACCGCGCTCGTGCAAAAGAACAAACAGTAGGATTTACACCGCAACGCCCTTTTTATGTATGAATGTTTATTACTGGGTGTTTCAAGATTTGGCGAGCTCCTGGCTAAATGGTTGGTCGATAATAAGTACAGCAGAACCTATCTTTGCGGATTGTGATACTTATGTTTAACAGGTGACCATAACATTTATTTAAGGGAGGTTTGAAATTCACGAGAACATGTGATCGTGAAGTACTTATTGAAAATTGCAAATAAAACCTGAAAACGATAACCTTCCTTGGCAGTCATGAATGGTTATCTATACAATAATAAAAGCTAATCAATATTATGTAATGAATAATTTGCATTAGGCAGATAAACTGAATAATATCAGACATATCTTCCTACATAGTCCCCGGCACGTAACTTACGTCCGTAGACTCTCAAACCCTGTAAAATGTATCTACGAGTAGAGAGCCATTAACATTTCTGCATAATATCGAGGTAAGAAGTTACAGGTTCACCGCAACTGCAACTGCAAACGGCATTATAGTATTTCCAAAAGGTGCAATCTAAATGCAAATCATGCGCCCCACAAGTATACTTACGTAGCCATCTTGCAACTTCACTTTATGTTTTACGAATTGTTTCAGAATATTTGCAACTGCTGAAAGAAAATCGAATGCCTTAATTTACAGAAACATACTACTTATTTACTTAGGAACAGCCCGGGTAACTGGCCTGTGGAGGTTAGATATACAGTCGCTCCATTTAAAACAATAATTCTTGGCTGCATCTGGTTAGAATGGAAGCCGAACCTAACATATTACGTAGTTGGGTAAAGGCTGGTCAGATGAAACTTACACATGTATAGAAATGAAACAAAAATATAGTGAAAGGACATTCACAGCTTCTGGCAAAATCGTCTGACCTCTGCCCTTTTCTCATCGCAGCCGAAATTAAGAAAGTAATCGTTTGTTTTGAAAACATTGCGTATAGCTTATTCTGGCACACAGCCGGATTTACCTGTGTTGTGGAAACACGATACCCATTGACGTAATCTTTGTAATCCTGATACCTATGTCGACTGAAATTTCGTCTTTTATTGTTAGGCTTGTTTTATTTATAGTTTATTGTTTAATTTTGTGGCTTAGAGTCAAATATAAGACGTACCCGTAGACATTCTCTGCCAGGGGCCAAACAAAAACGAAAATCCAATCACTCGTAGATAGATCTCCTAGATAGTAGATCTCCTAGATTGAATATATACGGCCCTGGCACTAATTGTTACGGTATAAATGACAAGAGGCGCCTCACACGTGATCTAGATGCGGCTGAACTCGACCGGCTGCCGAGGCCTTCCCGACATGCTCTAATACTCGTCTGAATTCACCTCCAGTAGACGCCACATACTCACCTAAGTGCCACTCGTATGCAGAGATACTCAGATACATTACATCCGAGGACACTACACATGAAACACAAGCCGGCACGCGGGAATACTTAAATATTTGAGAAGCTACTTGTGTTTGCGAAAAAACAACATTTATATCCAAACCTCTTGGGCCCAATGGAGCCCGAGGTATGGGCGTGACAAGTTTCCCTAGATCCGTCGGACGGCGATAAATCAAAAATGTGTGAAAGCAAGAAATAAATTGCAAGATAAATTGTTGTAATCGGGGAAGTTTTCTTTTTCTTTTCCGGCGTTTAAAAGTGCATTACGATTATTTTTGTTGGGATTTGGGTCAAAGATAAATATGTGATGAATGAAACAATACTCTTCAGTAGAGTGCTTTTTGGCAATCAAAGTTATACCTCTATATTCTCCTTTTTTACTACCTTCTGCCCATGTACTTTCCTGGCAAACAGACTCAGTACTTGCGAAGACTTAGTATGCTTTATGCATTCTACATAATGACTAAAAAGTATAATAATTACTTTAGTCTAGCACCATCTTTTATGTGCTTGCCTAATCACACTAAGAAACTTACCCTCTTTTATAATGTAGCTTTTCAATGAAGTAACCCCCAAACACCCCCTCACACTTATCCTTTACCCCAATCCTTACATCCCCTTTGTACTTCTGTCACATTTCAGGTCGAGCAGCACGTTTCTCTCGGCACTCGTCCATCGGGTTTCGGCTTTCGGCTTTGGCTGCAGCTGGAGGGGCAGAAAGCGAGTGCCAAATGTAGCACACGTTGAACAAATGGAACTGGTGAGAAGGTTGCCGTATTCCTTGACTGTTTTGCATCCCTAATAATGATTACTAAGCAGGACCTGGTAGAGAAAGTCAGGTACTCGCTTCAAGTGAAACACTAATAATTTGGGATAAAGTTGTCTGAGATGATATGATTATTGTTTCATTCAAAGGTGTTACAATCTGACTAACATCTAAGGAGAATGTAATACTTATCTTCTTCCTATTGTTTGTGAGAAAAACAACAATAAAATTATCTAACTGTATGTCTGGGTTTTCCTTAATTTATAATACATAAAATTATCAGTCAAAATATCTAACTCAAACGTACTTAGCTCAAATTCAACAGTAAGTCTGCATTTTCTTGCGAAACGAAAAGAAAATATGAATACAATAGAAAAGGTTTCAGAATAAGTCTGCAGGTAACGTTTGTGCACTAACGACACCCCAGCCCTTTACCTCAGTGTGGCAAAAAGCAAAGGATTATGATTTCGCAACCGCCATCGCCATACAATTTTCCTTTTACAGCCTTTGAGAGAGAACTCGTTAGATTAATATGTACGGGTAATACGGCATTATTGTGAATTACGTAAAATGCCAATTAGTTTTTTTTTTAATGTTCTTTAGTTGATTTTGCTTGTAAACTCTGGATAAATTATTTTATAAGTGTGTGATTATCTAGTATTGTTAATGTTTTGCTTAATATAAATTGGAAAACCTTGTATTTTTTTACACTTTGGCTGTCAGGTACTATGTCAGGCTATTTCAAAGGAAAACAACATTATTTATGGCACATTCCTAATTTTATGTGCGTTTTATTAATTTTATCATGCCTATGTCTCAATCTTTTGTCAAAAATGTAATTGATTTAACTGTTTGCTATGCTACAATAATTTAAGCATGAACTTTAGTCTTATCTCGCATGTATTATTAACAATTGGTTGTTTATACTGTACCATTAAATGATTAAGAACTTTTCCTTAAATAAATTACACGTTTCAACACAACAACAAGAGTTTTTTATTTAATTCCCCATACTTAAAGGTACATTAGTCATCATAAATCGCAGTAAATCTTACGAAGGAAAGCGTAACTTCCTCTCTGCAGGCGTTTATATCTGATTGAACTTTATTCTCCTTGCATTGTTTATTTCGTTTATTTACGAGTATCTTGCGGCCATGCTGAATATTTCTCTTTCATTAATGAACTTAATAAATTCATGGCGAGAGATTGGTCACTTAAGAATTCATTTGCGCAAAATTTTTAATGATGGTCTTGGTAGTTACGACTCAGCTCAGAAATCTGACAAATAAAAGTTTAAAAGGGTTAAAATCTAGTCAAAGAAACTTAGTTCGTTAATCCCAGGTCGGTTTCCGGTCCAGGATATTTAATAAATCCTTGCTGACTAAAGCTTCGACTTCATAATAGATCTCAAAATGTCAAAGTCTTTCTGTTCCTTTTGAAGCCGGCAGCTCTAGCAAATTTCACCAGACATTGTCGAGATCCAGATTTAAATGAAGGAAAACTAAAAAAGCCAGTAAATGCGAGTTCCTAATTATAGCCTTTCATAGAGCAGGCTCGTTTCTCTCTCTCGTTAGCCACTTTTGTACTTGTCAGTGGCCCTTTTGTGCAGTGCATAGATTATAAATGATTTCATACGTGGCAAGCGCGGGTTAATTTGCGTGCTCTATGGCGGGAACTTTGAATGAGGAACATAATTATGGCATTCATCTTAGCGGTTAATGAACGATATTATTAGAGGGGGCGTCTGCGTTCCAACTTGTTGAGACTTTATTTCCTTATGCATCTAACGTTAAAAAAATATGAACGAAGGAATTTAAGAAATGAAAAAAAGGACCAGTTTTCTAAGTATGCCATTTTCATTACAAAAAAAGTACATATTTGAGCAGTTGTGGTCGGAGGGGCCATCAGTGCGAGAGTGAAATGGCTCGTCCCGTGGCTGATGAGATTTTTAACGAGCACCGAACGTCCACACTGGCGGAAAACGTCCAATTAATTTGTAACATCTATTTATATTGGCAATTTTATTTTCTGTTTCCTCTTGCCTTAATTGTGTTTGAATGTTGTAATACGTTTTACGTTTGGCTCGGTTTTTGATGGATCTTTTTTGGAGCTTCTAGGTAATGCTATTTTAGGTATTCTGGCCTCATGATTTTTAAGCGATGTGAGTCTGCTGTTTTCTTTATTGCATTGTTCCACTTTTGCAAAACTGCTTTATCGATTGAGGCGAAATTAGTCTCCATGGCAGGATGATCCTAGAAATAATTATTATAAGCTTTGTTTTTATTATCAGGATAAGCGAAGTAGTTTCTCCGGGATGCATAGCTGTAACCACAAAAAAAAACTTTTAGCATTACATTTTTCCTTCCAATTCTAGATAAAAAAAAATACTTACCCTGTCTATCCTAACTGCATTTTTCACCATAACCTGATATTTTCGTCCACAAACTACGCCCACACCGTTGATGGATTATAGTGTAGTGGGGTCACTCCCGTCAGTACATGTCAGAGGTGAATTGTAAACGAATTACGATGCCGTCAGCATGAGCGATCGATACCCAAGTTTGGACGTGATTTTGACATGAAAATGTTATGCTGTTGACATGTTGGGATTATAAAAGGACATAAGTAAAAATTTCTAGTGATATAGTCTTTAGGAAACCACCTTACCAACTTTTAATAGACCAGCTTTAGCGGGAATCTGATTTTGAAATTTTGAATTTGAATCCGAATTTCTATTTTCTTCATAAGTGTTGAAGGTTGCATGTCAAAGAAGGTTGTATGTATTCCATGTCGCTACAAGTCATATTAAACATGGTGTAATTTTTTTTGAGAATATTTGTGTTTTAAAATGCTTATTGGTGTTAATAACAAAAAAAGTTTTTTGAAACACGTGTCAAACGTTTGTTTAACTTTTTTATACAAAAACTGACGATGTAGGTATGTGTGTGTGTGACTGTAAAAATGTCGATAGTTATCATATGACAGTTTTGAGTTCTATAGTTTTTTTTTATAGGTAAATGTTTTCTTGACTTTCACACTTCTTCTCATGTCTCATGCTAACAAAACCTGTAATTTTAATAGAGCAATTATAAAGTTTGTCAGCATGACGAAATACAGTATTTCAAGTTTACAATATAATTATAATTTGTAATCCATGATGATACGCAATTTGAAATCACTGTCATCAATTACACGCTATTGATGACAGATTAATTACGTACCTATCCTAGTCAATTATTATTATATGTTTTGTTTGTAAACTCCCACTATTGTTACCACATGTGGAATTATCTAATTTCTTAATGCGTTTGTTGCGTGCTCCTTTAAATATTACCTAAGTATTTTCATACAGTTTACTAGGTTTTGAATATGACTATCTGAAATCATACTGCACAACTTGAGGTTGATTGATGCTTTTTACTTTTCAGTCTGGGAAGGTTGACTATGAAGGAAATTATGAATTAGGCAAAAAATAAGCTCATTATCAAATTATTGTATTTATTATACTTATCAGAAATGTTAAATGAATGAATTTGTAATCAAGAGAGATGTTCTATACAATCTATACGGATCTTAACTGCATTTCAAGTTACTACTTCTATATAAATATTTCCTACACAAGTATCTATTTACATGAAGTTTTTTTTTCATGCGGATGTTATTAGGTCAAACGCCTTATGTAATATGTAGGTATTTATTAGGGGCGGCGTACACATGCCAATCACGCAGCGGTTTTACAGATTTCCCTGGTGAACGTTAAAGTGTAATGGCCAGTGTACACCTGGACTTATCAGGTTTTTAAACTTCTCTTTCTAGTAAAGGTGAATTAAGAGATTGTTTTTGGGAAATCTGAAAAGAAGTGACCCTGAAGACATATAAAATGCAATTTTCTAATCACAATTATACTAATGTATTTTTCTCAGGTTCTTTCTTCTTAAAATACCGAAATACACCATTTCAACAATAATAAACGGCTAAACACACAAAATATCCACACTAATATCTTCAATCTAACTATATTTCTTGTTCCAACTATATCTAGCATTACGCTGCAATAACCTAACCAACACACCCAAAAATCAACCTTACCACATTACCTTAAATTCCATTTTCGCACACTGAAAGAAAAGAGCCACTTAAGTTACATCAAACGCAATGGAAAATAAGCTCTATTTTAATGTGATAGGGTTGATATTCGTGTGGGTTGATGATAGAGGCTTAGAGGCCTGATTGCTTCTGGCTCCGGAAATGAGTAGGAACCTCGATGGGATGCCATGATAGTCCAGAGAAGGTACCGTGAATTCACGGGATTAGTCCACTGATAGCGCTTGGTGTAAACTGTGGGTTTAGTGTGTGTTAGTATAAATATTTTAAGTATAGGTAACACTTACCTATTTCTGTCCTGGAATTGTAAGTACATGGATTAATATTTATTAATAGAATTGTATCTACACGCATGTTCTGAGCTAGTTTAAGTTTTATCATTCGGTCACTAAAAAACTGCTGACAGAAATATCTATAAAGAAAGCTGAGAGTGAGTTTTTGTATGTTTACAAAAAAAAAACAATGAAACATTCATGGCAATAAATAACCCGAAAAACTCGACCACATTTTTACTCAAAAACCTTCAAAACCTCTTCATTCTACCACCTAAATCTAAACTCCTACAAATAAACACCAACTAAATAACTTTATAACAAGCTACCACATAACATGGTGTTATTTAGCTAAAAACTGCAAGTGTTGGGCGAGAGGGCGGGCGGATGCGCTGGGCGGGCGGCTTCCGCCCAGATCACCAGGGGAGATAGTCTATAAGCACTTACGTACGTAATGCTTGTATTTTGTGGTAGTTATTGAAATGGGAATATATTTTTGGTATTATGATGACGAAACGGTATATGTCTAAGGCAATTTTAGTAGGAATTGTTTTAAACTTGTCGGAGTTTAAATTAAGTTACAGTTTTAGCTTAAGCAAAAGCATAAATGAAAACCGTATTCTTTCGATTTATGTTTCAGAATTTATTAATTAATTTTCTTCAAAAATAATTCACATATCATCTGTGCTAACTTCGTCGTCCATAACATTAGCGTGAAACGAATTATGTATGCAATACATGCCTTCCAGAACAATTTTGTTATAAAAAAAAAATACAGCAAACCCTTTTCAATTAGAAAAAAATGCAATCTCCAATCCCATAAGCTGTCGTTCCAACAAATAATATCTGTGATTTCCGAACGCTTTGAACTGTGACGGAGGCTCCTAGACACGTGACTTGGTTATTAATAAGTTCGGGAGCACGTGCTTACTCCCACTCCTGGACTGGGTACCCATGAAGAAACAAAATCACTAGCGGAGGTGCCATAACGGAAAATCTCCTAAGAAAGTAGCGCCCCAAAATTCGGGTGAGCGGCGGACGAGGAACGTTACTGTCTTCGCCTTTCATGGAATATATATACGCATTATGTACGTATAATACCTCCTTTACAAATATCCAAGTTTTATACCTACTTCAATCATTCGTCAAACATTCAATCATTCAATGTTCACTTCACTCGTACATTCTTTCATTCGAAATATAACAGTCGTTAAGGATACATACATGTCTTTTCTTTGTCTCATCTGCACCCATATCTAACAGCCTTTATACGCTTTTTTTGGATCCGACCATTTTTTGTTATACCAAAAATCGGTAACAGATGGCTCAAAGAACCTGAACGCCTCGTCGGAACACTCGTAACTGATCGTTTTGGTCATGCCTACCTGCATAATGGCATCTCCGCTCATCTCTCTATACTCCGTGGTCCCCCCACTCCTGGCCCAGTCACCCTCTCGGCATTTCATTTACATACGCCACCCGCGCCGCGGCGGACGCATGAAATTTTCAGGAAATAACTGGCAGGTAACGGACGTAAGTTGCAGTAGGCTAGTGAGAAATAAAAAAAGGTACCTATAGGTAAAGGCAGTATTGGAAAAAAATCTGATTGTTGGTCGATTTGAGAGTTTTTTTTGGTTATTTGTTAAAAGTAAACAGACTAAGTTAAGATTAAACTACCTGTAGTTCGATTGCCTATTTGTAAAGTTGTAGTTTAGGTAGGTATTCATTTATAGATACTCCGAGACCAATTAGTGATTTTCTTTATAGAAAAGTTTCTCAAGAGCAATCGGTCAGAGGTATATAAGAGTAGAGCTATTTTTTATTGTCGATAAGGTACAAGGGGTAACAACATTTTATTTATGTCTTGAAACTTCTGAAATTAATAATTCTAAAGCAGTTAAAATTGCTTTACTAACTACCACCTATTTATTTATATCTATGAATATTAAAGATGCTGCATCTTCGAAAGATATGAAATCTGTTTACTATTTTACCAGTAATTAAACATATTAATGGGGCAAGAAATGAGTAATGCAAATGACATTTGGCAAGGAAGTTAATAGTCAACCGTCGGCATTTTGGACGGCAATACGTAAACATGCGTTCTTTTACCTTTTTATATATTATCTTTACTTTGTTGCTATAGTAGTGTAAAACTTTTGCTGAGCGACTAGCTCTCGCTGACTAGCTGGGTCTCGCTATATAGACAAAGTGTCAATGACCAATGCTTTTCCATTTTCCATCGAGTGTTGCTAGTTGGATTAAATAATCAATAGATGATGGCTATTACGGTGCATCCACACATGCCCGGCGGCACTGCCGGCGGCCAAGCCGCCGGCATTTGCCGTATCTCAGCCGCGGCACGCGCGGCTTTTGGTTGCCGGCGGCAGTTTGCTTGCGGCTTCGATACGGAGTGGTAATTTGCCGGCAACCGCCGTTGCCAGCGGCCTGCATTCAGCGGCAAGGCGGTCTGAAACCCGGCGGCATAAGCCGGCGGCATGTGTGGATGCGCCATTATGATGGGTTAACATTTTTCTTTCTCTAAATTCTCATATTATAATAGGCTATTTTAACATGGAACTCAAGGTTGGTGAAGCATCATTCTGAAAGGTTTACTCTGCTAGTCTTGGAAAAATTAAGTTGTTACCTTGGACAATAGTCCAAGAAAATTGAACAACCTAGCTACCGTCCCAATAAAGCTATACGCTCATTCAATTACTACATTATTTAGTCCATTGCTGCTTGAGACCAGCTTTAGCGCACCAGGTTTCAACCATAAAGCGCAATGGTTCGAACTTAAAGGTTCTACTCTTAACGCTTTAAGTAATGTCGCGTTAAATTTTATAGTTATTGGTAATGCACTTGCAGTTGCTCTCAGGGAACTAAAATTACTGGTGCTGCTACCGTAATGGTATTTTATCGACTATTAATGTTATTGTTTTGTAATTCTAGGTAGGATGTTTTACTTATTTGAAGGTATAATTAAGTATATCCTTCTGTGTAAAGCGAGACTAACGGAGATCGCTAAAGTTTCACATACTGTGCACATTATCAAAGCCATTGCAAAAAATAAATATGTACTTATATTTTATTATTTTCCAAATAAAATTGGGATAAGGGCAAGAGGTTGATGATGACGGTTTTATTCTGTGTGCACTGGGAGTGGAAAAAAAAAACTGTAATTCTTACTTTAATTTGTTTATTGTCCGTACTTAAGACTATTTTATACATTTACAACTAAGGTAACTATAGTTTATTTACCCACTATGTTTGACTATGGACACAGCGTGTCCTTTGAGCGCTTGCTCGGAGGTTCATCATAAGATCATAAGGCAGTGATCGCTTTTAAAATAAAAAAGTCAAAGTATCCAGATCTATTGCAATTCGTTTAGTTTTTACCCTTACCGAATACGACCCAATTAGAAGTCGTAATTAAAAAAATAAATAATCAATTATAACTTATTGTTACCTATCTATGTATACTGATACTGACCGAACGTTATTCTGATATGCCAAACATTTTTTTACAAAGTTAAGAATCGTATAGAACAAAACTGATAGTTTCAACACAAGCACTCACACATGGCTACTTCATTTGGTTTGTTAATAAAAGTTATATTTACGTTCCATTTTGCTTTTATACAAGAGGCAAGTTAGATATTAAAGAGATCAGTAGATTCTCAGTTAAAAGGGACACAAATTCTCCCTCAGTAATACAGTTGGTCAGGGTCCGGTTTTCAGGAAACTATCCAAAATTGTAAATAGTTTCGAAAAGTATCCGCGCAGTCGCAGCTGGGCAGACATGAAACAAATGGCGACATCTAGCACGCTACTATGCAATCACACAACAACTAATGACATCTAGTGGAGGGGGCCATCAATCGGACCTCACTTCGCAAATGAAGAAGGTTTCGAAGGAGCAAGGAGAGTCGTTCCACTTAAGACCTTTGTCGTCTCTGTTCCAGAGTTCTAAGCAGTTCTCTTCTTCTCCGTTCTCGTATCTGAAGTTGTTGGGCTCCCCAGCGTTCCAGTTGACGAAGGTCAAAGGTCGGCCGTTCGCCATCCAGAAGAAGCTACCTTCTTCAGCCAAGTCTGTGCCTGATGTCCAGAAGTGCTCGCGGCCGTAACCTGGAAATGCAATGCAAGAGATGTTAATAAAAGTATTTTTTTACTATCTGGCGAAAAAGCGTCCAATTTGCTAGCGTGTTGACATTTTTTATATAAAACTGTGTTGGAATAACAAAAATAAAATAAACAACGTGAATTTGGACATCGTACAATCAATTGGCTTTACAAACGTTCGTTTTGTATGTATGTAAATGCACTCGCACTGCTCGATGTAACTGACAGCCGACTGTCAATTTTTGTTTGCAAATAAAGGACTCACGACCTATCCCAGTTTTATTTTTGTTTATTCAGTGCAATTTGTTGCAACCACAAAATAAAAAAATATAGTAGACCTAATTGGCAGGCAAGTTTTGCATTGATTTTTGAAGTCCCTATCGACATTAAAAACTGTTACCCACCACAACCCTAGTCGATAAAGAGCTCTACTAAACTCAAAAATATTTAATATCTGAGACCATGCATTATTCTAATATTTATAAATATTATGCTGATAGTAAATAAATAGGAATTGACTATTTCCGTAGATACCACAATTATCAGCATTCATCGATTTAAGCCTGCACTAAGTCTATGTAAGGAATATTTGTTAATTGCCGAACCCAAGGAAGGCAGATACATTGAGCATAGCCTGATATAATTACCTGAGTCCTTAACGTACTGCTCCAGCTTGTCGTTCTCCTGCTGCGAGGAGATGGATGCCAGGTGCATGCCGTGGAAGCGGCAGTACTGCTGTGCCTTGAACCAGTTCGCCTGAAACGAGGGAAGAGCACATTGAAAACCTTTTGAAAATATTTTGACTTGATAAAACACAAGACTAGGTGACTTTGGTGTTTCAGTCAGGAGTTTACCTACATTTAGTTATGTGTGAATTTATAACCTTGTCTTTTTTATTAAAAAAATAATAAATAACATAGTAATTCATAGCACTATTCTTCGTCAGAATATTTTAAACTAAGTGTCGTTTCGTAGGTAGGAAGCCAAACTAAATAAACCACGAAAAAATACCCCTTTTGGCACATTTTATTGCACATAAAATTCCAAAATCCGAAACCAAAAAAAATGCATATTTATTCAGGAATATTAATGGAACCGTTGAACTTGCAAACTTCGATCCAATGTTACACCGAAATCACTGAATATAATCGCAGGCGCAGCACGGAAGCCGCATACTAACTAGGTTAGCGGCACACGAGGTAAAACCGCGGTTTGCCGACAACGACACGCAGGTTTCTGCGGTTTTGCGTCCAAATCTTAACTAGGATATAAATACTATAGTGAGTTTGAGTTTTTTGATTTTTTTTTTCCTGGTAAAACATCTGAACTGATTGACATATAATCTATACTAATATTATAAAGAAGAAAACTTTGTTTGGTTGTAATGGATAAACTCAAAAACTACTGGACCGATTTTAAATATTCTTTCACCATTGGAAAGCTATATTATCTGCGAGTAACATAGGCTATATTTTATCCCGGTGCGGGCAGTAGCTCCCATGGGAAGCGGGTGAAACCGCGGGAAAACGGCTAGTTTAGTACATAGTCAGGGTTACTTTTTATCGGATTTTAGATTTTAGATGCGGAAAGAAGATCTCTCGGGAGTCGGGAAACGAGTGGAACCGCGGGTAACAGCTATGAAAACATAAATCAATTTGATGAATACTTACTAAACAAATTGTCGTAAAGATCAAAGATGTATCTAGCCCAAGTTAGTGTTTCGCGCCTTTTATGGATGACAGGAATTAGTGTTTGGTGAATTCTGACATCGTATTAGATGTGATGAATAATTACTTGCAGGCAATTACTGAGGTAATTTCAATTTTATTATATCGATAAATAGGTATACTTGGAACAGATTGGTACATTGACCTCTGATGAACTAGTATTAGTACATGTAAGAATTTCTAAAAATATTGCTGTCTTAAGAAGGCGAAGGATAAATATGTACAATGACTTAGCAAAGATTTATTTTTGTAGCAATTTTATCTCTGAAAAAGAAGTCAATGTTCTTTGCTTTTCTTTCGTAAAATACAGCCAGTATTATCAATGCGTTATAAATTGCCAGTATCCGAAGTCACGTATAGAAGGAACCACGTTTTGGACTGGACAGGTGCCATTTACCTGCATTCGTGAGTCTGCGAGCTCATTCCGAATTCAAAATGCAGCCTAGATCTTCAGTTGTTTATTACGTTCGAAGTTTAAAAACCAATGGGCTGTTCGGTTATTTATTTTTATTATCACAGTGAATTTTTATTAGTTCCTTTTAATTTGTTTATGCCCGCGGCCATGTTTTTTTTTGTATAGTGTTACGTAGTAAGATTATTACTCATACTTTTCGACGGACTCGATGAATTATGTTCAGAAAAAATGTGATTGGCGAAAGTTGTACGGTTGAAAGCAAAAGTTTGCGGTGGTATTAATTTAAAGTATGTATATTATTATGAGAGAGTCATGTTAGGACTCTAATTAGTCTATGCTTGTAACCGGATGAGGTGTTAATAGTTCTCAGTGTTTGTGATACAAGTTATACCTAGTTTTTTTTGTTTGATTACCGGTAATTGTGGGCTAATCGATTGTTATTTTGTAACACATGTCTATAGGAAATTAACTACTATTTTATACTTATTAATTCGAAAGTAATGCTATCTCTTCGCTCAAGATGGTGATGATGAAGAAAACCGCAAGATATCAATAGTCTCATTTAGTATTAAAAGATTGTCAGCTTTCTAGCTTCATATTTTAAAAAATCCTGATTGCATAAATAAATTATGCAACTATGTTTCCTATCACTTCTACGTCATTAAGTCTGAATTATTATTTGTATTTTATTAAATAAGATTAATATTACCATTTGTACTACAATCATTCACTACTATGAACGGGCGTGACACGGAATGCATTAGTAAGATTAATTGCCCACGTGGGATAAAACAATGAACACAGGTGTGTGTGTGAGAATGTACCTACATATGTACTATGGACCAATGCATGAATCACTTTGTAGAAAAATTGTTTGAAACTGTCAAAACAATAAAGAATTATCTTCTTTACACTGAATGCCAAATTTCGACCTTATTGCATTTGATTGTCTCAACGAAACTTACGGTGGGTCATTAATGTCATTGGTTGATAGTACAAATGTATTTATGTATGTTTGTGTGTGTGTGTATGTTTGGCCTTATGAAACGAGACCCACTTTCTCTGGTGTGGGATTATATGAAGATGCAGCTAGTGAGGGTTCTGCACTTAACATAGTTTACACTTATGATGTAATACATACATAGGATATTAGCGTCAAGTGTATTGTAAATACTAAATACTACGTTTGTTTTGTTGGGTGTTTGTTGTTTTTGGCTTGTACTATTGTTGTGTAATTACAAATATGTTTACGTTCGAGTGTATTATAGTTCCTATAAGACGTAATTTTTGCGTAAGCAGTCATTTGTTTCTTGAATCTTAGATATTGTATTAAAGGTACAATGACATGATGAATGACAAGTAACAGAAATTACATCGTGACACAATATTACATGTAATTATCTCACAAATTAACACAATTACCACTAAGAGTGTAAAAATCCCATTATAAGACTAGACATAATAATTGCGGAAGATAACGTTAACAGACAATTGTTAGGAAGCCAGAATTCGGCTACATAATCTGGGCGTTTTACAAAATGCGAGAATTTTGAAGATTACCGTAATACGAATAATACGATGCGTCAACGTAAGATTTAGAATGAGAAACATGATACAAAACATTTCAACAATAAATGTTATTTGAAAGAAAATTTGAAGAGTGGTGAATTTTACACTATTACGAATGCCACATATTTGCCATAAAACACCTGTGACAGTGATTACGTTAGAAACTGGTCTCCATCGACGCATGGAGGTATCTGTAATCGGATTGTGGACGTCAGAGCTGCACAGAGCTGACCATCGCGTCATGAGGAATGTACAGTCAACTTCAGGTCAGTGGTAACAGTTTTATAGGAAAATCGTACTTATTACTATTGAGTTAAGGTGCATGACAGTTACCACTGATGTGCAGTCTACCGTACAGTCACAGCTGTACCATAACTTTGCATAGATAGGGCGTAGAAATCTAAGTTAAATGAGAGAAAAATATATGTTCCTACAGTTAATGGAAATCATTTTTCCATGACGTTTTTATGGACAATTTGACGTTCTTCGGGCTCTTAAGGATTAGATGCCAAACATTTTACTGGTATGTATTTAGTTTCTTATGTATGATTAATATTCAGTATTTTATAATTTTTTAATTGTTTTCAGTTACCCATAAAGGCAAGGCATGCAACTTGCAAAGCATGCATATATGATGCCACCATGCTTTGCTTGCATCACCCAAAGGCACACTGGAAGGCAAAATATGCCAACAAAGTCTGATTTAAAATTGATAGTGAAATAGCCGCTACCACACTGATGGATAAATAATGAATCTAATAGCAAAGCAGGTCGGAAACTTTGTAATATGTAATGACCATGTTACCAAATATCATTCAGTTAAGAGCACACTACAAACTTTTAGACGGCCGATAGTTGTTGTGGGCACATAAATCAGAATGAAGAGGAATGGAATACGCACATTACAATGCTCTGTTATTCAGCCGGTATCAGACCGACTGGAAGCCGACCCCAACATGATTGGGAAAAGGCTCGGAGGATGATGATATCAGACCGACTGAAAAATTTGACTGATTAAACAATTTTCTTGATTTTTTTTCCTTTATCGGCAAATTGTCAGCCGACTGTTTTTTCTGAAGTGTATCTGTGTCTAACCCATAAAATTAAATAATGTCCCCCTTGAAATATTGACGATGAATTTGGACAGGATCTGGAATTAGGTCCGTTTTATTCATAGAGTTGGTACTATAAAACTTTCATGCTATGGTCATTGGAGGTAACAGATCATGCTTTGTGTTTATTTTTTATCAAACTGAACAAATATGTTAAAAAGTTATTACCAGAACATATCTACTTACTTGAGAAAGATTTAAAGGAAGATTATGGTTATGATTAGATAGATATTTAAGGAACATAATTTAACGTATGCTGCAGTATCATAGAATGTTCTTATGTTTTGTGTACTGAGTACATTTTGTGAAGCTGTATGTAAATCCCTTTAAGTAGAGGTCTACAGCTTAAATCACATACAAGTGAATACTAAGGTAGTCCCACCAGTTCTGATTGCAAAAATTCACCAAGAGTCATAAGCATAACATATCTTACATTGTCTGTTTATCCTACGTTATTTAAATATCCTCAGTTAAAAGGAAGCAATTCAGTATTATAAAAGTCGAAACATAGTAGTTAAATGTAATTACTATTCATTTACAACTCGTTACTTGCCTAGTTTATTTCGTACGAGCATATTTATTACCTATATTATCACGATGTATATTTCAGAACGAGGAAAATTTAGTGGCCGTGCTTCGTGCGGAAACTCAAAAGCTTTCCTAGTAAAATTGCGGAGTTTACAATAAAATTCTGCCAACCATGTTGCGTGGACGTTTTCACATTTACATTACAAAGTACAATACAATTGTACAAGTAATAAGGTACTTAATACTTATGGCGTTTTATCGACTTGCGGCTTTTGTTTAAAATCACGTAGAAGTTAGTATTAAGTGAGTATGAAGAAATCGACGAGGCTCAAACTTAGAAAGCGTTACAAGATTTCAATGTGCATCAATCTAATTTTGTCCTAATAAGTACTTAATAAATTAGCTTAAACTAACTTGAACATCCGGTTAGACTGGAAGCCGACCCCAACATAGTTGGGAAAAAGGCTCGGAGGATGATAACTTGAAGTGTGAGGTTTGCTTAATTTTAATTTGATATTTAATCACAATGTAGTTTTATAATATGTATTAAATGCCAAGTGTAAGCACCTCATATGTCCCAACCCTCAAGAGCTTGGTGCAAATTACAACGTAATGGCCGCCAGGCGTCTGCAACCGGCTAATAAGAAATGCGGTGTGACTCCATATGTAATCCCCACAGATTCCACACTTTTTATACTGGTCGTATTATGCAATACATGACGTATTTACAATTTAGATGTTCCAAAACCGGTATCGGTGTCTCATGTTTCACTTTTTAAGGCAAGGATGTCACTCAATTCTTTGTTGTAAAAAGTTCGGTTTCTGCTATCGTAATCAGATAATTATCTGGTATGTATTTTATAATTGTTATTGCACAGCGTTTAATGTTTATTACGTATGTTCGTTCACATCGTAAAGAATTTCGTGGTGTCACTAAATTTTGAAATTTTGCGTACGCAATTTTTTTGGTGAAACGAATCATGCCGCATGAGGAAAACAAAGAAGGTAACCAAATTGATTCCAATTTACTTTGTGGTTGTATTCGCAATCGTAAATAATAGGCTCTGTTTCATAATAGAAGAATGCTTGCATTTAGCCGTATTTGTTGTAATGCCAGCAATTTCCGTTTAAATTAAATTCTCACCTGTTTAGACACGTCATTCCTTTAAAGGTTTCCCATAATAAGGAAATTCCATACATTACATTTTGGAGTGGACATTAGTAGTTGTTTGTGTAATCAATAGCTGTAATAAAGTTTATAGTGATTGAAAACACCTGCTAAGTACTAACATCGCCTACACGACAAGCTTTTCCCAAAGGTGATGCTGACTTTCGCGGCCTTTAAAAATTGCAGCCAGTACAGTGGCGGATTTACAAACTTGCCGCTAGTAGGCCATTCAATTTTTGCCGCCTCTAATGATTGTAAACTTAATGATATTTCTGTCAGTTACTAGATTATTTTTGCAAAACTCTATGTACCGAAAAGTTTAATGTTAACAAGTTTATATGTCAGCGACTTTGAAGCGTAAAACCTCTGTAACTTTTAAACGGCTCAATCGATTTTCATCAAACATGTCTAAGAACACTCGCTCGTAAAACACCTGTAGTGCAAAAAAAACTTTATTGAAATCGGTTCATTTGTTCGGGTGCTATGATTCAGTGGCGGCGTAGCATCGAGTGGCACCCGGGGCGGCCTACCTATTGAGCACCCCCTCAAAAAAACGACAAATGTAAAAAAAACAATAATTTTGTACCAAAACGAGTAAAAAAAACCGCCGTAAAGTGAAAAAGCCGCGAGCGAAGCGAGAGCGAATTTTTTTAGTTTTGGGACACAAAAATACCTACCCAAACAAGAGTGTAAAAAAGCACTGCAAAGAGAAGAAGCCGCGAGAGTAGCGAGCGCGAAATTTTTGATGTTTGGGACGCAATAATACCTAAAGAAATCAGAAAACAGTCACTGTCAAGTGAAAGGCGCGAGCGTAGCGAGCGCGAAATTTTTTGAGTCTTGGAACACAAAAATACTCCAAAAGTCCTCATAAACAGCTTAGAAATCGTCAGTGTAGGTAGAGCGTCAGTTGTTTTTGCTACTTCGGTGCTTTAACTTTTTGTTAGATTGAGGACTCAAAGAGCGCAGAACAAACCAGGAATGATGAAAAAACCGCGAGCGAAGCGAGCGGATTTTTTATTTTATTTTTATTGAAACGCTATTAGAATATTTTAAAATTCATGATCACGTAAGTACCTAATATATAACAGTTTATTAATTTTGCGTTTATTAATCGTTTATTTATATGTATATGGATTGAGTACTCATATACTAAATTATAAAAAAATTAGGGTCCATAATTGTTACTATTAGGTATGTAGCATTTCAACCTTTTATAACGGACAAACAATAGAACAAAGCTGTCATAGTAAATATTGTTCCAATTAAAAAGACCTATCCAACGATGTATATGACTTTGCTATTGGTGCGGTTTCTCATTACGCCCAAAATCCAGTTGATACAATAAAAGGTTGAAATGCTACATAATAGTAACAATTATGGACCCTAACGGGCACAGCAGGTAGCACTTACAAGACTTACACTTGGTAGTACTTAGATGTTCCTTTAAAAACTTGAGTTATCAATAGATTACTTAGTTCTAACTTTTGCACAGTTTTTGATCTATATCTCAGAACGGACAAACATTTCAGCAAAGCTGTCATAGTAAATGTTGTTCTACATAAAAAGGCCTATCCAATGATATATATGACATTGCTATTGGTGGGGTATACCAATCTGCCCATTGTCCTTTGCCGCCCCTCTAAATCTGCCGCTCTAGGCACTGGCCTACTTGGCCTATTGGTAAATCCGCCACTGAGCCAGTACCTACACTAAAGTGACCAATCAAAGAAACCTCTTTGGTATCTTCGTGCCGTTTCCGCGAAAACTTTAAAAAAGGAACGCAACGTTCTATTCAGCCTGCAATTTAAAAACAAAATTATGACGTAAGTATGTTTTTACAGGCACGCAAAGGTAACAAGCTAATTCAGCCTAGTTTGGCATAAAGCGATAAATCTCTAGTAATCTGTGGTTCAGTACTTTAGTACCCCGAGTACTCGAGAGCCCTGGGGCTGCGGTCAGTCAGCGTTTCCACTACATTTTGCAGTGGACTGCGTTATGTGCGCTCCATTGGCGAGCGGCTAATATCCTGGAAACTGACAAGTTGCTTGAAAATTCATGAGCTTGGAACTCCATTTTTGTTTCGTCTGGCTCTACCGTTTGGGAATACTTTTACGTCATTTTGATTTTAGGCGCAATTTTGATATTTGACTAGTACTGTGTAGGTTTAGGAATTATGATACCTTATCACCTGACTATCTAATGAAAATTGTATAAACTGGATGTATTTTACTACATTGTCATAAAATGATATAAACCAGAGCTTTTCATAACCGTCCAATTTTACAGCTACCCAATAAAACCTTATTTCAGATTGTAAAAATTTTATCGTTTCAACAATTTCATAAAAACAAAGGTGTTATCAATTAATTTATGTGGCAAGCTGCATTTACATTTTAACCGTGCAACACTGGGCTATTTATAGTACGGCATAACATGAATGTAAGTGCTATTGTTGGTCTGGCAGTCAGTTTACGACCGGGCCAAACTTAATGGTCCTTGAGCCGGTACACGGTACCATTTGTCTATGTTTAAGCGGTATACCTATGTGGATATTTTTGTGCTTTTACTATGAGCTAATCAAAGCTTATGTTTATAAATATAGAACGAAATTATATGGGTAGAAAGAAGTCAATAAATCATTCAATTGTAGTTTAGACATGCAAAAGAAAATAAATACCATTCATACACATAACTGTTTTTATCGTAACAATCAATCAACACCACAGATCAAACATTACGAATAAAAATGAAAGTGAACACACCTGTTCTCGACGATAAAAAAATAAGTCGTAATATCTATGGTCGTACAATAAAATGCTCGTCTTTTGCAGTAATAATCCCACATTTATGAGTAATGCGCGCCTGATATTTCTTTTTCCCCTTTTTTTAAACAACCTGAGTCTCTTGGAATGAAATACAGCCCGATAGTCTGTTGGGACCCTATTTTTGTATTGATCGGGAGAGTAAAAACTCCGTCTGGTTTTTCTATTATGTAAAAGTTGCAAGAGGAAAAATAAGGTATTGGAACGTCATAGTTTTTTTTTTCAGAAACTATGCTGATGAAGTTGATGTTACGTCACGTTTTTCATTCAATATTTTAGCGTTAGTTATTTTAGTAACATTGTTCACGGGTATTAATATAATTAATGTGGCTTCGTAATGTAGTTTGCGTTAATTAATTAAATTCATTCAATTATCATTTGACGTCATCATAGAGAAAACATATCTAACCTTTTATTCTTTTTTGGCGAGGCAACTTTATTTTGAAGATGGAATATATGCAAAACATAATATTAAGACCTGTTTGTTCATTGCAAACATAGTTGATGTCATTTCCAACTAACTATTACATGTTAAATGGTCCTAACTTGTGACAAGAGTTGGTACGCAACTTTCCCTTGTCGGCTGTACGGCGGGAAATTAACAGGCGTTACATTCTATTCCTACGTCTATGGTCTAGCCTGCCAGCTGGCCAGCGAAGCTAGAAATGCTATTGTCTATGAAGTTTGAATTAATGAAGAATAGAACACGCGTTTAGGTATTTCTAGTCTATGTAAAAGCAACAGGAAAATAAGCTACGGTTTAATTTATGAGCGATCAATTTTATTGAAAACTGACTTTCTGTGATTTTTTTTTGAAGAAGTTTTGAAAAATAGAGTTAAAAAATATTTTTATAATTTTATCTACGTAAGTCATGGAATTAGATTGTTTTATGTTTATCTTTTTCTACTTGAAAAAGTTACCGAAAAAAAAGTAATAGATTCTCCAGACCAGTACCTTTATGGCTACACACAAGTTACATCAAATCCAAGCCACCTGTGCAACATACATTTTTATAGAAATAGTAGTAATCTTGTACTGACGCGTTAGTCAACTAGTTATTTAGATAGAACTGGTCAGTTATGTCACTGACGGACTGTTGACCCAGTGGAATCTGCGCGATTATGTACTTATTATGTGTTTTCTACTAACATAGAAAAAAACTGGATATTTTTACGCTCTCCGTCTGTATTTTGTATTGTAGTAGACTCTCTTTTGGGGTCAATGAATGACAATAGTAAGTTGTAAAGAACATTTGAAATTAAATTCTTTCAGACGACCAATAAAAAAGTATATGTTAGTCATAAACAGCAAGTTAGACTTTTTGTGGCTGTGTGCGTTTGTATTTGAGTTTGGTTTCACTTTTTAAAGGCTGCCTTATAGTTTGTAAATTAAGTATATTAAAATGTTTTATATTAGGTATATTAAAATGTGAAATAAAATCGAATTAAGCAATGTTTGGGTAATGTAATATCGCGACGGCAACAAAAAAAAACCTATTTTCAGAAAATAAATATGGTTTATCAAACTAACGCAGCCGCCAATATTTTCAAGTTCGTATCTAATCGATTTAAATTGGTTAGATTGTTATGTAAATTGACATCTTTTTTTTGTTGATTTAAAATAGGTTTCATTTTGATTCTCATGTAGCACTGAACTCATTTAAATAAATGTATATTAAAATTTCCGAGGGAAAAGGGAAGGGACATCCTCCTTGAGATTGAATTTAGCTTTAACTAAACTTTAGCTAAACTTTCCTTAAGTTCCTTCAAAAACAAATAGATACGCAATGTAGGCCACTATTAATAAGCAATAACACTCGTAGTAATAAGTAGGCGCGTCTCGTGACGAAAGAGAAAGCTCACTGCGATCTATCAACGCGCCACGCGGTGTTGCGTCATCGTCACTTTCTGCGTATGCGCAGCCCTACGGCTACTGAGTGTTATGACAAATCGATTCAATGGATTTTTGGTTGGACATGTCTCCTAATTAGGCATGATTACTTTGGGTAATTAAAGGGTCTGTCTTTGCAATTAGAAGTTTGTATGACTTTGTTGCGTTTTGATGGTAAACTGTATGACCTCCTTGACATGACAGATGATTTAATAGTTTATTTATTGTCTGCTGTTTATTACACGTTGATTATTACAAATTCTATCTAAACTCTACGAACCCTTTTTAATTGTAAATCCGTCTGTTTGAATACGTACTTCAAAGCTCATCTTTCTATTCATGAAAGTCCTAGAAACTAGAACGCATCAATATTAAACATAGCCAATATTACGTATGCCATCGACAACGAGGACATTAGCGGTATAATAGTATACAAATTATACGCTACCTAAAACTGTTTATAATAGTCTGCCACTATCGTTTCTGCTATACAAAATCTGTGACATAATGCTTACAAAAGTTTTGTTAACAATGAGTTTCCGTGCCTGAAGAAATATCTGGCCAGATGCGAGATGACGAGTCATTCACCGATTGCAAAAGAAAAAAAACCGATGAATAAAACCTTCTTGGAGGTGCAAAACTGGTGATGTTTTTAAAATGATTCATTTTAAAGTTTCTTCATGCTCATGTTTAAGTCCTACTCCACAGGATGTATCGATAAAATTGTCATCAATATGAGTGTGATTTTATCTCTAAATGAGCCGTCCTTAAAAGTGTGAAAGTTTACATAATATGAATTGGTTTTGCTTTTTATTAACTGTCCAACTCATTATTGTGTCACTTCTTTTTTCGCTTGCAACTGCAGCTCTCAGATGCTATCAGTTTAGACTTTATCTAACCGTTAGGGATCAATGCAAGTAATTGTCTTATTCTACAATTTATATAAGAATTAGATTACGTGTTACCTACTCTAATTTGCTATCGTATTATCTTTCGATTCCCTTTCTTTTACCTATACCTTCCTAACCTTCTACAGTCATCCATATTATCCTTATTTCTTTATCATCATCATCATTTATGCAAAGCACCTACAAAGTATGGAACAGATTTCTAGCTACACAGACCCATAACATAAAACTTCAATATTTATGGACTCATAGTCAATTAAATCAAAGCTAGCGATATCTAAACAATGCGGTTATGTCGGTTTGTCTGCGCGAATGTACTGATAATGCATACCTGATACTAAGCACGAAGGTTTTGTTCTAAGGTCATATAGCTTAGTACCTAAGAACAATTCCTAACGCACTGTTAATTTATAATTGTTTATTTATTTTCTTATCATATACATCGTTTGCAAGGACAACGGCTTTTTAATATATTACAACTTCTAGTTATATGTCCGTGATTGAGAATAGTCCTGAAGGAAGATTTCCCGCGCTCGGATAAAAAGTAGTGTTAAGTATTTTTTGTGTGAAGGAGTGACAGAAATTAACAGCCAAAATTTCACTTTTACTTGTGACTTTAAAAGGATCTTACCTTAAAGAATATTCCCAGATAATACTTCTTTTCACCAGACTTGAGTAGAGGCATCGTCCACCGCGTGACGCCTAGCTCATCGTCGTTACAACTCGAACATTCTGCAAAATAGAAAAATACATTTCAAAAACAATTTTATCAAAAGGAAAAAATTAAAAGGTTAAAGAGAATCTCGTATTGAATTGACTGGCTATACAACTTAATTATTCTGAAAAATGCGTTTTGTATCCTCGTACAAAATGACCTAACTTGAATGCCATGATTACATGATCGAATCAAGCTGACAGACAGATTATGAGTATAATATCAATCTAATTAGGATTAGGAAAAAAATATTCAATTTAAAAATTAATATTTTCTTGTGGTTTCGGAATAATGAAATTGATCACATTAAATGAAACCGGAAGCCTTACTTTGAATAACTTTGAATGCTTTTGTAGGCTCATTCAAGACCATAATTTTATCAGTTTGATTGATGAACATGTATTAAAAAAAAATGATCATCAAAAAGGTCAAGTTGAAATATTTTATGATAACCACTTCCTGACTGGTCCCTAACGATGATGTAACAGATTAGCAATTAACCTTAACGATTAAGGCCCATTTATTTGAGTAATGGTGTAAAATAAAATAGCACAATTAAAGGAATCGATTTATAATGACCGTGTTTCGGAGGGCACGTTAAACTGTAGGTCCCAGATGTCATTGAACATCTTTGGCAGTCGTGAAGCTAGTTAGGCTAACAGCCAGTCTTTCAAAGGGGTATTGGGTTGCTCGAGTAACTGGGTTGAGGAGGTCAGATAGGCAGTCGCTCGCTGTAACACACTGGTAGTCAGCTGCACCCGGTTAGACTAGAAGCCGACCCAAACATAAGTAGTTGGGAAAAGGCTCGATAGATGGTGATGATAAAGGAATGGATAAAGCAACGCGATGCGATTTTCGATTTCACCATTCGGCCTTCTCGAGGAGACTATGTGTAATAAAATAATGCGTTTAGGTCGTCCGAAATTACGCGAAGCCATATAATGGTCCGTTAATGGGACCGTTTATGGAAACTTGTTATAATGATAATAATGTAGTAATGCTGAGAGTTACGTACGATGATACAAGCAGACTAATAAGGTAGAAAGCGCGCGGGAATTATTTCTGTTGTTACGAATTTGTGTGTTGCGTAATGTAATGATTGAAGTTTCCATGGAAGACGATGAGCAAGTGTAATCACTTTGTTGGTTGATGTGGAACACGTTACACTGGAATCACTTCGAAAGGCACGATAACGTTCCGATGCTACCAAATAAGCAGCTGATTGTTTATCAATAATGGAATAAATCGACTCGTACGCCGATGCGGTCGGCATCACGTTTTTGCTCCAGTTTTTGCCCGCTCTAAGTGAGACTTTTTTTTTCAAATAAAAGAATTGGCGATTTGGTGAAACTCGAGCAAAAACTATTTTTGAACAGAGTTCAGTGTTACGCTTTCAGGATCTATGTGCTGTAGGCGAATAGCCAATGTCATTGTGATTTAAAAAATAACTTAATTTGCATGGACCGATTAAGAACTCTGTGGTCAATTGAAGATAAAATAAGTGTGCAGTGAGGAGGTATACTTGTATATTTTAAAGAGAACATGAATAAAGCAGAAGCTAATAACTAACCAAACTAGAAACATCGGTAACTCAACTTTAAGCGAGTCATTCATAAAATCTACTAGCAGTTTATGTGGGAAGCCCCTTATTTTACTTGCTGTTAAATACGATCAACCTTTTGAATAGCGTCGTTTCAATAATCTTAGCAAATTATCACTTAAGTACACAGCATTCTTAATAAATGGGATAACTGCTTAGTCTTGAATTTTGTGTGATATTCGTTGGTACAGTCAAGCACATTACATAAAGAAAAACAGTTTTTGTCACGTGAAGTATTTATGATCATAATATCTGTTTAGCACTTCTGCTTTCTAAGTGAAGAATGTTTACCAGTATATCAATACTGAAAAAAAAAACACTAGATAGGTACAACATGATGTTTGCAAAAGCACGTGCTGTTTAGTTTGAATAAATTGTAGAGCATAACTTTGAAATTATAAGAGAAACAATTATAAGAACATCAGATACAAATTGCACATAAATTACCTTACCTACACCTTCGATATTATTTACTCACAGCATCTTATGAGGCTACGTAGTTCATGTTTCCATTTGGAAATGCTATTTCAACACCAAAAAAATAGAATCAGACTCTTTATATAAGCTGTCATCTTTCATGATACGCGTATATTCGGCTGACTGTACACAACATTGCACGGACCACAGCGTACGCCTCATTACGTTTCTTCATGACATTTAATAGATCCACAAGTTTGTGTGAAGAAACTGCGTTTGCACCACAAAGGTCAACGATGTAACCGATTCCTTTTACAATATTATCAATACAAACATTAAGATCGTTAAAAGTTGTTTGGACTCAACTTTAGAAGTCAGTGGGTATTTATTTTAGCACTATACTGAATCACTAGTGTAAGATGCAGTGTAGATTATAAAATGATGCGTAGGTATACCCAAGTTGCTTCATGTTTTGCAACCTGTCACTCAGTATGTGGTCAGTCAGGCTATGTATATTTCTTTATTGGAATTTCATTTTAATTGACTTGGCATTATCTAGAGGTACAGGTAAACAAAATGCAGCTTATAGAAAAATATGTGTCAATGTCAATGTGTGGTTTTCTGCGTTTACGAAAGAAGACCTACTCCCCTCATTGTGAGAGTTTCGTTCACTGAACAGTCATCATGCAAATATTAATTGTTACCTGCAATTGCGTCACGTCTCGAGAGTTAAAATAATATGTTATGAGAACGCATCTCGAATAAAATAATCGATTCGATAAAACAATGCGATTTCTTCATGAAATATGAGTCACATTGTTCTCATGCGCGTGTTGGTATTTTGGTTATACTTAAATCGAATTTCCAATTATTCACGGACATCGAAAGTAATTGTGTATTTCGATAACATAACATCATTGTCATTTGTTCACAGATGATTCAACTGGAGAATTAAATCCGGGTCATTGGAAACAATCTTTGGTAATGATTTGTTTATGATTTTAAGAATTATAACCACAGTTTTCTGTAGTAGATTTTTTGCTATCAAGTGTACTTCATCAAATGAGTTCTTATAATCAGATACACATGAATGTTTCTAGGATACATTTTAAAGAGATATTTTTTTTAAACACAATATTACCTGCTTTGTTCAAGCCATTTCCCAAGCTGTTTCCGAGGGGGCTCTGATAGCTGACAGTCGCCGTGTGTCCGATCCACGACATCATCAGGACGAAGCCGCACAAAACTTGCTTTTGCCACATTTTAGCTGATCACTTCGGTACACACTTCAGTCGAATACTTGCTCACTACTGCGAAGACTACTAACTTCGTCAGTTCCACTTGCCCTAATGAGGTGACCTTTAATTATTGTTGGAACATTAAATAACTAGTTCTATCCACCGTAATGCCTTCCTGCAATAACCCAGTAAACATTCCTATACGGATTGCTGACTTATAAAATTATGGCAAAGGTATTTTGTCGGTAATTCTCGTTATCTAATTAATGATGGAATATTAATTATGTATGAAACAGTTTCCGGCCCTAGATGGTATTTGGGCCTTCCTCCATATTTGGATGATGGCATAATGGTTTCAAGGATACACACATGATGTTGCATTAGATTAGAACATTTCCTATATGGAAGGGGATTTACATATTCATATATTTTCCATCGGAAGATGATCCATAAAATAACACGGAGGTAAGTATTATTTTTGCTTGAGTAAAGAGTAAAGTTTGAGCTAAAATTCGTACGTTTTGAATGCTAAGCAATATGCGGAAGGTTGTCTAGTTTCAAGCTTTCATTTTTTAATATCAGCATTCAAGTTGTCACGTAACGTCGGACACCACTTTCTGACTTCCTAATTTATCGAATTAGATGTTTCTAATTTCTTATATTGAAGACTAGTTGCTTCTCTATGAACATAAAGCATTCAAGGAAAATGTTGCTACAAGATTTTTTTTTCGTTTGAGACCGGTGCATTACCTAATAGGTTTTCATAGCGCTGATATTGTGCATCATTGGCGATATTTCCGAAAAAAGTATGAAAAGATTATATACTCCTAAACTCACTCTGAAAATAAGATTTTGATTTATTCGAGTAAATTGCGTTCAACAACATTCCAAAGTCTAGATTGCCCTGTTCAGATGATAAATGACTCAAATCCGTAGGATGCAACATTAAACCAGGGTAATCTAACGCACTCGCGTGTTTGCAATATTTCCATTGCATTGTGCAAGTAAAACATTGCTTCTCATTTATGTAATAACATAATTATCCATATTATGTACTATTTAAAATGGTATTTGTGAAACATTTCGTGTAAAACTGGGTCTTGGGATCATTATCTCAAAATAATGAAGAGCTTGTGAGCTTGTTGCATTGCCTAATTATTTTTCAGATTTCTCAAGCAGTTTGTTAATTTTATTTTATTTTTCTTCAGCATGTTATTTAGAGTGCTTCAACCATCGGTACTATCCTGCCATATACACATGTGTTTCAAGATGTAGAGGTATAGTTCAAATGAATAAACTACCAAAATAAGCTAGAGACGTATTCAATTATATTTTTAAATTAAATACCGGTAATATAAGTTTTATCTACACAAATGCCACGTAAATTTATATACAGCAAGCTGTTTCATTAATTGGAGTTTCCTTTTTGCATAACTAGTGTTTATATTGAGAATATTTCCTTATTCTGCGAACCATAAATAAAAAGTGAAACTTTTTGCCAGCATATTGTCTGTGGTGATAGCATGCAGGTTTCTAGGCTGTATATATTTTGACCTTTGAAAGTTAAAAGTGCACTAAAATATCAATTGCACGAGAACATAAAAAATGAACAATACGGATATAAAATGTCACCTTTCTAAAGGTTGATTGAGACATAAACTGAATATATTTTTTAACCGACTATTTGACTTTCGAATTCCTTAAAGGATTATAAACATTTGGTGTTGGAACTAAAAAAAACTTGTTGGCAGTATTAAGTATCGTAACATATTATGTCTCATTATTCAGATTATATTAACGCTTCGAGGAATCAAATTACAATATCATTATGTCATACAAGCACGTAGGTAGATAAAGACTACATTTTTTACTTCCATTTTCAGCTAAACAAAAAATAGCCTGGTTTTTACGTAGAATGCAAAATAATCTGAGAAAATATAATCAATTGAAACAACTTTTACGAAGTGCGTCGCGTTTCACATTAATGGATATTCGCGTAAATGTCAGGTGTTATTAAGTACACGGCTGTTGCTATATCAGGGATTACTTCATACATACGTGGAAATACTGATGGATTATATATCTATCATTGATCCTGTCCGTTGCACAAAAACCGCTGTGTTGAAACCACATTTACGTCCATTCAGTTTGATTAATCTAAAGAATTTAACAATTGTTTTATGCTTCCGAAACATTAAAAGAAACAATGGAAATTAATCCACATATCCGCAAACTGGCATTGAATTTAGTCTATTGAATAATTAACATTGAAAACGTAACACGATCAAGATTGCTTATAAAATAATTCTAGGACCTCCAAACGTTACATTCGAGGTGGGTTGCTTGTTCCTGCTTCAGGCTCGGCTTTCATTAATATTTTCGCTTAGTTAAATGAACACCACTGCCGAAGCGGGTGCAGTATTGATTAAATTTCCGTTCCAAGGTGTCCGGAATGAAATTGCGAAATGCATCAGTAATTTATCACGCGGACCGGGACTCTGGCGTCCGGCTTGATTTCATAGGATATCAGTATTTCCTCCAGCTCATCCGTAACCGAGGAGAAACTAAACGGACACTGATTTATTACCTACTTTTATTTATAGCGTAACACAATATTTATCTTCAATATTAATCTGCCATAGAACCATTAAACTTGTATTTCAATTACGATTATTTTATGATATTATTGCTAAAAAATATTTGAAAAATCATAAACATATGTCACTATTGAATGTCAAGGTCAGACTTAAAATAATTAACGTCAGGTAAATACCCGATTAACGAGTTTCTGGGTAGGCCATTTATAGAGAAAATACATTAAAAAAATATTATGCTAACGAGACAACGTAATTCCTAAGTTTGTAAAAATCTTACACCAAAAAATATTCACGTTTTCGCACACACTGACACCTCATTGGCAAGCGGAGACTGAAAGTAACGTTAAAGCTACGATTGTGAAGCCGGAATATGCGCGTGCGCGTCGACGCATGCGCTCTGCGCGGTCGTGCCGGTTCTACTAAGGCGGCTACACAATGATAAAAGCGAAGCCTTTATGCAACCTTCGGATTGAAAGCCACATTTTTGTGGTCAAGCGCGATCTAACGAAGATGGCGCAAACGATCCACCGGTGAAGCTACAACTCAATTGACCTTTCGAAGGTTTGCGTTTTTGAATGGTTATGTAACCCCCGTGGGTCGCCTAAGGTTGTATTCATTTGGAAATAGGTGTGACCTGTAGAATACTTTTTGTTTGTGCTAATTAGGAATAGCGTGCTTGCCACATTTGTTGGAATTCCTTTCAGTTGTATTTCGTCTTTGTTCAGACAAACTTGAATTTTGCATTTTTATTTGGTTATTAATAGGAATAGTTTCAAAAAGTTTTCCGCATTCATTTTGTTATTTGAGATTATTGTTTGATATAATATTAAAAGTGCTACCGGAATTCTAGATCGCATTGTAATCGAGCTGTTTAGACTTAAATTCTGTTATTACAGACTGTATATTTATTTTTAGATCTCTGACTCAGTATCCTTTTGTTTAATTCTTTCCATAAACAAGTGAAGGTCTTAAAGAGGTTCTGATGTAGCCTTTCTATTCTTTCTATACTTTACATACCATATGTACCGATGTACATAATGCATTCTACTATCTTCCCGTTTGGTTTAGTGGGAGCAAGGGCATCTGCCATGTACGGCCTACGTTTCGGGCCGAAATTACTTTTTTTAGGGTTTTCAGAAATTTTCACAAAGCAGCCCAAAAGTACAAAAAAGTATAAGTATAAAAATATATGCGCGTGTATTAGATAGTACGTTAAACTTACGGTCTTGCAACCAATTTATCTTTCATGAGGGCGAAGGAATGGATGGAAAGTGCACCTGTGTCCGGGCGTCCGTATATGCACTAATTATATTGCTACCGCAGCTGGCTCATCTCCTTCAAGATCATCCCTTATTATTATTACCTTGCCTACCACAAAACGCGCCATGACTAATATCAGACGCTATTAAAAAAGGCTGTCTAAAGAAACCTGCATTTTGATGTCATTAACCGACAAAGGGCAAGGTCTAGACCAAAGACCTAGACACAGTACGTCTACCTGTGAAGTTTAATTCTACATATTGCCTTGTAACGTATTGGGCCAATTACTCATTGTACGGAAAGCGTATAGGAGCTTTTTATAACCGGACAAAGAACGTCTTTTAGCATTTACCACGGACCAGCATTAATTTAAGTAGATATAAAAATCTCTATAGCACATATCCACTTTAGTGCCCATTTTCACAGATAATGTAAACGTGCATTTTTTATAAATCAACTGATTAGGGACTTTGAGAACATGAAAATTAAGTGACATATTAAACAGTTTTTTTAAGAAAACTGATGGTGAAAATTCATAGTAAACAGTTGTAGGAAAACTGCACGTTTATGTAGTCGGCGAAAATCGGCTAAAAGAAACAGTTCGTCGGCTTTTTGAAAATGGAATTAACTAATTAATTAAATACACTCTTTTGCAAAAAAAGCGGGCACCTATTCGAAATCTTGGTTTTAAGGACTTCACGTGTGTTTCAAAGGGTTTTAATGACTGTAGTATGTTACTAGCAACAAAAGGGCTAGCCAAGCCTGCGTGAGAGTGTATTCTAAATTAAAATTTTGTAGATTTGCTAAGAAACTGGTGATACCTTGTTTTGGACTAATTCCTGGTAGAAAGTTCATGGGCGTTTTGAAAAGTTTTTGATGTGATTTTCAGAAAACAGATAATGCAGTTTTAATTGATGATTAATGTACCTTTCTGTTACAACAAAACATTTTTGAAAAATTTTGGTATTTGATAAGATTTTCACCTGCTCTAAATGGTCTATGCTGATGATTGGAGGTAATGTTAAGAGTTTCGATATTTTTGCGTAAAGCCTTCTATTGTTTAGATATTGTGCCCACGCGGTTTAAAATAACCCTTTCTCATAAATAAACACAATTTAGAGGAGTATCCATATTTTGGGCTGCGACGAAATCAATTTAAAGTTAGCAGAGCCAGATCAGAACTCGTCTCCTATCACACTTTGACATTTAAAAAATACCAAATTTGGTGATAAATGCAAAAATAACCACATGAAAAATGATGATAAGGGTTAAAACTATCCAAAAAGTCAAATTATTGCCGCGTTGAAGCTCTCGATAACTCCATAGGTGTCGGGTTACTAAACGATGATTTACCTGAAAGGGACTCATGAATTCAAAATGATTTGCCAAACGTATGTTTAAAAAAAAAATGATCAGTTAGCCAATAATTATTGTTATGATTTAAGCAGGAAAGTGCTGTGGATACCAGAAAACCTGGGAGTTACCAGGTTTATTTAATACAATGTCCGTGGGATGAAAACCCACTATTTGAACGCTCAGACTCATAGATCTTTAGAGGTCTACGGGGTTTCCCAAAAGGCGAGGTTATTTAAAAATCAGTGATTACGAGACCTTAAGACCTCGTGCTCACAGTCTATGCGTTATTTTCTGTATTTTGTAGAATTTCAAGATTTTTCAAAATGTCAAAGTCTGATAGGAGCCGACTTGTGAACGGCACTGCTAACTTTAAATTGATTTCGTCGCAGCCCAAAATATGGATACTCCTCTAAATTGTGTTTATTTATGAGAAAGGGTTATTTTAAACCGCGTGGGCACAATATCTAAACAATAGAAGGCTTTACGCAAAAATATCGAAACTCTTAACATTACCACCAATCATCAGCATAGACCATTTAGAGCAGGTGAAAATCTTATCAAATACGCATAATTTTTCAAAAATGTTTTGTTGTAACAGAAAGGTACATTAATCATCAATTAAAACTGCATTATCTGTTTTCTGAAAATCACATCAAAAACTTTTCAAAACGCCCATGAACTTTCTACCAGGAATTAGTCCAAAACAAGGTATCACCAGTTTCTTAGCAAATCTACAAAACTTAAATTTAGAATACACTCTCACGTTTGGCTAGCAGTAACATACTACAGTCATTAAAATCCTTTGAAACACACGTGACGTCCTTAAAACCAAGATTTCGCATAGGTGCCCGCTTTTTTTGCAAAAGAGTTTAATTTAAATGGTCAAAGTAATTAAAGATATTTTAATTAAGTAGCAACTACCATCCATGGAAGATGGTTTTCCATTTATGCATATAGAGTTTACATGAAAATGGTAATTGCTACGATTTAATTTGTTACAACTGCATTAGCCTAAACTCTGTTGTTTTTAAGTTTATTTGTTTTGATTAAGCAGTGACAGTGATAAAATAATATAACGTTTTAAAATACAAGTATACCTAATTTTGTATACATACAAATACCTACATAAGCCATCGACTCGGTAGGATTTTATCCTACAAGTTTTTACCGATCTAGATTAAGTAATAGCAAGTTTTTACCTAAAAAAACATGTTGTAAGACTGAATTCCTCAAATGCTTTTACGAAACTTACGCAGTTCAGACGTTTTACCAGATAATTCTAGTTTTTAACCGATTCCGAAACCTATTTTTATATTTTTTACAAAAATAAACGAAATGAGCTAAAAAAATACAAGAAATTTTGTCAGCGTTCGATAGGATTTTTATTTACAACAGATTTATACATAATTATTCAAATGTTGATTCAAATATAAATATATTTATAAGAGGTATTTACAATTACAACTAAACTTTCTTGAATAAAAGCGAGTGTTTCCCTGAAAAATCACGTTTGACATCATGCACAGTGTCACGACGAGTGTTACGAGTAGGTACCTGACACGCGTGTCCTTATCATAATCTAATGACACTTCCGCGTGGCGTGTCAAGACTTCAATCGTTTATCACACGAGCGCATCGTCCCTGCGCAAATTAAAGAAAGTCGTGGAGCACCAATTTTGGAAGATTATTTTAGAAGGATAATAATTAGGTAATTATATATTTTTTTGTGCAGATTTGACATATTACGTATTTTGTTGCCATGATGACAATAGTAGAAATTACAGCGCGCCCTCCGGTATGGAGGAGAGATTATTCTTCTTAAATAAACAGGTTCTACAAATGTAAAATCTGAAAGATTTTTTCAAACCAGATAGTTCCTTTCTGAAACTGGTGTGTTCAAACCAAACTTAGGTATATACTCTTCATCACCTTTGTAATATTAATAAAGACGTTCATAATTTATCCAACTTTTAGCATCTCGATTCTAAGCAAGTCTCTTACATCAAATTGCTGTTCTAATGAAAGATTAAGATCCCTTCCTCACCCGCTAATCTCTCGCTGATTGTTTCAGAGTTACAAACCCTTGCGACGCAAGATTTGTGAAAACAATCTCGTTTACAATATCTGCTGTTATAAGCGATATAGACACAGTTTAAATATATCCTCTTGTAGACAGTTGTGAAGCTACGCACTAACGTTCGTAACAATGTCACTCACACACACTCAATACTGAAAGCACCGATAGAAACTCGTCAATCCCCATGCGTGAAAGGGGTTTTGGGGGTGCTGTCCTTTTGTAAATTTGAGATGAAAAAGGGCTAAGAACAACTACTTTCAATAGGTAAACGTTTTTGAATTTGACTTAGACATGTGTGTGTCTGACGGCCAGTTTCTTCATCAAAAGTTAAAGTTAAAGTAATGTCTAAAGTAAAAGTAACGGTCAAATTCGTTTTTTCAAGGCTAACGTGACAGCAAAACTAATAGAAAAATTGAATTTAACCGTTACTTTTACTTTAGACATTACTTTAGCCATAACTTTAACTTTTGATGAAGAAACTGGCCGTAAGTGACATTTTTACGAACTTTAATAGGTAGCTTCACAGCTGTTTAAAAGAGAATATATCTTAACTGTGAGAGATATGAAACCAGCTGGTTGGCTCCGAAACAAATGAATCGCACGAGGGCGTTACTATGGTTTCATGGGGTGCATAACAGCCGCCATTTCAAACAGCAGATTGCACACATACGGAGTAACATAACCGAATATCGTAATATCTTAGCTTTTTAGTGTGAAAGGTAAAAAGGAAATACAAAATTAATAAAGTACACTGTTGATACACATATACGGGGAAACTTTTTTTTATATGTTTGTTTGTTTGTACTCTCTTAAGGATCCGAAAACCCTGAACATATTTGAAAAATTCTTTAACTGTTAGAAAAGTACGATCTTCCCGAGCAACATATACAGTAGTTCCCACAGTAATTTGTAGTTTAAAAAAGAGAAGACCCTTAACCACGAAGAAACCAAACTGCGAGCAGCGAGTAAGAAATTGAAAATCCTGGAAAACCACAGAGCATTTCGCGTTCATTAGTCGCTTGGGAGTACTAAACTAACAAGTCCGTCTACGTGGAACTTCAGTAAATTGTACGTAAATGTAAAAATATAAGTTTTAAAGCTAAAAACTTATAGTGAGCGGTCGATAGTAAGGTATGTGGATTTGAATCGCAGAACATCGGACCGAATGGCCGACGATCTTCGCGCCCTTGACTTTTAAAAACAGCATGTAATTACAACGAGAAGTGTTGTAAGCTGCGTATTATATTTTGGATTGCCGTGGAATCTTTGTGAGAATTTTTATTTGATAGCTTCTTGTTGGGTAAGCTCAGTTTTGAAACAATTGGAGAAAGCATTTATACGATAAGTTGCTATGTCGATATCAACATAACCCTTGTTTAGTTAAAAGTATTTCAGTATAAATATTTATTTACTGCGTAGAGTTACGCTAAAAGCAAACCTTTTAAAAAATCTGCAACCTCTAGGATAACACACGAACATTTGGACAAGTGCCAACGAAATTCGTTCATAATTCATAATTTTTCAAAAGAGCCTTTGCCGGTTCGCGAGCTTTTTAATTTTTCATGCGTCATTCGGAGCACAAAAAGTATTCGGTCCCGGGTGGTTGAATAGGCAACCTGGCAACCTGATATTGTGTGCAGAATGCATGAAGGCGGTATATCGAAGGCCGACGATACTGGCTAGTTCAAATGTCACTATGCGAACTGGCTGGTCCGGATGGTCCATTGGCACACGAACACGTATAAATTATAACTATGCATTCCGAATTTGAATATTCAACGTTGATGGCATTTTTGCTCAATGATATAGATGCCAATAAAATTCGCTGCGGATTAGTCATTCGGCAGAAGTCGGATAAAGTCATGTTTTATCTTTTTTGGACAACAAATTATATTTAGTTACCTAAAATACATGTGTATAATCTATGTAGGTACCTACATTTAAAATCAATTCTATTGAATAGTTTTTATTGTTTTTAAACAAAAGATACACGTGACTTAAATCACATATGGACCTACAAGTATCTCCAAAAGTTGTCTTACCATTTTTGATTCACTGGTATTAACATAATATGTCCTCTAACACTTCGGAATGCATTTTAGCATACAAACATTTTATTTTAGATCATTCTTGATTCCTTGATAGCTCAGAATATCTGTGCAATATCGCAACGTATTTAATTAATGAGATTCTCACAGGCTCTTGAAGCCAGTCAGCAAAAAACGTATCCTTGTGTTGTGGTCGGAAACAGGGCGGATCGTTACATGTATCCATAAATAAGAACATTGACAGTACAATGAAAGACTGAACATCGTCGAGTCATTGTTGCGGAGGATAAAAAAGTCAATTTCAATAAGCCAAGAGGAAATGCAGATTTGTAAAGGTCGGAGTATACACAGAGTATGTGCAGATGGTTTTAATTCATAAATGTAACTGCTTGCTTATTTCTGAAAGGATATGATGTCCTCCTAGCCGATTATCGGCTACGGCGGCTGTTCTCATGTAAGGAGATTAGCCAACTACGCAGGACATATTATAGTGCACGAGCATTTGCGCAGACACAAGTGCACTCCCTATTCCTTCACTCTCATAGTCCGATGGGACGGTAATCCGACACGACCGGAGAGAGATCAGGCGCAGGACCGACATTTACGTGCTCTCCGATGCACGGGTGAATCAATCACCAGCTCCCAGGCTCCGGGCTGCTTTGTGAAAGTCTTCTAAAACCCACAAAGCGATTTCGGCCCGACTCGGGAATCGAACCCGAGACCTCGTGCTCAGCAGCCGCACTTGCGACCACTAGACCAACGAGGCAGTTACTGAAAGGATATATGGTGTTGTGAACCATCTGACTTGTAGATCCTTTCACATTGTAGTTCTACCGGACTGCTGCAGAGGAAATCGTCAACCCGATTGTCGTACATATCTTAAAGCATCATAAATAGCGCTCGTTGATCAAATCGCCGATTTGACCAGAAGGCGCTAAATATATGGCTGGTTCGGTTTTCGTTACAGTTTAATGGTGCACTCACACTTAAATAACCGGCTCATAACAAAGCACCCTTACAAAACGCTTGAGATACATCCCCTACATACAATGCAGTAGCTCCAAATACAAAGAGAGGAGAATTCAAAATAAGGTTTGCAACATAAAGTTTGTTCGACGCAGTACTCATATTCGGTGTACTTAGACCTTAATATGCGAAAGTGGCTTTGTTCAGCGAAAGGCTGGCGCAGCGAGTGTTGCTAAGAGACACGGATTGTACTATTGTGAAATGTTTTTTTTTTTTGGAGAGTAATAATGTTCGTGGTATTTTGGGTAATGTCAATCATACTTCAAAGATATTTTTCTCTATATAGTTTCGATCTACTGTCCATAACTGTTTTATATGCAAGAGTAAGTTTTGTTTGGTTGAACGCACTATTTTTGGAAACTGGTAGTTTGATTTGAAAAATTCTGCCCATACCCAAGTATGGGCAATGAATGCCGTATAGCTACTATAGGCTACGTTATGTCTGTAGTAACCTTCTGACATGAACAAAACTGCGGGAAACAGCTGATTGATGATGAATGATTTGTGTATAAGATGATGCATCGCATAAGGTTGAAATTGAAAGAGAAAAAACTTATCTCAGATAGAAGAAAAATAAAGATGAGTGGAACAAAGCTATACAAGCACATTTATCATAGATTTAGAGAGAAATATGTGCCAATAAATGAGTAGTTGGTAATTATTTTGTTTAGCTTACGATTGTAACCACTCGGTTCCAAGTCAGCCTCAAACGGTGGGGTTGAGTACTTTTTACTCCTACCTGAAACAAAGAGAACAGAAGAAATTATTATTCAGGTAAAGAAATGGAATATTATGTATTAACATTTATTACTAAAGGCAAAGGGGTTCCTGGTATTTCACATAGATGTTATTTATCAAGTAGTTTAAAAGTTCATAAGAAGTCAATCTATTTTTTCTTTCGTCTGCCTCTCCAACCACCAACATTTATGACCTTCTCAGCACATGCCCATAACATTACACATTTTTTTCTGTCAGTGGCCCTACGACTGCGTCTGATGTACCTACTCATTCCTCACTTTATCCGTCCTGGTTACTCCACAAATCATCTAAAGCAATGAATGAATAAAAATCTTAATCTATCATAATTATCGAAGTCTAACATCTTCAGCAATTTAGTGACACTTGACCTTTAAGTTAGGTTTAAGTTATGATTCGTTTCGCATATATTTTTATAACTAGAATATTGAAATTGATCGGTTACTAAAGTGCTGGGTTAACGAGGATAATGTTTATTGTAGTTTTGAAATATTATGTGGTTTTTCAATGGAATAGGTTTGAGTAACAATAGAAATGCAAGTGTGTAGGTAATATATTTTTTTCAACATTTAAAAATATTATAAGTTTTTAAGAAATCCGCGGAAAAATTAAGTATATTCTCAGCTCCAGGTATCATAAAAACTGTAAAATATAAGTATTTAGGTACTACACAATATTTAAACTTCCTAGAAAACTTAATGCTTTCCAGTTTCAGTTCAATTGATAAATAATTATTTTGCTATATTCTTGCTACACTATTGTAACATAGGTATCAAGCTAAATGAGAGTAGCCAGAATATTTTTAATTACATTTTATTTGAAATAGGTAGAAATTTTATTTTGAAACATTACGAAACATTGTTAGGTTTCCCATAATTGCAAAATAAAAAGGACTGTTTTAAAACCACAAAAACATTGAATTTTTTCTTCTTGGTTTTGGCAAATTAACAACACGTAATTTCTGAATTAGTAATGCAATCATGAAGTATTTATTTGAAGAGTGTCAAGACTATGGCATCACGCAAGAGTATTCAAGGTCATTTGTTATAAGGTCAAGCGGTAAACAAGGTTAATAAACGATAATATTCAAATATAAGATATACTCATCAATCTTAGTAAAACCGCAAGCGAAGCATAATTACCGAAGTATCACTGAGATCACCTTTCCGTAAATATCATCAGCCTAGCTATTTCCCAATTCAATTAGTTCTTAATACATCATCGGCTGACCACAAATATTTTGGAAATACCCACTCAAGTTCGCAATGTCCAAGACAAAAAAATACCTTAACCACAGACAATCTTTGGAACCACATCTTGGGACATCTTGTGTAGTTCAAAAATTACCTAAGTGTTCTATGAAGTGAATGAGCAATGCAGATGTTTCCATTGATATTCTGACTAAGAGCATATTTTTGCGGATTGAAGATTTCAGGGGCAATTTTAGGTGCACTTGTGCACTAAGTTTAGGTTTGAATAAGAGGATTTTCTTCAAAATAAGTCAGTCATGCACTTAGACGACCTCTTTAGCGCAAAGTCAATGTCAAAGTCAAAGCTCTTTATTCTATAGCGCAATGGTCATCACGCCGGACTGCCGAACTGGTGCCGAGGTCTTGGGTTCGACTCCCGGTAAGGTCATTTGTTTGATGAGCTTTGTTGTTGGCTGTGGTCTGGGTGTTGGAAGATGCATTTGTAAATATGTGAAGTTTTGTAGTTTATCAGTAGTGTTATGTTATCCCCCTTAACATAAGCTTACCCACGTTTCGAACCCACATACCAGTTCCTGAACGCCGCAACTACAAGACCACCAATACACGGGTATCTAATTATAGTTCATTCAGTTTGAACTTTGACTTTCATGTGGCGCTCGACTCGTTCACATAATCGGAGTCTCACGTTTGGCACTAACCTTCATACCTCGTGCTCCAATTTAAACTTTATAAAAGGTTTTCAAGGATAGGTACGGTGACGTAATTATTGTCTTCAATTAAAGATTTTGAAATAGCTCAATAAATACTATTGAATACTGTGCCAGGAAAACTGTTTTAACTGTCTACGAAGCTGTCTGATAATATGATAAATAGGAAACCTTTTTTTCTTTGTTTGTACCCTAGAGCCTCCGAAACTACTGAACCGATTTGAAAAATTCTTTCACTATTGGAAAGCTACACTCTTCCCGAATAATATATTTAATGTACTTTTATTTTATACACTATATTTTATAATGGCTAGTGTAATGTAAAAGGAATTAGGTTTTCGTAAATCTTTGAAAAGATTTCCATGTCCTAAAATTTTGTTGCTGAATTATAACAAACAACACTACAAGCTAAATTAGAGAATGTAAGAACAATGTCCCTGTTATATAAGAATAGTTCCTACTAGTTCCTACGCGGCAGTTAGCTTTCTAAGTGCTGACTAAGTTTGTGCGTGCAACGAGGAACATGATGTTGCAATACTGCTCTATTTCGTTCCATTTACTATTGTTGGATTGCTCAAGCAATAAGTCAAAGGATAGCTTAGTAAGAAGAGCATCATTAAAATGCCAGCAGCTTTTATAAGAACTTTAAGGTACCTACATAATCCATTGCAGATTTTCTTCAAATAAAATCCAGTAAACTGGTGCTTTCCAAAAAAAGGAGTCCGTCTTTGACCATCCTCATTACTGCAAAATTCAGAGACCGCAGGAGTTATGACTTTTTGTACTCCAAATAAACGGGCTATTGAATAAAGCGTTTATTTCACGGTTTAAAAGATAATTTTGTGAGCTAAGCTAGTAAATGGGGGCTCATTCCTCGCTCAGCTAGTAAACAGGCCACAGGCTTGCGAACACTGCGGGACAGTAAAAATGGGTCAGTGAGTTCTAACGACGCTCCTTTTTGCACTTTTTTGCCACCGTCTTTCAATGCTGCTGAGTATAGAAAACTTGGCACGTTGATACGGTATCTCGGGGAAAATGTAGGGTGATAGTAGTGCTTGATTCTCAAAGTTTAAAATACTTACAATAGTTATTGTTTTTGAACATATATGGAACTAAATCCTTAAAAGTTGTGGCTCAACGGAAAAGCGTACAATCTTATAAAAATAGTTGTGAATCAAAAAAATATGTAAATGTAAAATGTAGGCTTCCTTGATTCACAAAGATCGTTAGCAACAAAACTAGTTGATTAACATTTTTATTCTAAACTTAAATTACGTCATATGACCTAGAAAGCTCCTGAACACTTTTTTATAGCTAGAAAACGTGACTGAATAATGCATTTGTACCGAAAGGCTTCGGAAATAAAACGCTTGTGCGTGCATACACGATCACGTAACGTTATAATTCAGTGCATAATTATGCATGCTCGCACCTGCATGCTTGTTTGTCCCGGTGAGCATACCAACCTCGTGTGAGGCCTTTTTTCATGCCACGGAGTGTAAACATTTTACCTTATAAATTGAGGGAGTATTTTCAAGCATGAGTGAGGCAGCAATACCATCTGCAATTCTCTTGAAAATACGTGTGCATTTTTAAACGTCTTCAAAAATAATAGGGTCTCAGTTTAACCCGTTTGTATGTTTGTTTGTGCGCGTTTATCTCACGTTTGGCTGAAACGATTTGCATGCGGTTTTCAGTGTGTTTTCAATAATAGTCGGTTTTATTTATTTGTAAAAACGTTTTTTGCATACCTAGGCATACAATTGCATCTTAAGCCATTAGTTATTCGAATACAATAATCTTCGGAAGCGATTAACTAACAATGCTAACATTTTTGCGCAACAAACGCGAAGGTAATTTCAGTAATTAATTTCTGCGCAAGGCCACTGAAAGTCAGTGCCGTAAGTTCAAGCTCGGCTGCGGTTACAGGCCATTTGAGATAGCTGGCGGATGCACATTAGGTAGGTACAATTTAAGATGGTGCTTGCTTTTGGTATAGAGCATTATGCGCTTGAGGTAAATAAATAAGGTTAGACCCTTCGTCTAAAGATGACCAATCTCAACTCTATACTTAGTGCATGGAGATTCAAACAAAAACTAAATTTCTTTTTATAAACAAAACGAATCGGCACTTCTTGACAAGAAAAGGGCATGTTAACTTTAAGAGCTTTTTATTTTTAAATTTATTTTATTTTTAAATTTAAAAAATTTTAAAAAAAAGATCAATCATGGAGATAGATAGCCTGGAAAATACAAGTTGTCTTATAAAAACTGCATCTAACTTCCTATAAAAATCTAAGCCGACGATATAGTTAATGGTGACACCCACCCTTAACTTCACCAGAAAACATCATCACATTTGTAAGTGAAATTAAGTTTACCTACCGATCTCCAAAAAAACCTGTCAACTGCCAAACTGCCATTTACGCACAAAAAAGTGATTGATGCGCGTACAGGTTTGTAAAAAAAACTAGCTGTATTTTGCTCTTTACGGCAAGCGATGGTTGATTCGTGACCGGTAGGTTCATGGAGAACAAAATGACTGGCAAAGATATCATAACGCAAATTCTTAGAAAGTGCTCCAAAATGCGGGTTTTTAGGAACAGGGAAACATTACTAGCAGCGCCCTTTACACGCCTCTAAGGAACCCACCCATTCTTTCAAAAATTAAATCGCCAATCAATTAAGACCTATCTTCGACAGACTGGTTTTGATTTGACAAGAAACCCAAACGTCCCGTTAGCTCATCACGCTTAGCGTACGTTGCTTGACCTATGTACAATCCTTATGGCATCTCTGCTATCTATCCTTCCGCCGTGGGTAGGATATAGGATATACCTAGTTCGTATCTGCCCTAAATCCCACGGACTCGGTACCTGAAATTGTCTAGCTTGGTGCTATGGTAGGTGCTCATTGAACCGTTAAAATAGAGCGAAGTTTCGTTCAGAATTTTGTAGTTTTAAAAGTGGAAATAGCTACGGAGGGGGATATTTTTCTTTGCTTGGTCACTTTTCGAAATTGCTGGTTTTAAGGAGTAAAAGTAAGGTTGAACCTCAATGACTTATAAGAAGAATTACAGTGCTGCTGGTTTCCCTTCAAAACGCATACAACGCATACAACGCATTTTCAGTTTGTTCATGGTCTCCTATGTCAATATTGAAGTAAAAAAAAAATTCATAACTATGTACGAAAGTAACCGTGAATCGAAGGACATCTTACAGCATTGTGTGTTCCGACTATGGCTCTCCTACCACTTGAAGGTTTACACATTAACCACAAAACCATTAGTGAGATTATTAAAAATAATTAGTGTCAAACTGCTCGCTACTAATACTTCATACCAAGGTTAAGTATCTATTTGTCAAAACATTTAATTGAATACAGATGAGATTATCATCAATTCAAAAATCAATAAGAACTTGCGGTAACATCAAATTATATTTTGAAACAATTCAATTACGAAATTATTAATCCGTCAAGGGCAAATTCGATACTCATGATAATAATACTTTAATCGCTATGTTGTAATTTTAAGATAAAATTAAGGAGAAGATGCTAAAGACGCATAGGCTTTGCAAAAAGAATAGCTTAACTTTTATGGAAACTTAAAATTGAAATATTTTTGCGCACTTTTCCGAAAACAGCTCTACGACTACGACACTATCAGTGCCCCTGATTTTCTTACAGAAAAATGGAACAAAACGGAAACGCATTGTGGATGATGCGTTATTGAATTTACTGACTACATGAAAACGCCATCTCTGTTTTTCCAATTAGCATTAATTTCCCTTTAATTTGCAATCAGACATGCAGCGTTTAATCCCTTACGACTAAATTACCATAATTTAATACGAATGTAGGCTGTATACGGTACATTCATACATGTCAATTTGTAAAACACATTTCGGAGGTTTACCTGTATCGATAAACCGATAAACATTTACTGCGAAATCTGTATATGAGAGCGAAATATCAGATTAACAACATCGCAAATATACGTAAATTGGTTGCAACTGAAAAGTGTTGCAATTTAAATATCTGTAAATGTGTTTAAAAGTCGATATTTATCAAGTGGACCGTCAGTTTGCTCTCAAATCGAGTTGAGATTATCTCGTGATTGCGTTATGGGGACGCCCAGCAGGGATGAAAATAAAGTTTCAGGTAGCGAGAAATAGAAATTAACATTTTGCTGCAATCCGTTTACTGGTGCGAATGAATTTAATGATGCTTTGTGTTGTGTCCTGTTGAGTACGTCGAAATGAAATGTAAACAATTTTATTTTATAGTTACAACAGATTTTATAATTCTAGAAAAATCTATGAGACCACCGTCTCATTTTATTGTCTACATAAAACTTATTGAATAGTATCAAAAATAAATTATGCTGGAATAGGTTTGAGATTAGCTATATTAATTTCATGGGTTCGCACCTAATTAGTGAAACCAACCAATAAGCTGAAATCACGGAAATAAATCACTCAAATCCTGGTCAATTCCATATTTATTGAGTCATAAAATATATTTTGATTTTCGTATAAAAACGTGTTTTATTGCAATCTGAGGTAAATTATTGAAATGTCATGTTTTATTTGTTAACAACAAAATAAATAATTTTCAGTTAAATCCTTCATCATCAGTTTTTGACTGTTATTTCCTTTGTATTTTACCTACTTCTCAATTTATAAGGCATCTTAGATAGAGTCTTGATAATTAAGTATTAGTGTAGGAATTTGGTGGTCGTTTCTTGTTTTTCGTCGGTTTTAAATGTCAATATAATATTGGTATCAATGACCTTCCAAGGTGACCAGTGAAATGTCACACGTATGACGATACTCATTTTCATAATGATGGTTAATTTCAAACAAAAGGTATGTGGAAGTTTCTATTTAAATTGTTTTTTTTTATGTTATTCTATTTGGTTTTTGTTTTCAAATTATTGCTATTTTGGAATCGAATACCCTGTGCTAATACAATTATAAACAGTTAAGTAAAAATTTTGTTTATTGGTTACGGATTTTTGGGATTTTATACTATAAAACTACATAATGCAAACCTTGGAATCCCCGGAAACCCTGGATACCTACCTACTATTTTAGTCATTCTTCCTCATATTTCCAAGAACTTCTCTTCCACAAATGATGAAAACCTTTCTTGAAGTTGGTTGTATGATTGTAAAATGTTTTCTGGCCAGACATTGTAACTAGTATCAAGATTCCTGGTTAATGAACTTGGTGGCCCAGTGCACGGTTTATCTTTATGTGTTGGTACATTATGCTTTTTTATTTATTTTGTAGGCATTATGGCTAGGGTCTACACCTTAGTACTGGCCAGTGGCAAGCATTGAACTTTTCAAGGCGAACCTGTGGGGTGAAACACAGAATATAGGTAAGGAGGTTTTATTCCTGGGGCTTCAATTAAAGGAAGTTGGTTTTATTTTTAAGATTAATTACGATAAACTCCTTTTAGGCTGGATGCATTGGCAAGAACTTTGCTCGCTCTTTTATGGTTTTTCTGAGAAAGAAAATAAAGTTAAATTGTTGGTAATAGTTTAAAAAGAATACCAACTATATATAAATAGCGTCATTTATGTGGGATTATTTTCGTTTTTGCCGTTAGCAATATAAGCGTGGCTTGCAACTATAATTTTGGTAATAAAATTGTTTGCACTAACATTATATTTTCCGCTCATCCAGTAACCAATTATCAATGCTGCACACTGGTTGGGTTAAATTAAAACTAACGCAACGAGTTCTCATGACTTCGTTTTGTTTTATTTAACATCTAATTTCGTGCAAATGTCAGATGCTGACCTATAGCCGTGACCCGTCATTTTCTGATAATGCTACGTATGAAAAAAGAAAGATTACGTCGAAGAGTTAGGAGATGTCTTTTCGTCATAAAACCTGCTTGAAAATAAACGTGTCGCTTTATTTTTGAACTCGTCAAGTATTAGATAATCAGGGGATTTTTAGAAGCATTTTTTCAATGACATATCGCGGTTCAGCCTAGGAGGCTGTTTACCAGGAGACACTTAAATTGCCTGTGGATGCCTACAATTTAAGGCCTCCAGGGATTTTAACCAGGATATTTAGGAGAACTGAGTATCTCTTTCACTACTTTATAAAAATCCGGTAAGTAAAAGGCAAGCAAGGTTTTTTTGGGAGTACGGTTAAGTTTATCTATATAATTATTTTAGCCATAGTTATTTATTAGACAAGAGTGATAATAAATAATGTGAAATATATTCTCATTTAGAACTAAGTGGTTCGGTGCAAAGGCTAATTGCAGTGGAATCACGATCAGCTAGATCAGTCTTTCCCAAAGTGGGCGATAACGCCCCCTTGTGGGCGCTGCAGGTCTCAAGGGGGGCGGTAAGAGACCCAGAAAGAAAATGGGGGCGTTGTGTAGAGGCCTGGGGGGTCATTTTTAATTTTATTTACTCTCAACAACAACTTGTGAACATCAACTAATATGAATTAAAAGATTGCTCAAACTCGGAAAGTTGAAGCGCCGAAGAAACAAACACATACAGCTGACTGTCGATCCAGTCAGGGTTTCCTTCAATGTGTGTTTAATTCCGTTTTAAATTTGAGAAATTCTCAAACAGACACTACTTTTATGTCCCAAAACTCAAAAATTTTCGAACTTTCTTATTTACGGTACTACTTTAAGTCCCAAAATTTTAATAGTTAGGCGCCAACACCAACAAAGAGTTATGTACGTTTGGGCTACATTTTAATTAATTTTTGTTTTGTGTTCTAAAATAGAACAAAAATTTTCACGCTCGCTTCGCTCGCGCAATCAGAAGCTATGTTCCCGTGTTTTTTGCATTCACCAACCAGCAATAACTTATGTACGATTTTACGTAATTTTTGCTTTGACTTGTTAACTATAAAAAAAAATTCGCGCTCGCTTCGCTCGCGCATTCGGTAACTACATTTGTTTTTCGTATGGGTTTGAATTGCAGTTGGAGGCTGCCATAGAAATCTTGCCCAGGGCGCTAGTTAGGCAGTTTAAACCGGCCCTGAATATGATATATTCAACTGTGTGAAAATTTCAACTCTCTAACTATAAGGGTTCATGAAATACCGCCTGGTGACAGACGGACGGACGCACGGACGGACAGAAGAGCGAAAACAATAGGGTCCCGTTTTACCCCTTGGGTACGGAACCCTAAAAAATGGGGGCGCTAAAAAAATATTTATTCTCAAAGTGGGCATTAGACAAAATAAGTTTGGGAACCACTGAGCTAGATGCTGCGTAGATCTCGAAGTGCAGTAATGATTGGCGTCCGAACGAAATATAAACTGCACCTATCCTACTATATAATATTATAAACGCGAAAGTTTGTATGTATGGATGTATGGATGTATGGATGTTTGTTACTCTTTCACGCAAAAACTACTGAATGGATTTTAATGAAACTTTACAATAATATAGCTTATACATCAGAATAACACATAGGCTACAATTTGTAAACATATTGTTCGAAATACTAAACCTGCGCAGACGAAGTCGCGGGCACCAGCTAGTCTTCAATATTTTGGTATAAATGACGGTTTACACTAGGCATTTAATCAACCTCTATACTTACATATTTATGAAGATGAAGAGTCAGAGTCTTTGTTAGTTTGCTTGAACATGCTAGTCTCTAGAACTACCAGTCCAATTCTTCAGCGTTGCTTGTAAGCTACTTTTTATCCGGGTGCAGTGAAAGCTAATGAAATTGTAAAGTTCTCTTCAAAATGAGGCGTGCATACCTATACCCAAACACAAAAAATGTTGCATCACTCACTCAGATTACAAAGCCATGAACTAAAAAATATTTTCAAGTTTTTGATTATCAGTTTACATTACCACATTTTTGGTTTAGTAACCGTCCTTATCAGTGAAAGGTCTAACCGCAGATTTCAAAGATTTCTACACACACGAGTATGTACCTATAGGTATTACATATTTCCTTGAATGAGTGAATGGTGAAGGAAACATAAAGCAATTAAGCAAACACGTGATATCAAATTGACATGAATATGCAATTTTATATTTAAGTTTGTCTTTTTCGCGGTTTTTTGTCTAATGTTGACTTTTCACAATTAATCAGACTGAGCGTAGGATTTCAAAAGCTAACGACCGCATGGCAAATATTTGGTCAAACGTTTGACCTAATGTTTGTCCATGTGTACAATATTTGGGTCGCGGTGTCTTTGACATCTTTGAGTACGCATTGCGTATTGTGTACTGGTATTGACAAATGTTTGATCGTTGTACGTTGGTTCAGAGTCTACATGGTCAAAAATATTGCCTAAATTGTTAATTGGAACAAAACCTTCCTACTTGTATTAAAGTTGATACTTACTGTTAATATAAACTTTATAGTCAATAACATCTACATAGTTATGAAACATACAGTGTCTATCAGATAGCTAAGCCATAAAACATTAGTCATCACACAAAAATTACCTTGAGTATCATAAATAGAATCAATCTGCTCGCTCTCCACACTCTGCAGACTATCATCTTCTTTAATCTCCTGCTCCTCATTTAGATCCTGGTTCTCTTCCTCCAAGTTCTCTTGGTTCTGTTCTTCTTCTTCTATTTCTTCCTCTAACTCTGGCGGTCTCGTCGCCGGGACATTCGCCATCCTCACCGGCAGTATGTCGAGGATCGAAGGAGCCCTCGGCACGTTACTCTTCAGCCCCAACTTCTTCTGGATAAACGCCTCCAGGATCTGCTTGGTGATCTTGTTCTGTCTCTCCAGTTCGTGCAAGTCTGCGGAGAAACGAGAATTCAGATAAAAATGACTGCGCGATATTCTTTTTGACATTTTTGCATCTTCTCTCGTCAATTGTTTTATGACAACAGAATTGGGGATCAGGACTTTAGGTTTCGACGTCATTTTTATCTGGTTCTCCCTTCTCGGGGACCGAAAAATGGGCTAGCGATATAATATAGATACTTATACATAGTTATTGTTAGGTACTTATAATTAGGACATGATTTTGGACAGGTTATTTAGATAGAATGACATAAAAAACTTGTTTTTGAGGAGGAAAATGATTTGAAATGAATACACGATTTGAATAAGACTTACATATATTATTGAATACTGTTTATTATATAATAGAAATAAATGTGTATCAACTTAAAAGCAATTAACGGCTGCTGCCCGCCGACAAGACAACAAACACCTACCTAAATAAAGACTTATCGCACTTTCTAATACAAATTCAATTTATTAATAATTGATCCCAATGTCCATTGAACACTGATATCAAAAGCTATTGTTCTTCCGATACAAATCTAAAACTCTTTTAATGGAGATTTCTTTTTGCTTTCTCTGAACATTTCAATACGTATTGATAGCATCAGGAAACAACGCAAGAATGGACACAAAATGGCTACTAAGAGCAAACGGAGCTTCTTACGACGTCTGTTAGCACCATTCATTACAACACAATGGCTATATCACCCCTTAATTGTTTTGCCAATTGTCTACAATCTCTGAATGTACGGAAATCATGCTATTAATTATAGGGCGCAGTAAGGACAACTTAATTGCTTAAGCTACTTGAAACAGATGCACCTTCAATTGTTTTTTTTGCCGAAAATGGCTCAAGGTCCAAAGGGCTTTAATGGTGTATTGTTATGAATTAGTTCCATTTCCATATGTGAAGGTCATGAGATGAATTCTTTGTGTCTGATTGAAAAATTGCGGATAATCTGATAAAGATCCTAAAAGTTTGCCTTGAATTGGCTTAACATTGGTAGGGACTTCCACAATATGTGGTAACTTTGACCTTCCTTCTTTGAGTCAGTGAAAAACTATGGCTCGTTTAACTATTGTACCAATTGCAACTAACTATATACAGCTTATAACCTAAAAAATACAGAAATTGGGTTTTACTTATAACGATACATACCTGGTAATACATGTTACTATGAAAAATAAAGCATGTCTGGGCGTGCCAAACGGGAAAGTTTGAGGTGACTCAAAGGTGATGTTACTAAACGATTATAATGTGGTAAAATAAAATAACCCATTTACCGACTACCTAAATGATCTTCAATCTATGACTCTAGTATTCTAGAACTCTATTTGGGTGCAAAAAATAAGAAACTAAAGTACGTATCATGTTTCTTTTTACTGCTCACTAAGACCCAATGAAAGGTCAAAAACATACCTGTTCCTTTATGGTTTATTTATAATACCTCATAGACACGAGACTTTTCCACTGAATAATAATTACTTAAAAGGATACCTATTAGGTTGTTAGAAACTTTAATTTTTGTCATAGTGAAAATAAATAAAATAGATAAGTAGAAGTCAGTGCGTAGTCCACCTTATAATAAAACGTGGTCCTAAGAAATTACCTGCCGGCTTTACAACTAGTTATAAACATTCGTCTTGAACAAATCTTGGTCAAATAAAATCACATTTTATAATAAGATGGTTCGGGTCTAGGAGATCTTCAACTTATAAAAATATTGATGTATCTATTGAACTGTCGCCATCGCCACTCTAAAACCTGCTGAATGCGTAACGATAACAACGCACTTTCACAGTTTAATCTATGAATACAAACTAAATAACAGGTTTATTATTCAATACCCATCAAAAAGTTTGACTACAGCTTCCTTGATCTACTAAATGTGAAGATTAATACAATGTAAGGTACCGTTTCATTAGAATTCGATTATATAATTATGTATGTAGATTTTCCTCATACTGCGGGTTTCTATAACCTATTCAGTAACCATCCGTTGTTTGGCAATTACGTATTGAAAGACGTAATTTATATGCAGTTAATGTCAAAATTCAATCTCGGATCGCAAATAAGCGGATAGATATGTTAAAGAAATCCACTGTTAGCTAACAGACCAACCACCACCCTCTACAGTTGTATAGTCAAGTGAGAGTCGTGATTTATCATCTTTCTTATCCCTTGGGACCTACGGATGGGGATGATACATCCCCTTATCCTTACCTTCACATCCCCGAGGGATGAGCAGAGCCGTTCAATGCCAATTATTATAATAATCCATAATAAACACTCGAAGTTGTTACTTATTATCTAAACTAATATTGTAAAGAGGAAAAATTTGATTGTTTGTTTGTTTGACATGAACAGGCTCTAAAATTACGTGACCGATTTGAAAAATTTGAGCACTTTTGGGAAATTGCATTACCCCACGTAAACAGGGTTACATACCTACTCTTATTTTATCCGGGTCCGGACAACAGTTAGCACGGGACGCGGGTGAAACTGCAGGAAACATATTGTAGGTACCTATCTATCTTTATTTTTTGTTAAATTGAAAATATCGCAGGAATATTTCCATTACCAGTTTCGAACAATATTCTTTCCAATTTATGCGAGTAGATAACACAAGTGACATCAACATTCACAAATGAAACCACAACGAAGCAATTTATGTAATGTAAAATGTACATTTTGCAAATGACATCACATTTGACTTCAATAAACCGACAATATATTTTTAAAATATTACATTTACTATATTCCATTACTAATATAATAAAGAGGATTTTTTATTTGTTGGTTTGTACCCTAAAGACACCGAAAGCACTGAACCGATTTGAAAAAAAAATCACTAATGGAAAGCTACACTCTTCCCAAGTAACATAGTTATATTTTACCCCAGCACGGGCAGAAGTTCCTGCATGAGCTAACAATTTATTTTTAAAATATGACAAGAATACTTTAAAAAGTATTATTTATGGATAGGAAAAAAACTCAGAAGGAATACATGATAATTTTATTTTTGTATGACGATCGAGTAATCGGGTTTAATGAAAATACACAGACAGAATATATAGGTACGTATTGCCAACATAAGGAAATTGCATTTTCATTATTGAAAGGACGTTAATAACGATACCGAATTGAGTTATCGAGCGATTATTGGATCGAATAAAGTATTATTATGTATCGATATTCTTGTTCAAAAGTGTAGGCGTATCTTGTTTTAAATGCGGAACATTGAAATTATTTATTGTTTGTTGCGTTGTGAATTACAGTGCAAATTATGACATTAATTTTTATTTTTGATTCGATTGATGAAAGTCTATAATATCCTTATTTATTTAACTTTTCAAGATTGTTTAGGGCTTAGATATTGAGAATTTTTGCATCAACATGATATTGATAACTACAACTTAGGAAGAAGCCTATTTCGAAAAAACATTGTTAAATAGGTTAGGCAAACTTTAGTCTTAGCTTCTAAGTACATGAAGAAATTAAAAAAAAAAACTTTTCGGAGCAAGCAAACAACAGTTTAATTCAAATAAATAAGACTACTAAGCTGAACTTAATTTACATTAATTAATCTTGCCCTGGTACATACATAAACGTAAATATGTTTACTTCTACACATAGACAATCCACGTAATCGATGAAACAAAGACATAAAAGACCAACTGTCTGTATGTTCGTGTCAAATGATCGTAAATGATCACAGTCGCGCCCACCTTAATACTCCACGACACTCGCCAAGTAATTAAGGTGCTTTTTCAGTTGGCCACCACATATTAACGTAGTATAACTTGCTATGTATATGTAGCATATCGGTTTGTAGCAAATTGAACTCTATTTATAGACTTTTTCTAGGGATGCGGGAATATTGTGCGTTATGACGTCTATTCATGACGAATGTTTAGAGGAATAATATTAATATAGCTTCTTTTAATTTCCTTTTAACAAATTTAATTAATAATTCTGATAATTCAAGATGGTTGATTGAACTCATTATTTATTTTAAATAAAATTTCTACATATCGAATATTAAAAATATATGGATCTCTATATGGTTTTTACTCTGTGTGAAAGGTTGTCAACCTTATTTTAAAATAATCAGTGCGTTGACTCTATAAATTCCCGTTGTATTTTTTAAGAGGTCATAAATTAGTTAGACAACCTATTTTGTAAACAGTCCCGGAGTAAGAACTAGTTCTAGGATACCGTTACCAGGAGATAGGTTATTGACATAACCTGAGATAGGCCAATGGACCGCATAATGTGAATTACTTATAATATTATGCAAAAGAAATGTGTCCAATTAATTTTACAAACCATAAAAAAATCTTAAATGCTTGTTTTGAAACGGTAACTATAATAAATTATGGGTTTAAAACAGGAATTCTAACCAAGATACATGAAATTGAATTAAAATATAAAATTAAATTAAATAAAAACATCTTTTAAACTTAGAAATGGCATAGGTATGCCACTGCCAATTAATTTAGAGGAACATGTGAATACGATTTGTGCTTTACGATTTTTGATTGCTTACAAGCAGATGTCTGAATAACTCCATACAAAGCCAAAAAGAGTAAATTGCAAGGACTCAATACAATAACCATCTGTCAACTTTTTAAAAGTTCATCAATAATTTGATCAACAAGAACCAATCAATCAATCTTTTTGTTCCGTATTCTTAAACTTATTACTGATCTGCGATTAGTGCTGCTACATTTAAAGCTTAGATTAAATTATACAGATGTAGGTCAAGTGCATAAAGTATAACTAATCGTTTTATTGTCTCGGAACTAACTGTGTTATCTGGTTCAAACGCCGGAACTTATCTGTAACGCATTTTGCACAGATAATATACGTAATGGATTATTGCGTAACTTTGGCACGCTTCGGAAATAAAATGAAAAAAAAAATGTTAAAAAATTACAAGAGATTTAGGTGTTTGCAAATTACTTTTATTTATCAACTGTTTTTTAAATCTCATTTTTACATAGTTTGATATGTGGCTTCTTCAAAAAGTAATGATTTTATTTTTTTATGAAATTGAAATGGAAGACATGATGAAATGTGTTCAAAGTACGCATTTTTTTCCTTTTGCCGAAAAAAGTCATAAATACTCACACTTTTCATGTTAAAGAATTGTGTACATTAACCCCAAACAATTTTACAAGTTCATGGAGTATATCAAGTTCATAACGTTTAGTTTTTCTTCAATGTTGTTGAAATTAATTGCTCAATGGCGTGAGGTCGATGACCTAATGTAGGGCGCGCTAAATTACTGTGACCAATCGATCATTTTATATAGTTATACAGCTTTAACATTGAATTAGTATGTTTTTAATATTATTACTATACCAACTCTGCTATTAAAAGCCGCGATCCGGTTGTAGTACATTCTGACAATTTTTTTCTTTCTTTCTTTCTTTCCCCCCGCCTCCTTTGGACCATACTTTGCGTACCTGGACAAGATGTAGGTAGTCGATGTTACCCGGGAGTAGTGTAACTTCCCAAAGCGAAAGAATTTGTGAAATCTTTTCAAACCTATTTCCTTTGCGTAATAGATAACAAGTCTGAGAATTGTTATTTTCAGTTTACATGACCTATTTCAGAAACTGTTAGAACTGTGAGACCTATAGGTACACTTACAGCATTCACAGTTACGTTGTGGTTAGTTACATACAAGTCGATTTATAAAAGCCTGATCAAAAATGCCTAAACTGCTATTTAATTATCATTGAACAGACGTATCCTTATTTATTTTGAAACAAATGTCCAAAAATTATAAGTAGTTCTACAGCTAATTACAATGGCAAAATAGTAAAGTATATGGTGATTAGTATGTCATGTCATTACCGTACTGATTGAGCTATTACAGATTACTTAAGACTTAGGTAAAACAAAACATGTTCATTCTCATCTTCAGTCGCCTACATTTGTTAATAATTTGTGTACGCATTTCATTAAACTTTAGTATTATTATAACATTACCTCCACGCTCATAGCTCGATAGGCTATCCAACACGACCTGGGGCCCAATTCTCCTAATTTTACTTAAGCGACATACGATTCACATTCGACTGAGATCCAATCCCGACTCAATTACGATTGAAGCGTATGTGGCATTCCGCTATTTTTTCTTTAAAATAAACCTCCTTTTTCCGCTATTTTTTTCCTTTTCTGTCATTCAATAATGAATCATTTTGTCTGCAAATGATTTACGATTGCAATATGATTGTAGAGCAAACTACCGTATACTTACCTAGACCAAAATAGCAGACCAATCGCAAACCAATCGAATGTCGTTGGAATACGATTGGTCTCATATTAGTAGCAGAATGCCCGATATGGTTAAAACTGCTATTGCGATCATATTGCTATTCAATTTCTATTCGATTTTGACATTATTAACTTAGGAGAATCGGGCCCCAGAAATAAAACGTCATATCAAGATTGTACAACCTATAAGTAAGTCAATTCAAATGGAGTACGGAGTATAGTCTTGTATCAACGAACAAAACGATGAAAGGCAGATGATTAACTTAATGCACAATGCAACAACATGACCTTGGAAGACATCTTTGTTCGAAGATTTAAATGTGCGTGCACTCAAAATCTTAGTGAACGCAACACTTCGCAATTGTCATACAATTGACACCGATTCTTGACACCTTGGCCTAAATCGGTATAAACCATCCTAATTTGTGTCACCTTGCTGGCAAACTTTGTTTGGATAGTTAAAAGGATTCTATTGTAGCTTTTTTGTACTCTAACAGACGATTTCAATATTTTTTATGTCTGTGGATTTGCTTACCAGAGATAGAGAAACTGTAGATGAGGGTTGCAAAAGATCGAGCAAATTGGTGAACCTTTGGGGAGGGCTTTGTCTAGCAGTGGACGTCTTTCGGCTGACACGACGAAATAGGAATTTGACTCGTCCCGCTGTGGGTTACCAGCGTGAGGGAGTGTCACTCTTACTGACTAAAACCCATCATGTTCCTTCGTAGGCATTTTACATACCAGGGCCGCGGTAACTCTTTCGAACAATCCCGCAGCCCCGGCTGGAGCTATTCTAATGTCAAAATTTGATCTTTAGTAAGAAAATCAAATGATAGATAGGTTATTGAAATCCGCAGTCTATTAATCTGTCAAAGCTTATTCTGCAACTGTTGATAATCTTATTAGAGGTTATCAGCTGAAACTCTGAGGCCTTTTCTTACCGTTGTTGTGTAATGCAAACGCAATAGGTAAGGTTGTTGATAGTAATGGAAGTCAAGGTCAAATGTAAAAGCCTCTTGGAGATAACAGTTACGGAGATGAAATCATTTGTTTGTATAAAAAAGGAATTAAAAGATTGATAATAACATGGACAACCACTAGCAATTGACAGTTTAATAATGGCTTATACATATGTATTTTTGAACGAAGATGGCGCAAAAAAAAAACAAAACGACATGGGATCTTACTGTTAACAATACTTGTCAACTGAGTTTTAAAAATACTCAAAAGTAAAGGTAAAAATACTCAAAGCACTCAAAAATAGACACCTAGTTCAAGTTATGTAATTTATAACTGGCGTCCTTAAACGCTGATTCATCGATAACACAAGAATAAGATTTTCCAGAGCAATTTAACAATAACTAAAAATAAATCAATATCTAGTGTTAGATCAACGTAGGTCAAGCTAATTTTTTATTAGTTTTTCGGCAAAAAACGATTCACGTTTTACTTAAATAGGTATTTCATCGAACTTGTACAAATGTCAAGGTTTTTGTTTTAAGCAACATTAATAGCTAATAGGCCGTTGATATATTTGCGAACAAAATTAATTTAGTTTCCTTAATATCGATAAACCGTGATGGCATAGCTCAATCTTTCTCTGCGTAAAAAGCGTCTGACCAGCAGTGGGATGAGATTTTTATATAAAATATTAGGAACCGTAAATCGTTATGGTTATTTCGCATAGGCTATGATTCGATAGATTAGTTCGTAACATTGGTCACTAAAAGTTTCACAAGCTATTAAAAAATTGATTTTATTATCAAGATTGTGTGATGATCTTTGTACAAATAATAAAATATTAGATGCTATTAAGCTTACCGATTCAAATGTTTATAATGTTTTCGAAGCAACGCAACATGCATGACCAATTAATCGATGATACCAACATAAAAATTAAAAGAAACAAAAAGTCATGAACGCAAAATGTCATCATGAAAAAAAAACTACATTGTCAAATGAAAAGTCCTTGAGAGTTCCTTTTATGAGGGAATATTTAAACTTGTATCTTGTTCACCTTTAGAATTACGCCATACTTCGGACCTCAGATTAGCTTTCCGGTTCTAATTCTATTCTAAATGCCATCGATGCTATCATGGTGTCATGAGCTGTCATTACTGTACTGACATATGACGTACCATTCTATGAACCTTGATACAAGGTACTACAGTTCAAATTCGTGTGACGTTGTTGCGTTATGCATTCATGAGTAAGAAATGACAATGATTTGCTACCGTCGGCCTTAACACCTGATCAGTTAAACTGACAAAGCAGTTAATAGTTAAACGTTAACAAATGTTATGTAGTTGTTAATGTATATATCTCATCTAGTATCAATTTGAATGATAATGCAGGTTGCTATTGAGTCGGAATAATGTATGAACTGGAGTACATTAAAATGCAATCAGCACGTGATGACATTATTGACGAAGCTGATGCTAATATTGTTTTAGATGTCATCAAAAGCGCATACTGTTTGCATTTCGGATAATATACAGAATATCTTAATGCAAGCAAAGTAGAAAACATACCATCCAAGGAGAGTCAGATTGTAGAGCCGTCTTATTTTTCCGTAATAGGTAATAATATTTGAAATGAAGCTAACTACCCCATCAAATGTGGTTCTCATGTATTCCACGAACCAATGGAAAGTTAAACAGATAAGAGACACCTAAATCGATTCTATATTAATCATGTACTACATGGTCAACAGTACTAAACATATTCGTTTAACACACTCTGTGACAATGGACAATGTGTTTTTAAATCAAGGATATTTATTTATCTCTACTGATAGATCAAACGTGTGGAATGTCATGGGAACAGCTGTTAAGTAGGTTTGTGAGTGAACTTTTCATGTTACTCATAAATTGGTGCTAACTACATTGGTAATAACTTTAATATTTATGACAGTACAAACTTACAATTTAATTAAAATGTAAATATTCCATCTCTAATAGACGAATTTAGTGGCACTTAAACCAAAATGCAATTGCAAAAGGACCTAAATGCATAAAATAGGTATTATGTGGGTAATAAGAGGGGAAATCCGGCCGGGTCGCGGGTAGCTTGCCCCCAATCCGTTATCTCAGTCGGACATTGGCACGGAGCCAGCCAGGAATCTGCTGCCATTGTATACTCTGTAATAATTATACGTTACACTGCACGTGTAGAACAATACCATTGAAAATAACGACCACACCAAAATACCAAATTTCATAGGAATCGTCGAAAAAACATCCCCGTCAAATACTAACGAAATTAAAACAGGGATCTTCCCATCACAAAAATACGTGTAAAAACCGTGAAATAGTAAGATGTACGATCCTGTCTGGATGTCTAGAATCTTTGGCACAATTTCAAATGGAGGATTTTAAGATCATGGCAAGTAGATTGCTGTTCGGTTTTTGTTTGGCTTGTCGAAATCAGAGTGCTCTGCCGAGTAGTACATACTTCACATAATTGTTTTTTTTTTTAAAATTTATAATCATCTTAAAGAAATGCTATAATTTCAGGATATAGTTACGCAATGTGACACAATACTATATCCTAAAAATGGTTAAGTCCATTTTTATCCGGCGGATTTTCCTTCGAATTTAAAATGTAAATACAAGTAGAAATAGTGTTGACAGTTCAAGCGATGTGTCGGACGAGCAGCACAGGACGCGTGCTCGTGTACCGCCCCAACTTGCCGACGAGGGGCGTAAAGCAATTTGCGCATTATTCCAATCTGGCCTGCTGCCAACACACTACGTGTCCCAACTTTTGACTATCCCACTATTTACTGCTGTTTCAGCTGAGCTTCAGACATTGCAGTGACAACTTCCTTAAATGTACTTAGTTGTCTTAAGTCAACCTATTTGCATTCTAAAAAGTTTCTAACCTCATCCGATCTGGCCACATTTTGTAAAAAAATAAATCAAATCATTGTCACTTTGACACTATGGACAAGTCGTCGTATCTGTTTATGAGTAAAAGAAAAAGACTCAAATTTTCATTCAGAGCAATGGATAAAAACTCAAGTACCGACAGCAACATATCACTCGATAGCTTGGAAACTAATTTCAAACGTAAGCCATTATCAAAATGTAGAAAGTCCGATGAAAATGTTGACACAATTCTCGTACCGTTTTATGAAAAGGATGTACTCATAAAGGTACCAAAAGATCAGCATAGAAAGCAAAATAATTCAGGTAACAAGTTTCTTAAAGCAAATGAAAAACTAAAAAGGGAGCTGACACAAGCTAACAGCTATCTGGTCAATAAGGAAAGAGACTCGAAGCCAAAACGACTCACATACCTGGAGATGTTTCGTAAGCAGTTCGCGCCAAGTCATGTTGATAAGAAAAAAGATAAAAATGAAATACGCTCATTATCACCTGAATTTGGAGACACTGAACGAGAAAGTATCGGTGATGAAACTAACAATCCCGTACCGGAGTTTTACAATACCGAACCTTACAATGAAATGTATTACGAAAAACTTCTGACTCGTGGCATACAACATTATTTGGATAATTCATATGAAGAACGCGAAGAAGAATTACAGTTTACTGAAGATTTAGCTATTAAAGCCGACCATATTCGTGATCCAAGTCCTGATAATCTTAGAAGTGTATCAGAGGTAACAAATTCTCGACGTCATGTTCGACGAGCTACCATTGAGCCCATACAAAATTTGAAACTCGGTGGATTGGGCCCGGACCTAGAACGAATCAAACCGAGACTAGAAAGAGCAAGGAGTCTACAAAGATATTCCGAAAAAGTAAGGATGGAAAACCGTCTCAAGATATACAAAAAAACTTATCAAGCAGAAATTGAAAAGAAAACTGAGAGGGACTCGTCAGCAAAGCGCAGAGAAATATCGGTAAAGCGCGAAGACACTGCGAAGGAACCAGGAGCCAAATTAGACGTTAATCCATCTTATTTAATTAATAAATCGACCAATGACAAGATTCCCAAAACTGTCAAAAATCCATATTACAAATCAAAATCCGCTGGTGCTCAGAGGATCCGAGAGAGAAATTCTGAAAAGGAAAGACTGAAGCAGTCCGCACCGAAAAAAAGAGATACCAACGTTAATCAGAAAACTGAAGCTAAACCAAAGATTGAAAATAAGCCTGATGTTAACGTGCAAATGAGGACTGATGAGAAATCAAAGGTGAGGACAAAATCTAGTTCGAAAAACAAGGGAATTAATACGGAGTCTGAATCTGAGATGCCTCCGGTCCAAATTAGTTTCATGGTTAACGTAGGGGGAGTTCGTCAATCTAGCGCTTTGAAAACGCTAGAGGAAAAACACCGAATGTATCAGGAACAAGTAAAAGCTTTCATGGAAAACAATAACAACGGGTAACTGTGTCTCATATTATTTAGTCATTGTATCATTTTGGTGGCAGAAAAAATGTTCTTAATTTATCATGTCAAATGGAGGTATTTAAATTTTTAATAAACTTTAACAGATGGGTCTTACGTTTTTTTATTTATCTATGAAGATGAACTTATCAATAGTTTTTTTATCGATTTATCGTCTCTTCCGCATGTCAAAATCTTGTTGTTGGTATATAATTAAGTAAGGTGTTCTTGGCTAATGACTTTTGGTGCAGTGTTGTTCACACATTGCGAAGCTGAGATTAGATCAAGCCGGACATATTGACGGATTGAATGACGGGTGAGACAGGTGAAAGCATGACGTCGCTCAGACGGCACCGCTGGTATTTCACCCAATAATTAATATTAGTACTCGATTTTTTACTTTGATAGAATGTTGTTTAATGCAGAGATAATATCTAATTTTATGTATCTATCTAGCCTTCTTGTATCAATATTTTTTAATGTGCGTACAAGATATTAATTGTACTATTTACTTACAGTTTCAGCACGATTACAAAACATTTATTGAATTAGCATAGATATTATCAGCTTCTTTCAAAATATTTAAAACATTTTGTTTTCCTCATAGAGCAATATGAAAATATTCAACTCTCTAGGTTTTAGGTAGACAAGAATGTTGAATGTTCATATTTATTTATTCTTGAAATCAATCAAATACTCTCAAATAATCTGACATTAAGATCATGTTATTGGCCATTTTAACGGTAATTAAGATACCGGACGTAGTTCAAACTATAAATATTAGCAATCACTTCTAAATATCGCGTGAATGAATTCCGGCTTGTCAGAGAAAGTCGTCCATACACTTGATGCTGCATAAAACGAAACAAATGTGGCTTCATACAACTTATTAGGTACTAAAATAACCACACATAATTGTTATGAAATATTACTACCAAGTGTATTAATGACTAGCCGTTTTCCCGCAGTTTCACCCGCGTCCCGTGGGAACTACTGACCGTACCTGGATAAAATATAGCATATATTCACCGGGGATAATGTAGCTTCCCAACAGGGGAAGAATTTTTCAAATTGGTCTATTAGTTTCGGAGCCTATTCATGTCAAACAAACAAGCAAATATTTCCTCTTTATAGTATTAGTGTAGACTGTGTAATGTGCTCGTTTGAAGGTAAAATCCGCAGATCGTTTAAAGCGCCTGCTAATGTGTGACTATTGAGACGATATGCGATATATCGCATATATTCTTGCAGGATTATGTTTTATGAAAAGTGATTATAATGTCTTTACTTCTTCTACCCAAGATGGAATATCTCTTCGGCTGTACAGTTTTAAAACTATATAGTTAAACTAAGTTATAGTAGTATCTCAGGTCATTTTCAGAAAACACAAGTTTCATGCTCTACGTTGAAATAAAATAAAATCCCATTAACGAAAGAGCTCGCCTTACCTTACACCTCGTAGTTCGCCACAATCACAAGGTATTACTTAAACCGATTGATTCTGCAATCCTTTTACTACCCTCCGATGGAACCTAAAAAAATCTAGGTCAAAAACACAGGTCGGTGGCAACTTTTACTGTCCTTGGCTGTCTTTGATACATTTCAGATCTTTTAATTTTAAACGAAAAATGCCGCCATAATCTCGTTTAAAAACCTGTTGTAGGTCATTATCATTGCATTAATTGTTTTCAATGTTGCTGTTAAAATTTAACGATTATTTCGTATGCAATTAACTGTGGGATATAAACTATCGAGTATAGCTTTGTTAGGTACAATAAACACTAAATCAAGTGGCCAGGTATCGCTGTCGACGGGATTGTAACAACGGCGGACTTGCGTTTGTACCGAATATAGGTTACCGAGCTTAGGCCGTGCATACATTATATGGTAGGCACGTTTCGAAATATCAGATAAACAGACTATAAACCAGAGAAACAATGAACATGAATTTCGTATCAGATGACAGAGCCTTAGTGGGCCATCCACGGCCGATGTATGAACTTACATAGCTCTAGCTACCTACATGTGTAACATCCCTTATGCAACTAGAGGTTCCGTCGATACGGTTTTTGAGTTCTCCATTGTATGGGGAAAGTAGAGCATGGATATAGTAGGAAATTATGCTAATGCTTTATATTTTAATGCTTTAATAAAAATGGCAGCCGCTGTTATGTAAACATCGTCATGCTTTGCTTAATAATGATATACACATGGTTCGTTGACAATGCTAATTTAATTTTGAAGTATTGCAACAAACTGGAGTATGAAACCTTATGAAAGTTACATTTAGGCTGCTAGATTTTAGCTGATAAGACTGAGGCCCAAATGCACCGACACACAACAACGTCTGTTTTTCATTAAAAAAAAATGTTTACTTTCAAATATTTGAACGTGAAGATTCATGGAAGGTTAATAGATATTTTAAGAAAACTGATGTTCGTGAACAGTGTCGGTGAACTTTTGGGAATAGGCTAGTTTCCTAAAAAATAATAATTAGTCCGTCTTGTAGATTGTCCAAAATTAAGCGATACGTATTTTTTCTTTTTTAAATTGGATCAGAACTTGTTAAGATATAGCGTGTTAAAGTTGAGTGTGACGTCACAAGTTGCTACAATTTTCAGGACACTGTGACGTAAAAGGCCCCTAATTTTTGAATTGTATTATCTTTGTCATTTTATGTTTAATTAAAAAAAGAAAAAATACGTATCCAATATTTTTTGATTATCTAAAAAGCGGACTAAATATTATTTCATTATTTCGACCCTGGACACTACCCTATTAGTATGATTTGCTGAAAATAGCAATAGTTACATTGTAGAACTCCAGAACTATGATTTAACACGTGCCCCATCAAATGTGACGCCATAGTTTTACTTAACGTCATAATTTTACATTGTAAGTGAAGGTCTGCGTTATTGAAAGTAATAGAAGGGTTTGGTTTAAAACCTAACAATACCAAACAGGTTATTAATGTCCGAGTAATACTAGTTGATTGCTTAATTAATAATGAATCATCAGATGTCATGGCTGTGAAAATAATATCACTTGTGAGGATGATGCTAGACAGAAAAGTAGCCAAGCGGCTATGGAAAAAGGGATGCTGATCCCAAATAAAAATAGCCATAAGGACAGGAGCAAGATGATGGTGACAAATTTTAGCTGGCACTAATTCATCTCCCGAGCCTTTTACCAGCTATATCAGGGTCGACTTCCAGTCCTAACCTGCTAACACTAACTACTGATTTTAGTAAATTACTTGTTTTCATTTTACGGTCTGAGTGTTTTATGACATAGTCTTTCGAAATTGATCAGTCTTACACCCAAGCTGAACACATTGAAATCATGGTATAAGGTAGATATTAGAAATAAAGAATAATCTATATTCGAAGCTAATAGTTATTATCCCGCGGAAATTGTCAGGTTAGCTCAGTCAGTCGGTGCAACTCGGGAAATACATCGTTATGGTGTGCAAATGTGTTATGATTGGCCAACTCGGTACTAATTTCGAAATTACAAGTTGCATTGCAAGTCACACTTTTATGTGGAACAACTTTTAATAATCCTGAATTATTATATGTTATGGAACGTGTTTCGGAGGGCACGATAAACTGTAAGTCGCGGCTGTCATTGGAACATATTTGGGCAGTCGTAACGGGTAGTCAGAAGCTAGGCAATCTGACAATCGGTCTTACTAAGGGGTATAGGATTGCCCGGGTAACTGGGTGGTTGAGGAGGTCAGATAGGCAGTCGCTCTTTATAAAACAATGGTATTCAGCTGCATCCGGTTAGACTGGAAACCGACCCCAACATAGTTGGGAAAAAGCTCGGAGGATGACTCAGCTGAATCCGTTTAGACAGGAAGACGACCCTAACATAGTTGGGTAAAGGCTAGGCAAATTATATGTTTAGGAATATTTGATTCGGTTAACACCCTTTAATTTTATAGTTCTTTAGCTCGCTCCATTCTAGGGTGCTACTGGGACTCTTTTCACGTAAAGGGTCCTTCTCCGGGTTATACTTACAAGTAGGTAGGCATATCGGAGATACTGGAATTTTTAACACCAATCCACAATCAACATATTTCATTATGTTGGGCTAGGCGATCATTACATTTAGCATTCGTGGATCAAGATCTGCTAATTTATTCAGTAATAATCTTTTAGTAAGTATATATTCCCATTCTTGTGTTAAGGTTACATACATTTTAATAGTACATACCTACATACAAATATATGTAATAGATATTAGGCTTCATAGGCATACATTTAAAATAATAATTAATTATTTGGTCAAAAATGTCAATGCTAAAGATCCAACGTAATTATGCGTGGTTTGACATTTAAAAAAATCTGGAAATGCCATTGAACTCAAATACGGTATAATTAAAATTCACGATAGGTAAATAAGACACTAATGATAACACATCTTTTATTTTTAGTTATGAGTATCATGTTCAGTGTTTTTTGACCACATATTACGTATTCGCGAAAAAAGTTCTTTGAATACAACCAAAGTCCGCTAATATTAGAGATCCGTCTGCGACACAATACGGCCTCACCATTATCAAAACTCCGTGGTTCCGTATATCAGCGATAAGCACGCAAAGTGCACAAAGCCGAGTAATCTATTCTCGTTAAAATGCAGTCCAATTTGACTGAAACCGACTCGATCCAGACTTTCCGATTTACTGGTAAAGTCATTACGTTTCTGCCTTCAGGCTGGATCGATACTGCTTTCTAGAAACTAGACCGAACTTTCAAATGTTAGACCTAAAGTTGTACAAGATAAGGTACGCCTGTGACATTGAAAGTAACATTTGTTAGGTTGGCACCTTCCTTTTGCAAATAAATAGGTATTTGGACTAGGTACGTATTTTATAATTGAACACAAAAAATAAGTTTTAAAATAGGTAATAATTGTTTTGTATTTTTAAATGTTCAAGCGGCTTCTCTCACAATTATGTTACGTCAATTCTGTTTATTTAAACAGTCTAAAAACAATATTGCACGACACACTTTTCTCGGTGACTAATTCTGTGCGGAAGTTGCGAATACATAGAAGAGTCTATTTGTTTTGAACATGCCTTCAATGTGTAATGTGTAATAAAATAAATAGAAAGTTTTGGTCAGAAACAACATTTGCAACTAGCTCCGTGACGTTGCTTCGTTTCTGGCTCACAAATAGGTAATTTTTTATACTTGTCTGTGGTACCATGCTGTGGTGCCCATTATAATCGACTTTAACAACATATTTATAAAACTTCATATTTCACAATAAACTAAATCTAATTGATTTATTTATTTACTGAAATAATCAAATCCAGATACCAGTAGTATTACCTACTTATATAAAAACAACGCCCTTGACTATTATTTTATGATGAGGTAATTATGCCGTGTCACCTTTTTATTACGATCCTTTTATTGGTTTGTTTTTTAATATTATTTTTTATTTCTATTTAAAAACAGGGTCGGCGATTTACTTGAAAACATGCTGCATTGACTCCTAATAAAATTGGGATAAAGGCAGCAGGAGGATGATGAAGGTATAGGTAGTCCATGAGGATTTTCCCCCCGTTAAAAAAAAGGTGAGACGGTTAAATTTTTATTGGGTTTGTAATTGTACCCAATTCGCCAATGTTTCTTGTAATCTTGCAAGGAAGGAACATTAGAGAGGTTCAGAATGCATTGCGTTTACCATAGTAACGGGCTTGGAGCAGACACTAGGATATAAACTACGTTAATTAGTCCATTAGCATGGTTAGTGCATTAGTTTAACGTAATCATGCTGTCATCGATGAGTCTCATTATCACAATGCATGTAATTTGTATATATGTACATACTTACCTAAAATTAACTTTCAGGTTGTCGTAGCTAGGTTGTAGATTTCTTTATGTAAAATTCTTCAGGAAAAGTTTTACAACCGTTTTCTGAATTCAAATAAGTGCTTACGTAGTCTACCTAGACGTTTGAAGTTTGGGGATCTCTTGTTTTTTTTATTAAACGGTTTTATTTTTATAATAGGTATTTTTCTTGTTATATTTTTTAATTTATAATAAAAAAAAATAGTTTCAAATATGTAATTAAGGACTTTTTATAAATTAAACACATGTTATAATCCATGTTTACAAATGAATAAATGACTATTGACCAATCATCATGCAGGGCCAAAAAAATAATTGTATAACTTTTGAAATCAATAAATAAACAGTTGTCATTTCCTTATAGTACAATTACTTGTAAAGATGTCAATTATATTATTTCTTAAGAACCGTTTAATATTACTTAACCACGCTTTATCCATCAGTTTTTCCAAAAACATTTTAATGAATAAGTACGAATCTTAGTAAAAAAAATATCAGTATCTAGAATCTTAACTCTAATATTGGTGATTTATTTCCTCAATAGTGTAGAAATAACACTGAATTGTACAGGTTTCACCCGCGTCCCGTGGGAACTTCTGCCCGTACCGGGATAAAATATAGCTTTCCGACAGTGAAATAATTTTTCAAATCGGTTCAGTAGTTTCGGAGCCTTGGGAGTACAAACCAACAAAACAATGTTTCCTCTTCATTATATTAGTAAGATTGATGAAAGGTCTACCTGAGTATTGGTCGTGAGAAAATTCCGAATTTCTGAATATCGATCTAGAGAATGCCAAAGGATTTATGGTAACACTGTAAACTCTAAGTGTTTGCTCCAGTTTAAAGTCTTGCACAACTGTGTTTGAACCTCTTCCTACTTCGGCAAATTGCTCGTCTATTTACTTAATAATCTTATACATTATGCCGTACATTCCATTAGTTTTAGGCCAGGCCTTCATCGTTACACGATCTATTAAGTATCTAACTAATATTGTGAATCTATGTATACTTATATCATAAAGCTGAAGAGTTTGTTTGTTTGCTAGGTAGTTCTAGCAAACAAACAAACTCTTCAATAATTTTTCTTAGTTCACTAAGAAAAATTATTTTAGTATTAAATAGTTTATTTGTGGAGGAAGGCTAAAAACTACTTTTTATCTTGGTGCGGTTAGTGGTTCTACATATCGGGAGGCGGGTGAAATGAATGGCAGAAGCTACTGCAATATATTTCAGCGCCATTAACATTTACAAATATTTATTCAGTGCTATTAGTAGAAGATTTAAAATAATTGTTGGTCGTAATTAAATGTAGTTTATTTTATATTCGTGACGATTGGACCGGTTTATGTGGGATCTGAAGCTGCCCTTTTAATTCCGATATGTTTAAGAAGACTGGCGGGAAATGGCTTTTGATCTCTATTGAGTGGTGTATCGATACAGTAGCAATGAATCAGTACTAATCAGTAGCTTATTACTGTGTGTGTGTATCCGATTTATTTAAAGTTCATTTTATTTTATTTAATGTGCTACCATATTTTTGTCAAATAGCCCATTAAAACCGAGTACTATCCTGAGTGGACAAGATACTTATCTCTTCATTAAATATGTCCATTTTATTATGCCGAAAAAGACATCATTACTATTATTTGAGAGTGAGAGTCATCTTACATTTATAAAATTATATTTAATTATGTTACCGCACGTATTTATCTATTGTATTGCAAATTGTAATGATGTTTGCAAATTATGAAATCAATCATTAATAAAAATTCTGACACAATGATTGATTACTTACATTGATCTCCCGTGATTTGCATAATATCTGTGTCGGTTATAATTAAATTAGCAAATATATTTTTTCCTACAGACTACTGCAATAAATAATACTTGCATGCAATTTACAGATTTCACTAAATGCATGTTTTCAGAAGTAACGGTTTTTGAAGCAATCCTGTCGCAAGTAAATATCTCTAAAATTGGACCTTACTCAGCTATTCAGAAGATTATCAAGAAATAACCAGCCAGTATACTTGTAACATCACACCATCCAAAACCACGAAAAAAACTGCACAACATGCAAAAAATACGGAATCGATATAAAATTGAAAATTGATGCACGAAATTGTAACGTAAACCATTTAGCCGTAGTTTCCACGCAAATGCATAATAATTTTACCGACACTTTTTATTGACAAGCAAATCTGTACCTTACTGGGTAGATTTTAAGCTTGAAATTTGAATAAAGTGACGTAGAATGTTAGTGCAACCATTTTGCAAGGTCCACATGACAGACCGCTCTTCTAGAATAGGTAGGGAACGGCTATCTTCCGTTGATCGCACGTACGTAGCTATACTAGGAAATACAAAACACCTAGTCTAGCCTATTGCTCCAAATCGGACCTGTTACCAAACGTTTTGAAACTGGACTGTTAGTGAGCTTACTAGTTTAAGTAACAGAATCTAGATTGTAGACGTTATGGAGCATGGCGTGTCACTAATGCTACGGTTTTCTTCCGTTGGTGATTCAAGCTTTGAGAATCTGTGTCTTTGGTATTTATTACATTTCTATTGGAGTATTGAATTCTGCGAGTACCTACTGCATTCATCATCATTATATAAACTTATTATAACCATTTTGAGAGAAGAAAAAAAAGTAAGTACCAATAGTCTATTCTGGTCGAATTTCAAAAAGAATTTCAGATAGAAAGTACATTAAAAGCCTAATAAGGCATATTGCTAAGGATATACCTTAGCTTAAACTAGGTTTCAAAGCAGCAGCAGGTTAAAGGTGAAACAACATCATCTTGGCAGTAGGGTAATAAAATATTAAAAGACGAGATAAATAGTGTAATACGAGTAAGTCATAGAATAAAAAAAAAACTTTTATTCTCATGACAAATTAGTACCATATCTTACTTTTGTCACTCATAACGTGCAACTCTGTCACGCCATGCGTGTGAACTCACTTTAATATAATTAACTCACGTTCCTAATTAAATAATACTTGGTGTAACAGCGACAGACAAATTTAGGTCCATCATTAATATTTCTTAGTACTTAGTCTATTTATATTTTTTTGTAATTAGTATACCTACCTAAGTACGGTAAAGTTCTATCAATAGCTTCCTAGTTCCAAGAATTATTTATATCTAGGTGAAATACCCTAATTGACCCTAAAAATATAATAATCTTATTACCTAAACCTTAGGTCCTAAAGCCTTAGAAGAATAAAAGATGTTGAACAGGGTTTTCAGGTTCAAAAAGCTGCATCATTTATGATTCAACTGACTACAATATATTTTAGTTGTACATAAAAAACACGTTTCCGTAAGAATTATTATTCTCCTTACCAACTGTCACAATGAAGGGTTGTTTGTTATTTAATTGATTTTCATATTTAATCCTACCTCTACCATGTCACCTACATTATTTAACACTGAAAGTACTAGGAAACGAGATTCTATCTAAATACACTTAGTAGACCAAAGATAAATTGGAACGACTTTGCAAGAACGATCGGACTGGATGTGAAAGTGGTCTAAATGTATTCCTAGATAATAATTTAGTTTCGTATCTAATGGTTCATTTATTAATTATTATTTAGACGTGTTTGATTACTTTGCTGTAATAGTCACGAGAGTGACTGTTATGTGTGCAATTTCCTAGCTAAGGAAAATTCATGAATATTTACTACCTACCTAATTTATTAAAAACCAAATATTTCTTAGAAAATATTTGTCTCACCCATTAGTAGAAGTATCCACTACTCTATTAGATATCGATGACTTTTAAAGATTCTGCAACTTACCTGAAACAAAAGCACAAGGTTAAGAGATCATGTTATTATTCAAATTATTAACGAAAATGGCTTAAACTTTTAATTTGCGTAATATCGGTTGGCATTATAAGAATGATTATAAGTCATGAAGAAGCTTTATTACACCCATTTAAACAAATATCAATATTCATGAATTTATTAATTGCAATATAAAAGTCGCTAAAAAATATTTCAGTATGCACTAACTTACTAAGTACTAGTTTGATCTTCATCCGATTTTACGACTCAATTTAGTTTTATGGGTACCATTGGTATTTAGGATGACTGTCGTAACCTGCCATTGATCTGAATTAATTGATATGAAATATCATTAAATCACTCTTTATAGCTAATCACTTGCTGAAACGTACATTAGGCAGATTATTTGAAAAGACATAACAGATAACCAATCGATTAAAAACTAGAGATTCAATATTTAAAACTAAAATAAATCTGTACTGTACAATATTACCAAGTACTTAGTTTCTATATAACCTTCTAGTCAAAATAACTAATTTATTATACTCATCACAAAAATCGATTATCATTAGCTATTCATTCAACTCGTTTATGTCTCGATTAAAAAATTTAAATCGATATTTTTGCGGCAAATGCCTCGATATCGGGAAAGCAAAAACTTGATCAGTGCGTATACGGTTAAGCTACGATTCGGTTAAATTAACTCGCAAATCAGTAGTCGGGCCAAACCTGGTGATATGTACTATATTTGATTACTGGATATTAATATGTAAAAATGTGGACACACCTTTTTAAAATTTAGAGCGTGGTAAAGGTAATTGGTACCTATTTAAGTACTATTTATGAAAAAGTTGCAGTTTTGTTTTGCACCTTTCAATAATGTAGGCAGAATCTTCGTAATGACAAAATAACCTGTATAAAATATGACACATACAAATAGTGTAGCATCCCTACGGTGAAGAAAATTTTTAAATCGATGCAGGAGTGTCGGAGCCTTTAGGATATTATTAAATTACTGAAAATCCTTACAAAATTTTCATTATTTCTAGTTCTTAGCTAATCATAACCAACGGCATATTATTATGTGCCTTACATGAGTATATCGTCTTACTCAACTGAAGCCAAATAAACTAGGCATTCTTGCCTTATAGATCATTAACTTTAAACTTATTAACAAACGCATACTTGCTTCTGACTAACAATTTTATGTTTGCGTTTACGTTTGAAGAAAGAAAAATGTTGCGTTCTGACGAAACTTTAGAACTAAGTAGTTCATGTTTAACTAAAACATAAAACTTAAGTAAAAAAAATAAAATGGTTTGTGTAATTATTATAACTGTAACGCACTGTTTCCGAGATATGAATGATACTAATAATCAAGATTTTAATATCTTATGTGAGTTTTATAAATCATAACGTAAACTGCTATTTTTTAATCTTTGGCAATTAAAAAGTGCAGTCGTTTATTAAGATAAAATCTTGAGATAATAAACAGAATGCACTTTACTTACTGACACTATATTTGCATACAAGGTGATGTCCCACTGTTACTACGCATGTGTTATGAAAAAATATATTATTAATCCATTTAATTATATATGATAAGTACACGTAGTGTAGCTTTATGGAATTGTTAAAAAATAAAAGTGTTTAAGAAAGCAAGTTACCTAATATTACCAGTACCTATAGAAGAAATATTTTTGTAGCAATCAAAAAGATTAATTGCCATTTAATTATGTCAAGCAATAAAAATATTTGTGATCGTTTAAAAGCATTGTGATAGGTATTATTTTGAAATAAAATTAACATTGCAAAAGTTAATGTAGGAAAACAGTCAATCTGAGTAATAAGTGACCAAATATTTTGATAGTTGCATAAAAAACAATCACCGTTTGTGTTTGTACATAAAGTGCGTAAGTGCTTTGAAATCTACATAAATCGATGAAAGATTATTATTTAACTTTCATAATATATCAGCATTTATGTCAAGTTTCAATTGTTTTGACACCGATGTTAAACAAACGGAAAATGGAGGTAGGTATCTACATCACTGTTATATGGTCAATTATGATTGTCAAATCTGGTAGTAATAAATGACTATCTTTACAGTTGGCTCACGGTCAAAACCATCAAGTTTATAAGCAAACAGATAACTAAATAAAGGAATTCCATTTTATTACAAAACGTGGACTTAAAAAGTACCAGTTTTAGTACTAGGTTAGACAATGAACTCAGTTTGTTCCAGATGATGGCCTAAACCTTGTTCGAAAGCAGGTATCATTAAAGACCACGTTTTAAAACAATATTGACTAAGTTTTACAAAGATGTAACTTCATATTTTTGGTGAAAGCGGATATAAGCGGTGCACTGATTTTGTCGTAATTTGACACGAAGATGTAATTTGACCTGGGGAAAGCCAAAACAGTGACATGTCACTTGACTTCCTCACTTTATTTTAACCTCACAATAAGAAAAGGTAAGGGAAATAAAACGCTGTCCATCAATTTTAAAGCTGTAACGTCGCTGAACTGATTCAGAACAACAGGATTTTCCAAAATGTCTACAAACGTAAAATCTGCTAGAAACGTGAAGACGATTGGAAATGTCATTTCCATACATGCCTTCATACTTTTACTAGCGTTTACAATTTAAAAAAAGATATCTTGTCTAACATATAGGTAGGTTCAGAAGTAAATTGCAAGTTCTATATGCGTTAACTTATAACTTAACTTAGGTATTTATATAACTTCAATAAAAAATACGATGCAGGGGAAAACCTATACGCCGGTGGACCGCGTTGCTCTATGTTTTTTATTTTTGAAGAACGACAACACTAATATTATTATAGTTGCGTAAGCTAGTAAGTATCGCAATCTAAACGTTGGTTTGCGTGTGACTTGTAACGTCGTAATGAACTTAATTGAAGGGACTTAGCTCATCTGGCGATAATGACGTTCGAAATATGAAATAGTATTTACGCGGCGATATTTTTGGCGACTTCTTCTCTATCAATCGGGATTTGTTTGGAACCCAGGTAAATCACTACTCGTTTTAAAAATAATGTGTTCTAAAACCTTCGATATTTTTTTTTATCAAAACTCTTTACGATATATTAGACATACCTATGAACAGATCTTAGATTCAATATTACAGACTAATATTAAATTCCATAACAGAAGAAATCACTGACTATTTGCAAATAGTTTTGCGTGCACCAATTCATATAGTGCAACGTCCGCCATTACAAATTGCAACAAAACCGCGGTTTCTGTAATAACTATGTTTATGAGAAAAAGGGAATAAAACACTAAATTAATATAATCACTGGCTTATCAATAAGCGCTAATTAGGAAAGCGATAAAAGGCAACTTGCATATCAATTAATTGCATTGAAATAAGGTGTTAATTGACTATTTTATAGTCGTATAAATATTGCATAGCTTTTGCTAAAAAGAAACTTAATAACTCCTAGTTTGAGTTTCTAAAAAAAGACAATTTAAAAAGAAAGCTGCAGCAAAATAAGCAATTGAAAAGCTTGGTAAGATGAGCTTGCTTCAGTGTGAGATATCTCGTTATGTGAATGAAAGCTTATCGGCTACTTTTAACTATACCTACAATGTGTCCCGGGGATAAGTGACCGCCCGAAATTTTTTGAATATTTGTACAAAATTAAGGATAATTTCCTTTATATTTGGGACATACCGCCTTTGGATTTTTTTAATGATTTTTTTAATTTTTTTAGTAAATACTGTGACGTGCTGCAGTTTTTTTAAGATATTTCCTAAGTTTTTACATCTTTTTAAATTCTTTTTTCTTTATTGACTAGCCGACATCATAGTTTATCAATTAAAATTATCAAACATAACAAAAATGTAATAAAACATTTATTAGAAAAAAAAGAAAATAAAAATTCAAAGAAAATAACGCCTTTTTTTCAGTTTTTTCAAAATAAGTCCAATAAATGCCCCCTTAATATCACTTTCTTTTAATTTATTAATAAACTACATGATATTTCCTACAATAGCTCAGAACAATGTTTGCTGCTATTTCAAACAAATGCAAAAAATAAAGTCAGTTGAAATTTGAAAAAAAAGAGCAAAGCCTGTTATTAACAGGCCTGACAATAATTTTTTTTTAATGATTTTTTTCAAAAATGTAAAAGAAATTATCCTTAATTTTGTACAAATATTCAAAAAATTTCGGGCGGTCACTTATCCCCGGGACACATTGTATATACTTACTACTACTAATCTACTACGCATTCATCTCAGGAACTACTGAACCAATATGAACCGCAAGTAGGTAACTGGTGCTTCATATGTATGAATGAACCTATAAACTGAACTGCCCCGCATCTTTTCTTAAATTATAATTTCCCCATGATAAAGATAAAAGATAATTTATTTTGGGAATATGATTACATGCTGAAATTCATCCGAATATGGTTAGTTGGTTGATTGCAAAAAGAACAGGCATACCTACAACCAAAGAAACTTAGGACAAATAAGACAGCGATATAGCTAAGTACTTCTTATTTGATACGCCATCTTCATTTCCAAATAAGTAGCCACACCATCCATCTTTATTGTCTGTAATTGTTTCTCTAACCACCAACGACCTTCACATGGTAACCTTCCATGGATTACAAAACCTTAGTAATAACAGTCGTCAATCATATGATACAACAGTTATATTGTAACATCCATACCTAGATTGCATCTAGAATGCTAAGGACAAGTATTAATCAATTTAATTTGACTTTTCACGCGATCTTTGTAGGTTAATCGGCTGATTTTATCTGGTGAACATTTAGTGTTAGCTCCGCCCCTTTCTAATAAATACGTGAGATGTTACGAGTAGTGAATTACTTACGAAGAACTTATTTCGAAGACATTAGAAGAATTATGGGTTTGAAAATGAACGATGGGATAAAAGCTGTGCAATTGATTAGACTTTTAATCACTGCCCGTTGTTGCAGACGCAAAAATATTATTTTAATTCAAAAGCAAACCCAAACAACAGAAAGTTTTATTTTATATTTGACCACCTTAAAAATTTCAACCATGTTGAAAAAATACACAGTCATGATCCGTGAATTATGACTATTGTAAACGTTTTAAATCGACGGGAAAATAAAACGCAAACAATGTTCTCGATTGTTCTCCCTTCAATGGCGTTCCGCGATTGCGAAAAATGAAGTGAGCCGAGGTCCTTCAATGCGAGCATAAAATATTAAACATGGATAAAATATGAGCTATGTAAAAGCTTTTGATTTATAAATCGAAAAATCATTTTGTACAAATAAACTCTTTGAATTATACTCGTGAATATTTATTTTAACAATCATGTTGTATCCTCAATAACATATTGCAATTTTATTCCCTAAAAGTGTAAAATCAACAGCAACTTTTAAAATAAACTGCTGTGAAAATTCAATCATAAATGACATTTCATTCAAAAGTTATATGAAAGCCCAGAAATCCAATATTTTTGTTCGCACACCGTACGAATTCATACACAGCAATAAGCTTGCTACGATAACACACAGCGACCCAACTCTTTCGTTTATTCGAACAAAAATGGCGGAACTTCAGCTGCAGCGCTTTCATGAAATGTCAAAATAAATATTAATAACTAGTGTACAACGTGGCTGGCTGTTATTCTAATTTCCCGTGGGCACTTTAGCTTTTTATGTACGGTAGCGGAAAAGTGTAGAGACGATGTGGTTTTTCGATGACAGTTGTTTTTATTATAACCGTGATACTTTACCTACTTATTTATGTACCATGAAAATTGTGACAAATATATTTATAAGTGTAGTCATCAACTGACTTCTGTCTTTCGATAGAGGTACCTGAAGTACCTATTAGGTATTTTCACATTGCGGTCCACCAGGGTTAGAGCCTGCCTAGTGCCGGGGCTGCGGGATTGTTCGAAAGAGGCCACAGCGGGTCATTTAATGATTTCCTATGAAAAGAAGTAGGTACCTTTATTTCGAAATGATTTTAAACTACCTAGGTATGTATAATTAGGTACTTAATTTTTATCTCTCAACACAGTTACGTCACTAGCAGCCAAAAAAAATGTATTTACTTAATATTATGCCTAATGACAAACTTGATATTTGTTGAATTAATTATGCTACCCACCTGCCTACGTTTCTGAAGTTCGTTAGATAAACGTGTTGTCTAAAATAATATAACTGAATATATTTAATTTCGCCAAACTTGTGTCACCAGCTAAGAATAAAAAACAAAGTGGCAGGAATAAATCTGGTATGAAAACCTATACGACACAACAAGCCCACTCGCCTGTACCTACGTGTACATTTGATGACACTGTCAGTACTGTCACCTTCAATTGTGCAATGAAGTGAACGAACAAAAGTTAAAGATTCGTTTAAATTATGTAGGTAGTTATTGTTCACGTCTTATCAGGAATCACTGATACGATTTAAAAAAATCACTAGAAAACCTATGTATCAATGGACGGCTTGGCACGGAATAGTAAAAAAAGGAGCTACCTATCCTATATGTTAAGTTTTAATAAGAGAAAATGTATGATAACAAAAATAAAACTCCCCAGTGCCGTCGTGTTAAGCTATGGCATCTATTATTATTACCAAGAATAAATACCAGTAATACGGACTTAAATTACGAACCTCACTTTCACAAGACAAAAAAATCTAGCATAATTAACACCTACGCATTTATATGCTCTGAATACGTGATACACATATAATTTCAAAGTATTTGTATGCAATAATATTATGCATTTAAAAGATCGGAATCTTCAAACTGAAATAATTACATGTTTGCATAAAGAGTGTGAAAAAGTTTGAAGTATTTTATAATTGCCACTTATTTATTTGTTAGCTAACTTTTTTGACGTTTTGTAACCATTTTGTTGCTTTATTTATGGTTAGTTTCCACTTATGATCTAGTAATTAACCAGGTACGTTTAACGATGGAAAGATATCTTCTTTTCTTTCACAATGCTGCTGAATTTTTGTTTGCACAATGCTGCTAAAACCCTTTTCAAAATGGGATTAGAAAAAGACATTGCAAGATGCAACAAAGTGGAGCAAAAAATTACGAACGAGTTTCTGCATTTTGTTTCTCCATTTCTTCCTTTGCTTTGTTTTGTTTTTATTATTACTTGAGATGCATTTGCAATTTATCGATTTTCCAATAAAAGCACTTAAGTTTTGCTCTTGTTACAATCCCATCTTCTGTTGTCTACACTTAGGTAGGTACATTTCGACGTAAATACCTAAATACTTAGTAAAAAGGTTTTACAAAACTTCCCATTTACTCGTATATTTACTCTTATAATACAAAACCTCTTTTGTATTGTAACTTGAGCATAAATTATGGTTAATAAAAACTATACCGCGATGCACATTTTTATAGCCCGCATATAAATTTTTACTCCTCTCTTATCCTTTGTCCACACAGTTTCGTTCGTGGAAACCGAGGAAAAAGGGGTAAAAAGTGTTAAACAAGTTTATTGTGGACGGAATCTGTGTTAACCCTACAAGCGGAGTGAGATAACACAATACATTTGTACATAGATATAACTAACTGTATAGCCAACGCAGACAAGGATTGATATCTAGCTTAAGTTGAGTTCAGATATCTGTCACGTAGTACTTGTATTTTTTTAAATTTTTAAGTCGAAGTATGCCTTTAGTAGGTAATAAGTTCGTATATAATACGAAGTTTTATAGTAAGTCTCGCAAAGCACTTGTTTTTTTTTATTGAAAACAGCCATTCAAGCGACGGAGATTATTCCCAAAATGCTTAGTTATTTTTTGAGGAACATTAGCACAGTGTAAAGGCTGCCTAAAATCTCTTCTCTCATCGCTACTTCGAAGCTTTATTTCGACATAAATACCCAGAACATAAACATTTCTCTCACCAATTTATATCCACATAATCTTTGATTTGTATCCTCTTTGTGTATTTTACGAAATACCCAACATTGTTACTCACCGAAATTAAAGAACATCTCGATAAACTGGTAAGCTTTCGTTGACAATAAATTCGATTTTATTTCTGAAGGATCGTAAATTACTTTTAACAAATTATCATATCAGTAAGTTACAATATCCTTAAATGTTTAAAGAGAACGTGCCCTTATTTATTTTGTGTCGGTGTATTACATTTAAATCTTTCAGCCATTCACTAAGCTTGTACCTAAGCAGTTTAAGTTTTCTTAAATATCCTTTTAAAATTTTTAATTCCTTTTAAATTAACACGGGCCTAGATATAACGAAACTTATCTAATGTCCAAAGAATTCATTCAGATTAAAACTGTTTTTGGAAAGCATTAAATTGAATGTCTCATTTTGCGGATGTTTGCACGATCGGTCACGGACGCATAACGGTCCTGCGATATGGTGACACATTGGTAAAAGCCCTCTGTGAATCTATGGTCAATATCTATGCCTTTTCTTGTCATTTGTAGTTCAATAATCAAATTAAGTTAGCAATGCGTGCATTTTTTCTCAGTTATGATTATGTTAGACTCAAAAATGACTACGTTCCCTCATCTCTCTTTATATTCAGGGTCAGAACACATAAGGAGAGTCACCATCAAACCAGTTCAAAATATATTGCCAAAAGTGATAAGCGGCTCGACTGCGTTACAAATACTTTCATATGACAAGGTCCTGCATGCTTTAGAGGTCGCGATGTCAATATAGTCCTATTTTAATTGATTCGGCAAAACAGCACAATGTGACTTTTTAAAACCAGTTTAATTTTAATAAAGCTGGGACTATTTTGATGTTGATATGACTGTGTTTTAACGTATTTTTTACTGTTTTATTTTTGTGTTTTGCCAAATTAAGTCACTAATTAGATCTAACATGTCCTTCATATTCTTTTTGCCACAATACCTACTATTCAAATTATTTTGGCTCTGATGAGGCACTAAAAAGATGTATTTTAAGAGACCTTAAAATACCCACACAAAATGAAATAAATCCAACGAAAAACCAAGACTCCTCATCCTCGCCGACTATTGACCAAAAGACTGTCTGGAAATGTACTATCGAAAAATTTTTCAGTAGTAAAAAGCTGCATTACAATGAATGCTAATAAATAATGCAGTAGGCGAAGAATGTGGTAGGTCAGTTGCAGCTGCACTGAAGGACGACGGGTCATCAACGAAGAGAACTGGATAGTCCAGTTCAGTGCATCTAGTTTATTGTCAAACATAATTTACGCCGCAATTTGTTTATGTAGACGTTAATTTGACGAGGATTAAATCCTTTATGGATTGTCACTATTGAAATATTACCGGCTTCCGTGAAAAAAAAGGCTTAATAAGTAGTAAAAAAAAATTTTTTAGGCTCGTCAATATACTCAGTAACGTTAAAATCAAGCTCATAGGAATACATATTATTTTAATGGTTTTAAATACCCATTAAATTGACTAATATTTATTGAATGTTCACCCATCTACAAAAAAAACACATACCATAAAATTAGGACCAGTTTTGGTGGTTTTTAAACATTTGAAACACGTAATAAACACACCTAATTGTGGCCTAAATCACATACTTAATTAGATTTGTATTTGGAATACTAAATAAAACGTTGTGGTATGTGGCCGGTAGATGTCGTGATTTGCATGTTAAACCTTTTTGGTCTTACTACAAAAACTTTACCATGCGTCAAACACTTGTCTAAAAAAAGTGTGGTTCCAAAATTGACCCATCGAATTGACCTTATTTCCACGTCATAATTTGCCATTTTTTATTTTTTTAGACAAGTCTGAAACTGACGTTTAAAAGTTTTTGTGACGGTTTTAGTTGAGTTCAACGTTTAAAACTGCCTCATGAGCGGCCGTATGTGAAATGATTTGGATATTATTTTGTTTTCATTAGTATGATAAAAAGACAGTAGAAGATACATATGTAGGTGCACATTCAAATAACTTTTGAAGTCCTATCTAACTTGCGTAAGTATTGAGCCTTTTCATAGTTGATCGACTATCAAACTAAGAGCCTTGAAAAATCGAAGGCTTGACGATTCTATCCAATACTACACATTCCTTCTAAACGCGTATAAATATGAATCAACTTTGCTGCAGATGACTCGAACACCATATTAATATTTACATAAATTAATGCGTATTAATTAATAAATATATTAAATATTAAGCAAGAGTCTCAAACAAGTTAGTATTTGCAGTCCACCGCAAAATTCTTCCTACACGAATAAGTATGTAGATTTGCAAAAATATTGCGTGAGAATCATTGAAATTGGTTTGTCTACAGATGGAACGTCAATTTTAGGACTAATATTTATGTAGCTTTACCACAGATTACTAAATAGTTACTTAGGTACTACGTAATCTATACCTAATTACAAAATGGCAAGGTTTTGTGCAAGCATGTGAAATACTCAAAACTAAAATTTTTTTTTTCCTTGATCTCCAATTTTTTATTAGGAAATCTTTACAGGCTGGCGTTCCTTGGGAGAGGCCTACGTTCAGCAGTGGACGGCAATATGCTCAATATGATGATGAGATAAAAGTACGTAAGTAGAAGTCAGAACGAACGTGTTGCGTAGGTAGATAATAAATTCACATTTGATTTCTCAGTGCAACAAAATTACACAGTAAGTAGAGCAACGCAATGCACAAACTTACATAGAAATAAGTTTTTATTGCAATGCAACCATAGACTCTTAGCAGCGGAATATTGGAAAATTATTTATTTTTAATTAAGTTAATAATTAGATATTTTTGGGTTCCCTTATTTTGAGTTAAATAGGTTACTTACTTTCGTGTAACATTTTTCAAAAGCAGAAAAGGAAAAAAATATATATAACTTTCTATGCTTTGATGTTTTTGAACTATGCACATTAAGCAACTTTTTCGTTTTACTATCAAGTTTTCCTTATTCTTAACCTCAGACTAAGATCCGATGTAACATTAATAGGTATTAGGTAACGGAGGAGGGCCAATGTCCAACGCTCAAAGGCGCTTTCACACTAGCGGATTTATCCGCACTAATAGGTACGCTCAGTTTTACTAGGTTTCAGACGTCATCTTTTGTACTGTTTGTTGTATGCGCTTATGTGTAATAACGCTGCGCAGAAAAACCGAGCAGCGTATGCGCTAGTATGAAAGTGCGGTATGGTTAAAAACAAATAATATGCCAAAAATATGCCAAACACTATGGTTGATACAACCATAGTATACCATAGTATAGTGTAGTTCGGCAATAAAACACGTTAAAAATACTGAGTGTTGTTAGATATTGATAGGTATAAAATATTATAATAATTATAATCTAATATTCTTGATTAACACGTGAATGAGATCACACTACACTCAACTGCCATAAAAACTGCTCACCCGACAATGTTGACATAACAACAAAAATAAAATATAAAGTAAAGAACAATGGCACTGTCAGCTCTCTATGGATATAACGATTTTCGATTTTGAAGACGATTTTGAAATAAAATAAAAACTTTCCAAAAATGTGCAAATGCGTTTTCTCTCTTGTTTTTTTATTGCAACAATAAGCCACCTACGTTTAGTTTTTTTAAAATTTGTATGTAGTTACGTACTTAAGTATACCTACCTATCGCAGTTGTCACATGCAGAAAGAGAAACATGACTTTTACACACCGTCAAAACAGCTACAGGACTTTTTATTAGCATTAAATATTAGCGAATTTTAAATGCAAATATCGGAACTACATCGTAATCATATTATAGCATCGTATCCGAACGTTCAATAGCATGCTTCCGAAAGTGAAATCTCACCCAACGTTGTGTCATGAAAAGTAAAAGTGGTCGAAGCGGGCCACTGTCAATCCGAAATGCTTTATTTATACATTCTTATGTATAATCATGGTGATTACATAAGTACAGGTAACTTGCTCTGTAATTGCTCTAGTAGCTATCGAGGTTTTAACATTTTAATAAACATATTTTTAGTTAAAGTGCCATTTTTTTAATAATTAAATATATCGTAGTTTGTAGTAAGTATTGTAGTAAGTAGTAGTAGGGCATTATTAAAACAACAAAAATTGGCTCATATTAACGGCTTATTTGGTTTAAAATTAATATTTTACGATCTTTTAGCGTCATGCATTATCGATAAATTCAAGTTTTGTGTCAATATCAATTAATTTAAGGACACTATAAGTATTATTTACTTTAGGATTTCACAATAACGTTCTTAATTAAGAATAACTCGTTTTTTTTCAATTAGGCACCTTCCCTATCTGATTTTGTTATTTTAAAACCTATGCTTAATAGTATCCTTAAGAGCTAATTATTTTTTTTTTAAATCAAGCGTTTTTGCAAATGAGGTCGGTTAAATATGTTACTAAATTAGCAATAACAATTTATTTACCAAAAATATTGCTATAATCAGGCTCAGTGATACGTCCAAAATATATAAATTCAATTTCCATAATATCATGCTAATGTGAAATAGGCTTCGTATGGTTATTTAAATTTTAACGATATTCGTTTATCTCTATCACTTAATTTAATATTATTAACCTATCATGAAGCACATTAACTCATGTTTCAATAATAATATCGAGTCAAACATTATTATTTTTCCGAGGGTTTTCCACGATCCGCGCGTATTTTCCTAAAATTTTGGCGGAGGTTGAGCGATAACTAGTTTTTTTGCCGCCAAAAACGAGATCTTAAAATTGTCTGTTCTACATAAGGTACCTAAAGTTATTAGGAGATGCATATTGAAGTTAATGCTTTATTTTATGAGATTCTAAGTCATTCGAAAATCATAATTGCCTACGTAGGTTTATACATAGTGATGTAAGCCTAATATATGATATAAGCTAGTTATCTAACTATGCCTAAATAAGTAAGTTTCACGTTTATATTAATTTGGCTACCAGCGGTTTCACTCACGTCACGAGGAAACTTTTGGCATAGGTACGATGAAAAGTAACTTACCTATATGATTCCTCCATAAAAGGGCTATCTAACACTTAAAGAATTTTGCAAATCGGTGCAAATAGTTTTTCAAACAAACATACTAACAATATTTTTAGCTTTATAATATGAGTATAGATATATGCTTAAACATATAGCACCTAAATTGGTGTAACAAGGTTATGACACAAATTCCAATGTCGTCTTCATTAAAAATCAAATTAAGTGAGGGGGATCAAAGAATCCGCATCAGCTACAAGCTTTAATGTCATGTTATGGTAGCAAAAATACGCAATAAGTAGTTGAAGTTAGTAAATCACTTCAAAATAACGTTGTTTGTTAAGAAAATGTAGACTGAAATAGTTTTTCTAGTGATACAAATTAACTGGCCTCAAGCGTAGGAAGATTTAAAATTGGAATTCTATTTGGATCATAGACATAACGAATCAAATCCTTTTTAGGAGACCATAGAGGATTATCTACAATAATAATTTTATTGTGAATTAATTAAATAATAGCGAACCGATCGCCGGTCATTGTCCGTTTTTGAATGGAAGATTATTACTTAGGAACCTAGGTATATGTTCTAGTTTTGACCGGATTAATTACACGAGCATCTGACAATTTATGCAAAATTATTTCACGGAAAAATATTCTCGGTTTTTACGAAAGACCTACTTTTGCCTCAATTAAGATAAATTAGGTAATTTCACAAAATTCTTAGACATCCAATTATATTAATTGTTATTATAAATATAAGAGAAAAGAGAGAGCTTTCTGTTAATATTCATTAATTTCATTTTATGCGGTTACTCACCAACATCTCTTCTTTGTGCATTTGCTAATATCACCAATGACAACAACAACACACAGGGCAAGTTCTTAACAATAAAGAAATTCATTTTTAATAAATATATTTTACGTACTAAACTAATTATTAAAAGTAACAACAAACACTGATATTTTCGAATTTTAAATACAATTTTAAAATCCTCAGTTTTGAGGTGTCGATGTTTTTCGCGCGGAATTTCGTCGGCGGCCGATGTCGGAGCGCGTGCGGCACAGCCTTTGGAAACTAAACTGAGTGGAGGCTGCCAGTGCGCAGGTGTATAGAGAAAGAAGATCGCATGTTCATCGTAGACCGGTCGATGGCACGGCCGCGACCGCCCGCCGTACTCCGATAAACAAGTGATTACAAACGTTGAGGCATTCGTGGTATGTAGACGCTTTCAATCAAGCTCGCGGAAATTGGAGCGTAAGTTGCGATGTTTTTTTTGTAATTCACTCTTTATGGTATACTTTCCAAGAAGAAATAGATACGAATAACTACGTAGGTACAAAATTACCACACTTTGGCAGTCAGTATGATTTATTTAAAACACAATCGAATTTATTATTTATTTAAATACTTAGTAAACTATTAACATAAAAAACTCCACTATAGTTACCTACCTACCTACTTATACAATAGATATTTGAAATATCTAGAGTAGCATCTAAAATGCATGCATAATGCATGACCTGATGAATGCAATACATATTTGATTAAGAAGATTGACACAATGATCTATTTAGCATAACTAGTATGTAGACACCTACCTACTTGTGTATCTTTGTTACGAATGTGAAAGTATTCTTTCTCGGAACTTCCCTGACAGTGACAATCATTATGGCGGGATTTCATCAAAATTGTATGCACATTTTGTTTGCAAGCTAGTTTACATAATTTTTTGCTAGCCAGTTTCATCAAATAAAATGGTAGCCTACTGAGGACATCCATTACCCAATAACTTACAATACCTAAATAATTTAGGCATATTCATATTCTTAATAATTTAGGGGTCTCTAAAAAGCTCTCAAAAGTCCCAAAACATAAAAAAACAGTACCAAAAAGCTACCTCTACCGCTACAGCTATCATTAACGCTATATCAATAAAAGAAAATATGAGGGCCGGTACTTAATTAATGATCGATCGCATTACTGCTGTTCTATCGCGGATTCGATTCCCGCAAGGACAACTAAATAAAAGTCTATTGGGTCTGGGTATTGTGTGTACCGTTTATAAAAACATCACAAGTGCCAAAAAATATCCTTGAGTGAGGAAATCGACATCGACCTCAATTCTTTGTCATACTGATAGTCCACAAAGATTAATAACGGAATCGACCAAGAAGTCTTACGGCGAATAATCAAATAAATAAAAAATATTTCAACGCAAAAATAAATCAACATTAAATATTTAATTGAATCTCTTGTAAAGCGTGCAACAAACTATGCGTGAAATTAAACGCAATCAGAGACAATTTTTTTCTTACAAATCAATATGGCGGTCGTTAGTAAACGTCAAATTCAGTGTGGTGTTGTGTTCCGTGGTGGCGTCTATCGATTATTTTCGTAAAACATGGCTGGTTTTACGGAAAACGCGTTAGTTCGTAAACTCCAAGAACTGAATTCAAGCCAGCAAAGTATTCAAACGCTATCGTTGTGGCTAATTCATCACAGAAAACACCATTCCGTTGTTGTGAAAACCTGGTTCAAGGAAATACTCAAAGGTAACCTACAATATAATTTCTGTTACTTCGTAGCTTTTGTTTTACAGAAACACTAGACCATCATAAATAAATGAGAATAATTACATTTCTGTACTTTTTACAGTCATGAAATATTGCTTTCTTTTAATTTTTATCTTTTGTTTGTTTTACAATCTCACGACAGAATAATCTAGTAGGTAGCATAAAAGTTCTTGAAACTTGAAGTTTCCTTTAAAGAAAGTATTCCCTCTAGTTTACACGTAGAATTAATAGCGTATTAACTCATCATCAGCCTATCGCAGTCCACTGCTGGACATAGGCCTCTCCAAGTGCACGCCACTGAGATCGATTTTCGGCTACTCGCATCCAGCTCCTGCCAGCCGTCTTGCGCAAGTCATCACTCCACCGTGCCTGAGGACGTCCTACACTACGCTTGCCGAGTCGTGGTCTCCACTCTAGAACTCGTTTACCCCAACGGTTATCGGTTCTTCGGCTAATATGGCCAGCCCACTGCCACTTCAGCTTGCTGATTCGGTGGGCCATGTCGATGACCTTGGTTCTCTGACGGATTACCTCATTTCTGATGCGATCCCTCAGAGAAATGCCAAGCATAGCCCTTTCCATAGCCCGCTGAGCGACTTTAAACTTGTGGACCAGCCGTACCGTCAGTGTCCACGTTTCGGCTCCGTAAGTCATGACAGGTAGGACGCACTGATTGAAGACTTTCGTCTTTAGGCACTGTGGGATCGACGATGTTAGGACTCGACGTAGCTTCCCAAATGCAGCCCAACCCAACTGAATTCTCCTATTCACCTCGTCCTCAAAGTTGTTTCTACCTAACTGCAATGTCTGCCCGAGGTATACATATTTCCGAACAACTTCGAGAACGGCGCCGTGTATCGCAATCGGTTCCGGTAGAACATGTTCATTGAACATGACCTTGGTTTTGTCCAAGTTCATCCGTAGGCCGATGCGTAGAGAAGATTCAGCCAGGTCGTTCAGCATTTGTTGTAGGTCCTGCAGCGTTTCTGCCATGATGACGATATCGTCAGCAAATCGCAAGTGAGAGATGTGTTCGCCATTGATGTTGATGCCACGTCCATTCCAATTCAGCGTCTTGAACATATCCTCCATTGCATTAGTGAACAGTTTCGGGGAAATAACATCCCCTTGTCTCACTCCTCGATGCAACGGTATGGGCCTAGTTTGCTGATTTTGTACTTGGACGGACATTGTAGCGGCTTCGTAGAGACATCTCATCACTTGGATGTATCGCCAATCTACTTGACAACGCTGCAGGGACTCCAGAACAGACCAGATTTCAACCGAGTCAAAGGCCTTCTCATAGTCCACAAATGCTAGACACAGGGGCTGATTATACTCTTCGGTCTTCTGTATAATCTGCCGCACTGTGTGGATGTGGTCTATGGTACCGTATCCGCTCCGAAACCCAGCCTGCTCCGGTGGTTGGAATTCGTCGAGTCTTCGCGCAAGTCGGTTCGTGATCACTCTTGAGAACAGCTTATATACGTGGCTTAGGAGGGAAATGGGTCGATAGTTCTTCAACTGGGTTTTGTCTCCCTTTTTGAAGAACAGGACGACAAACTAATGAATCCATAATTGAAATGTAATAGTCTCATAGTGCATGGGGCATTTGCATTTTTGTACTTATTCTAAATTCTAACACCTACTTACTGAAGCCAAGTCCAAAAAAAATGCTTCGTGGCATTTATAAAACTTAAATAAGGCTTCTAATCAGTGAAATCATAGATAGACAATTCAGGCAGGCATTTTATCACAGATATCTACATAATAAACAATTAGTCTGCTGCTTTTCCTAATGTCAATAGATTAAGTTATTGTTGTTATTTGGTTTACATTAATTTTAAAAACCTCTGTGTAGAAGGTTCCTGTCAAGACTGCTTTTCTTTCAAATGCATTTTTGTTTAACTAAAATATTTCCTCTAACGCCTGCCTGTATTTAAGTTAATTTCATGATAAATCAGATGTATTCCTTTTGATTAAAAAGCCTGTATTCAACGTAAATTCGAGTAGGCACTTTACTACACAATCTTGATAAGACTTTTTACACAAATACATATTCAACAAGTAAACAACTGCCTAACATAATGATTCAAATGATTATGTACTTGTTATTAGGTATGCAAAGGAATGGAAAAAAAAACTAGGTACTTTAAAGTTTTTTTTTACATTGATTTTATGAGTTGTAGATTTTACGGTTGCTAATTGATACATCTTTGCCTCGCACATAAATCTTTCTCCGGTCTTGTTTGATTGCTGTCCTTCGGACCATGCAAGTGAGGAAAAAGAGAGTACTCCTATCTCTGCAGAAATACTTATCTCTACTAATATTATAAATGCAAAGGTAACTCTCTGTCAGTTTGTTATGTTTTCACGTCTAAACTACTGAACCAAACAACATAGGATAGTTTTTATCCTGGACTTTGAAGTGTTCTCTTATAAACGCGATATAACTGCACTCGACGCGGGCGAAGCCGCGGGTGGAAGCTAGTACTCCATAATAGCTAGCTGATCTTATAGAGAACTGCCACAGTGGGCAACAATAGGTCAATCATTGATTTTTGTTGTGCATAATCCTAAGCTATTCTCTTTAATACATGTAAACTAAACTGATGACTATGAAATACAATTCTTCTTCAGTTTTCTATAAAATTAGCATTTGATCAATCAAACACAGATAGCATATTATTGAAAATTATTTTAATTCCAACACAATGCTGTTAAAGTGTAACATTTTCCGATTTACATATTGAGTACAAGCTGTTTTACATAGTTTCCAATCTCCCGTGGAAACTAACTCTTGTACCCGGATAGACCCAGCCTACATCACTCATGGTGTAACTTATCAAAGGTGAAAGAATTTTTCAAATCGCTTTAATAGTTACTAAGCCTTAAAGATGAAAAATGGTTCTTCTCTACAATTATTAATATAGATTAGGTTTTAGTCATGTATGAAGTGTTTTTGCCTTACAGCTAAGGACAGCAAGCAGCTTACATTCATGTACCTTGCAAATGATGTAATTCAGAACAGTAAGAAGAAGGGTCCGGAGTACGGCAAGGCTTTCGGAGAGGTCCTTGTGGAGTCCTTCAAGCACATGGCTAAGACTGGTATCAACGCTAAGACTAAACACTCTTTACATAGAATTTTAACTATATGGGAAGAGAGAGGGGTGTATGATTCACAGAAAATACAGGAGTTTAAGGAGGCTGGTAAGTTGATAGTTTCAAAACAAAATCTTACAAAATGTTATTGTTTTTTAAGAAAAAATACAGTAATACATATATACAGTAGTATGTAACTGTAGTAAAGTATTGTGACATATTTCCATACTTGTTCATCAGTCTTCTAAACAACCACCTGCAACTACAGGTGGTTGAGGCCACCTGTTTAACCTTTTCAGAATCTATACATATTGTGAGCCTGTGACAGCATAGTCACCATTTATTTTATAATTTTCTATTTAAATAATCAGCACTGTAAATTATAGTAAATAGTTATTATTTTATCAGTGTGACAAATTGCTTTTCAATTCATTTGACTCGAACTTAAAACTAACGGGAAACCTCTGCATGTTCAAAACTGCACACTTTTAAATGTGCTCTCATGTTTTATTTAAAGTTTGGCGGTTTAAAGAGAAAATCATAAGATGTCTTTTTCTTATTTGTACCATCATCTTGATTTAGGGATCTAGAGTCATCTTTTCTGTGAGACACCATCTTGAATTTTCTAAATGCTTACCTTTGTCATTGTTCTATGCTGATTGAAATATCTATCTGTTTTGATTTCTTGTATTGGTCTGAAGTCAAAATTTTATTAAGTCTAGTAAAGAAATCTTCCATTCCACTTGGCTATTTATAAAGACCTTCTGACTGCTACACAACCCTTATACATAATCTTACACATTTCAGTGGACCCCAATGATGCTATACCAAAGAAGGTGAGCAAGCGCAAGTCAGTAGAAGTCGAAGGTAGTAAGGAGCCCGAGAAGAAAGCCAAAGTCGAGGCTCGAGCGAAGCAGGAGCGTCGACGCAGCGAGACCAAGGAGGTGGACGGACACATAGAGACACACACCACGCTCAGCCCCAAGACGCCGCCCGGAGACCCGCCAGAGCCTGAGGAACTTATTAAGGTTAATATATCATATACTAAAGTTATAATAGCATATATGTATAGTATAAAGTTTTTTGTTTGCTTGTACGCGTTAATCTCAGGAGGTCTCTCTGGTCTGATTTGAAATATTCTTTCAATGTTATGTAGTCCATTTATCCAGGAGCAAGAGGCCACTTTTTATCCAAATCTTTACATATAAGAATTATGGACTAGTGTGTCAATTAATACTATTTAATCATCTATTCTAAACAAGTAATGATTATCTTGAATTTTCAGTTTGCGAAAAGCATTATGCATTTAAATCTTATTTTAAACAAATAAATTCGTTATTACAATAATTTTTAGTGTTGTAAACTATTAATTGAATACATTCTTAACAATTAGTCAAGCTAACTGATATTTTTTTATTTTAACACAGGCTAATGGTTTGATGTTTAATTACAGGCCTTACTAGAACTGGAGTCGAGTGCGTCGAGCGACGAGGCAGTACGCGAGCGCATCGCCTCGCTGCCCCCCGAAGTGTCCGAAGTGCAATTATTGTCTAAGTTGGAAGGTAAAATGACTCCCTATCACCGCATCAATATTGTCATAACTCTTGTAAACAGAATCATTGCTCGTACTCGGTTCATTAGACATATGGAAAGTTTACACAGTAAAGTTGCGTTTTGGAAGCGAGCTGACGACTGCAGCTGCCAGCACGTGCAGCAACCGCATGAATCGGTCGATAGCTGAGGGTTACTGCTTGTGCTGCCGCTGCGATCGAAAGCTATTTAATAACGGGCGCGTCTAGACGGGGTACATTTTTGTGCAATATGTGGCTGCAACAGTGGCCGGCAACATTGCAAGCAAGACTATCCAATATTGCTATAATGTACCGAAAATAATAGCCAAACATTTTTGGCATGGCCATATGCCTGATATTGTTCGATTCGAATCGAGTCGAGATTAGTTATACAACACATGGCTAAGCAAGAGATTGCTTGGACCTCAGTGTCCGTAAAATATTTTTGTAATGGCCAGGTAATTTTTTGTCAACAATGCAGCCACAAATTGTACGGAATCTAGCCCGTCTAGACGCGCCTATACATACATACAAACCACTAGTGCAGCGGCAGTTTGCAGTCGCCACCTCGCTTCCAAAACGTACCTTTATAAACGTAAAATCTTTGTGCTTTTGTCTTATTTCTCTTATTGACGTTCAAGTCAAAATACTCTTTATATTTGACGAGCTCTCTATTTAATCTTCTAAGTTAGTGAATTATGAACTTTTTAATGAATTTGTTCAAATGACTGAATTGTACCTCGGTTTAAGTTATATTGTAATTTGTAAGCATTGACTGTGATCAATTTATTCTACTGATTGCAACATATATGAGTAGCTAATGATTGTGTTCAAACAATGAAGTAACTAGGTTTAGTCTAAATAATAATACTTCCCAAATTGTGATTGTATTTATGTGATCTTATTAGTGAAATATTATTGTAAAATGTCTTATTATGAATTAATAAAGAATATTGCTGATATGCCCTGTGTATTTCACTTATTCAACTGATATGCCCAAATTAATTAGACTACTTGTAAATGTTGATACATTATTAAAAGTTTTGTACAACTTTTTGTATACTCACTTCATATATCTAAAATGTATCAAAATCTGCCAAACAATTTTATGATTTATGCAAGTGAAGTCTAAGTTCACAATAGATTGACACTGTCAATGCTGATATTTTACATTAACTTGAATATCTACTGGTAAATGATAATTAATTAGAATTTATGTCAATGTATTAAATATTACAAATAAATTACCTATGAGTTTGTGAGCCATATGGCCAATTTCACCAACTTCAGAAAACTAGAAAACTTGCTACTATGATTCTCAAAAAATCATTAATATTTAGAAGTGGTCAAGCTGGCCATTGGGTTTCTCGGGGCTATGAGTGAGTTGGACCATTTAACTATAACGATAACCAAAACATGACCAGCCATCAAAACTGAGATTTGACCAATGGGATTTGATCAATTGAATATGGTTCGGTTGTCGTTACAGTCAGACGGTGTAACGAACTGTAAAAATTCAATATTGTAAACGTTTTGGGTGGACTGATTTTTCCAAACTTATGGCAGTAACCATTAGCTCATATTTAATTGTCATAGGTATTGAATTAGGGTAAACGGTTAGTCCGCCCTTATTCAAAGTTCTCTCTTTTCGGTTACAAATCAAGTAACAATTTTCCAGATTTAAGTAATTTCTTTCACTCACAAAAGTATGGTCAAAGGACCCGGTATTTACGCCCTTATATGGGAAGATAAATGACAGATTATATCTTAACATTCTTCATTCATTCATAGTTTTATTAGTTATACAACAGAATTGATAATTTTTTCTTCATTTTCAATATTACAAAAATGTTAAATTATTGTATGGAATTATAGACATTTTCATTTTATCTATTATATTTTACCATTCTAGATAAGGAGTCAGCACAGCGACTGAGTGCAGTAGTGAACTCTGCAGTGGAACTGTTAGCGGAGTACAACTTGCGTCTGTCGGAGGAGCTGGACAAGCGGCGGCGCGTGGCGGCCATGCTGCGGGACTTCGCGCAGGCGCAGAGAGACCTGGCGAAACAGGCTGAGGCTAGGCTAGAGGTAACTGCTTTATTATTTATTTATTTACGAACATTTACTATCGCGTCATATGTAATCGCGCGATTTTCGAAGAGCTCATGGGTTCATTGGGATTGATCATAAGGTGAAGCAACGCTTAGCGTGGTCGGTCCGGGCATGGGTGACCATCTTGTCATAACGAGTTCTTCCGTGTTTCGGAAAGCATGATAAATTGGTAGGTCCCGACCATCGCATCTCATGTCATTCGGACATCTTTGAGTGGCTACGGCTAGTCAGATGCCAGAACACCTCACAAACAATCTCAAGTAAGCATACTGGGTTGCTCAGGTAACTGGGTTGAGGAGGTCACTCGAGGACAATCTTCAGCTTCCCAACAGTGATATTTTCATTTTGACCCAGTAGGTCCGGAGCTGGGGTTTCGTATCCAAACTAACAAACTCCTCTTTATAATATCATTGTAGATTTCCCATCTTACTACAAGTAATTATTCCGACTAAAAAAATATACACTCAAACTTTAATTACAGGAATACAACATAAAACTCCAAAAGATTTACGCAGTGAAAGCGGAAGTGAAGTCCCACATAGAGAGCCTACCCGACGTATCGCGGCTGCCCGACGTCACCGGCGGCCTCGCGCCGCTACCGTCTGCGGGCGATCTCTTCAGCATCTGAGGGGGGAGCTATGTATAGCATCGCAACTGACTTAGGAAATGGGGGAATACACTTACTATGTTTAATTGACGTGGTTGAGGGGTAATTTTTTAACTGGTTTTGTAAAAGAGAGGGTCTGAATTCGACCATAGTATATTTTCTTGATTTACTTTTTTGAAAAGCAATGTTCTAAATGATTTCATATCTAAACGGTTCAGCTATATTGACCCTTATATCTTTGGCAATGTGTTTTTCTCCTAAGTGCCTAGTTTTGAATTATACCAAGGCAATTTCCAATTTTCTTTAATATTACTGTTTTAATGTTCTTCATAACACCACAACTGTCTTAATAATACAAATATATTTTGTATCTGAAGTATTAACTAGACAATACGATCGAATTTGCTCAATGATAAGCCTCTCGTGCTATAAATTTATTGCTAAAGAGAATTCCTTTGTCTATAAAATATATAATTTCTTCTAACAAGTTTATTCCACCCCTGAAAGTTATCTAACTATAAAGTTCTCAATAGTCTCATTTTTTACTAAAACATCGTAAGTGCATTTCAAAGATATTAAAATTTGCCTTTACTTGCAAAAAGGACGTATCCACAAAAGTAGGTGACTTACGCCCTTTTTACAATTAAAGGCATACGTTATTAGTTACGTTCGGATTCCGAGTAGCTAATAAAGTTTGTTAATTTGTAAGTTTGTTTGCAACACTATAGTGAGATACCGAAGTGTATGGTTATGTGTTTTACCCGGCTATTGTAAGCAATACCCGGACGAAATATATAGCGTTTATTTTTCTATGAATGATGGTATAAAATTGACGGAACTATTAATTGGTGGACGTATATAAAGGAAAAGACTAGGATCGAAAAGTACTGATTTTGAATAGGTTTATAATGATGTTTAACTGCGGATTTTAATGACCGATCTGTCAGTTGTTTTTCAATTGAAGAATGAAATTGACTTAATTTATATAAAGCTAACGTCAAATATCAATATGTAATCGCAAAACTACGGAAAGATCGGCTTTAGAAAATCACATTAAGATGAGGAAATGAGATGGAGCTATACACCATGTATAGCGGCGTCCCTTTTCCACACAGAATTCAAGATGTGTGTATGACATGTCTTTTTATGACCCAAGAAATATATTTGTCAATGAAAATCGTGTGCATTACAATTCACATTAAATATTTCCTACTAACTATGTATTATAGATGCAAAAGTTACGCAAAAACTACTGAATAGCTTTTGATAAAACCGCGGGCGGAAGCTAATAACAAAAAAAATAACATGTAATACATTATCATACACTTCTTATAATTAAATTATAATCGAAGTTTGCCTTATTTGTCAAGAGTAACTGCCTTAACATTCGCATACAATCGTTTTAGTAAAGTAAATATACTATTGAATATCGATGTATCATCTAAGTTGTATATTATAAGAACCGACTGTATAAATAGCAAAATAATATGGTACTGATATAATTATTTATACAACTTTCATAAGAAATAGGTATAAAGACGTCATCTTATAGTATTATTATTAAACGTATGCGAGTGAAAGACAGATGAAGCTCACGGCTAGGAGTGTTAAAATATCGTCAAAAATAATAGGATGACTGGTAATAATAAGTGGTATATATTTTTGGGAACGTTATATGTAATCGTTCAAGTATCGGAAATTATAATTACCAGTCACCCCATATACAAAGACCGACTTGAAACAACCGACCGAAAAAAACAATTGTTTCTTGATTTTAGCCATTAATTTAAATTGATTTATTCATCTATCTGTATAATTATGTAAATGGTTATATGTAACTGTTTATGTTAACATAAAATACCTTGTGTATTTTAAGAACCGTTTCATTTCTAATTCGTTTAAATTACAATATATGATTTACAAAGGTTTATCAATAAAATACCATATTGATTGGCACAGCACTAATTTTACTTGTTTCTTGGAATGCCACAATTTGTATTCATTGTAAAAATAGCATCAAAAACAAAAGTTTTGTGATTAACTAAAATAACATTTTGTAACGATAAAAAAATATCTGAGGCTCACAAAAACAAAAAAAGAACACGACTTTACACTTGTAATTTTGGCACAAGTAACTAACGATAAATTTTCAAATGTAAAACCCCTTATGTAAGTCCTCCGTAAGTCGCTTATAGTAATTTCTTAAAACTACTTATAACTTACGGAACTTACTTCCGTAATTTTTACGGAAGCGACTTACAAGTGTAAAGTTGGGTTAGATCAGTTAATGACATGGCAAATAATTTTAAGTTCAATTAATATTCATACTTATTTCAATACTTTTACGGCACGTTTTCGTTTTAAATACGCATGCTGCAATATCAACTTGTCCATATCAAATATGAACCCGAAAGATTGACAATTTATTGACATTAGGTTCCGTGGCTTTTGGTCAGTTTGGTATTTCAATATCTATATTGTTTGTTATGTTTTATCCTTAGTCCACATTTCCATTGTATTTTTAGCGTGAACTCTGAAAAGCGGTTTTTGAACTCTTAATTTATTAAAAATGTTGAGTTTAATTACCCATTTTCAGTCGTAATATAAGTTGTACAATTTGTTAATTGTCATGCACTGTATTATTTTAGGAACATTTGTTTTTGAACACTCCCACTGTAATCTAAAGGTTTACATAATGAACTTATTTTTAAATTCCCTGAGCTATAGATATTTATCTACCATTTATCCTCCATACCAATAATCCAATATTTTTAGGCTGATAGCAGTCTTCCGCAAATACAATACAGTTTTTGTGTAATCCATTTTTTGAAACAATTGTATTAACTTTGTACACAATTACATCTGTATTATGAAGCGATTCATAGCAATAAAAATAATTGCTCAGAAAATTGATAAATTGAGTGCATGCTAAAGGTCTCTGCATACAGCGGGCGCGGCGCGGCGGGACGGGACGGCGACGCGACACAATGTACTAGACCGTCGCGTCGAGCGGGACGGCTCTGTGTGGCCTCGTCCGTAATATCTAGTACATTACAACTGCTCAGTGTCGCGTCGCCGTCCCGTCCCGCCGCGCCGCGCCCGCGCCGTGCAGAGACCTTAAGTTGAATAATCGATATTGATAACTTTTCTCACGGACTAGTTGAAAGTATTAAAAGTTAAGAATAAGCATGCATAGATAGACCACATATCTTTCAATTTGTTTTTAAGGGATTTTTCGACTAGGCACTGAGAAAAGCCCTGTGTGGCACAGGTTTAAAACTATGTTGATTTTTGTAGATTGGTGCTCACCGGATGTATAGCATAACAATTTACGTATAGTTGTCGGCACGGATATTGAGCCCTGACCTTCACCTGCGCAGAAGCAATTTATTGGTTTATTGCCTTATGTGTACAGTGCGCAAAGCGATCCCAACTCTTCCGCCGAGAGCTCAATATCCGTGCCGATACCTACATATACACTATATAAGTTCTAGGTTTTTCAACGTCAATTTTTGCTGAGTTAAACGCTTTGCCAGATTGATAAATGGATTGAAATGTTAACCTCTTCGTTACTGAGCGTCAACCGAATATGTGTGCTTTTTTTTGTTAAATTTTCACACAAAAATGTGGTCGCATAACCCCGAGTTTACACGCGTAAGTTTCTTAGATAAGTATTACGGAAGCCACTTCCGTAAGTTGTGAGAAATAACTGTAAGCGACTTACGAGGGGGTTTTTTACATTTGCATATTTTTCTTAAGTTAATTATAATCATCGGCACGGATATTGAGCCCTGACCTTCACCTGCGCAGAAGCGATTTATTGGTTTATTGCCTTATGTGTACAGTGCGCAAAGCGATCCCCACTCTTCCGCCGAGAGCTCAATATCCGTGCCGATAACTATACTTAAGTGACTTACGTGAGTAAAACTTACAATTGTAAAGGCGGCCCTATGTTCATAGTCATGGTTCTATCACGATTCTAAACCAAATAATAGCGTAATTTGGTGCGTTTAGTTAATTTATTTAGCTACCACGAATCCACTATGTATAGCTAGATATTATAGACTTAAATGAATTATAGAATTTGTTATATTAACAATGTTGTTCTTTTATTTGTTTATTCACACGCAAGTAAGCCAAAGTTGTGTGTGTAAAATGTACATGAACATTGAATTTGTGTGACTCGATTATCACTGAGCGCGTCTGAATTTACGCATACAAAGACTATGTGCTTGCACATCTACTTAGGCCCGATTGTTCGTACGTTAGGGTGCTTATATAAAGAAACAGGTTGCCGGTACAGACAAACCTGTACGGGTAGGTACCGATCAGTGCAGGTATAATCTAAAGAAACAGGTAAACAGGTAATCTGTTTATTTATAAGTGAGTCAATAGGATTGTATTGAAATATTATACCTGCACTGATCGGTACCTACCCGTACAGGTTTGTCTGTACCGGCAACCTGTTTCTTTATGTAAGCACCCTTAAGGTAAAGTTAAAGTTAAAAAGGTGTGGCTTAACCGTTTTCATAAAATAATCTGTACCAGAAAACTCACAAAGGCTAAAATATTTTGTTAAATATTCTCTTTCGAGGTTAAAGTATACTCTTTGCTAAAAAGTCCCCCTGACAGTGTCAAAAATGCTAAATTTTGACACATGTTTATCAGAAAGGTTTTCGAAAAATATTTACATGTGATTTATTTCTGAAAATGAGTGAGAGTTTGGTGAGTATTGTTGCACCAATAATTAAATGTGCGTTATTAAAAAAATAAGCGAATATTGAATAATTGTTGACTAAATCCATTTATTGCAGAGTACTCGTTCCAAAACTGTGACTGATTCTATCGAGTCTGAATCTGTTGATAGCCCACCGGTAATGTTTTTTTAATCATTTTTACTTAGTAAACTCTTTGTGTTATTCTACTATTTTCTCATCCTACTTAGCCACGTCAAAAAAATATTACTTGAAGCTACCGCCGTCTGACTGAAACCCCCAATAAATGGGTAATATTAGCAGGTCCACCCTACCTACACCGTCTTGACAAATAGTCCATTTAATTACAATTAAATCAAGACAATATTACCCCGGAATAAACGGACAATATTATACAAAAGCAATGTTTAATAGTCTGTAACTGTATTTAAAAGAAAAGTTTGCATACTATGGTGAGTTTCAAAATTTAACTATCACGATAACCTAACCAGCATTAACAGCACTTGATGCCTATTGGTAAAATCGGTGATTTGACAACTGAAAATGGTTTAGTTAACGTTAAACAGGCGTTTCTTACCAAAAATATATCTGATTTCTAGATATTCGACCGATGGACAAACAACATAAGTTACCGTCAGCTCGTTGTGTCATCTGGCATCGGTATATTCCAACTATGGTGGCACCCGTATCTATTCGACTTAAAGAAGCTTCTACCTTTCCTGTTCTTATACAATGTGTTCAGCATAATCATCGCATACCCGCTGTTTTACCTGGAGCTTGCGCTTGGCGTGGCCACCAAGAAAAGTGTGCTCAACTGCTGGGATTTGGCGCCTATGGCTAGAGGTAAATATGTAAAAAGTTTTACTAGTAGTGGGTATGATTTTTGTTTATGGCTAATGAGATAAACGCTATTGAAATTTGAAAAAAAACATACAAATTTCAATAGAGAAGATGGCTGGAGCGTACCACCTGCTTGGAACCCCATCATAGAAACTATTAAATCGAAATCCAAGCCGAAAACGGTTAGATCTAAAGATATAGTGAGCTCGTAACTTACTTTGCATGTATCAGGCATAGGCTTCGCAATGCTGTCGACGTGCATGTTCACGGCGCTGGCAGCTGGCGCGGTGGGGGCGTGGTGTTTGGCGCTGATGGTGCATTCGATACATACGTTCCTGCCGTGGCTGCACTGCGCGGCGGCTGCACGCCCGCCCTGCGCGGCGCGGCATCGACCACTGCCGGCGGGCAGCGAGACGCCGGCGCAGTCATTTTTTTTGTAAGTCAATCAATCAATTATTATTTATATCTCATCATCATCTTGGCTACAAGTTACTATTAACATAGAGACTGGTGTATGAAGTAGGTTAGTCCTGTATTACAGAACACCAGGCTAACCCTCCGCCGAAACAAAAATCTTAAAATGATTGAGATCAATTTAGGAGGAAAAAAAAGTGGTCTTTTGTTTCTGCTACCTATCATTTAATCATCTTTGGTAGTCGTCGGTAGCCAGTAAGTATCTGTCATTATCATAGGGATGCAGATCCAAAGATGATATCCAAAGGACCAGAAGCGTTGTTATTTTTACCTATCTACCTATTTGTTAAGTAATAATTTGTTTTAATATTTTGAAATAGGTGGGTAGGTTTTACTTAATCCACAAAGTCGGAACGATAAGCTGCGGATTGTAACGTCTGTAATAAATAAATGATGTAGCTTATTTTTCGTATTTCCAGTAATTTCGTGTTGGATCTAAAGAGAGATGGGCTGGAGGGCGGTCTGGGTAACGTGGTATGGGAGTTGACGACATACTACGTCATATGCTGGGTGCTCATCTACTTTATAGTCATCAAACGGATATACAGCTACTCGAAGGTAAGCACAACTCTCTTGGTTTTTAAATTTTTTAACGTGAAGTTTCACCTCGAAGACCTCTGTGACAGTCAGAGACGAAAGCTTAAATTAAGTTTTGCGTATGAAAATCTGTCAACTGATTACTGAATCGTAGTTTGTCAGTCACGATTCATGTCGTTGATAAGATAGATGGGCCAGGCAACGAGCAAACATGTTAAGGTACTAATTATGCTGGTCTGTTATTTGGTTTCCTGGGGAGTTTGTTGCGCCACTTCTTCTTTCCAGCAAAAACACATAAGTAAGTGGTGAAGGGCGGGCGTTTTGGGGGCCGTCTTTTGTATATTTACCTACCTACGAAAAGTGCTGATTTGCAGCCAAGTTTGAATAAATGATTTTTGATTGCGTTTCCCAGTTGGTGCTGTTCAAAGACGTGTTGACATACTTTGTGCTTGTATGCGTGGCGGTGGGCGCGATGCAGCTGAAGGGAGCCGGGCGCATGTTCAGCGACTGCAACTGGAGCGTCATCTTTGAAGGCCTACAGGTGCAAACCTTTTATATTTCCCACTAATTCATGGACAGATTTCATTTTCTTGAGTGGTGCGCTGGTTTGTGCCCAAGACTTTAGAGACATTAGACATGTTAATCCTGTAATTGACTGTCTTTTCGCGTACCTACGGATATTCTATCGGAGTACGAAATAGTGAGCGTACCTATATACTTGTAGGTATGTGTCTTCTTGATTATTCTGAGTTGAGATTAACGGTGACTGACATCTAGCTAGGCATTAAGTTTAGTGTATAGTAGTTGGTAAATGTTCAGAACTTCTACTCTTTCAAATCCACAGATGTGGCGCGAAGCCATGGAGTACTCGTTAATCGAGATGACAGTGTGCCAGGGGTCTCTTGTCATGCTCGGCTCGTACTGTCCTAAAGCACAACACAAGCTCAGTACAACAGCGATGCTTGCACTCGCCGTGTCTAAGACCACTTGTATGAGTGCCGCGCTGGTCTTAGGAGCCACGCACGGAGCTCTCTATAAGGACTACGATAATGTTACTAATATTTGGCCTGGTAAGACAAAGTTATTACTTAATAATGATAAAAAGGTGATTTTGATGTGTTTGTTAATCGTTGTTCCATTTTTATAGGGGTTTAGGATTCATTTAATCATTCTTAAATTTAGTTAGCTTATGGAAAGAAAAATGTTTGACTGAGACTGCCTTTCTAAATAGAATTATTCCAATTTGCAAAAAGGCACTGTGTACAAGGGCGGATCCAGCTTCGGCGCCAGGGGGGGGTCACACAGTCGTGGTCAAGTCACAAAAAAATATTATATTGTAGCGTATACTTCTTTTAATATTAAAAGTAGTAGTATCGTAGCTACCTCGAAATTTTTACGAATGTTAAGAAAAGTGTTTTCATGTAGAAAATGGTCCGAGCAGAGTGAGCGCGAATTTCTCGTATTTAACCACACACTCATGCCAAACAAAAAAGCGCGAGCGAAGCGAGCGCGAAAATTTTTGTTCAGGTCGAGGACTAAGGTTAAAAAAGTGTTTTATGTAGAAAATGGGCCGAGCTGAGCGAACGCGACTTGTTGGACATTACAGATGCGAAATTGAAAAAAGCGCGAGCGAAGCGAGCGCGAAAATTTTTATTCAGTTCGAGGACTAAAAGTAGATGAAAACGCTTTCCTGCTGTATAACAAATATACAGCACAAATACAAGAAAGCGCGATCATAGCAAGCGCGAGAATTTTTTCAGGTTGAAGACTAAACGTTTGATAAGTATTGTGTACGCAGAAAAGGGCGTGTATGTTTTTTATTGCAACAACTGCAGTAAAACATTTTCTGTGAAAACTTCAATTGTCTTACTATTGGTAAGGGTTCATGAGATCAGGGCCGTCTCTAGCTCATGTAGCGCCTGGGTGCAATCATCACCCAAGCGCCACCTATGTATCTATTGAAAGATTTTGAGTAGTAGGTACATATTGATCGAAGTACTTTACAAGGAATATAAATAAGAACGTTCGAACGAAAGTCAGTTTTTTGGTAGGTAAAGGACTTAAAAAAATGTTTCCAAATCATTGTAGGCTCAAACTGTTGGCCAGATTTAAGTTATGAAAGTCGAGACAGGACATCGTAACTTAAAAAAAAATAGTGCGAGCGAAGCGAGCGCTCAAATTTTTTAATTTTGGGTCACAAAAAGTTCATAAGTTTTAAAGAGCGCAGTAAAGTAACAAGCAGTCGGAAGCGCAAACTGTTTTGTTTTTGAGGACTCCATTAATATTTTTTTGCTATATTTGACTTATGAAGTCATCAAGACGAGGTATATATAATATTGCGCGAGCGAAGCGAGCGCGAAATTTTTTGTGCCTACGACACAAAAGCACCTGTTTAAGTACATTGTAAAGCAACAAGTAGCCGCGAGCGCAGCGAGCGCGAACTTTTTTAAATTATTTGTTTGAAGACTCACAAATCAGACTGGGAATTACGTACAAATAAAAAGGAACCGTAATCAGAGCGAGTGCCATTTGTGTTCGTTGATTCGGAGCGTCAATAAAAATAATAAACAATCAGAAATACAGTACAGGCATAGTCATTTACTCGCGAGCGTAGCGAGCTAGAATTTTTTCACTTAGTTGGAGGATGTTAAAAGTTAAAAATAATCAATCCAACAAGTCGCAGGCGACTTTTTTGTCAGTATCATGATACAATGTGGAACTTCCTTATCGAACGGGTGTAATTTCTTCGAAATTTCGAAATAAAACATCGTGTTTAACCATTTCAATTATTGGTCCTCTTAGGTCCTGAACCTGGCCCAGGGGGGGGTCATGACCTTGTGACCTACCCCCTGGATCCGCCGTTGACTGTGTAGCGGGTAGCTTTTAGTTTGTGACTATGGGATTTTTTTATATCTCATTTTAACGATTTATTTCCAGGATCGGCAGGATCTATAATCCTGTGGTCAGACTATGTAGCGCGGATACCGGGCAGTCAGTTCTGGTCTGCGCTTATATTCTTCACACTCTTCATATTGTCAGTGACCACAGCGGTAAGTTTCATTTCAGTGACAGGATGATCTTGGTTTCCAACCTATTATGAACACATTTGATGCCAGGTCAAGATTTCTGATAACCTAAAGCTCTTTTTTGTTTGTAGGCGCTGTTAGTTCAAACAGTAATGTCGACGTTCACCGGACGAACGATCAGGAAGATCAGATGGGCCTTCCTCGTTGTCATATGTATGCTCTTCTGTCTGATAGGAGTCATCTTGGTTTGCACACAGGTTAGATATATGCCATTATTATCTACTAGCTACTGCCAGCGATTTCACCCGCTTTCTGAGGGAACTATTTCGCGCACCCGGGTAGAAAGTAAGAAGCTATATTACTGCTGAGTTCCATTAAAATATGTTCAACCGTTTGAGCATGAAAAAATAACAAACATACACGCTTAGAAACATTCTCATTTGCATGAATTATTAGTATGATGTGATAACAACTAAATATATCCTAAGAAGATAGACCTAAATAAAGCAAATAGGGAGGTTAAATGTATGAATCAAATAGGTACTTTTACCTACTTTCCTTCTCGCAGGGCGGTTTATACGTAATGAACTTCCTCATGAGCTGGCCAGCGAGCAAGCCGCGAGTCCCGGTAGCGGCTTTAATGGCCACTGTCATCACCTACATCTACGGCCAGACGACGTTCTGTGCAGATGTCTACTTCGCGGTCGGAGAGTACCCGAGTGTGTTCATGAGGATTTGTTGGGCGCTCTCACCGGCTATCATGATGGTATGTTGATCCTATTAACTAAGTACCTATAGTCGTACATCTGGCGTAGAAAATGTTATTGTTATCATGAGTTCCAGATTTTATAATGGGCAGCTTTCTTTCAGACTTTATTTTTGGCTCCTAGTGCTTATCTCGCCAAATAAAAAAAATTGCTTGTCTTTGAAAAGTTCCAATTATTAAACAGATGTTAGCCCTTGTCAAATTTTGGTAGGTAGTGTAAATTATGTGATCGATTCGCACTTATCATTTGCATTTATTTTATGACGTTTATTGGAAGGTCCTAGCAAGTTGTTTTCGTTTGTCAGAGTACATTCGCGGGCGGCGCGGGCTCGTGGCACACGAGTGAGACGACGGTGGGCTGGATGCTGGTGGGCGCGTGCGTCGTCATGCCCATCGCAGCCGTCATGCTCTTCTACGGCGTCTTCAAGTGTAGGGTCCGGGTTAGTATTGTTCAAATATTTTAACTAAACGACTTCTAAAAATGGAGCAGGTTGTCAAGTAGGCGTCTGTATTTTTTTTAATTACCAATATTAAAAATTTATGTTATATACCCCCTTTGTGATAAAATTAACGTCACGTTTTAAGTTTAACTTTCTTTTTATCTTTCAGAATATCGTTCGAGACGAAAAGTAATTATTTAAAATCAACGTTTTTATTTCTCATTTGTAATTTGAATGATAAAATGAAACATTGAAATCAGAATGACATCTTATTTTATTCACAAAATTTTTCATAACACCAATTTGTTACCAAAATAAAGGATTATTTTATAATTAGTCATACACACATATCCACATAACAACTTAGAAAGCTGATCATAATAAATAATGCACGAGGTTTAAACATTGGCATTTTTTTTTGTCTTTTTTAAAGTGAACATTATCTATTGTGACCAGCAGGAGTATTTTTTACACAATATATAATTCTGTAGTTGGTTAAATAAAAACGTTAATCAGCTTCGCTTGATTGGGGAAAAAACACTCCTTCTATTAATACAGCCTTGGATCTTATCTCTAAAATTAACCATAACTTAAATAATGAACTTCTCATATAAAAATAATAATGATAAGCATTATTACTACATACATCTTTTTAAAAGTTTATAATCTAAGTAGATAGACCGCCAAAGTGTTCATTGTAAAGTATTCCATTTCTTTCATATTCGTTTTTATATTGCTTTGTGTTCAAAATAAGAATTTACAGCAGTAAATAATTTATAGCAACGGTAACGATATTACATTATTCGATAAATATAATATGACATTGCACCAAAAGATAAAATCTTATGGGGACTAGATGAGTAGTTTGAAACAAAATAACACTTGTTCACAATACAATACATGCTCAGGCATAAAACAAGAAAAATATTTGGCTTATAATACAATTTAGAATCACGATAAATCACTCATTGCTTTACTAACTATGGGGCAGGCTCACTTGGCCTTCGAAAAACGTATGATGAATACAGTGTACCTATGAGATTGTGAAATATCAATTATGAATATGCATGCATCCCTTATCTTTAAATTAATAAAACAGCCTGCCGTAAATCTATAATATTTTACAATATCAATTTGATAAACGAGATTTTAATTTAAAATGACTGGATTACACATCTTAGCAAAATCTAGGCCTTGTAACAGGTATTATGAAAGCCAGCATTCGCGTTTTCAATGTTACTAAGTTGAAGTTGGTTTATATTAAAACTTCATAGTATTATTCCATTTAAGGCATATGCTTATTGTAACCGAAAACGCGAAATACTTGTAGACCATTGTGGTCGACTGTTAACTTCGAACATTGATTTGTGCGATATAAACAGAGAGCGGATCCATGATATACAACATTTATACTTTAATATAATAGACACTAAACTATTATTAAACACTGAGGGATAAGCTCTGGTATTTGTATTCATAGAAGCATTTGATGACTGAGGAAACTATACAAGTCTTACATGTTATGAGAAAAGATTTACGATTACTGTTAAACATTATAAAAGATGGAAGTGTACTAACATCGTTACGTCGTAGTCAATATAACCAGTTTACTAATTTATATTACACAGATTGAAATATATCATTACCACACGCCTATTCCAATTGTTTACATTTTCATTTGTTGCATTTCGAGAACAAAGAACGACACTAAGAAAGCTGCTCTCTGATGTAAATAAAACTAGTTAAAAAGTATTTCGATTTCACTCACAACTATTTTGATCAGTTAATTTATAAACTATTAACGGCAATAATCACTAATTGATAACTCTTCAAATTAAATCATGCATATAATGCAACAATTTTACACGTTCTTTACTGATAAGTACCGCAGTAACGACGTTTTCAGTTAGCAGCGTGGTTGCTATGGAGATTTACATACAGAATGTAGGTGGCTACTTGTGTTTGGCACACTACCCAACAACTAAGTCACAGCCACTACGCGCCCGACGCCGGACGATTAGCTACAGTTACATACGCTACGTCATGATCGTGCGATATTATGATATATTTAGCGTACGAACATGCCTTCATTGTTTATGAAATCAATCTGAATCACGTGCTTACCCGAGATGCGAATATACACAGGTTAATACTCCAATTAGATTAAGTTAGTTACTTTAATTCAATAAATATGCAACACAGACACTTAACTAAAAGGCAGCGTTTGTTACTATAAAATCTTACTAGCTATGTGTGCTCGTGTTCACGTCCTAATAGAAACATAAATAACAGACATTCGGGGACCCTGCGCTCAGTCTTACGCATAAAGATTCCGCCACATACACTGGAGGACATCGCTATTACGTACCATTACATTAAGGCTTATCATCTCTAAATACAAGCCTTTATGTTACAGGTGACACAAGCTAACGGCTAAATTAATATAATCTAACAAAAACTCTACACTGATTCCTCCAACGTAAACTTTCAAGTGTAAATGTACTGTTGTTTTAACATTATTAATATTCCACTCTAACTGAACAAAACTAAACGGTTGCATACAAACACAGACAAGCACTAACTTCAGCAATACGTCACACTCGATAAATAAATATATCGCTAAAACGAGAGGAACAGAATTTTAAAACTAATAGACAATAACAATAACTTGTGCAAGTAAAAATGCTGTGGGTTTGTGAGGCCAGAGCTCCGGCCCTTAGATGACCTACTGATTACTCTAGTAAGTAGAAATAGATGAATAAATTCGTGTTAATCTTATGGAACTTTAGTCGTTATGTACATTGCAAGCAGCTGCATCAATATCATTTCATAATTCGTGCCGTGTACTAAATTACCAAAGGACAGTCGTGCGAATGGAATCGACATTTGCGCATTTTATCTATAATTAAATAGTCGGCTTGTAAATAATTTTAGATTATGCTTCATAATCATTACAATAAATGGGGATGACCTCGTCAACTTCCTTTTTCATGGAAATAATTAGTTTTTTTTGCAAACCTCTTATCCCAGCTGTTTTTGATAGGTCTTTCTGGAACTTTATAAAATAACTTGTGAAACATAAAAATGTAGGAACAATGTATTAAACATATAGGAACCTTAGCAGACAAAACTTAGGGTTTGTATTTACATGAGCCAGTTAATCATAAGCGTGACTGAGCTGTTTCGATAACATTCTCACGACCGTCCCGCTTTTTGCTTTCCGCTAGAAGTCATCGTTAGCTGTATTCACGTGAACTAACATTATCTTCAGTAAAACGCTAACTACACTAATACCTACCCAAAATCCAAAATAAACGAATTAACAACAACCAAGTTATACATATAAAAAGCTTAGCAAGTTAGTATATAACTCTGTTTTAGAAACTATCATACAAAACTAAACCTATTTCGTTTTCATTATAGTAATAGTTAAATTGACTAATTATAAGATTAAATACTCCTTCATTATAATTTGGACACAACTGAAGTGCATTCAAGATATCATTTTAACGCCTAAATAGTGTTGGCTTTTTATTTATTATGATTTTCATACCACTAAGTAGAAAAGCTAGAATAGCAGCAATTTCAAATAATATCCATACTTTTTGGTCAATTTCGTAACATTAGCATTCAAATACCTAATAAGGCATGATGTATTGCCTTCATCACTTTAAGGAAATTTACATCCGAACTCGTTATAATTCCCAAACAACAACAATATGAGTGAGATCAAAATGGTTCATTATCAATTTACGATAATAAATGGATAGCATAGCTATTAATAAAATTGTAATATCAAACTAGCTAGTCAACTCTAAAGCAATTCACTTTATTAACATACAAAAATCAATTCAGATATTAAATACTAGTGGACACTAACATAATCATAGCACTTGTGCTATCACACACGCCTCCAGTCAAATTTCAGTTACATTTTGAATGTTAACATTGATAACTAATATGTTAATTGTAACATATCCAACAGTCAGCTAGTTTGATCGCAAACCAGGGTGGCACTCTGGAAGACTGTACGACAAGTGTCAAGCCATGCATTTGTCTCATCAGGAATGCCATCCTTATTTCGAAAATTTTCAAACAGAATAAAAATAGACCTCAATGAATTCGAATAATATTAAAAACAGACATTCCCCACAACATACCAACGGCGAGATAATAATATAATCTATTTATATTTAACACTTATATTGTTATAACAATATCTATACATAGTGTGTACAACTAAACAATCTGCTGTAATCGTCCTCAAGCACTCCGTTATCACAAGAATCATAGGGCACATATTCACTCACTGCCGTAGTCAGTCCGTCTAAGCACCGATACCATTAACATTGCCTGCGTTAATACTCCACCCCTTACTGTATCCCTTAACACTACAACTATCTAATATAATTCACGTTACATATTTTTTCCTTTGCGTACTTTGCCGCCAGTCACTAAATACCAGCATCTGTATCTACAAATACATGTTATGTATTTTTATTAGGTACACACTGGTAAACCGACTTATATCACATCTTATAATAGCTTAGTACTATCATACAGTTGATTACATCCATTATTACTGAATAGAAATAATATGTATCATGAATTCAATCATTATCCTACAATGTTTTTTTACATTTTTTATAATTTATTAACACCACAATTCCATATTGTCGAGGAGAAAAATTACAAGTAGACACTAAGAAAAGAGGAGGCCACACTTCACACCGCGATAGTACATTAACTCGTACGCGACCGTGCTTCTGAAGACACGGCCGCGACCGCCGGCCCCCTCTCCCTGGACGTACTAAATATTCATTATTTACATCACCAACCATGCACGTTAATTTAAATTATTTAAAATGTACAATCGTTCAATCGCGGGAAGTGACTATATTACAGGTCCACCGGGCTCGAGTCGATGGAAACTTCAATTTTGTACTTTTAAACGACAAAGTAGTTAGGAGTCAGATCTAGTCGCCGCTGGGCGCAGCTGAGCGCGGCAGGTGTGGCGGCAGGTGTGGCGCCGCTCAGTCGGCCTTGGGCGCGCGGTGCGGCGGCAGCGTGTCGTGGCGGCGGTACATCAGCAGGTACGGCATGCGCGGCGCCTTCGCCTTCAGCACGCCCGCCTCGCTCACCTGCGTCACCGTCGAGTCGTCGTACCTGCACATCAACACCACGATTAATCATATCGCTATATCACTTCACATTCACTACATAAGGGCTGGTAGATAATTCACTCAGTAATAGTTGTCCACATTTTCCATGACTTTGTCATGATTGGAGACGAAAAATAAATGACATCACAGTAAATCCCCTAACAAATTATAATACTCCTCTGTTATTGAGAGACTTTAAACCACAGATTGGCAAATGACTATAGAGATAATTATCTTGAGACTTACCTAATCCACCCCACTTGTCCGTGGAATGTGTCAGTGAGGTAGTGCCCCTTCACAGCCTCAACACCTTCATGATACACGACGGCAAACAGTTTGTACACGCGCTGCTTTGACGTGTACTTCAGTTTAGACGACATTATTTCTGAAAAATATTAACACATTGTTAGTTGGGTCAAACAATAGGAAGCACAAATCCATTGTTTGGGTGTTTACTCAGTTATAGTTGACCACAAGTTATAGACATTTTTAATGTCGTGTTCAGAGACGAAAAATAAGTACATCATTGTAAATTCTAGTATTCACAAACATAATCTGCATGTAATTAAAACGAACCCAGCATAGTTGGAAACAAGCTAGAAAGTCTGGTATGTAACAAAAGAGCATAATACATACTTGGATCAATCTTCAAGTCAATAGGGAAGTCAATATTCTTGACGATCTTGGCGGTGTGTCCATCGGCGTCGAGTTGGAAGCACTTGAGGTGCAACAACAGCACAACTGGCAGTTGTTCTAGCGACAGTTGCTGCCAGGCGTCGCTCACGCCTTCGAGCGTATCTTTACCAGCTAACAGCTCCAAGGCATCTTTGACGCTGTTCGCTCGCTGAAATGTTAATTTTATAGCCTTAGTGATGATTGGAGTGTGAATTTGCTTTTGGTTTTAGGTAGTGGTTTACTCAGCCAAGGGTGTCCAACATTGAAGTGATTTTGTACCACTTTCGGAGACGAAAAATAAGGTACCATCATTGTAAATATAGATTAACTGACAATTTTGAGAGAAATATAAAAAATAATTCGCCAGAAATAAAGACATTCTTTTGTTATGACGTTTGGTTTGGAATCCATTCTAATTTGAATGTTAACTAAATTTTAAGCCTTACTACTCACTGTAACACAATTCTATATATAACATTTAGAATTGAACTGACCTCGATATCGAGCTGCAGCGTGAAGAAGGGCTGCACGGCGTCGGTGACGTCGTGATGCGCGGCGCGGTGCAGACGGAGGCGCGTGCGGCCGCGGAAGATGTCCGCCACCGGCGTGCGCCGCGCCGCCCAGCGCCGCTCCACCGCGCCGCGGTTGCGCGGGCCCATCACCTTCCACTCGTCGTCCGCCTCCGCCTCGGTGGGGGTCTCTGGTGGCGGGGCGGGCGTGGTGGCGGCGCGAGCCTCCTCAGGCTCGACGAGCTTTATTAGCTATAATTGTGGGAGAAATAACTTGAATATGTGTTCCATATTATGTACAATTACCTTACTTTAAATTCAAAAGTAATTAGATAAAGTTTAATACATTTAAGATAAAATTTTGCAGATGTGCAGATGTTCTATCACTGAAGAAGGCATTGACAAGTTTCTCAACCTTACACTATGATAACATATTTTATGTACGTAAGAACTTATGTAATTTTTTACGGAAGCAACTTGCAGGCGAAAGAAATTGAGAAAGTAACAGCAATTGAACTAGTGACAAAGGTAGGCGAAACTAACCTCGAGCATCTCATCATTGAGAGAGTTGAGCAGACAGCCAAGGAATTCCTCCGCGTCCTCCTGTCGTCCCTCCTGCGAGCCAGGGAAGGGGCGCAGCGCTCGCAGCACGCGAAGCCCTGCGCCACCCTCCAGCGGCGGCCCCGCGGGCACTGCGGGTGCTCCGCCCGCTGTGGCGGCACCGCGCCCAGCACGCGTCGCCGGCGCCAGGGGACTGAACTCGTAGCATAGCTCCACCCTGCATATCACACATTTATGTAATGCATATAGAAACCAACAGGCTGTTGTCATCGATTGAAGTACGTAAAAATTGCATTCAATAAGTAAATGAATGATCAATCAAAACATCATCAACAACTTGGCTGAAAAACAGCACTTTTTGAACGCCAAAAAGAGTATAAAAGCACAACCACACGAAAAAGTGAAAGTACATACATATTTGAGTTAATACGACATTGCCGTTTCAATACTTACAAGGAATCAATAACAGGTGTGCTGGACTTTCCACGTCGTGTCTGATACGGGAGAGCCTTCAACATGTTGTAGAAGGGAGGGCACGCGATCAGAGCCTGAAGTATCGCGTTCACGTAGCAATAGTTTGAGCGGTTGGTCAGGCCGCGAGGCAGCAGTGACACCGGCCGGTTGTCTAGCTGGTACTTCGACAGGAATTCTACATAAAAATCGTCAATACAAATATTAATTTACTCAAAATCGAAATAATAAGGCTGACAAGAAAGCTACAAAAAAGTTAAGCATGTTCCTTAATCGTATATTGCTATTAACTTAAAATATACATGATAACTGTTACAGACAATCTTCAGACAAACATTTTGGTACCCGTGTAATATGTTGAATAACATGATTCAAGTGAATGTAGCCCAAGTAATATTCAATTGAAATAAAATATATTTATTTGTAAAACATAGGTATTGAAAAAATAAAGATTTTATGTGTCTACAATTAGAACGCTGTTTTAAATAAATAGAGTTAAAATGTACTGACCTCCCATCCTGTACGAGTTGGGGTCGTCACTGAAGGGCGAGGGCTGCAGCGGCACAGCGGGGCTGGACTCCTTGCTGACTGGGACCTCACGCACCTCTCGCACTTCACGAACTTCGGCTGGAGCCACGCGAGCCCCGCCAGCTGTCGCGTTCACCGACGTCTTCTCTGAGTACGACACGGCAGTGGCCGTGGTAGTGCGTGGTGTAGGCGAACTCTTGTCGGCTGTGCTCGCCTGCAATGGGGACGCGTCGAAGGGTGGCACCTTCGCGACCGGCTTCTGCACATTGGGAGGGACGGGAGGAGCTACCGTTGTCGGACTGGGTGGCTCTTCAGGCGCGGGGGCGGCGGGCGCGGGAGTGGGCAGAGGCACGGGAGCAGGCGCTCCGCTGGGCTTGTTAGAAAACAGGCTTGCCCAGGACTTGCCGGGCGCGGGCTGCGGCTGCGGCGGCAGCACGGGAGCGGGCGCGGGCTCGCCGCGGTTGCGCGGGGTGGGGGGCGGCGGGAAGTCGGACGCAGTGGGCGCGGGTGGCGGGGGCTGCGGCGCCGGAGGCGGCTCCGGTGCTGCCGCACCTTTCCGTGAATGACCGAATGGCGCTTTGTTTGTCACGATTAGCGGCGGCCCGGCCGAGTGCAGAGTTATGGAAATTGGCATCGGTGCTTTGCTAGGCGGCAATGGAGGTTCGCGCTTAGCATGATCGCTGGATGCGTTTCTATCAGAATTGTCATTGTTATCGTTAGACGGGGAGCGGTTAGTGGGCCCGTCACGTTTTTGCCTGCTCCCGAAAGGCGCCTTAGGCGTAGACGCAGATTGCTGTACTGGCACCACGGTCTGTGGCACGATGGGTTTCGCCGTCTGTTTACCACCGGAGAATGGTGCCGCTGGACCCTTTGTGGGTTTCGGAGCAGCTGGTTGTATCTTGTTTGCAGGCATTTGATTTGTAGGTGGCACAGATGGTGGGAACGACTTATTAGCCGGAGATTGCGCTGCAATGGGCTGTTCTGGCTTCGCGTCAGTAGCATTCCACGACGTCTTTGTAACCTCAGTCTTCGGAGTAGTCGCCACTTTCTCAACTGGGGATAGCTTAGCTTGTGTAGGATCAGCTGCGCGATCGGTCTGTTTAGGGCTGCCAGGACCCTTTCCGATTTTGAGGTCCTTTATAGGCAGCGACTCGACAGAACCGGCGGACGCTGATGCTGTCGGTGGTGCAGGCATGGGCTTTTGTTCTTGACTCTTGTCTTGTTGTGGTGTGTAGGTTTTGTTTTGGCTTTGACCCTGTACGAAGTTCTTAGCATGCACGTTGAACTGATGCGGGGTGGTCTGCGGCGGGGGCTGTTGCTGCATGGGCAGGGGAGGCGGATGCGGGGGCGGTGGCATGTACATGGGCGGCATGTATTCCACTCCGCCCTCCACCGGCGGGCCATAGGGAGGCGCGGCGTAGTGCGCACTTGCGTAGTATGCGTCCACAGCCTCCTGCTCCATGACAACCTCTTGCGGGTAGTCTTCGGGTCCTTTATCGGCGTCGCCTTCGACGGGCATGGGGTACTCGGGGTAGTAGGGCGGGTAGGCGTAGGGCCCGTACACCAGCGGCTGGTAGACGGGCAGGTGGTAGAGCGGCGCGCCCTGCGCCTGCGCGGCGGGGTAGTACTGCGGGTACTGCAGGTAGTAGGGCGGCGGCTGCGGCGGCGGGGAGGGGGCTCGCTTGGCGCGGCGGTCGCGGCGCGGGGCTCGCGCGGCCCGCTCGGGCGCGGGCGGCGCGTACTGCTGCGGCTGGTAGTACTGCCCCATGTAGCCGTGCACGTTGACGTTGGCGGTGACCTGGCTGACGTACACGTTGGGCGGCGCCACGGGCCACTGCGCGTGCGGCGGGTAGGCGGGCGGCGGCGCGTAGGGCGGCGCGTGGTGCGGCGGGGCGGGCCGCGCCGGCGAGTGGGGCGCCATCTCGCACTCGCCGCCCGACAGGCTGTCCACGCTGCTCGACACGGTCGCGGCGCCCGCCGTGCTCGATGAACAAGATGACGGATCTGATGCCACTACACAATACACTTACATTCAAATACAAACAAATTACCTATCATTTGAAAGACCTTTTCGCCTACAATATAACAAAAAAAAAATAGATCAACTTGTGCAAAGTCCCTAACACGAATTTTAGGAAACCATGAACTCGGTATAATGTTATGTGAAAAAAAAAATGTAATCTAAAACATTTCTTGCACTACATATTTTGAACCAACATCCCTACCAATACCCTCACTTCGGTATCTAAGTAATCAGATTTTGGACTTACCTATAGTAGGTTCGTTCCAGGCACCGGCGAGAGCAGTCGCCGAGATGTCAGGTATCCGGTCGTACAGGGCGCACTGCAGTCTGTTCAATTCCGCTTCTTTCACATCAGATAAGTCTAGGAACTCATAGTCCTGAAACATGCCACAGATCTTAATACAGAACTTACGCTATGCCCGTCACGTCTCATCCAATTCCACGGTTTATTTGTACCAGATTATATAATAAAGTTAATTTAATACTAGAGTACCTTAGTAACTTAAAAGAGCTACAAATTACAAAGTAAAGGTAGGTCACTTTCCATACTAAGTAGGCCTTGCTGATGAACTTCTATTTCCTCTCCTGGTCACCATTTTTATTCTATACAATAGTCGCTTTACATGTTGTTTTGTGGATTGTGACCAAACCCATCTAGATCCCGAAGGTCTGAAATTACTTTACAATGCATTAGTAATCCGCATCCGCAAACAGCTTTAAACTAAGAACTGTGCTTGTTGAGGAGTTTGATTACCTATTTTCACTTTCTTCATTCAATACACAATTTATAAAGGTTCGGAAAACCATAGTATAATTTCAAGAAGTATAGAAATCAGTATGAAGCAGCTCCCATAGAACATGCATACTTAGTTAACAATTATAAAGACATGGAATGGATTTGAAAACCTGCACTAAACAGGCACTGGCAAATGAAATATGCTACTCAAGGATTTTGTAAAGTATGGATAGAGACCCTTTTGGTTGAGTTGTTATCAAACACTTACTAAGTGTAGGCAAAGAAATATGTACTATGGACAAAGTTTAAAGAAAGCAGGACCATCATTTCAATTTTGCATTGTACATTATGTAGTATGAATGTAGTTTCCCAAACTTTTATTTATAAACACTATGTAAATCTGTTATTGATGTACTTTAAAGGAAACCTTGTACACGCTTGTGTATTATTTATGTACACAGGCTTTATTTTCATACAGCTCTGTAAGTTTCTCATTTCACTGTCAGAATACATTTACAAATAGAGTGGCATAAATTGTCTTTGTATTAAAAACTAGCCAGGCTTCACACACAATGGTGATTTGCTGTACATATAAACCTTCCTCTTCAATCAATCTATCTAAAAAAAAACGCATCAAAATCCGTTGCGTAGTTTTAAAGGGGCGTTTCAAATGGATATAGGGACATAGAAGGCAACCTTGTTTTACACTATGTAGTGAAAAAGGACTTCCTAGAATCTTTATGCCTAGAATCATTAATGACAATATATTTTATAAGTCATTGGAGGCTTTTGCATAATATTTTCAAAAAATATAGGAATGTAAAGTATGAACATGATGAAGCTACGATTGAGGTGCACTACAAGACTACTTGCTATTAATATTAAATTACCAACTCATGATTACAATTAACTTCTCTAATTAACATTCAACACTATACATTCTACTAATGAGTTCCCAATCACAAAGTTTCATTACCTTTAACATGCACATGAACCAAAAAGAAGCACATTGAGGAAACCAGAAGCCAATACAATACCTACATTTTAAAAAAAAGATCTTACAATATTACTTTTTGGTCAAAACTCCACAGTAAAGTATAATTTGTGACCATGATACACTTGAAAGGACACTTTTACATCTCAAGGTATTTTTAATTAAGAAAATATATAATTTTTATCCTATCTATCAATCTCTGCGTATGCTGAAACCTAATTGGCAAAGTTGGTAAGGTTCTCGCAGTTATGTATGTACAGATTACAAATCTGTAAGTATAGGCTTGCCGGCTTTGTTATTTATTTATTGTGTTTCATTTTAAGCCTTTTTTTAAATTCGACCTTCTAAGGATAAGATCTTTGCAACAAACAGACACTGTGTAGTACAATGTCAGTTGTAAGTATTTCTGAGAAAATTTAGTCAATGAAGTAAGTGTAATAAAATACATAGGTACAAAGTGTGAGTGTGAACTTATTTTTATCAATATTTTATTAGCTTGAAAAGATGATAATTAAATATTCAGAAGTTCCTAACCTAAATACAATTTCAGCTCAGACCTTGTTGTTATAAATAAAAAGATGGCTATAATAATACTGTCTACAGATATACACACTAACTCTTTTACTTATTAGATGTCACAAGATTCTACAATTTAACTTCACCAGTGACATTTTGGAAATATAGAGAAAAATTTATAAAACAAAGGATAATTTATCTTAACCCACAAACTTGAGGAAATACTATACAACCAATACAATTTACATTAAAATGTGATTGAGTTGTTTTTATGTTTAATTTGTCAAGAAATAATGATTAATTGTTTAAACAAGTGCTACAAATTGCATACATTTTGGTCTTCTCAGAGAAAGATAAGAAATAACAACAAGACCTTTTAAAGACGGCAACTTTAAATGTACAATGTATTGATAAGAATATATTTCAAGCACAGTACTGTACATGTTATTTTACAAAAATAAAACAAACAGTACAAACTATACTAAATAATGCTATAACAGTAAGTTAAACGTTTTATAAAATATCCTCTAGCATCTATGTAGAAATTAGTGATGGATTTTAACCGTGACGTTGAATTAATATGTGTGAGAACTTTTTACATTAACCTGTATGGATAATTAAATTCACCGCTAACACACATGTTTGCAATAATTACAAATTAAAACCAAGATTGAAATAGGCAATGGGCATTTTACCTGCAATCATTTAATATCAAACGCAATGATTAAATGAACTGTAAACATTTATATTTCATTGTTTTAATAGGTTATATAACTGCTGGCATACAACTAACATTATATTCATTATTTTTACATCATACAAAGTTTGATTTTAGTACTCAGACAAATGCAGGAATTGGCCTCTAATTAGTTTTACCCTAATTAACACAGGTACAATTACTGTCAGTAGGTAGGACCAGTCAGTAATCATTGGATACTAAAGTTTACCTGGATGACACTGTCAAGTCAACAATTGCAGTCTGAAGAAACTCATTGCATCAGTTTGATTGGCTACTCGACATTTTTTAAAGAAAAGGTAACCTTGAGTTTCGCTGGCGGAATGTACAGAAATGACAACCAGTTTGAACGTTGGACTTCACTACGGCTTGTCAAATTTATAGGTTATATGATTCGGGACTTTTCACATATTGAATGTACAGAAGCTCATCATATAAAATAACAAGTAAATTGATTACTAGACGATTTACTACCATGCAAAAATGATAATATGCAATAGCTTCCGTACCGACTAAACAATAACAAATCCATAGCACATGTGGTTCTTCAAGTCACGAAATGAAATGCAAAAGTGAAAATGACATACCTATAGCTGAACCAATTACTGTCGAATTGACTTCCATTGGAATTCCTTTCGACTAAAGCATGATTTTCAGCGCATAATTTTCTCTTGCACTACGCAAAGCTGCAAAATATGCGGAACATTTGGAGGACTATAAGATGGCGTAACAACGCTCAGTTGCCGGGTGCCATCAGAGTATTGACAAATCAACTTATTGGTGATTCTTATTGCGTAAACCCGAAACTGGACACTATCTATTTATCAAAAACTATTGGCACTTACCTCCCACGTGCATACAATGTCTGGAAAGAGATATTTTTTCTAATGTAATGGCCAGTTTCAATATCACCAAAACAAGAAACAAAAGCCAAACAAATGTTTATGTAAATGTACTGCAAATATGACATCCTTACCGTTTTCATCAAATCCATGGCCTTTTAAGGAACACCATCACGAAATTTAACACCGTCAATATCTTATATACAGCAGCGGCGATGAAGAAAAATATCTTAGAACGGGATCAACGTCGAGGCCATGCACTCTCCCAACACAAAACAGGATGTGACAAAACGCGCGCCATTTTTAACTAGCTGTTTGATAGCCAATAAGATTTCAGTATTTGAACCATAAAGCAAAACCAAAAATTATCACTTGATTTCTCCGTAGAGTTGTTGCACTTGTACGGATGTGCGCCATATAAGAATCATAGACTATAGTGGTATTTTTAGGAGTTTTAGTTCATAGTTTTTTGATTAGTCAAGTTATGATTAATTTGGTTCATAAATACTAAATTGCATTTGATATTAGAAATTATTGGAAAACTGTAGTCTTCTGTTAGAAAACTGAGTTAGTTTATTTCATTTCATAATAAAGTGAACACAGACCTATCGAACCTTCATAGGGCTCCGTCCCTGACCAATCTCGCTGTAGGCAGTGCTGTAGGCATAGCATAAAATGTTTCTATCCAAACTCATTGGTCTAATATGCTAAAATAATTTACTCGATCAGTTAGTGATTCATATTATTTTGTACAGAAATATATGATTTTTACAGTTGTAGCTCGTTTATCGCTCCACAGCAAATTTAAGGGCGTCTACACGCTAGTTGTAGTGGTACCTAAGTAGCTTGTAGGGCGCGACATTTCAGCTGAGAGAAGCACTTTTACTTACCTACAGCAAAGTAAACGAAAAACCCACTTACACTTACCTAATAAAGCTGAAAATCCTCTCTGAATTTCAGAAACTAAATTCACACATGTTGAACAATCAGGCAGGAGATGTTTTCAATTTTTCAACGTAGGTATACACATGACGGACAAGTAGAAGTAGATGATGTTATTTTCTTACTAATTAAAATAAAATTACACTTTTATCCACACAGTTTTAACATTATTTTTTTATGTTAAGTGATCGAGCAGCTTTACTACTATTAATGAAGTCATTTTCTGTTCTATTTCTTGATATTAGTTAAGTACTTATTTGCGTATTGACGCGTATCGACAAGTGGGGTTAAAAAGCATGACTCTTGGAGTCTTGGCTTGTTAGTATCCACCGCTAGGCAATTGCCAATGTTGGTTTAAATAAACATCTTCATTATGATTGTAACAGCTGCACCGGTTGATCGGTCTATCTGTGGCTGGATGGCCATCAATTACATAACATGTTTTGTGGTGTTTCGCAAAGGCAGGGTATTTTTGGCAGTCGTAATGGGCAGTCAGAAAGTTTGTCAACCAATCTTATGAAGCGCGCCCATGCAGCTGGGCTGAGAATCTCCGATCAGTTGCATCCTGGGGCCCGATTCTCCTAAGTTAATAAAAGTCAAAAGCGAATAGAAATCGAATCGCAATATGATCGCAATAGCAGTTTTAACCATATCGGGCATTCTGCTACTAATATAAGACCAATCGTATACCTACCAACGACATTCGATTGGTTTGCGATTGGTCTGCTATTTTGGTGATTTTGGTCTACACGGTAGTTTACTCTACAATCATATTGCAATAGTTAATCATTTGCAGGCAAAATTATTCATTATTGAATGACAGAAAAACAAAAAAAGTTTTTTTCAAAGAAAAAATAGCGGAATGCCACAATATACGCTTCAATCGTAATCGAGTCGGGATTGGATCGCAGTCGAACGTGAATCGTATGTTACTTAAGTAAAATTAAGAGAATCGGGCCCCTGTTAAACTGGAAGCCGACACTAATGTAGTTGGGAAAAGCTAGGCAGATGACAAGATTTAATTTTTTAACATTTTTGCTCGATGCTGATTTGGCACCAATGGATTCACAGAATGGATTTTAATATAGGGAACAACCTTGGATTGGATTGTAATTTCATTGCGTTAAATTGGTCCTTTCTAGGTTCATCAGTGAAGGCAATTGGCTGATTTGTTGATGATGGGTTAATGGTATGTAGTAGGTATGTATGTTTTTTTTAATCCATTGATCTGACGGTAAACGACATATATGTAGTTAAGGTTGAGATCTCTCACGCAGTTAATTAAGGTTACAAGGAGATGATGCCATCCAGAATTATGATTTTTATTACGGCAAAAATAATTAGCTTTGTCGGTAGATTTATTGGCACGTGTCTATCGATAGAAATAATTTTCGATAATGGTCCCTCACTATACGAGACGCGAATTCGGCCTACGTGCACGTCCTACGTGATTCAATACCTGCGACGAAATAAACTGTTTCTATTAGCAAGGCTTTATCTCCACAAATATTGGAGTGTTTGCTTTGGCCGGCTAATTCAAATGAAACGTGACACATTACTTCTTATTCATTTCAATAATGTCGGGTTAAGACGACCCCTTCAGCGTTTTTGTAGAATATTTTGTAGTGACTAGGTATTTGGACATTTTGATCAAAACAACATCTAGGTACATTAGAAAATCCACTAGTTTAAGCGCCTTCAATTTCAGGAACAACCTTTACTATTCACGACTGATAACAAAAATTGCTAAAACCTTTTAGTAAGTAGGTACTTAGGTAATCTCATTTTCATTAAATCTGAGGAACGTCCTCCCACGAATCGAGGAAAAAACTACAAAATAGATTTATATTATAAAGGCGAAGTTTGAGAGTAGGTATATGTGTATTTTTCTTACTGCTTCATGCGCAAACGGCTGAAAATTTGTTAATTTTTGACATGCAGGAAGCTGATATCATGGTTTGAAATTTAGGTATATTTTTCTCAGCAAATTTTGCAAATAAATCTAGCTTTATCTTTAGCAGGTTTGGGGAAGGGGTTTAGGACTTTTTATACCTTTAGGACACGAGTGATATCGCGGGCGGAAGCTAGTGAACTATAAAGATTTAATTCAAGACGTCTCCTTCAGTAGGTAGCCTAAAGCTTATTCCTTTGATCTCTTTGATGAACTGTGGATAGAAGTACCTATTTAATTAACCGTCTGACAGGTATCTACATAAAATATAAAGTTTTACCTACTAGGATCATAATAATGGAGTCCAGACGGAGTGTCAGCCATGGGTATGGTGGCTATTCTCTCCAAGAAGATCAGCCAACTTCGCAGCAACACTGCTTGTTCCCTAACTCTCATGGCTCGATGTGACGGCAATCCGAATCGACCGAAGTGCAGAACCGACATTCACCCACGAAGAAAATACATACCAACTTCCAGATTTTCGGGCTGATTGGCTGATCCATTATATAGGTTTTATGTCCATACTTTATTGTACAGTTTTTTAAAAAAGTCGGCTTGATTGGAATAAAAATTAAAAGAGATAGATGAGACCTAATTTATTAATAAGTTAACAGGGAAGAGTTTATTTTGGACGAGGTTAAATCCACGGGCAAAATTCATTCATTTTTGTATTCTTACATTTTTCTGTTATTTGAAAGAATAATAAATGTTTGAGGCATTTAAAGGTTAGGTAGGCAGACAAATACCCTTATTCAATAATATTCGATTTGGCTTCGTGAGCAAATAGGTACTGACGAAAACGATTGTGTGTTAACCAAATTATGTTTCGATTTAAATCTTTTTTCCTTTTATAGCTTTTGGGAAAGATTTATCTTAAGGAAGTTTGGGATATTAAATTGGTAGAATAAAAACTGCCTAGATGGGGGACCACAGAAAAAAACTTTTTCATGTTTTTTTTTTAATCCAGCACATTGCATACAAACTCATTATTTTGGTACATGTCTTAAATTATACCTAGTTATATTTACAGGGAGTCCGAAAATCAACGATGAACTGGCAGCGAACGAGAGGTAGGTAAAACTATGAGTAGATCCCAGTCCTGAAAAAAATATAGGCTGAAATAGCTTTTAGCATACAGATTGTTTCATATTGCAGCTTTTCATTTCTCCATATTGGCTGAATGTAGCGCATAGACCATTTTATTTGCTTCACAATGCAAACTCCTATTCAGGATACATTCCATAACAAACTTTCAATGCAAAGTGCATGTCATTTAGTTCTTGTAACCTGTAGAACATAAATTTGTGTCTTATGGTGAATGTGAATAGAGTTTAAGTTGCAATGAATAATTTGCTGCAGTTGTTTCCTTTTGAAATGTTCTGTATTGGAGTTAGTGATGCGACAAAAGTGAGTTTTTCAATTTGAATGGTCCAGTGCGCGTTTTAAGTACAGTTACAATAAATCACGAGATTTATCGTTACTAGTGGCACTAAATAAAAACTTTTTAAATATTTATATTTAAATTAGTGACTGGAAATAATGACATGCCATTTTGTGTAGGTTGGTTGATATTTCTGGTTGTAAACTGTAAAATGTAATTTCACTGTTTACAGAACCCACTTAGGTACTTTAACGCCTACAGTTCTCAGAAGTTCTGTTCTGAGAGGGTAAATGACCGAAAATAACTATTATTTCGTAATAGTGTTACTATGTCAATTGTCAATTATGGCGAGGCAGGTGCTGTAAAATCTAGTTTTATTTGATTATTATTAAATGTGTTATTTTACGATTTCACAGCTTATTTTTAGGGAATAATCATAATTGTAGGATTAACGGCGCCCACGGCGGAGATCAGTCAGCTGCGGAGGATATATTATAGTGCACAACCAAGCATTTGCAAAGATAAGTACTTGAAAAACCTAACAAAAAATAAATAAAAAAATTGGCACATTGGAATGTAGAATTCAAGTTGGTTAAAAATGCTTTCAGGTGCATGGGCGTCTACTAAATTGTATTGCTGGTTTCTAGACCAATGATAATAAATAAAAAAATAAATATAAATATCCACGTGTTTCGTATTTTATCCAATCCTTTTCACCAGTCGCATCCCTACCACGTAGCTTTTGGATTTCAATAACATTTCGATCTATTGATACGAATATACGAGTATATGACGGTTCGCTTTCCCAACTTCATAATACTCGATTATTGTTTGCTCGCAAAGATTCTACATGAAAACTGTTCGTACTTATTTGAATTGAAAACGTTTTTATCATGTGCCAAGTATCGAATAACGTAAAGTTGGAAGAGCATTTTCAGTGCATTATTAAAATTTGGTCACTTCACACATATGTTTTGTCTTGCCTAAATATTTACCCGGGCAACCACTTGATAAAACTGGTTGTCAGACTTTATGGCTGCCGTTTTAAATGACTGCCGAAGTCCACCAATTTAATATGCCTTCCGAAACACGGGGGAAATCGTCAGGACAAGACGCTCACCCATCCACGATCTTACCGTGTCAAGCGTTGCTTAACCTCATTATCGATTTCCATCAGTTTCTAATATCCCTATAGGTAAGTATCAAAGACTACCTACTTATGAAAAGACAGCCTGACATTCTGATTGATTGATGGTCAAAAATTATAGCTCACTTGGTATTGTTGATTGGGTAGTTTTTTAGGTACTTACTTAGAATTGTTTATATTGTTCGAAATACCTGTAATAACGTACACGGGGCGATTATTTACAAAAACATAATTTATTGTAGATGCTTTGAACTGCATTTGAACTGCCTACTTAAATATTAATGATTCTATTCTTAATACATTTTATATTTAGAACTATTTGTTTGTGAAATATCAGAATTAATAGTTTGTAGGTTTGTGGAAATCTCCATAGAAACCCAAAATTAAAATCGGGTGAGCCGTTTCATTATGAAAGACTAACAGATAAGCATACAAAGTTACTTTCAGATATTAGTGAGTATACATATTATGGATGTTATGTAGCAAATGTGAAGGGGAAGAGTATTTCTTATCTTTGCACTTGAAAAGGTCAATATGTGGGAAGTGGGGTTCTCATAAACTTATTGACTAACAAATACAGGCGTGAAGTACCTAGCTAAATAGTCATATTTGCTAACCCTTCACTTAGGGCAAGAAAGGGCAACAAATGTACTCCTAATGCCTATGGGATGCCTATGGGATTAGTTTAATATAAAAATAATTATTTCCTAATATCTTCGTTCTACTTTTGTTTTTCTGTAGTTAAATTATATTTTAAAATGCTTCTATTTTTTACTGTCTTGAAAAATAAATACATAAATAAATGCACTTCAGCTCTCTTCACATTTATCGTTCCACGATTATAAATTATGGAAAACATCATACACCTTAGAGTAAGGAGTGTGATTTTGATAGCACCAGAACAAAACCAAAAGACCAAGAGCCAAAACTGTAAATGATTATTGCTAGATTCCTAAAGACATGTAGGACGTAGGTACTTATTTAAGCATAAAATCAGATAAATGTTTCCCTACAAAACTTCAGTTTGATAATACCAACACGCCTCGATGTAAGACCATGTGTTATCCATCAAGTGGACAGGCAGACAATTAGGCATCGAACTGTAATCAATTATCCCACATGTACCAATCATTCGGGCGAGATTCTTATAGATACGGGGTTTATGAACTGATGAACATGCTAGAAATGTAAGGGTGAGGTCCACACTGTGATGGGGGAAGCTTATTTTAATCCTATATTCTATTTATTTGACAGATAGGGCTCACTAATGCTCCTCAAAGAGATGTCAGCATTCCCAGCAGGGCCAAGGTCTGCCGGGGCTGCGGGATTGTTTTAAAGAGTTACCGCGGCCCTGGTACATAAAAGGCCTACGATGGAATACGACGGTTTTTAGTCAGTAAGAGTCTGACACTCCCTCACCGCTGCTAACCCACAGCGGGAGGGGTCATTTGATGATTTTTGACGTCGTTAAAAAAAAGTATTCACTACTCACTAATGTAACATGCCTTCCGAAACACAAGAGAACTCGTCATTGCAAGATTTGAATACTCCTAAACGGACGGACCGCACCAAGCGTTGCTTAGCATTATGATTAATCGTCCCGTGTGGCTACTATGAGATATTAGCTTCTTAAATCATAACATGAAATCTTTAGTTTGTTTACAAGCAACACAGCAATTACAAATTACTAACTACTACTTACTTTTCTCACACATTTTTGAAAGGCTTCTTTTATGAAAAAGTTTACCCTTCTTCTGGTAAATTAGCCAATCTTTATAAACGTGCAAAACCTCTCTTGGAACCCTAAAATTTTGTTCAAAACTTTGCTGTTGGTGGAACTAATAAAACATGTGATTTTAATATTTTTTTTTCGCAACGTGGTCATACTGAGAAATGTGTGTACCGAGGTAAATACTGCAAGCGAATGTTTTTTTTTGTATATGTGGCAATTCGAAAGGTAAATATTATTGAAATCTATATAAATAAAAATGAATTGTTGTTCGTTAGTCTGATTAAAACTCGAGAACGGCTGGGCCGATTGAGCTGATTTTGGTTTTAAAATGTTTGTCGTAGTCCAGGGTAGGTCTAAACGGTGAGCAAATAAAGAAAAGGCGGTACGAAGTTCGCCGGGTCAGCTAGTTTATAATAAAATTCTGATATTTACCACTCCAGGGTTTCTATTATCGATTACATTTTATATTGTATTTCACGGGATGTAATCCATATGTTTTCACCCCGTCATTTTTATTATAAACACCTTCCTTGACGCCCACGGTTTCACTCGCGATCTGCCCGTGAAATGTGTCCCGTACCCAGATATAAAGTATACTATATTTTAAACTGGACCTCCATCTATGTGTGTCAAACAGCTCATTGCGTTCAGCCTTCAAAGCGTGATTGAGGAAGAACCCTTAAACTTACACATTCATAATATTGGTAAGACTAGCTTCTGCCAGCGGTTTCATCTGCATACCGTGGGACCTCTGCACGAACCCGAATAAAAGCCTTATAGCCTTCCTTGCTAAATGGGCTATCTAACGCTGATATATTTTTTTAAATCGGACCAGTAGGTCCTGAGATTAGCGCGTTCAAGCAAACAAACATACTCTTGAGCTTTGTAATATTAAGTAAATAGATTAAACCTTTTAAAAATAAACGTATAATTTGCCCAGTCTAATAGATCGCGGGGTTTTTTTTTTTTTTTTGTTTGGCAGGGGGAAAATCCTCATGGACTTCCCTACACCTGGGGTCGGTGGAGGGGGTGTGCCGGACTCTTACCGGCTAATAACCCACCCAGTGCTGCCTTCTATTACCTATTGTCGAGGGCACGGGTATCGCCAAAGCAGGTATTGGCCCGCCAGATGTTCAAAAGCGGGCCCCGTCAACCTCTGTGGCTAGATCGCGTTGTTGGCTATACTTTGGATTACTCGTCTGCCTAACTCTTTGGAGAAATTAGATGTTACGTAAAAAATTGTCTCAACCGGAGATTAATGACAAAAGTTTGTTTCAGACTTTTAGTTGGCACAATTCGAAGGATGTTAAATCCTGACACTTTACTTATAAAAAATAGTTAAATTATAGTAGGTACTATTTTACATTATTTTTAGTCATAATCTAAAACCTACATATTGTTTTTCATTAGTTAGTTAGCACGCAATTGTTTCTTCAAAGCGGAAAACAACGTATTTGCATAATGCGGAATGTTCGATATAAAACGGCAAGAATAATAAACAATATATTGAAGAAAACCTCAGTATTTAATTTCCTTTACCTTTTGCAACTAGCATAACACAGTCCAATAAAGCCCATGTATATTAAAAACTAGCTGTATTTCCGCGGTTTCACCCGCCTCCCGTGTTGACTTCTGCCCGTACCATATCCTATGTCACTCGGGGATGCTCAAAAGTGAACGAATTTTTTAATCGGTCCAGTAGTTTTAGGGCCTTTACGGTATAAACAAAAAAAATGTTTTTACTTTATTATATAGGTAATGCACCTATAGTATATAGTTATTAGTAAAGACTACAGCAATAAAAACAACAATTTTATTTCCTTCAACAAATTAAATATACACAGAACTCACATAAGTGGTAGCAGTCAAAGTGACAATTCCCAGGTTGGGAATAAGACATAATGGCTCGAGTAGTGTTGTGATATGACGCAGGCCCGAGCCGCCCGAGAGGAATCAAAGATTGGGGCGCATACATTGGGGCTTGGATCTGAATATGTTAGGCTGAATACCCATTGACGATTTTTGGCACGACTATTTTGAATGAAATTACGGATTTATTTTAAGGAAATGTCTTTTGGATTTTGGTGTTTATGATTGGTTGATGAAAATACTTTGGTAAGGTAAGGTACCGATTAAGTTGAATTAATATTCAGTAGGTTATATTTTTTTCAGAACAACAATGTATTATTCTGGCTGGCTCTTTGGCAGCAGGTCTTTTTCTTCAGATAGCTTGAAAGGCCAACGTGTAAAGTGTTACTGGGCTGTTAAGCTTGTTACTCCATGTATTAATAGTGGTCAGCTGCTGAAATTAACTGAACAATCAATTTAAACTATTATAAAACCTACTAAACGTGGATCCAGCCATTATCTACCGACATAAAAACTACTGCCTACATATGTAAATTTTATTACAAGCTAGAAATGTGCCGCTTCACTTATCGAGGTCTGATTAAGTCAGACATATTAGCTGTGTGTAATTATTGCCACATTTCAGTAGTCATTAAGTGGGGCTCTTCATCCCGTAGATGGGTTGTGCCCATGGAGTATTGAGTTCATGGAGGTTTAAAAGTTGTGTTGTAACTGGTGCTGTTGGTTCTATTGGTGTAGTGATCAGGTAAAAGAAACATAAAGAAGTATCAGAGTCTTTAGAGAAATCCATAATTTCTGTAAATAAGATTATAAATGTAACTAAAGAGATTTGATTACTTAAAATTACGTTGAAAGTAGGTATGAAATTAAATTAGTTATTAATTTATGAACTAGACATTTATTTGAATGTTGTTTTGCCAAGAGTATTGCTATAACAATGCTTAATATTAAGATTCAGTGACAGCTTAGATTCAATCTAGAAAAGAAATGCGTGCTTACTCCAATAGCTACATATTCAATAGTAGCTACATACTGGACAACAACTATGCGTCACTGATCACTTACTTGCACTTATGTAATGAAGAGGCATCGTTGGACAAGATTCAACCGATTGTAGATACCCACACATACCTACACGACGAAAGATTTAAAATTTCAAACATAACATTTTTGATGACGTCTTTAAGACCTACTCATTTGTCTGTACCAAGAATAAAGATTGGGTTATTTTTCGAAACTATTATTTATGTTGACGTATAATTCATGATAAAGGTCTTTAATTAATCTTACCTAATAAGAGAAAAATGTGCCCAAAATCGTTTTGCTACGAGACAAATTAATGTTACAAGCAAGGGCTACGCCGTAGCGCCCGCGTAGCCATACGTCCAATTAGAAATACTTAGATAACGACACGTAATTTCCAAAAAATATTTCATTTAGTGTTTTATTCCAGGCTTTGGTTTTGTGACCAATACACATAATATCTTAATAAGTTATCTATCATCTTATATTAAAAAGGCTTTTTATTTGTATTTGTACTTTGACGGCTCCGAAACAATGGAACCGATTAAAAAAAGACACTGGTTGAAAATTATACTATATCTGGATGATATTAGGCTGTTTTATCCGGGTGCGGGAAGTAGTTCCCACAAAGCATACTGAAACCGCGAGAAATAGCTAGTTCCTTATAAACCTGTAATGTCTTAGGTACTTAACGCATGTTCCAGATAAATTATCTCAAAAATCCTTTCAGGTCGTAATTAGGTACCCACAAATCGTTAGTATGCAGAAAGCCTTAAGCTGAAACTGACAACTGTAAAGCGGTTACAGGTTGTCGAACTAGCGACACCTGCCCCTTGTTGACTTTGCCGTCGTTACTGAAGGCTTATGTGTGGCCTAAATACCTACTTTTATTTCGCAAATTTTAATGGCTAGATATACGTCTTCTTGGATGAGAAAAAGGTGAAAGAAAAACTCTTGAAGATACGTAAACTTTAAATCCTATAGTCGCTAAACGACATTGAACAAGCGTATTGGTTAATGCTTGTTCCTTCTCTGTATGAGGAGAGTTTTCATAGGAATTGAGAACTTGAAATGCCGATAATTATGACGATGATAAGTTCTAAAAAGCATTACAAAATACATTTTTATGGTCATCGAAATATAAGTAATATTCTGCAGGGAGTTAACTTAGGGGCCTAATTAATAACAGCTTTTAATTTTTAATCATTAATTGTGACAGTTCTTTGATATATGATATACTGTCAGGCAATGTTAAATAATTTTTTGAACTTCTTGAAGGGTATCTATGAGATCACCATATTGTCATGTACATAAATAAAGTATTAAAAAATAATTTGAAAAAGGTTGCATATAGAATAGCATAGGAAATTCTGCTATACAGATTTTTTCTCGTCCCAGGTACATCACTTCCCAAGAGGGCCCAATAGGGCCAAGGCCTGCCGGGGCTGCGGGATTGTTCGAAAGAGTTACCGGGGCCCTGGTACATAAAAAGCCTACGACGGAACACGACGGTTTTTAGTCAGCAAGAGTCTGACACTTCCTAACCGCTGCTAACCCACAGCGGGAGGGGTCATTTGATGATTTTTGACTTAAAAGCACTATCGGACTTCAATGGATGTTCACAGTTAAAACCTCGTTAAAACTGTAGTTTTTTGGCTTCCAGAAACAAGAAAAATACGGGATATTCGAGCTATTTTTGTGCGGTAGTTTCTATCGTCAATCCATGGGTATGTCGCCGTAGTTTAAACTTTATTGCAGAATTTGTCCCTTTATTTACCACTGGCTGTTTTTTACTTGGAGTCGTGGTGGCCTAGTGGGTAAAGAACCAACCTCTTGAGTATGAGGGCGCGGGTTCGATTCCAGGTCAAGCAAGTACCAATGCAATTTTGCTAAGTTTGTATGTACTTTCCAAGTATATCTTAGACACCAATGGCTGATAAAAAGGTGAAGGAAAACATCTTGAGGAAACCTGGATTATTAAGTCTGAAATCACCAACCCGCATTGAGCAAGCGTGGTGATCAATCCTTCTCCGTGTGAGAGGAGTCCTGTGCCTAGCAGTGGGACGATAAAATTACTGTAACACTAAACTGTTGCTACCAGTTTTTAAATGCTGCGCTAAAACTTTGGGATACTCGCTTTGGAAAAGCAGTTGTACCTAGGTTTGCTGATTATGTTAACTACGACACGGCGGAGAAGCATATTTCAAAGTTGTACAAATTAAGAAACAAGTTTGCAAATCTTCTTTCTTCTTTACATTGTAGTTTTCATGAAATGCGGGTGAAACCGTTTGAAACAGTATTTTTTTTTGTATATGCAAGTACGCCTTAACCGCATAGTTGTACTGTACTAAAACTTTCACTATTACTACAATTCACTTTCAATTTGATTTAATTGAACTGGACGTTCTATGTATTATCAATTCTGTTAATGCACGTAAAGTTGTTACCCGGATAACCGGGTGTCTCTATAAACGGGTAATGGCGGCTGAAATGTCCGGTTGTAATAAAAAATCACTTTTCAAGATACTTTTGTTTTCAGTATAAGAACAGATAAATTGCTGTATTGTTGGCATAATAATAGTATTTAATACTAGCTTCCGCCAGCGGCTTCACCCGCGTGGTGTGTTGATAAAAAGTAGCCTATGTGTTAATCCAGGGTATCACCTTTGACATACCAAACCATCACATACCAAATTTCAATCAAATCGGTCCAGCCGTTTTTGCGTGATTGAATAACAAACACACATCCATACATTCTCACAAACTTTTACATTTATAATATAAGTAGGATATAAGTAGGATTGGCAGTATGTGTTTTGTTTAAAATTGATTTAAAAATAAATGCTAAAACAAAAAAAAATCTCAAAATAGATTTAGGTTTAAAAAAAATCTTCTGTGGTGGCTAAGTATTACAGGGCTTTTCAACATTTTTAATGAATACAACGATACGAGCAGGAAGAAAATTAAAATGTTCGCGATCCCACTTTAGTTTTTTTTAAGCATGTATTATGTCAAATCACGACCTTTTCATAAATATCTTTTTACTGCCTATTTACATCAGTACCTAAGCATTATTTCCCGAGAGGAAAACTTGAAGCCCTTTACTAAAATTGAAAACGACTCATTAATGACTGCATTTCTTTTTTGTGATATCTATTAAAATCTCACAATCATTGTCAGCTGCTTATTAAACAGAGCCGTAAATTATTTTATTTTATGTATTAATGCTATTACAAAGTATTTTTAGTAGGTACGTGTTTTTAATTAAAATCGAATATGAAATATCAAATATGAGAAGCACAAATTTTATTTTGTATTCAATTAATAACAAAAAACATTTTTACGAGGTAGGTATACTAAAAAATGCGAAAATATACGTTCATTTTTTAAATATATGCGTTCGTCATTAAAATTTTATAAAATGTATATTTTAGTTTCGAATATTGAAAATAAGATTCGCGATTAAAAAACTACCGGCACAATATCGTATTGCAAATTCAAATGTCAACATCGAATGTATTAAGAAAAGTTACGAGTTGTTGTAATTCCAAATTATTCCATAAGCAAGGCGCGTGTAGCATTCACCAAAAATAATTAATCTTGTAATTAGACAGATATAACACCTTTAGAAATTGTAATTGAAGACAAAACAAGAAATTTAATAACTCGCTTCGGATGTAGGTGCTAAAAGTACATTCCATAGATGTATTCATCCTTTTTGGTTCATTCAAAGCGTTCCTGAGGCGTCAGCCACATAATATTAACTTTTACAATACTCCTAATTTAAAACCGATTTTCCCAAATCAAACGTTGTAAGTAACATGATACGATAAACAGTAATCTCCAATCTATTTACGTTTTTGTCGTTTATAAAACAAATACAAAGTTTCGTATGAACCTTTGAATTGCGACAGTAAGCGGATTTATAAGGCCCAAAACTTCTTCAAAGATCCTTTTCAAGGAGTTTTACAATGAAATTGTATAATGAATTTACTGTTTAAACCTGGAAATTTAAAGAAAATCAAGTACAGGAATTAGTGGTAATTATCTATATAGTATTAGGTAAATTAAAGTTAATTTTGTTGGGCAATGCATTCGATAAGTAAGAGCAATTGTGGCAAAACTACAGTTTTGAACACAATTATGGTGTCGTAGGTGCTAATGCCTACGCACGCCTACGCTGGGCGCGGCGTAGCAGCGTAGCACCAACCGCTACGCTTTCGGCATCACCCCTAGTTGGTGTCGGGTATATAACCGCGGTGTACGAGAGCTGTGGCCACTTGTGTACAAGGTTCTCAGCGCGCAACACGCGCTCTCAGCAACTGTGTTACAGTGAACTACTCGTACAGTTACGGACAAGACAAACTTGCAGGTAAGTTTGTGCAGCCCACAAAGTTTTTACCACGGGTCCAGGTTCGAAATCGGGATATTAATTTTTATTAAAAGTATATTTTGGAGTGATTTTTTAAGAATTAACTTTCTTAATACGTAAAAGAAAATGCGTTTACCCTAGCATAGTAAAAAACATGAGACAATTTTTTTTCGTATCATAAAAAGTTTATATTTTTGTTTATTGTGTATAATGCATTTAATAGGCTATTTCCAAGTTAGTTTAGCAATAAAACATTGCTAGTGGCAAGTTATTTATAAGTAATCGTGTATAGTTAATGGGGTGCAGGGAAGCCTACTGACCTATGTGATACGATTTATATAGCTCAATACTTCACGATTATAAAATAATAACAATTTTGCGTAACTCTTATTAAAGTTATTTGATCTAAGAAACAATAGAATATAAAACAATATAATGTTTAAATTGACAATTAAAAATAAATTATTAATTTGCAGAATAAATAATTAAAATATTAATATTTATTTGTAGAATAAATAATTAATTTTAATAATCAGAAAATTTAATATCACTTTATTTATGTCTAAACAATAATAAAATAAACACTTTATTGATCACTAAAAAATGAAGTAAAGAAATGATTAAAATGCTATGAAAACATTCTGAACTAGATAATAAACTTTTTTAAATTAAGTAAGTAATAAAAAAACAATAAAATAAAATAGGACAATAATCTCTTCATAAAAATGTTTACTCTGACCGGAAATTAAAAAGAAAAGCAAACTTCATAACTTGTATTATCAATTATAAATTAATATAGGAAGTAAACATAATAAGAGAGCATTATAACTAGTAATTAAACATCTATTTACTTACAATTCAATATAATAATTATCTTGAATCTGCTCTATCTAGCTTCTGCCTGCGGTTTCACCTGTCATGTTCCGTGGAAACTAGTGCTAACTATAGCCGTCGTCGATAAACGGGCTATCTAACACTGAATGATTTTTTCAAATCGGTCTAGTAGTTTCTGCAATTAAAGAAAATAAGTATTCAGCTTTATAACATTAGTATTAATAATCATATTACTTTATACTTTTCAGTAAAAAACGTATTATAAAAGTGTTATATATTTCCTACAGTTCGCAGTTTAAACTTCCGTTAGTAAATAGTGTTAAATTGACCAAGTAACGTGCAATAGTTCAAAGGTTTCCGCTCTTTTACTGATAACTGGATTCGGATCACATCAAAAGGATTAATTCATTTAATCGTGTATTTATGACTAAGTTAACTAATAGAATATTTTTTTATAAATAGGTAAGAAGAACTATGTTTTTCTGTCATAATTTTTCAAAATACCTAATATTTTCCAAGCATAATACACGTGAAAATCTCGTAGATTCTATAATATTAGTCGGTTAAATTCTTAGTTGTTAATAATTGAAGTAGGTATTTTTTTCTACCACGTTTTCAGTATTGGTAATTGAAAAATTGTGCCGAATATAAAAATACTTTTTTTGAATAAATACCAAGAAGTTTGAAAATAATATTGTCACTTGCTCATAAAATTGTATCGGTAAATGTCAATGATTTTGATGAACGAAATCCCATCTATTACCAGTTTCCTTGGCTTACAAAACGTCCTTATTATTTTTACATCAAACTCTACAAGAAAAAATCATTTTACAAAATTCTAAGCACAAGTTACATCCAAAAATAATATTATCAAATACAATAAAATTACGCGAAAATGGTCAGTCGGCCATTATTTTTTTAAACATAAATAAGCCAGCAATGAAAAAGGTAAACTGACAGAAATCCTGACCGTCGGCATTGGTCGGGCCTGTCATGAAAAATTCAAGAGAAAAACACGGGGACAACTGTACCAATAATAGAATAAACCTGAATCGAGGTAAACATTTTAGGATAATCCGAAGATTCCGCTTTTGATTTAGTGAAAGCGAAGTTTTTATATTTTTAAATAGGCAACTGTTTAAATTAATTTTCAATGCCGCGCGCATAATGTGTTAAAAGAATAAACGTATTTCTTTTAAGTTTTACTCGAGTTAAATGTTATTTATAATTAACCACATCTTGCTAAGCGGTATTGTCACACATAATATCTTACAAAATATTGTAACTATATAATATTGTAGTTTTATCTTCATACATCACATACTTTTTGGTGCGTCATTATCATTTGAATAGTACCTACTGGCAATTATACGTCAAAAAACTTACGCATAGCCATTTACGAAAAAAGAAATAAATCAAAATATTCTTTTTAATTTTTGCTAAAGGCTACGTGCCATTTTTTTCACCAATTATGGCGAGTACAGCGATGTTATGACAACAAGAAAATAATGAAAACTTTTTTGATAAAGAATAAAATGTCAAAATGCTTTCTTGAAAATCTATTACACACTAACCTCCCATGTTCAGGTTTAAGTTTTGAATTGAACAAGAAGTGCAAAGAAGGAAGAAAGTTTAAAAGACAAGCAAATTAGGAACAAAATGGGAATTGAGACTCAGTTCTACTCGCTAGCTAGACTATCTCTAAGGATAGGTTTAAATGCAGCTGCTGAAAGTTTAAAATACAATGAACTTTCCAACTGAAAGCAATATTTTTTTTGTAAACTATTGCGATAATAAGTAAACCTTTTAAAAAAGAATAAACACAGTTACGATTTTCATAAGTATAAGTAATTCACAAATGTGTTATGTGTTATTTTATTATTTGTCAACAATTGAAAATAAACGATTAATTTCAGTACTTATCTTCTCTAGTAAGTTATATATTTATTGTGTTAAGATAACTACTAAGAAAATGCACATCCGTAATAATGAATACATGAAAATCTTAATAAATGAATGTCGATAATCTCTTTTGAAAAAATAAATTGGCAACTCATAATTTCGAAATTGGCCGATGAGCTTATTTTTACTGTAACAGTTTATTCAATTTCATCTCTAGACAATAAGAGGATTTTATTGCGAGCTGAGTAAACCAATAACAAATATATTGTTATTTATTAAATATTAAAGTAAATAATTATATCGTCGTAAGTTATTATTGCAGTAACTTTGATATTATTTTGCAAAACTTCATAATTTTCAACAGCTGTTTGGCGCCATTGTAAAAAGGCCGCCATATTGTTTTTTGAATGTCACCGAACGGCGAAGTGTCATAATCTCATAGTCAAGAGAGCACTTGTAACTCGCATCCGCACTAGAGTTTGTATCAAATTGTGGAACCTTTTGAAGTCAGAACAATTGTTTTTTCTAAGCATAATTTATCATTGTGAAGTTGGTTAAAAATGGATGATTTCAGATGAATACAATAAATAGAATCTGGACACCGAATAAAATATTTGGCGTACCTACCTATTGATATTTTCTAAACGATATAGCTAGTAGGTATATTAATTTAGTGATATGTTTCGCGGCTCCATTGAATGACTTAGTTCATAATTCAATTTGATCGGAGTATCTTGACATAGATTTCATGACATTCTTGTTTTCAATATTACTTACCTAAATACTAAACAACATGAAAATAAACACATTTAAACCGGAGAAAAACCTCGGAAAACTTAACAAGGTTTAAAATTAGTAGGTAACATAATTATTTCAATCAACTTTCAGCACGTTATTGAAGAGTTTTGTTAAAACCATAGCAAACAGGCTGAACAGAATTTTCCTCACAAAACCTAAAAAACAGCATACATATAAAATGGCGTCCGCAAAGACCACAACCAACATCATCCTATCGTCAATTAATCGCTGCACCAGTATCAAAGGTTTGATCCATAAACCCTAAACGAATTAGTTCGTCAGTTGAATGAATACAACCTCCATACTAGATACTCTATACTACTCTATGCTAGCTCAGCCTTAATGGACCATAGCTCAAATAACTGTGTTAATCTTATTCTAACTGAATTCGACATAAAATAGTCACGTACTGTCATTCGCTATAAAAACGTTACATAAAAAAGGTTCCTGAATTTCGAAGGTTTGTCCATTAAGTGCTCTGTATATATATTTTGGAGGTATATATAGTTGTGTGGGGTTTTCTTATACTGGGGCTGCGAGTGTGGGAGGTCTTAACAATGGAGATTCATTCTGATGTTTGGGAAACATGTTGTGCAAATTTTGTGATTCTGAACTTGTCATCGCCGCGTTTTATAGCGATTTACTGTTGAATTATATAATTTGTCTGGGTTCAGACGATTTTTTACATTAATAGATTTAAAGTACACTTACTATTTCATATTTTAGAAAATCTAAATTTTATTTTTATTAAAGAAACTTAGCGCAATATCATGAGAAACCTTTACCGGTAATGTAAGTTTCAAGATTTCAACATAACCGTTTAAATATGCACGAAATAAGAAACGAAAAGTTCAAAGTTTGTTATATTGTTCGCGGTTAACCGTGAAACTCTATGAATATTTGATAACGAACGCAAAAAAACTCGTTCTTTTATTATCCCACGCGTAGTATGGAGGTTATATATATTTTTGTGAAAACCCTACGCATATAGTAATCAGGGTAACATTCTGAATAACCATACGTAATACCTGAAATCCTTAAAGGTACAACTGTGCCTGGCCCTTTAGAATCAAAGATAAAGATAATTAAATCAGGAAATATTGCAATGCTCGATTAATAAGATGGCATTTACAATAGTTGTGTATCTAATGAGAGGAAATGTTTTTTTTTCTATTAGCAATAACTTCGTTTAGAAATAGTTCAGGCGCGGTTAGTAGCAATAGAAATAATGAATACAAGTAATACTTATTACGGCTGCGGTCAATATCTAGTAAGGATTAATATTTTCTTCTATAAAAATGTTAATAGGATCTGGTATAGGAAAATAATTAAATATATCGTCAATATTTAAAGGTATTTTCTTAGAAATCGGAATTCTCATGTTAGTTCAAGCGTATCTTTTATCGTATTTATTCTTTAATGCCCACGCTAGATGTACTTAAACGAAATTCTTATTTACACACACACACGACCAACATACGAGAGGTATATTAGCACAAAGAATGGAATAAATCTATAGATATCAAATTACAAACAAAGGTCAATTATTTACACTTAAAATAAAGAAGGTTTATTAAAACCTTTTTATGATTTTGAATAATAGACGTCGAACCTATTTCGTACGCGTTCTAAATTTGAATTTATATTTTTTAATTTCGTCTCTGACACTTTATTGTCGTAATAGGACCTTTTTGATTGTAATAAAATCATTTTGAATAGGTCAGACCCACGTAATTTGTTTAATTAAAAATCGTATGTTATTCTAGTGGGTACGACATATTTGTATAGATAGCCACTATTAACGTGTACAAATGTCATTTGCAATGTGATTTCACATTGCGTTGCGGTGCAAACGTCATAAACCGTTAGTGGTGTCGGCCACAGCGCGATCATCCTGGATATTCATTAAATTTTATTACTAACTATTTAACTTTATTAACTGCAACACAAGAGATATTTAAAAGTAAAATGTTAAACTGTCTTTTACTGGGTAGCTGTCTTGACAACTTCGAGGAAATATTTAAGTAAAACAACTAAATATTTACTCTTAGCACATCTTTACGGCTCTTCTTTCAAAATCTAAAAGTAAGTCCAGAAAAACTGCTTTTCCTAACTAACCAATATGTCTGTCGTACAGATTTTACTCTTCGTTAGTAAGATCTCGAAGTGTGTGTAGCTAGATACCTAAGTATATGATGTATCTTCGTTTGATGCTCTTTCAAGTGTACAATTTCCTTACCTGGCAGGAGTTATGAATAATTTAGAAAACCATTTGTGAAGCAACACGTGCCAAGTAATGGACTACAGTTATTGTGTAGCTTTCAGCTTGGGCCATGGAGGGTGACGGTGAAAAATGATTCAACACTCCCTTACATTGACGGGTCAATTCTCATGTTTTTCACAATACGTCACAAAAAGGCATCTTTTGTATCGATATTTTTCGATATAATATAATAAAAAATATACTCAAAAAATACAGTCATCATAAAAATGACTGTTTCTTCATCCCACGTCCAAAATTATTGGTCTTAAAATAAGTGCTCAATAGACATTTTGCAGCAAGCAACAGAACGTCAAAATTCGCGGTGTCAGCTCAACCGAGCACATTGTTGAGCCGAGATTTCAATTAACTGTAGGATGACACGGCGTCTACGCATTAGTAATTAATGCCAGCATCATTATCACTTAATGAAGTCTGTTACGTTTGACACCTTTGAGCTGCGGTTGTATTGGAAGATCATTAGCGTTTTGTAGTTAAGACACAAGATTAATCATTGATTATGTATTTTAACATCGTTTAGTTTGAGATTTTGGTAAGCGGTTAGCTTGTTAGTCTTAAATGTCAATTTGCACATTGGCTTATTAATATTTGCATTTGAAATGCCTCAACGTAATCTCACCAACAAAGTTCTGGCAAATCAAAGAGTTTTCATAACATACTCCAAGATTTTTTTTATCGACTTCCCAAAAAGGAAGAGATTAGCAACTAAAATACCTCATAGTAATTTAGTTTGAATAATATACATGTTCAAACTATAATATACGACCGAGGAAGCACGAAATATCATGTTTAATCCTTTTAAATGCGGCCTAAAGTTTCATTGACGCCACGGAGGGCCTAATCTTAAAGCTCAAGAGTAAATAAGTATGCGTTGAATTACGGCTTTCAGCGGCTTACATCCTCTGGCCCTCATTACAGCCACAATATGGAGTGTAATCTATTAACTTGGGATCACAAACTAGTTTACTATACAAACAGATTAGACATTTTAAGCATTATTTATTATACTTTCCCTTAGATTAGGCTGTCAGTCCGACGCAAATTGAATGCAAAATCATTCACATTTCTCTCCAGCTCAATATATCCAAGAATTTTTGAGATAGATTGGCATATTCTTATTTATTGTCACGAGAAAGGATAACTCAACCCGCTGGGCACAAAAGGGTAAGCGTTTTTATTTTCTTGCTATTTACACGTGAATTTACGTGACAATAGTTGTCAATTTGTATAAACTTTGGCGAAATCAGTTGGGTCAACTGCGTGGATGGTAACGCAATATTGGTGTAAGAAAATGTTTTACTCAAACAGTTTATGATTGAATTACTAAGAGATTCGGAACCGCAAAGGTTTAATTGATTGCCTTAATTACTCAAAGGAAAACCGTAAACTGGGGTAAATTTGTACAAAGGAGTGTAGGTACTTATAATTTCAGTTTATTGGAGTAACCGCCCAATGGTCGGGTGCATGTTCACTCGCTTTTATCTTGTAAGCAAACTGGCTTCAAGTTCCGTGACCAAGTTAATCGCTGTTAAGTTAGCCGTCGCGTCGCCGCGTTTAAATCGAAAAGTTAACTTTGTGTTGGTACAGTTTAATAGTAAACTGTGAAAGCATTTTTGTGGCAATAAGTGAAGAAAAAAATATGAATCCTTTTATAGTTTCTTTTTAACTTTTAAAACCAGTTTAATTCTGCAGATGGTAAAAGAGGCTCCTAAATGTTGCTTGACCACAACACTAATTGTCCTAAAATATCAGCGTAATGTCAAAATGCCAGTACATTGGAAACATTCTATTTGTAACATCGATATGAGGGCTTATGAGCCTAATTGCTAATAGAGCTAATTTCCCAGCTAATCAAAATGGACACAAAGCTGGCTTACTGGACATACATATCAGATTATAGGAAGTATAGGCAGGTATTACTGATGTTCTACAGACACAAAATCTTTATTTGGTGTACTTGCTCTGGTATTTTTACATAGTTATTGTCTTCAAGCACAATAATAGGACTGTATCCCCTTCTTTCAGCCAATTGACAGAATATTATGTGATTTTGTTTTCAAGCAGTCAGTTTGTGCAGTCTATATTTGTGTTCCAAGTACCTAGATAAATATTTACGCAGTTTTATACATTTTTCAAGTACTCAGTGGAACAAATTCTCAAATGTGTTAGTCTCTCAGAAACTCGAGATTGTGTCGATTGTATCTTGCAAGGGTGTCATTAAACTCTATGCTTTGTTTTATCTCGAATGAGGATTAACGAGTTCGATACACAACAGAATGAGTGTCTATGGTACATTTGTCGTACGTAAATTAATCAAATATTAATGGATCAGTTTTCTATTTTGCTAAAATTACTATCAAGAGTTCTGCGAAAGATTTTCTAGTACATATGTCTTTATAGATTTCTGTGAAAACTTGAAGGATCTCACGTTTCACTCCCACATATAAAATATATAGACTGATCCCAAATTACATTACTACTTTAACAATAGAACAATAAAAATGTGACATTTATATATATGAAGTTAGTTTTTTGTACGTCATGAATGGATCATTTCTATAAATATTAAATTAATTACATATTTCATCAGGAATCAATTCCTAAGGGCTTAATAAGTCGCACCCCGTGTTTGTGTGGGCGGGACCATAAATTTGCGGTTCATTCTAATAATTATCATTAATTACTTTGTAGAAGTATCTTTAGGGAATACTATTATCCTCGTGGGGTGTAATGGCGCGAAAATTTTCACTTACCTCACTCCATATGATTAAAATTTTTCAGACACATTATTTTATATCCTTCATAGACTTCATAGGCTGATTTTAATAATATCTTGACTTAACTTTAACAAAAGATGATCCCTAAAAGTGTCTTTAATATTATTTACTTATTTTTGTATTGCCAAAATGGAAGAAATTTATTTTTACGGGTGTCGTGACACAAAAAGCCGGCCACGATTCGTAAACGAAAATGATCTTTAGATATTAAAAAAAAACTCACCAAAAGAATAATAATAATATTTTTTTGTAAAAGTAGGTACTGTATATCGTCTGCTACATATAATTTGTAGACTAGATACTAGAATTAATATTTACTTTCAGTGAACTTAAACATTAATAAATATGATAAATGTTAGCGATAAATGATACTTAATGTTATTTTAAGATTTGTTTTGCTTTAAAGATTAGAATAATATACTGTATGCAGATAGCTTTTCAACTTGCAAGTTTTAATGGTAATAACAGTAAAATCTAAAGTTCATACAAGCGTACTAAAATATTACGACATAATTGCATGGATATCAACAGAAGATATAGTTTCTGTTACAAAAGACCTTTTGTTTCGTCATATCAGAATTACTTATAGCAACACCTTTTATCTTACATCTGAAAAGGTTTTCGATAAGTCCAGACTATAAAAGGCATTAAAACTACGATAAAACACAAAGAAATATTAATGAAATTGATGATGAATGAATGTGGAAAAGGGTATCGGACACATCCATTCCTGGCTTTTGATTTAACACCAATATAGAAAAGCAATAAGCCACTACGAGATTATTATTCAGTTATACCCCTTCGATAATCAGGGACGAAATCCCATCCCTTACTGATTGAATTCTATATGGTCGTAAAATCGTTTAAATTTTGCACAGTCGACGGAGCGATTCAATAAGATATGAATGTAATATTTGACCCTCGAAGTTTTATCACTCTTGGACGTTTTATTTAAGTCGACTGATGCGGTTTGAGACACATGTGGGCGCTCAGATTGGATTGTACGCCATTTTGTCACGTAATTTACGATTGAGATAGTTCATTTGGATTGAATGGTGGCCATTTTTAAAGCATTTGCTTGCTTAGAAAATTGAGCTGTGATATGTTAGGTTCAAGATATTCAATTGATAAAATGGGTAAGATCGAGTGAAATGACTAAAATACAGAATTGTAATGACATCTCGACTTTTTGTCAGAGATTAAGTGATTTATTTCGTAACAAACTGTTGAAAGGTTAAAGGTACGTAAGACATAAACCTTTTAACAAAGGTTGTGGGAAATTAATGGTACATTTTGAATATAGAATCTGTTATATTCAAAAAAGAGACAAATGTCCGAAGTTTTAACAAGATTTGTCGCTTTTAGCGCTTTATAAAGCGATGTGACTTTAAGAAACAAACCTTCGTAGAACAATAAAGCTGCTTTAAGATTGTAGGTAAGGTATAAAAGGTCCTTAAAAGTTTAGAAGATTCGATTAACGTTGTTACCGTCTCTTAGCAGTGTTTAATGTCCACTCATTATGAGGATGACAAACTTTTCAAAAACATTTCGTCGTTTCCTATGTATCCGACATACTACCCTACGTAGGTACGTCGGAAATTCAAATTTTCCCTACTATATAAAACACAAAATATACATAATTTTTCGGACTCATAATAACATTATTCGTACATTAACTTTTCTAATTAACAAGTTTAGTACAGCATGTTTGAAACAGGGTGTAGTTGTCTGTTAGTTGTCAATTTTCGGGACGCTATCATGCCCATACTTGTCAAAAACACAGCGGAATATCCCATGTGGCCCAGTTTGGGTAATTATAATTATATTTACGTAATCAATTTTCGTATAGTGACAAAATATTTGGGTTATAAGGTTTTAGAGTAATTGGAAATGTATCGTATGGGTGTTGTTATTTAATTAAAAGTTTGGCCGCGTCAATATCGTGGATTAGGGACCCACTACCCTTAATTCTAAACGGTTTTTTTAAGTTGTCAATTTATTTAATGTGGTAAAATACGTTGTTTGTGGGACAGCGTTATTTATCAATCATTAATCTTGTAATGGAGTAATAACGTTGAAGCCCAGAATGGGCCACGGTGTGAATGGCATACAACAAAAAAACATGGAGTGTCTAGCAATGGCGCAACAATCTATTGTCACTGTATTTAAAGCCAACGTCACTCTGTGATATGGCTTCTACGGTGAATGCATGACACAACAAATAAATAAAAATAAAACTATTTATAGACGACTGTTTATTGTAAATATACCAAATAGATCAACAATACTTAAACTTAAGTCTACTTCGTACTTCTTTTTTTGTTACAATTGTCCCTTTTTACAAACATTCTCTAGGATGTAAAGAGTTTCAGATCGTTCATACCTATACCTACTCTATAAAATTGGAATTGCCAAAAGATTCGATCCGATTAATCCATTCTATTAAACGCTATTTCAATCTTGAAATCCTAAAAATAGTTACTGACAATGTTATTCATACAACCTCTTTCTGGTTGTTCCTCTTTGGTTCAACAAACTTTTCTATCTTGGCATACGAATATTATAATCTTCATGAATAAGACATTACGTGGGAGTGACATTTAACATTATTAATATAAATGAATATTATGTAATTAATGAGATTATTTACCAAACTTGCGGATGAGTTTACATTAAAAACTTTAGGAATAAGGCGAGATGATTGCTTTAATTTCAAGAACGCACCATGCTTTGGCATTCAACATAACATTCAATGACGTATTTCTTCTCCGATTTACATTCGACAAAACAAAATACAAGCGAATCGAACAGACAAGAAATTAAAGACTTGCCCACAAAAAGAAATGCTAATTCCCCTAGCAGACTGACAAATTGTAACGTTTAGTGGAACCTCGTAATTTACCAGGATAAATAAAATCCTGCTGTCTATTCCGGGGAAACAATTTGTTACCGGGAATTCTGGTGTTTGCTGTAAACCTCTGGGGAAGTGTATCAACCATATGATTGGGGTTATATCATGTGATTTTAAGTGCCCACATGCCGGTATTCCCATTTCACGCGGTATCATCATTTGGTGTGTACCTACGTTTATTTAGCTATGTTTGATAAAATAACTAACATGGGCACGTTTCACTATTTAATATTTATTCTGAGGTAAACAATCAACTGTAGCTTATTCTGAAAATATAATGGGGACGTCATTTTAAAAGGTCATAAACATTTGTCAAATTTCACCTTTCTCTAAGAAAAGTCAAGGAAAAGGTGAATAAAAACATTTTGCTACGTCCAAGAAATTTCGAGACAATTGTGATGTCCGGTAAATCGGGCACCCGTACTGGATTACGGCCCACACACTCAGAAAGCCTAAATCCTAATAGAAACGAATTCCTAATAATGTAAGATTGTGGCATTTGACACATGACATCTTTAGGTACCGGTGGAAAATATTTAATTTCACTTTTCGGTTTAATATACACATAAGGGAAACACCTATGGAGTTTTAAGTTTAAATCTAAAATAATATTATAATGTGAAAGTCATTCTCTGTGTAATTTTAGATGAAATTCAGCAAATACATATATTATAGGAGACGGTCATTTTTTTCCGGGTGATGGGATAAGTTTTCATAGGACGTGGAGAAAACCGCGGATGAAAAGCTGGGAAGCTTTTCGAATACGCTTTTCTCCGAACAAAAATCATAAGGAGTGTCACACTTATTAGAACTATAGTGAATTAGTACATATTTAATTTTCACATTGTTTGTATTTAATTTCGTAGAACATCATTCATTGAACATAAAAACAATATTTTCTTCCCTTCGACAACAAAAGTCCACTGAACACAAAATAAACTATAATAACAGCAATTGTAATATTCAAAGAAGTTTCAGGGGAAATTGTAAATTGTCGTAAAGTTAGCGCCATTTATATTGGAGGCGCGATCCTGATTGGCTGTAGTAGTTAGGGGTCCATTAATATTCATACGACGTGTTAAGACTCGACTTAATCTAAAGTCAATAGCTGTGGACTTCGTATAAAATGGAAACAGAAAACTCACTCAAGAAGTATGCTTATTTATTGATAGGAGTACTATTAACACGAGTTAGTTTTTGCTTCGATCGCAGTAAGTTGTGTTGGCTTTAAAGGGATTAAAACAAGAAATTAAAGAATTTATCAAGTTTTTTTTACTTGGATTCTAAGTAATTTTTAACCAACTTTCCAAAAAGGAGGAGGGTCTCAATTCATCGAGTTCTTTTTCGTTATTAAGCACAAAATAAGAGACGATTTCTAGAGCAGCATTAGACTTCTGTAATTTTCCTTTATTTAGTAACAAAAGTTTCTTTCTCTTCATTAAACTAAGTTCTCGTTTACATTGTCTGAACTCGTCCCCAGGTAATGATAAAATAGAACATTTCACTAAACTACTGCTCTGTGGATTGCAATGAATGAAAAATTATATCGTACAAATCTACCTTTGACTGTGACTTCCATTTCAATGGAATGTAATATGTATCAATTTACCAGTACTTTGATATTTTCCCGACTGCAAAATTATATTATTCGCTTTATTGCCATTTTGGGGAACACATTAATGCGCCATTTTAGAATGATTGCAAATGGAGGGGTAATTTTTTTGGATGTTGTTCTAAAAATCTTCATTTCCTTATTTAATGACGTACAACGGGAACGCTAAGAAGAAATGACGTTTGATGTTGTAAATTATCAGGTTCGCATATGACAATTTTAGTGATACTACAGGCAGGTTTTTGCAGAACACTTTAGAAAGTCCAAGTGACTCTTCTTCCATGTAGAAACAACTCCGGCTTTTTATTCTAAAATCGAGACAAAGAAAGGTTTCTTCCTTACCCGTTTAATTTTTTCTTTCTGCTGTTGTCTTTTTAACTCTTGCGATCCTTTTTTCCTGTGATATCATGCGCATAATTGCTTTATTGCTCTTGGGAGATCGGTTCCAATAAGATTTACAGCTAACTAGAGTCTTTTTGGTTGAACAAAACATTTAGAAGCGACAGTTTATAACAAATTACCTACTGGCTTTGTAAAACCGAATGAATTTCCAACTACAGCCAACAAACACGTGCATTTTATTGGATTGAAAAAGTTTCCATCGATTTGAAAACTTTAAAACGTGAAGTCGAGTAAAAACGCAACTAATCCATCTAACCTGAGCCTTTATTACTCGAGAAATTGCACACATTTCCTCGCACAAGTTCCTACTATTAGTTCGGACAATTCTAGACTTCTACTGAGAGCTAATAGAAAAACCTAATTACTTTGCTCGATAAGGGGATCACACAAGACCGCTTTCAGTTCAATCTCTTTAACAGGAAAGTCTTTCTAACAGAAGCATACTGCAGATTAAACAGTGAGCCGACAGTTGTCCAGATGGTAGGCAAGATTAAAAAAAATAATATTTTGATTCCAATCAAAGTTTTCAGTCGGTCTGATACAGCTCCATCGTCCATTCCTCTTCATACTGATTAACGAGCCCAAACAAACTATTGGCCGACTAAAAGTTTGTAATGTGAGGTTACTCGAAAACCTAGGTATATGAAGCTTAAGATAGAAAGTTGCCGGATCACGTAGTCAAGTTCATTTATGTGTAATTAGAGGTGGTCAGCAGGGAACGATTAAATCAGAATCGATGATCAATTATTGTCCATTACACGATTTATCGATATTGTTACAATTATGAACTTACAAGTTACAGTCATTGACGTGCTATAAGATATTTTATACATAGAAATACAAACATCACAGACCATTTTTTTGAGGATAGAGTCTGCTTTACTGAGTGTCACTGCTTGACACAGCTGGGTATACTCAAGTTTCGATATATCACTGCATATATTTCATAATTTTTTCCATTTTCCCATCTAAACAAAGGCTATGGGCAGAATAGATTTCGCTTTCCACTACTTTCCAAATGGTTTTTGCTGCCGTTAAAATGCCTAATACGCGTAACAACATCAAGTATCCATCACCCCACTCAGGGTGATCTATAAATACAAAAACACTATCTGAACGGGTTAAACGGTCCGGCGCATATAATGCGATTTACTCCCGGATATACCGTTGTATTAGCTCCGGCTTAGGGCTTCTCCGGTCCGGTTCGTGCCGGCGACACGGCAACAGTACATACATTGTTTGCTTGTGTTACATACATGTCCCTAAACGATGCAATCAGGCTGGACTGTAGGGAGATTGGGTACGTAATTAGGAAGCAGTGTGCACGTGCTTAAAGAGTTTTTTTGTGATTGATTTTGGAACGTCACCCCACGTGTTCTGGTAGGTATTAGAAGGTACAAGAGTTTGTCATACAAAGGGAATGGTGTCGTCATAGTTTTAGTGACTGAAAATAATGTAGGTATTAGATAGATACATTAAAATTATTCAGCACAAACAACAATACACACAGATACACAATAAGAAAAACAAAAGGTTGGTGGAAGGATAGCAAAACGCGCTTTGCAGTACGTCTTAAGTTTGCACCGAATGGGATCATATTTGAGGCAGAATGCCTAAAACGATAAAGGCCTACCAGCCAAACCCTATCTTGGTTCTCCAATCCCATTAATTACCACTAGTGCTAAAATACTTCGTGTTTGACATGAGATTGCTCAGCTTATAGCAGATTGCAAATGACTGGCTTCGAGTAAAATATTCATAGTGTCTGTCTGTCTCATCACTTTAGATTGCTAGATCTGCTAGTTCAAGCCCGAACAATAGTCTTAATTTTGAATTAAGACTATTGGCAAACAGTAATAGATACGGCTGCTAATTCGCATAACGCAGAACCTCTTTTCATGTAGCCGGGTAAATTTTGATGACGTTGACTGTTCAATCGATTTCAGACCCTTGCTTAACAATGTTTGCTTTAGCGTTTAATTAACGGCAATTTAGTTGATCTTCCAAAAATAACGTTCAATCTGAATTCTATTTTGTAAATTGAGAACAATAGAGGTATCTGATTAGCGATTACGTTTTGTTCGTTGACTGTGGACAGTCTAATCAGCATTTTGTTGCATTCATGCAGTTTTGCTATTGTTGAACTTCAACTGTTTGTATTTTGTGTTTAGGCTAATTGAAATTGGGCGTATTTTTTGCTATTTTTGGGCTTTTATACGTGGAGTTTGAGAGAAAAATATGGTTAAGAGTCATTGTTCTATAGCCATGGAATGTTTTGGCCTTCCTTCTCTAATTAAAGATACCATTCAGAGCCTATTAGTGGTTTTTGCAAAAGCACATAAATTAAGTTTGGAGAAGTTAGTATCCACGTGCTGCTTTTCTAGTATATACTACAGGGAGCCAACCAGTGTTGCCAACTTAGTTCGATAACATTACCCCTAAAAGCTACCACCGGTTTACACTGCAGTTTGGAAACTACTAAAATCCCATATACGCTACCCTCTGCGAAGGTAATGCTAGTGAGCAGTAACGGCTAGTGGGTCGTTCGAGAGGAATCCATTACCATCCGTCATGTTTTACGGACAGTCGTCAACGCTTTGATGGTCGCATGACACCTAACATCTCCGCCAGATGAATACTTATTACTTAGCTGATGCCAAGATTTTTACTTTAAGTAATGAAAATTTGTTTTAGGTGAAATTAGAATTTTATGACAGATTTAGGTGTCATTTTATTTGACTAAAATATTGTTGTTTTGTGTACTTAAATACAGTATTGCTATTTGAGTACTTGAGTAAAGATTAAGAGGGTTTATAGTTAAGAACTTTTTAACCTACTTTCAGAGAAGGCACGTTAAAAATCAAGTTATATATAGTTTTTATTAACTACTGTCACGCCATCATACATAATTCCATCTTATCGAAATGCACTTAATAGCCTTCGCTCCTTAAGAATACTTTCAGAAATGATACAAACATTTGGCGCTATTTTCACCAATAGCATAAAAGTAGTATTCTTCAATCAACTGATAACTATGAATGTCTACGTCATTCTCAAAGTAAACAGTTGTTTTCAGAAAAACGGGCTTTTTAAATTGTAGGAGAACAGTCATAGCATGGTTCTAATTACTAACCTCTCCGTCTCTTTGTCCCCAGCAATGAATTTCTCAATGCACCTGGCAGTAGCAGTTGCAGCCGCGGCCTGCCTCTGCATAGTGGCCGCAGCCCCCGAGGGGCGGATCACCCGCACCAAGCAGCAGCGCCCCACCCGTGGCTTCAAGAACGTTGAGATGATGACTGCTAGGGGCTTCGGCAAGCGCGACAGACCACACACTAGGGCTGAGCGTGAGTTTGGAATTTAATTTTGGAATACGATTGTTTTTTATTTATTTTTTAACTTTATGGCACTTATCCCGTACAGAAAAGTGTTTGAATTTAGAATGAGTTTATTCTTTTGAAATAATCTATCAGGATAAGTGGATAGTCTGCACAGATAAAAAGTATTCTAATTGTTGTTCTCCTTAGTCAGTATGAAACTTTGCACATTATTTTCCCAAAATAATATTTCTGTGCTGAAAAATCACGTTTGGTGTTAACACTTGTACTGTATATGTTACCAGGTTTACTAGAGGTGCACGAGTGGTTTATTTAAACACACCGTAATCATGCATGCTGTCTAGGTGTTTTGTATATTATGTGTTTGTATAATTCAACTTATTTTCAGATTTACAGATAAAGTGTGTGGCTAGGAAATAAAACATATTTCCTAATAAACATAGGAAAAAACTATGTTCTTAAGTTTTAATATTCTATTACGGTAAAACGTAAATACAAGTGGAAATATGAAAGATTAATGAAGTTTGCTACAGGCTGTCATTATGTTTGAGTACGTAATGGAAATTGGGAATGTGTATAATTAACACTAATTGTATGGCATTAACAAATCATCATACATCATGTTCCCTCAAAACTAACTCTTCAGAAACTTTTGCTTTTATATTTACTAACATGCTGAAAAAACTAACTACACGGAATATTTTAATATCATTACTTTGCCTCAAACTTCCACCGAGTTAGGATATCAATCAGAAATTGTTGTATAGTAAAAAGATTATGCGGCGTTTTATGAAGTAATTAGGAACATTTGTACAGGGTGATGTATGTGAGGGAGTTCACAATAGTGAGGCATCCATCTTCCTAGCCTGCCAACTTATAAGTTGCGCTACTGATCGCTAATGGAGCGAATAATTCGTACGAAGTAATATATCGGGAACACATTCCTCCAACCTTTATATTAGCCTTTATTGAAATTCAAACAACCTCACAATTGAACGGAAACTCGTGCAACTTTTCACTCCTCATTGTTCGATATGTAAAGTTCGAAATATTCTATCGAAATATTTGCTATTACCATAATCTTTATGAAATTGTGCTTTCAAAAGCATAATACAATATTGTTAATATTTGTTATCGAAGGGTAAATAAGTTTACCCTGGGTTCCCGTGTCTCGGTGGACGGTTTGAAGTGACTGTAATGAAGCTAAGAATGGTAACATTATTCCTGAAGGGGACGTTGAGCACCAAGCGCCGACGAGCCGCTCGCACCGCGGCACGCCCACTTTTAAGAGTCCCACAGTTGGGATCGCGAGGGATTTCGGTAAAAGAGCCCCGGAATTGGACGGTGAAGGTACCACAAAGAGTCTGATTGGATTGCCGGCCTCGCGTCTCTGTGAATGGCAAAAATTACGTGGAAGCCGACGAATGCCGGACCGTGTAACAGACTTAAACACAGTCCAAACATGCGATACTTTGGACGAGCCCTTCGGAAGCTCTCGCTTTGCAGATGTTTGTGAGAGGATACAAACCTCGTTACCGCTCGATATTACGTAGGTTCACTACGAAGAACCGTCTCCGTAACTCCTTTACTCAGAGTGAAGTCACGAATAGTATTCCGCGTCGCATCGAACGCAAATAAACTGTATTTTCAGACATAACAGAGCGCTATCTGCATAATAATGCTCGTTTTAGTTATATTTTTCGGTTTAACTCTCTCTGAATAAAGGAGCAAGTTTTCAACTTTTGATGAACATTCTAACACATGGGACTAAAACATCAAAGTTGAAAAGTTTCAATGGTACCGTGCAAATTGTTGTCTGTCGAGCTTGTTCGTGGAAACAAAAGGAATACAAACTCTGCACCACTTCGACTGGTGTTAGACCTTTGTTTTTATTTGCTTTTACTAACTACTGACCTACTATACATATACTCATATGAAGCATTCTCACTGTTTATCATACATCAACAGACCAAGACAGCTATGAGCCCCACGCTCGCAGGAAGTTTAACCCCAAGAGCAACCTCATGGTCGCCTACGACTTTGGCAAACGGAGTGGTAATGATGACGTTAACGATGAAGGTAAAATATATCGACACTCGCATTGCAACGCTAAACGAGCTTACCGAGCTTACAAACTAAAGGATAATATAATATTGTGGATAACGAAAAAATAAAAGGATTTTGTATAAAAATAGACGCTTGCAATAAATAAAAACAGATAACGCTTCTTATCGCTTTTAACGGTGATCTAAAATAATTTACCACCGTGACTTGACATTTCAACAGAGGAAGAAATTAGAGTGACCAGGGGAGTTTTTAGACCCAACTCAAACGTACTTATCGCCAGGGGTTACGGCAAAAGGGCCCCTTTGCCAAAGAACGATCGAGGTATTATAGAGATAATCTCTGATCCAATATTAAAGAAATCACAAACTATCGGTGACTTTTGGGTGTCGTCCGTCGAAAACCGGCTTAAAGCCGAAAAACTGTTATTTATACGACAAATATTCGTATCGACCGAATGAAAGCCTCAGGGGACCGGCCAGACGCGTACTGGGCCAACACAAACATGCCATACTCGCTTATTAAAACATGCAAACTTTGACACGTGAAAACATTGAAATAAACAGCACACATTGGAGCTTCTGTTCGCTTTATTCGGACGATCAGGGTTGTATCGTGTGGATTTGTGAGCGCAAGAATATGGCATCGTTACGGATAACAAGTGCGATACTTTTTTAGATTTCCTATTTTTGGGCCATCCCTATTCGGGGGCCGAAAGTATTCCGTGGGACTAAATGTGTTCTCTTTATTCATGATTATCCGACAATGCTGTATTTATGTGCGTGCGTACTGCTGATAGGAACACGAGTATGCTTTTGTCTCGTGTCTTATTTCTGAATAGAATACTGAGGTCTCATCTGAGGTCATTTGTGCTGCGGCTTATTTGTGAGCTTTTATTGTAACTGAACCCTGAGGACTCGTATTAATGTTGCTTATTACGTCGTGTGAATGTGGTATTGTGACGAGCAACAGGTATTTACTCCCTCTGTATTAAATTGGTTATTAGTGGATACATTTATTGAAGGAACGTCTTTATGTGTTATGAATACCCGTTTTGACGTCATACGGGATTTGTGACAACGTTCGTCTACTGAAAGAAATGAGCTGAAAGTATCGTCGGCAATCGAATGAAATGGATACTGAAATCGATTGTTTTGATGGCTTGTTGATGTTCTATGTTTAGTGTTAGTTCGAGATGTTCATATAGTTATGTTTTCAGCAGTGTACGGCCTGGACAACTTCTGGGAAATGTTGGAGGCTTCGCCCGAGCGGGAGGGTCAGGACGCTAATGATGAGAAGACTTTGGAAAGGTAACAATTAAGTTTATGTAGTAGTTACCGATTGAGATTGGTGGTAGATAAACTACCACTTGGTTTTATAACCTTGTTTTTCTCGATAGAATCGAATACCATTATAGGTACCGTATTCTCTATAAATCTGCAATATTTTCTAAAATGCAGACAATATACCTGCTATTAATAGAAAACATATTTTACTTACATTGTCAATTTCCTACAACTTATGGAACTATTTTGGACCTTTATGAGTAGGTACATAATATTAGGAAACCTGTGTCAAACTGTCCCTTTAGTCCGAATGTTTATTGCACTAAAGGAAAGAATTGCCACCACTAACAAGATCTCATTACTAGGAACCAAACTACTAACAAATAAACATAAGTAAATAACAACACGTTACCTACATACGTTGCGTATCATAATGTGACAAGATTATGTCACAGACAATTGGTACAATACAATTAGATTGTTTTTGACAAACTACTTTCAAGAATGATTAACTATGTGGAGTTTAATCTGTTGTTAGTACCGTAAACGCTTTTACTTGCAGAAATAATTAATTCAAAAGTTCGAATTAAAAGAGATGATATCTAATTGCATAAAAACAGAATATAAAAATTGCTCTTTGGTCCTCTCTGGTCTGTGGTTATTTTCAAAACTGGTAACACAAAGCTTTCTAAATTCAAAATTCAAATTACAGAACGTACGGCAACCTTACGCTTGAAAACAAAACTGGAACCATATCGAGTTCTATTTATATTAAAACAAAAAGTGGTTTCGTATTAACACGGAGCCGTGAAGAAAGAAAATATGTAGGCAATATAGGTGAACGGAGAAATCGGAATCCAGCTTCGAGTTGCTATTACAATCTCGCTACCAACTCAGGTGGTACGAGAAAGTGGTATTAGAACAACATTTCTACGTGAACACAAGAAATTGTTAGAAGCTTTTGCGTGTTTTCATTTTTGAAAATTTTCAATTTGGAAAATAGCGGGAAATCTCAATGTTTCAGTCTCTCATTTTCACAAAAAAGTCAGATCAACATAGAATTTGGGCCGACTGAATTTAATTTAATTAATATTCAGGATTAAATATAGCTTAAAAATATGAACAACCAAAAGCTAAATTAATACAAATCAAAATTTTATATTTACCATGCATAAAATCCTAATTAAATAAAATCTTCTACTAAACATGAACAAATGAAACCTTAAAAAGAGAATTGATATTTAATTAAGAGATTATATTTCATATGGCAACATTTAGCGTTCGCAAATTGACTATGAAACCTTACCAATCCGGAATTTATTGAATATATGATTAATCGTTTTGAAAACCAATTATGAAAACACGAAATTAGCATTAGTAAGCTTGAAACTAATTTAGAATCACAATCATTGTTAATATTCGTTTGAAGTTAATCGCGTTATTAAGTGCGTATTACTGTTTCAATTTATGAGATTCAAATTTGACATCTAGATTTAATAATTTGTGATTTATTGAAAATAGTTTTATTATTGGATTTCAATTATTTTAACATATACTTATTCAAGAAATGGTGTCATATACTTTTAAGGATCGCTCCTTCGTTAAAGGTATTTTTTTAATAGACCCGTGTTAAAATCGGATTCCATAATTTGTTGAACCTAAGACAGAACGAGCTTATAAATAAATAACAACCTAGGTACCTAAAACCCTAGTACAATAGACGGCGAGCTCAATAATTTAATTTACCTGGCTATATTTACAGACGGAATTGTGTTGAAGTAAGGAATTTACATAGACGACCGAGATTTAAGCATACAACTGATGTTATCGGTTGAAATACTAAATTTGGTACACTAACCTACTAAAGAGAAAATTTTTACCGACAGTCGTTTATGTAATCGTTAGACTAAACGAGAGTTTTCCTATGAAGTTTTTGGGAACACTATTTTTTTGAACGAGCTTGCTTTGGGATTTATTTACTGTAGGAACAATAACCATAAATTAAATGTTTATCTTCCAGTACAGGAGGTTTTAATTTATGAAAAACAGCCGTTTTACGTAATCAGACGTTTATCTTCTCGGTGAAAATGGGCGTAAAACTTTTTGGAGAACAATTTATAATCGTTAATCTGCCCACTTGTTACTTAGGTACATTTAAATTAATTATTCTTCCTACCTTCTACTTTGTTGTATTTCTGAAGTTCTGAGAATCTTGAATCGAATGCAGTGGGCGGGAAAGACGGGGTTTTGTCATCGATAATATTGTCTTTAGGTAGCTTAACTGGATAGAAGTTATTTTGTTTAGACCCAGTTTCAAAAGGGTGTACCTCATTTTCAATAAGTTTTGTTGTTATACGAACTTACGTCATGGTAAAGATTTTCTAAACTCTAAATTATATCATGATGCTTTGAAATTACGAGTACCAAAACATTGCCTTACATTTACTTTTATAAGTGTCCCGTTTTCGGGACGCACAAATGAATAAACAATATCGAAACTACAAGCAGCTACTTATTCCCTTGTATATTCTTTGGTCTATTAAAACTCACCAATATTTTTTTTTGGAGAAACAGACGAAAGATAATTTTAGAACTGGTAGGTATTTATAGGTACCTAATATCTCTCTGGGCATAAGCCATGCGGTCAGCAGACCAACCGTGAGGCTTTCCCGACATTTCCTTTGCGTTGGAGTTGTGGTTACTTTCGGTGGGAAATGTGTTGCAATTGTCAGATAAAGAATCTGCAGAATTTGTGACAATTTGAAGAAGAATTGCATTTATTTCCTTGCTTTAATAATTATGCAGACGCAATAGTGAATACGATGCTGAAAACCTCATCAAAATCGGTTCACGCAAACGTGAAAAAATCGCGCATAAAAATACTTACATACGTACAGAACGGTTAAAAATTGGCCATAATATGTCTCACGTCAAGAGTGAAGGAATTTAAACAGCAGCATAAATCCTCCTTTTAGATTTTTTCAGGAAATGCTTTACTCGTCTCGTCACCAACTGTTAACTTTTTCCTGGCGGTAAAAGTGACTCTTGAGAGCAATTTTAGAAGTAACATCCAAAAAAATAACAATAAGACAAAGTGGAGCGCCTAAAAGTTTATAACTCACCTCAAATACCAAGTCTCGTTAACATAAGTCCGAGGGGTACAACAAATCCAGCCCTTAAGCTTCCCATTTCACAGATAAGGCTTGGCATTTAGCAGATTTGATCTGCATTCCAACACCCTTCTGTGAAACCGAATAAACCAACCTTGGTAGTAAGCTTTCAACGACACGACATCCTGTAAATAGAGAAAAAAACATTTTGTAAGTTTATACTATTTTTTATTTAAAAAGTAGGAAATGAAATACTATCAAGCGAAGGCTTCATTAATACAAAAAATAATTACTTTAATGCATTAAAAATGCATCACATTTTTTCGATAAATAAAGTTGCGATTTGATCCCGATTCGATGCATTAAAAATTCATAAAATTCTTGCAGCAACGAAAAAGCGATATCTTTTTTCTTATTACAACACGCATTTTTCAAAAGGAATAAAAATATATCTACCCTTTTTTGTGCAGTTGTGTTTGTAATTATTCCCCATTTTTTCATACCGAAAACATTTTTATTTATTTCCTTTGTTACGCAATATACAGTTCCGAATATATTACAGTATATTTTCAAAGCGTAAAGTTCAATGATAATAAATCGTTTTTCAACATTATTTAGGGTTACGATTATTTTTTTTTTCTTAACATAACTGTGTCATTTTCCGCTTATGTGTATGTAGGTAAAGAGAGAAATGAGTTTTTATTCAATTTACAATGTCTATGTAAATATTTCAGTGGTCGTACTGGGATTATTTCGGAATAATACAATTTTAGTTTCAATCAAAATGGTAATCGCATTATGTGGTTTTCGATCTATAATGAGCGAAACTGAATGTTATATTCGCACAAATTAATTTACATGAGTACACAAAATCATTCTTACGGAAGAAGGCAGTTAGATGATTCTTAATAGTTAATAAGTTGAATTGTCGCACACTTAGATTTATAGCTGTTTCTTGCTGATACTTTAGACTTTGATATTATAACTATCTTTCTACAGATTCAAGCCTATCTCTATAGGTACTAAATTCCATTATATCGCCCCAGCTGTCATGGTGAAAAAGCGTAACAGATAAATAAGTCTGAATTGCAGTGCTAAAATGCGTAGTAAAAAACTTTCATTCATTTAACACCTCTTTACGAGATTTCTCATACATTATACCTAAATTTTTATTATGTTTCTCCATTGTTTCTCACCATTACCATTCTTTAAAGTATTTCTTTTTTAACAGCATTCCTCTGGACTGGTTTGTGAACGAGATGCTGAACAACCCAGACTTCGCGCGATCTGTGGTTCGCAAGTTCATCGACCTCAATCAGGTAAAAAATATTTACTGATTTTTTACTTGTATTCGAAATTTTCCATCTTAAATCCTCAGATTCATAAAGAAACAGGACCGAAAGGGCTCTACAAACGTACATATGTATGTGAACTCTGTATGTACATACACTATGTTCTGTGCGACATTTTAGTGTCAGTTTTGTGATTGTTATTTGTTATCCTAAACTAACTCTAACATTGTCAAATCCTCAACAAAATCTTAAAGAAAACATTTCATAACAGTAATTAATTACGTCTTGAAAATTCAAAATTAACTTAGGCTATCAGACTTGTAGGTGTATTATCTCTTAGAGATTCACTCAACTTCCTAAATTAGTTACTTTTCAACATTTATATCTCCGGAAAAGTAAAGCAAACAATAGACAACCATAATTAAATTAAATCTTTTGGCGTTCATTAATTAACATTAATTAACGAAACACTCTTTCCTCCCACAATTTTAAGATGGTGGATTCATATAATTTAAAATACTCCAGAATATTATGAGATGTTATGAAGATTAATCCATGTGATATATGTTTCACTGTGTGTTATAAATTACGAGCTTTATATTTATGGAGTTAATATTTGAATGGAATACGAAATGTAAGGGTTTTTGTTATGAATTAGATTAAATAGGAAGTATATGAGATACCAAAGGCTTATGCGGAAACAATTTTGAAACTCATCACAGTTTTGAAACAAATGAACACACACTGTAAAAAAAAAAATAACAGTATTTCAGAGACCAGTTGCAAGCTAGGAACTACCTCTTAAGTTTTTAATTACGTACCAAAACTATCCAAGTTTGTAATATGAAATTATGCTTAACCGACCCACTAAGTAAATAAGCCTGTGTGAAGCCGCTTACAGCCGGTTTATACCGGTTTAATTTAACTAGCTAGGTGCTAGCCTATCTGCCTAAATTCCTAGACCAGGATGTATGCAAATGTAGGGAAGGTAGTTAGGAGTGCGGTTTCTGCAGTAGCAGGTATCGAGGGAAAAGTAGATACGAAGGTTTTAGAAGGAATAAGAAGTGCAAATGTATGTCTTTTCTGAGGTGACTATCCAAAATATACAGTGAAGGATTAATGCATTGTGTGCATAGAAAGACGTATTTATCTACTAGTCTCCATTCAATAGATTTGTCATTGCAATTAGTCCCGATGATTGTGTTAATGTCCAAAAATAAAACAGATAAAAACACCGAAGTCGTGCTAATTTTGGATCACTCTCATACACAACCTAACCGTATTCAACCTACGAGTAGTTTTGATTGGTCTTTGACAACCGTGTTTCTTTGTAATGGCCATACTGTTTTGCTTTTTGAAATTGGTAGAATCCTTTTTGTAAGGACAAAAATCTTTATGGTTATTTATCAGCCTAGAGAAAGCCTTACATAGAAACCTTAAGTAATACTTAATTAAACAATGTATAGTACTCTGAATAAACTTCTGTTGGTCAACAACAAAAGAGAAGTAAAAAGTTTCCGAGTCTCCATGTTGAAATATACTTTGTTCTGAAGATTTTAATTAGATGCGTAATTGTAAAGTTGGCTGTTAACGAAATCGTTTGATTTCGACATAAGTAACAACTTACTTAAGCTTCTTTAAACATTGTTGTGTAAACCTTTTTGGACTAATTAAATGTATTTCGTTTTACTTGGGTGTTTACCAGATCGCATTTAGCACCACTGACACGTCGAAAAAATGAATTCATGCAGATTGATTTTTAAAAAATTGTCCCAGATTGCATATAGAAAAATGTTTGAACTGAGAATTATGAGGTTTCAGAAGTCGCACCAATCGAGAATTATGCTCTTTGAGTACAGATTTTTCAGTATTGCACTTATACATAGACATATATACAAGTTTTAACATTACACTATTTTGTTCCCAGGACGGCATGCTATCATCGGAGGAACTACTAAGGAACGTCGTATAAACAAATATTTAGTTAAATTATAATAACTGGAGAGCCCTTTTATTTGGAATCTGTTACTGCATTCAAATATTATAATATAATATATTGCATATATACTTGTATAGTCTATTTATTGTTCAGTTACAGAACTTGTAACGTTACTGTGATATCATTCTATTACCTTCGCATTCAAAAATTGAAAAAAAAAATCTTCTTTTCTATTAATTTTTAAGAACGGTATTGTTGTTCGGATTTAACGATTGTTGTAAATAATTTAAATTATAATATCGATGGCATAAGAATTGTCTGTCCATAGAGATACTCTTTATATCTAAAAATGTAGATTAATATTCGTTATTGTAACTGAATAATTTCCTTTCTTATGTGTGCCGCGTTTTGAAATACAACAGACATTATGTAGGAGTAATTGTTGCCTTCCAGATGTTGGCTGGGCGTTACGTGTTACGCGATGTCTGAGCCAAGCTTTAGATAAAATAGTTGGACTAAAACCAAGATATTTGGAAGTAACAATTATTATCTGAAAACTTCAGTCAACTTCACGGTGTTGTATTATCCGAGTAATTTAAGAGGTACAAGACTAAAATGTATTTTAATGTTAGTCATTATTTGAAATCTCCAATTACATGTTTCAATATCGTCTCGTTTTAATGTGATTTTCAATTTATAAGGGGAAAGGCGAACCTAACGATCTATTAATGTATGTTCTACGATTATTTAGGCTGGGTCACACTGTATCCTATTCATGTCAATTTCATAGATGAAATTATAGAAGGAGTTAGTGGAGTCTGTCCTTACCAACTCACTCTACATACATACATGTAATTTATATAGTAATGGATATAATAAAAATATTTTTAGGCGGTAAAATATTCGAAAACTGAATGTTTGGATACCCATTATTTAATTAGTTCGTTGTTAATTACCACTGTCGACGTTATGGATGAAATAAAATAAATATATCGGGTATCGAAATTGTTGTTTGTTTTTGTGAAATCCCGATTACCGCACGAGGAAATTTTATGATATAATTTAAGGTAAAACGGAGCTTGATACGTGGAAATAGGTACGATATTCATTTACCATGTTGCTTTAATATGTTTTCAACATCAGCATGAAACAACAAACCCTTTTCTACTCTAGAATATTAACAGCAGAGCCGATGCATATTATTTAAAACTGCGAAAGTTTGAACTTTTCAAGCGGGAGAGCTAGGGGAATAATTTCGTTATTCATAACAAGGTTTTACCCGTGGCTGCGCTTAAAAGGTACACACGATCCATGAGAGATTCCACGAAAAAAATATACAATGTGCCAATTTGTACTAGATTGGGCTATTGGACGTTGCGTTAGTCGGCAGGTACCTACCTGAAAGAAATAAGTAAAACGTGGAGGCCCGAATCGATTGTACGATTCTGTCTCTTGAAGTAAGGCTAAGGCTATATTTTTATAGTAGAATGCTACTATTGACCAAAAATATGAAGGAACAATGAACTTTATTATTCATTAAACTCATTTATTACCGTCGTTTTAACCCCCAACAGAACAGACATGTACTTTATTCAAACTATCTAATAAACTATGTTTTTATCGTTTTACCACACCTTTCATAGGAATGACTTCACTGTCAATAACGTTGGAATTTTCAAATTAATGAAACCATTAAATTAAAGGTTACAGTGCTCTTTATCCCTTTATATAATTATGTTTAACCAAAACTCATTACTTAGCACCTCATTTTGTTATATTAAAAAAAGTAGTTAATGTTCCCAAATATGAGATAGTTGAATTATAACTTGTTCTCAGTTTTAGAGTTGAACTTTTTTTCGTACGAATGGCTGCATGAGCTGAATGCTTAATTACTTGACAAGGCAAAAATGGTGAATAAAATTGATGCTATTATTTCCTGTATTATACCTCTTGTATACTAACTATGTATATAGAAGAGGTTTGTCGATTGTTATTACAAAGAAACAGTTCGTACAGGTAATCGGTAAGTATTTGTTTTTATTTTCTAATTATGTGGAAATAGGTTTGGCAAGTAAAGAAAAGTAGACTTTGTCGGATAAAATACTTTACTCATTTTTTTTTTGTAAAAGGAAGTACAAATCAAAGTAGGTTCTCTAAACTTTCTTTGCATAATAAAAATAAATGAAAAATGCTACACAATTATTCTGCTAACATTAACTATTTACCCTGGTACACTCGTTTATAATCTTGACAAAAACCTGCACGCAAAGTGCCTTAAACAACATTAACTTACTGAATGTAACTTTATTCAATAAAGAAGAACACAACTCACGCGTGTCGTCGAAATTATATATATATTTTAGAGTACCAGCAAACTGCAGACTAAACAGTCAGCCGACAGTTGGAAATATCATCATCATCCTCTGGGCCTTTTTTTCCCAACTATGTTGGGGTCGGCTTCCAGTCTACCCGGATTCAGCTGAGTACCAGTGCTTTACAAGGAGCGACTGCTCTAGCTGACCTCCTCAACCTAGTTACCCGGGCAACCCAATACTCCTTGGTTAGACTGGTGTCAGACTTACTATTACACACAGTTTTACTGCTGTACAGTTGAAAATACTTTTTAATAAAGTACTGAATTCAATCAATGTTTTTTGTCAGTCTGAAACCGGCCACATACCGAACGAATCGTTGTTATGTGTTCATTCATTTCATTCCATACTGATTTATGAGCCGAACTGTCGGCCGACCAAAAGTTTGCAGTTTGCGGATACTCTTATAATAAATACTTAATGTGTGTCTTTTTCTCCTTGCGAGGTTTCCACGAAAGAACCCATAAAAATTTCCTAATCCAAAATTCTTCGTAAAATCTTGAGGAAAATTGCATTCGTACTGTAATCTTTATCATTGCATGGATTTATGTCGTAATAATAAATCAGGATTAATTTATAAGTGTTTCCGAAAATATTCTTTTATTAAATTCGTTTTATGTGGTTCAAGTATTGTGAACTTAAAAAAAAACTTTACCTAAGAAACAATGTGTCTGCAAATCATCATTTAATCAAATGAAAATATGTACCTTTTATTAAAATATCCCAAAAGCTAACCCAAACTGGCTAAGCACACAGGTAATCGGCATTATAACCTAGATCGTTGAAAAAGGTCAAAATTACTAAAACTTTAGTATGACCATCCTTTGCTTAATCACCAAGCACTATTACAATCGGACCATGTGTTTGTAATTTACCCTAATTTTAAATCACACTGACATTTTACAATTATTCGTGCAATAAAAGTTTTTGCACAAAATATTATCGAAAAAAATATATATTGGTGAAATACCATCAATATTGATTCAGATTTTTACGTGACTAACAGACATATAAAAATGCCTACCTAATATTAAGATGGCATTCAAATAAATATACATAGGTTCCTATACAAACAGTAATAATCGGACATTATCAAGCAAGTCACATATCTGTCGAAATTAATATCTCTTGCAACCACACTACAAACAATAATAAAGGGACCAAGTTACTTAGTTCCGGGTCTTCGGGCGAGTTCGGGCGAGTTCGGGCAAGTTTGGCCGAGTTGGGCAAGTAAATTAGTTGGCCCACGATCAGGTGCGAGCATAACTTTAAACTGAATTTACTACGAAACAAGGAAATAATGTGATTGGGTGTTGGGCTTTACTTGATAGATACCTACTGAGATATATGTGATTAACACTACTATTTTACATAAATGTAAATAAATTTTATTCGATTTAGGACCAAATGCCGCATAGAAATGTATGTATAAATTTTAGGGCGACTAATATAATGATGGCTTATAGAATGGTATCATAAGTACCTACAAAGATAGTAGCTGAGGGCCAGACTTCATCCAAGCGGAGCGGAGTGGAGAAGTTTTTAAACAGTCAATTGAATTTCGTTATTCAACCATCGATCGTTACCACCGACTGATGGTGGCAGAGCAGAGTAAGTCTAAGAGCTAAAGTATACCTTTTCCTCCTGAGAGAGCCACGGGGGCAATAATGACATACCATGCCTAACAGGGCTTTACCACCAATTAAGGCTAGGATTTTATTCCAAAACTATTGTAAAAAGTGAATACCACATACAGGTTGATGGAATGTTCAATATAACGACTGAATTTATTTGCATGATTGATCAGAGCCAACAATTCCATCCACAGGTCTAGATATTGGAATTCCTGATCGTAGTTCGTTTATCAAATGTGGTTAAATCACAATAAAGTGTTGGTGGAAACTAAATGTCAAATTTCTACAAGGTTATGAAGTCACCCGGTCTTTAGGGGAACTTATCTTATCGTACCCGGATAAAATATAGCCTTGGGATTAGTGAGTAATACATTAGAAGAAGAATTATTAACAGTTTCTGAGCCTTTAGAGTACAAACAAACAAAAAAAATCCTCTTTACTATATCACTACAGACAGGCACTATATGGTCTTTAAAGTCAAACTTAGATTCACCTTATTAAAACTTGGTCATTTAAACTCTGTGACATGAATACGAATAAGCAGTTAAGTTCCTGGTTCTCATCTCACGGCTTTTCAAGGAAACACACACATACATATGTACTTGTATGTTAGTAGAGAGAGCTTAAGTGTCGTTTCATCATTATCTCGTGAATCATTAAAACTGAGGTGGTCTCCGCAGTTTGTACACACATGCCTTTACGTATATATGCATAAACATAAAACTCACTGGGACTCCAGTATTTGAGTTTGAAAATTTTTAAATGTCTTTTTTATGAGAGCGGTTTTTCCGCGTAGAGGTACATAAAGCTGGTAAGCAAACCATTGTATTAATGGATAATTCAGTCTCATATCACGTTTTGCAGTTAACCAAAAGAACTTATACACTGTTTATTAGTTTTTTATTCAAATAACATTTGAATGGAATCAATTAGGGAACACGATTTTTTTTTATACAGCCTTTTTTATCGTCCCACTGCTGGGCACAGGCCTCCTCTTACACGGAGAAGGATCTAGCAATTGGGGAACGCGATTTACAGATAAAAATGTAAAACTTATTTATGCATCCTTCTATGCTATAATATAAACACCTTATAATTTATAAGTTATTTGTTTTATTGGTCACAACAAGGCCCTACTGAGCAGTCGCCATCATCGCGAGTTTCACGGTCGCTCCTAAAGGTCATTCTCCTCAGGGAGCTGTTTTTGATATGATACGGTTTATATCTCTGAAATCCGGTTGTTTGAGTATACATACATATATCACTTATGTACTATATTACACTACTATTATAAAATTAAAAGTTTGTGTATATGGATGTTTGTTACTCACTTATCATCATCATCATCATCGTCATCATCTCAGCCATAGGACGTCCACTGCTGAACATAGGCCTCACCCTTAGATCTCCACAGATACCTGATGGAGGCGACCTGCATCCAGCGTCTTCCGGCGACCTTTATAAGGTGGTATTACTCACTAGTCTTGCAAAAAAGTAATGAACATATTTTGATAAATTGGGCAATAATGTATGTAGGTCAAAAAAAAACTTACGAATTAACTACCTCTTATCAGAGAGACGAAAGTCATTCGATTATTAGAAACGAGTGAAACCGCAACAGGTCACTTGCTGTTTATGAATTCAGATTATGATTCAGAGTATGTAAATAGATTTTATGTATCGTAGACCACGTGAGTACTTAAGTCCGATCTTTTAAGTCCTATTTATTATTTATCAATGAAAACGTAGGCGTCTCGAGTACAAAAATATTAATAGTCCTACCATTGATAAAAGGTCATAGTACTTCCCACGACTTTTAAAAAATCACACCTTTTGTGTAGATTAACTTTTATGTTATGATTTGAAAGTTCATTTACATTGAATATATTTAAATTATTACGAACCCTACCTTACTTTAGTCATCTAAGAAAAACTATGGTAATTGTGTGACTTGCACGTGCGGGCTACGCCACGAGTGCTACGCCGTAGCTATACTGCTACGCTGTAGAGTATTACGGAGCTAGAGCCTAACTCCCATGACATCGTCTAGACTCTCGAGGACAAAAGTGTCCTATAATCTTTTCAGGGAACTGTCCTGTCCTATAACGGTCCCCATTCCTTACTTTTTCTCATTCAGTTCAGGTTATGTGGTTTGATCCGTGCTATTCTTAGAGGAACCACTACTATATTGTGTACTACTACTATAAACGCGGTGGGACAAGATATGCAATACTATTTAGTCTGACCTACCCACCCAAAGTACATTATACTTTTGCTACTTTTCGCCACTATTTTTATTGCAAGTTTGACCTTCCAAAACTTCGCACCTATCAGCAACAGAAAAACTATATCGTATGCTGTCGATGCTTATTGCATGAAGAGAAAATATTATCTATACAGTAATAGAGATATGTAACGAATTTTCAAAGGCGTGTCAATATTCAATTAAGCAAAAGTTGGTAGCACGCGGTTGAGTTCTCGCGGCGTACGTATAACACAATTATCGGTCTGCTTCAAGTCGGTGAAATTCACTGAAATATGTTACTTTCTCCTTCATAAAATTATTAATTCAATTAACAGCCAATCTGAGCTTTAGAATTTCTGAAGCTGGAGCAACATTTTATTAGCATTTATTAACATTTTAGATAGTTTCCAATAGCTTGCGGCAGTGAGCTTTCAAAAGATAGGTCAATTGATGATATAGATTTTGTATTCCATTATATATCTCTCCTTACCAGCCAGGACTGAATAGGTCAAGAAAACAATGATAAGGTAAGTTTGGCGAAGAGGAACCGGGTTGCTAAGGTAACTGGGCTGAGGAGGTCAGATAGGCCGACTCCGACATAGTTTTAAAACGCCTGGGCAGATGATGAGTACTTAAGACTTGTCTAATTAGCTTAGGTAATATATGCGTATGACACTATGACTGATGTCAATATTACCTACATTCATTTAAACTGAAATTTGATAAGATATTTGATACAAAACGGGTTCGTACCTATTTTCTACCACAAAGATTCTATTTTGGGATGGGCACACTTAACCTAAGTCACTAGACCATACGTTTGCGGGGGAAACTAATGAATTTAGTAGAGGCTGACGTACCTATGGTTGTTTGGTATTTAATTCAAAGAACAATTTTGATCATTATTGATAAAAGTATTACGTTTTAGGAACCAACTGCCAAAGTATTTTATTGCAACTCTGGTTTTTATAATTTTTTATTGCACACTTCTTTGTACATTTTAACATATGGAATACTGGAAAAATGTATTTATTTTAGTCAAGAAATTGAAAAAAAAGTAATTATAATCTATACTAACATTATAAAGATTAAAACTTTGTTTGTTTGTTTGGTTGTAATGGATAAACTCAAAAACTACTGGACCGATTTTAAATATTCTTTCACCATTAGAAAACTATATTATCTGCGAGTAACATAGGCTATATTTTATTCCGGTGCGGGCACGGGACGCGGGTGAAACCGCGGGAAAACGGCTAGTTTATATATAAAACATGAGTGTAGTTAGTTAGATATTTTTTAAATCTCTTTTTAAACCCCCAAGGATAGAATTAGATACAACAACATACAAGTTCCCTATAGGTTTGATATATCGATTAATGATAATTTAGGAAATTAAGTTCGACACTCAGGTTAACATTAGCCGACTTAATTTACTTTACCGTTGAATAGCAGCAGGAAATTAACCCAAAGGTTATTTTTGTAGAATACAATATATTATGTCGGCATTGATAATATAATCGAAGTTCATCGACAGAATTTTGCTGAAAGAAAATAGTTTTTCGAATTCTATAGAATTTTCTACTAAAAATAGATTTCCTTAACTTTGTGACGTAATAGAATTGGTAGTTTATTATTCGTGCTGTAGTTATTATTGTAGAACATAAACTTATTATAGTAATGAATGTCTATGTCACTGAAATAGACTCGTTATTGTATTTTTTTCGTATGAATAAAACTTGCCATTTTGTTAGACACTATTTTTACCTTTTTTCAAAACTAGCCATTTTTGTTACATACTATTTTTAGCTTTAACTTTTTATTTACAACTTTTTAGCATTTTGCACGCAATTGTTAAAGGTTTATTTAATCGACCTAGAGAATGAAGAGGTTTTTACAGTAAGTTATGTAATTCATAACAAAAAACTTACGTCAGTCAATATAACACAAAAATCTATTCGAACACCAAAACTATATAGTAAATAGCTCTATCGTACAATACAAAGTTACCTCCAAAGATCTAAAGGTCCACAAACCACGTTGGAGCAATTTTCAGGGTTTAACGGAACATTTCGACGATTTGCGGTGATCGCGTGATCTGTGAACACATCAAAGGGGTTTAGTCACACGGAGTAAGGAAAAATGAGCAGAGATGGCATGATGCAGGTAGGTCACGCGCCTTCTTCTAGGTCAAATATGATATTGACATAACTTAAAAGAGAAGTTACGAGTAAACTAACGAGACGTTCGGGTTCTTTGAGAATTTTGTCAACGATTTTTGATATTACAAAAAATGGGCGGATTAGAAAGAAGGATGTTAATGTGAAGGAAGGGCTGAGATAGTAACGTTCCTCGTCCTTCACTCATCCGCATTGTGGCGCGCTACTTTCATAGGAGATTTTCCGTTATCGCATCTCCGTTAGTCATTTCGTTCTCCATGGTTTGTAAGTTGTTACCTAAAACTTAAGCCTTTGTCGTCTAGTCTAGATAGTTGTGCTTGTAATTGGACCACAATAATATTCGAGAGCTGTAGTGGTAAGTATTTGTGTAATGTTAATATTGTAGGTGTCCAAATAAGTATGTATATGTAGGTATGCAACCTTTAACAAATATAAAAAAGAATAATGACAGTTGTCAAGAGAAAATGTTTTGTTAGAATTATTGATTTTCTTTTCCATGTTTTTATACGAATTTTATGTTATTTAACTTTATTCCAATGCAAATACACAATTTAAGGAAGGCGACGGAGTTTTTGATTCACAATCTTGAAGAACCTAAAGACACAATTTTCCATGGTCCTTCGAAGAGCCGAATCAATGCCTCAGTAGGTACTGAGCGCATGTAGTTAAGGAATCGGCGATAAGGTGTGCAAATAATAGTATTGTTCGATTATAGTCATGGATAAGTTATTTAATATACAAATTGATAATAAAAGAAATATAGAAAAAAGTAGGATCAATTACAAAAAATCTCCTAAAGAGCGCATCACACCGTCATATTTAGAAACTAGATTGGAGACACTAGAACAACAGTGGGCAGTATTTATCGAAACGCATCGAGAGATTGTTGAAAAAACCGACAGGAAGCACAATTATTTTACGAGTGAAGCATATGAATTAACCGAAGAAATTTACATTAATTATAAATCTGAATTAAAGGAAGCTCTTAGACAATTCTCATTAGCAAAGGTTATACAGGATAAACAGTCAACAACGGGAAAATGTACCACTGTAAAGTTACCCAAAATAGTGATCCCAATATTTTCAGGCAAATACACCGAGTGGATTACCTTCCGCGATCTGTTTCTTTCCCTTATACACAACAACGACAGTATTGATGATGTGCAAAAACTGCACTATTTAAAAGGGTACCTAGCTGGTGAACCAGAACAGTTGTTAAGGCATACACCAATCACTGCGGCCAATTATCAAGAATGCTGGCAGACCTTAACTAAACGTTATGACAACAGGCGTTACTTGTCTAATTGTATTCTAAAACGGTTAATGAATCAACCTGTTGTAAAGGAATCATCATCCTCGGTGAAAGAACTTTTAGATACAACTGTGGATTGCTTACATAGCTTGAGCAACCTCGGAATTGATACAAAGTCGTGGGATGTCATAATTATTTACATTATTAGTGACAAGTTAGATTCTGAATCGCGCAAGCTATGAGAAGCAGAGATAAGCTCTGTAGAACATTTGCCAACTTTTGATAAATTTAAGTCGTTTTTAGAATCTAGATTTCGCTCGTTGGAATATTTAGATACTGACAAGTCTACACAAAAATCCACAGCTGTTAAGTCAAAGAACCTTCACGCAGTAAGTTCAGATAGCGATAATACTGTAATATGTCCATTTTGTACACAAGATCATAGTTTGAGTCATTGTAAACAGTTTTGTAAAGAAGATTACAAAACCCGAAGCGAGTTCGTCCGAACACATCGATTATGTTATAATTGTTTAAGTTCCAATCATTCGATCAAGTTTTGTCGAGTTAAAACTACTTGCCAGCTTTGTCAACGTAAGCACCACTCATTGTTACACCCCAAGGTTTCTTCAAGATCCACGTCGCCTACCACAAGTGGCCTGTCTGGAGAAGCGGCAGCTGTCAAAACAGCAACGTCTGCGTTGCCCACCGCCTCCAGTACGGCACAAGAATCAGATTTACCAACACAATCAACACACTTCTCGAGAAGAGTAGTGCCTAACCGACTTCTGTTACCAACCGCTTTGGTCGAAGCACAGACTGAGAGCGCTAGATCAAGGATCTCAAACATCCTTCATAACAGAATCGGCAGTTCAATTGCTGGGACTAAAAAAGATACCAACCAGGAGCGTCATTTCTGGTATAGGAGGTGACGAGAGTGCATTTGCCTCAAAGTTCATAGTTTTTGTAACTATTAAATCACGTCACGATCCTACAGTTAGCATTCAAGTCCAAGCATATGTAATGAGAACCATTACAACATTGATTCCATCTACAAAGATTTTAATACAAACTTGGCCTCAACTGAGAGATTTGGTTCTGGCGGATCCAGAATACCACACTCCAAGTAAAGTTGACATTTTATTTGGAGCCGAGGTTTATGGCCAAGTTATAAAGGAGGGTTTAGTTAAATGCGGTTCAGGGCCTGTAATAGCGCAAAACACATCCCTGGGCTGGATTTTATCTGGACAACCTCATGCTGATCGCAATGTCGATGCAGCACAACCTCACAGCACATTAGTTAGTATGTGTTCACAGTCTAGTGATAATGATTTATTCAAGAAGGTTTGGGAGACAATTGACTTCACCAAAGTGAAATCAATTTCAACTGGTTTGGAGAAGAAACCAGTGCCAAAATCGGTTAGAGAACATCTAACAACCAATGAAGATAATCCGTTTTGGATAAAGTATTCGTCACTTCAAAGGTTGATTAGAGTTGTAGCATACTGTAGATATTTTTTGAGGCAGAAAGAGCATAGGGAAGCATACTTGACCAGCGAAGAATTGTCGGACGCTTTGGAAATCTGTATCAGAAAATATCAAGCTCAAGAGTTCAAGCAAGATATAAATAGCATCAAGAAGTGAGGAGTTGTCAGCAAGAAAAGTAAACTTAGCCATTTATGTCCCTGGATAGATAATAAGGGAATATTAAGAGTAGGTGGTAGGATACAGAAGTCTAAAATGACTGAGAGTATGATACATCTCATCATAATTCCACCTAAAAATCATTTTTGCACGCTACTAGTACAAGAAGCACACCAAAATACTCTACACGGAGGTCCAACATTGATGTTGAATTATTTACGTTCCAAATATTGGGTCATATCTGCGAAGAATATGGTTAAGGCCTGTGTGCGCAAATGTGTAACATGTGCTCGACACTTAGCCACAATAAAAAACCAATTCATGGGACAGTTACCAACCTGTAGAGTAACACCAGCTCGACCATTTTTGCATGTTGGAGTCGACTTTGCCGGTCCCATCAACCTTAGAGTATCTAAAGGTCGTGGCAATAAATCTTAAAAAGGCTACATCTGTCTTTTTGTGTGTATGATTACGAAGGCAGTACACAGAGAAGCTATCAGTGATTTCGTCGCTCAAGGATTTATAGCCGGTTTTAAGAGATTTGTTGCCATGAGAGGACACTGCAGCGACATTTGGAGCGACAATGGAAAAGACTTCGTTGCTGCTTCCAAAGAACTACAATCGTAGCTACTGAAAGGTCAGCAGTTGCTAATGAAATTCGAAGTTGGTTGAGTACTAAAAGCGTTAAGTGGCATTTTATTCCTCCTCATGCCCCAAATTTTGGCGGACTTTGGGAGTCTGGGATCAAATCCACTAAATATCACCTAAAGTGTGTCATCGGTGATTCAACCCTTACCTACGAAGAAATGTCCACCTTACTAGCTCAAATTGAAGCGTGTCTCAATTCCCGACCGCTTTCCCAGTCGCATGGACAAACATCCGGGTTCAGACGGACTCACTAGGGTTGTGACCCTTAAATGCAACGGGTCTAGAATTAAGAGACCAACAAATAAGTTACGTGTTTTGCCTATTGATTAGGTACTAGTTTTGTTTTGAATATGTTTGTTTTTAGTTTTATTGTATGCTCTTTATTTGTCCAATTACCTCATGGTGGGCGGCTCTTGATGGTTAAGGACAATTCAGGCGAATATGTCCTTGGTGGGCGGTATGTCCAAATAAGTATGTATATGTAGGTATGCAACCTTTAACAAATATAAAAAAGAATAATGACAGTTGTCAAGAGAAAATGTTTTGTTAGAATTATTGATTTTCTTTTCCATGTTTTTATACGAATTTTATGTTATTTAACTTTATTCCAATGCAAATACACAATTTAAGGAAGGCGACGGAGTTTTTGATTCACAATCTTGAAGAACCTAAAGACACAATTTTCCAGTAGGTATTTATTTACTGGTAGTGTAATCGGATTTTCAGTACATGGTTTTTTTCTAGTAACCTGTTTTAATTGATTGGCCTAAGGACCTGTAGGTAATGAGCAGCGAGATTGATTTTAAATATTATTTTGTCCTATTTTTTATAATTTTGGCAAAATGTATGTTACGCCCAAGCTTGAGTAATTATTTTACATAGACCATGTAAAAATATAACAGAATTAATGGATTACGTCATCTCCTAAGGTGAATGAACAAACAAATGTTAACAAACAACTGAAGAGATACATCATCTGCGTTTGACCGTATCCATCATAATATATAGCAAGTTTTATGAATGCTTTTATTGACACGTCCCACGCCCATAGGATATTCGGTTAGAAAAATCAATCTTTACATGAGATACTTTTAGATTTTCTGAAGTATATAAAAATACTAACTAGTGCATTAACAATTTTACATACTAATATTTTCCAAAACCAAAAAAAGCTTCTATATTTCTCTACACGCTTTTTAGAGCACCTCAAATATTTTCCAATACAATTTTTTTCATATTTTCCGACTCAATTTTTTAATACTCTGTTCACAAAATCAAAGATTACCATTTCCATCAAAATTGACCGTCGATTTCCTACAGTTGGAGTTCACCATGTACGTAATTAGCTATGCGATTGGAAGCACTGATTAGAGGTCCGCTGGCCAGCAGTCGTGTTCCCTCTTATTTGACTGTGTCACCGCATAATGATTGCTTCGCAGTTTCCTGTGACAGCTCGTCGTCGACCCATGGAGAACAAAATGACTAGCGGAGCTGCGGGATTTGCCGGGGCTGCGGGTTGTTCGAAAGAGTTACCGCGGCCCTGGTACATAAAGGACTTAAGAAGGAACATTATTGGGTTTTAGTCAGTAAGAGTCTGGCACTCCCTCACGCTGCACAAACAGCGGGGTTAACCATTTGATAATTTCCCATAACAAAGGTGACATTCTGAAATCTACGAAAGGAGCGCGCCAGAACGCGGGTGTGCGTTGGACAAGGAATGTTACTGTCTTCGCCCTTAAAATCCGCCCATATTTTTACAATAATCGTTGACAGATGTCTCAAAGAACCTGGCCTCGTTATTTCACACAATAACTGGTCGTTTTGGTACCTATTTGACCTAGAAGAAGGCGCCTTACTTACCCGCATTATGGCATCTCCGCCCATTTTTCCTTATTCCATGTTGACGCCTGACTTTGAGGGTGAAAATAGGACTGTTAGATTGGTTGGTGATGCTAGTCTCAAGTTCTTACGCGATTTGTGTGAATTGCACTAGATTGTGCAGTTTTCCCTGTTATTCGAAGGTCGATTTGCAGGGGAAATTTTCGCAGTTGGACGAACAACAATTTATTGTCCAAGAGTTTCCGATTCTCGAACATCGGTGCTTTGTTGAATCAGTTTTTGACAGACATGTCAGCTGGAATCCATCAACAATTTTTTTCAAAGCTTCATTTTGAATACCACTTACCTATACATTCTTATTCTTAACCCTAAAGATTTTACCAATATTCCTTTAAAGAAAATTGTTAAGGTCAGCACTAGCTATGTAGCTATGTAGGTACTTATAATGATTTTTCCGTGAATGCCTCTTCGTTGCCAGATTTTACTTGCTCCATTTGTTTTTCGCGAAAGTTCATTGAGACGATTGAAATATAATAAGTTAAGTGATGGGCCAGCGAAACTAAGTGTGTATCGATGTCTTCTACTTAGATACTTTCGCAAGCGTCCGTAGCCTAAATACCAGGAAGATAAATAAAAAAGAAACAAAAGAATTGTTTGTCTGAGAATCGAGACATCAAAACAAACAACAATAAAGTTATACTGAAATTATTTTTTCGAAGATGCCTTTGCTTGCTCCTTATTTATACTAACACAATAACGCGGAAAGATTTTTTGTTTGTTTGTACCTTTAACGCTCGGTAACTACTAAACGGATTTTAAAAATTCTTTCACTGTTGGAAAGCTTCACTATTCCCGAGTAACATAGGCTACATTTTATCCCGGAATAGGCCGTAATTGTCACGGGTTACGGGGAAAACCGCGGGAAAACGGATAGCAAATAATAATAAACAACCGAAGGTACCAATACATTGCTTATTAACAAATAAAAGTTCATTGCCTGAACCTTAATTATGAGGAATCTTTACGATCTCATTATAAGAGTAATGGCGACTTTTACCTCAGCTATTTGACGATAAATTATCGCTTTTATGCTGAGAGAGATCATGACTATATTAATGTTATAAATAGCGAAATTACTATTAAACAATATTGTTGTTTGGTCATGTTGCTCTATCGCAGAATTTAGTTTGATATGTTTAGGTTGCCGCTATGGAAAAAGTAGAATAAAAAAAAATATTATATATTTTTTTAAATTTAAATAGGCTGTCTCGCCCTTAGCCAGTTTCTGTAGTACCAAGAATCTAACACTGTCTTTACCCAATAACCATGTTATCATACTGTCAAGTTTGCATTACTACCTACAATTAAGCATATCAATAGGTACAATTATCTTTATTATACTAGGTTACATTTTGAATTTAAATGTCCAAATGAACATTATAAACTTTTTATCTAACACTATTATTAAGGGTACCCATTCGAAAGTGGGCGTTCAAAAACATATGCCCTCTACTTCTCACACAGTTATTAAGTCAATGGCACTAATTACGGTTGGGCGAATATTTTCCCTAAAACTATTCTAAATAGAAAAGGGTATGATGTCAGTCACAGGTGTTGAAAAAAGGGTCACAACATAATTTACCCGTATAAGCTGATAATGAACTTATAATGTGGGTGAGACACCTGCTGTGGTAACAGGGCCGCTTTTACATACATTGTTGTTTTACTAATAGACTGAGAGATACACTGTAAAGTTAAAACGTTTTAAAAAAAAGGTTGTATATTATTTTTGCTTGAAATACATTATTGGAAAGGTTTTGATATTTTGTAGGCTGAGCTAATTTAAGTGATGATGGATTGGAAGTGCAAATGTATAAATATAAAAGAAAGTCATGCTAGTTCACTATTTACAACTCAAGAATGGCTGAACCGTTTAAGCTGAAAATTAGAAACGAGATAGCTTAGACGCGAATGAAACCGCGAGCGGAAGCTAGTATTTTTAAAAATTTAAAGTTAGTTCAGTATTTCTCAGACAAAAATATTGCGTCACTATTCTTCCCCCAAAACGCATGAACCACACATACAAATTCTTACAACCAAAAATATCGAATAGGATAGAAAACCCTTTTCAATCGATTTAAATGAAAGCTTCGGTGTCTACCATAAATACATGAGAACAGCGATCAGAGCGATTAGTTAAACGTTCTGACTTTACCCGACGCTATCGATATCAAAACCCTTTATTCAATTTCCGAATTTTCGCACGAAAGTAAAAAGATTTCTACCTGCCTACTAAAAAAAGGTTGAGACATGTAACTTGTTGAAATTCAGTATTTATCAGACGTTGGCAGGTTGACAAGTGATTTCGAAAGTCTTAAAAATGTGCACAAATTATTGTGTAAACCTCTTGTATGTCACAATATTGTTGTGCTTGGAAATTGTTGTAACGTTTGTTGTGATTTAGTAAAATAGAATAAATAGTATTCATTGAAGTATACAACAACATATGTAGGTAATAATAAAATTATGTGTCTCCTGTCCTAGAGACCTATGAATCACTGTGCAAGGCACGTGGATAGAATAAGAATCATATTTTTTTTAACTTTTAAAGGCATCTATGACCACGAAGATCCTCAAGTACTAAGGAAACTAAAAAAAGTTTCAACCTATTCCTATTTTAAAATTACCAAAAAGGAAATGAGTTTCTAAAAAAAGAACCGTCTTCATTAAATTAATTTAAATTAGGAAGTATCATAGACTAATCTGGTTGAAGATCTCCTTTATAGATATTCTCAAAATGATGTCCATGAAATGGAAGCCTTTAATTAATTCCCGGATAATGACCCTTCAGATTATGTGGGACTTAATAACCGGACTTGGCATGTATACATGTATATAATAGCAAGTAAGATGCATAAATGTACATGAGGACCTAGTTTTGAGTATTTGGAAAATATTGATGTAGAATTTGTTGTTGAAAATAGGTATTATAATTTAAAAAAGTATAGTTTTCGTATTCGTTAGTTTTACATTTTTATTTTAGTTAGTTATATTTTTAAGCTTTTTTGTATTCATTTGAAAGTTCTCCGATTTATGTAATAGGGTAGTTTCCTAAAAAATAATAATTAGTCCGTCTTGTAGATTGTCCAAAATTAAGCGATACGTATTTTTTCTTTTTTAAATTGGATCAGAACTTGTTAAGATATAGCGTGTTAAAGTTGAGTGTGACGTCACAAGTTGCTACAATTTTCAGGAGACTGTGACGTAAAAGGCCCCCACTCCTAATTTTTGAAGCGTATTATCTTTGTCATTTTATGTTTAATTAAAAAAAGAAAAAATAGGTATCCAATATTTTTTGATTATCTAAAAAGCGGACTAAATATTATTTCATTATTTCGACCCTGGAAACTACCCTATTGGCTTTAAAAGTTGAATAAATGAATAAAAACCATTAGTACGAAACAAAAAGCACAATATTTTGAGCTCGCGGAAATTCAGTATTCATTAAATAATGAACTCTCAGGAAGTGTTGGTTACACTGTAGTAATAATTTACAGCTAAACTTGTTTGACGGGCCGTACTGAGTAATTACGTAATAACGAGACATAGGTACACTCATGTTCATATTGTTATGTGCTTTTAATAATTTCACTATGCATTATTATGGACTTGTGATAAGAAAAAGAAAACAGAAATTCCATAAATCTTAATACTATCCTCAAATATTATCTTATTGAATTATTTCATTAAGGTGATACAAAACTATTGATATTTCTTAGATGATTAAAATTCATTATAAGTGGCAATCAACCACTTCCAACCATTGTCCATCCATAGTCAGACCTGGGTGCCAAACCAATATTCAAGACAAATTGTAGCTGTTTGTTTCAAAACGGTTCATACAAAACGCATTCACAATATTTTGCTCGCTATCTAGAAAACTGAACGGGTTTACGTGTAAGTTCAACCATTTTCGGTGAAGCAAAATCTGCTATGACTTTAAATAAAATGAAACTAACAGTATTGATTTTTTCGCATGACATGAAAGACAAAGACAGGAAAAATTCTGAAAAAAAAACGTACAAAATCGTGCTGCATTGTGCATTTTAAAATAATATACATAGGTACCTATTACAAATTATTTTAGCGAAGTATCAGTGTTGAAAGCAAGAGTTATCCTCGCCGAGCAAAGATAACTCATTTATAATTAAGTGGTTCTTTGTATGTGCACATCATTAATCATTTAATAAATCGCGAACTGTACGCCGTGAGAAACTTCAAAGGAGGTAAACGCACTAGGCGCGAAAACCGCAACAGTTTAATAATGTTCTAATTTGATGCAGCTATAGAATGTTTACCTATGTATTTTCTTCTATAACAAAATAAATGTAAAAGACTAGAAAATAAACCAGAAAATGAAAATAAAGATATTTCTCCAAATAACTATTACTTGAAGAATAACGACGCTACTTTTATGTACCTAGCTAATGAAATTATAGAAAATATGTCAAACCGCCGTATGTATTCCTCAGGTAAAAGTTAACCAATGATTGAATTTGCCCAGGCTGTCATTATTTAGCTCTAACATTAATTGTAGGTAAAAAGAGGAAAAAAACGTCCTCTCCTTTCATTAATTGCGAAAAAAACGAAACTTTTTAGTCTTTTCCGAGCAGTACCGTACTAGAAATTCGTGTAACATTTTAAATAAACACGTTCTGGCAGAGTCTAGTCAGTCTACGTGAAAAAGAAGAAAAAAGTTCTAACTGGCCATTATTTTTCTATGTACGAACATTATGTACCTATGGATGGTTAAAACCATTGTTTTTAAAATAGAATTGAAGAAAAACGTCATTAATGTGGCATTCAATGAAAATATAGATTTTTGAGTACTATTACTGTTGCTGTCAGATAAAGCATTTGATATGTTACGGGTAAAGCTAGAAGGTAGAGTAAACCTAGGTTTACCCGGGTTGACTTAGTATTACCCAGGCTTCTTGGGTAAAGTCCGAATAATAAGTAAAATAAATTTTACATTCGGGGTTTACCCATGTTCACCTAGGTCTACCCAACTCTGACTGGGTAATGTTAGGTGTTGCGTAATTTTCGAGCCCGTGGCGTAATTCTAAAAAGGTTTAATTGCAAAACAAAATGTGCCACAAAGAAGTGTTCATGCAAAGCTGGAGGAAAATTGTGCAATTCTAAATGTCACAGCAGTTTACGTTGATCAAATAAATAATTTCAATTTGAACAACAACGACCGTTACTAGTTTTTTTCTATTAAAGTTAAAGTTTATGCTTTTCAAGCGATGACGATAGCCTGTGTATGTTTTTTAAAATTATAAATGTTTAAAATAACCTTGGATTTTCATTTCACTAATTAATTAGACAAATTTTTAACATTACCCAGTCAGAGTTGGGTAGACCTAGGTGAGCATGGGTAAACCCCGAATTAAAATTTATTTTACTTATTATTCGGACTTTACCCAAGAAGCCTGGATAATACTAGGTCAACCCGGGTAAACCTAGGTTTACTCCACCTTCTAGCATTACCCGTAACAGATACATTATCGTCTACTTCTATCTATTCATGAAAAAACTTATTGTTGTTAAAGGAGCATAAGTAAAATACAGCTAACAAAATTACTATCCGTTTCCTGTAAGTAGTTCGATCCACAACCCGAGGGATATTACTCCAACAAGGTACCTACGTCTTTTCTGAGGCCTAGACTATCTGTGTACAATAAACCACTAAAATCAGTTCAGTAGTGTTACCGTGATAGCGCGACATCATCATCCTCCGAGCCTTTTTCACAACTATGTTGGGGTCGGCTTCCAGTCTAACCGGATATAGCTGAGCAGTGCTGACCTCCTCGACCCAGTTACCCGTGCAACCCAATACCCCTTTGTTTGACTGGTGTCAGACTTACTGGCTTCTGACTACCCGTAACGACTGCCAAGGATGTTCAATGACAGCCGGGACCTACAGTTTAACGTGACATCTGAAACACAGTCATTGGTGTCTTAGATATACTTAGACACCGACAGTGAGTTATAATCTTTGTTTTGCATTTATATCTACATAAAGAAAAAAACTAACATGGATGTTAAAATTGAAAAAATGGACATGAAGTTAGCGAAGGATTACGAATCATACAAAATATTCGTACCAAAACATTCCTTAATAAATTTCCTTAATGATGACTTCTGGCCAAAGGGGGTAGCCTATCGTCGATTTGTTAACATTATCAAACGTGATAAGGAAAATGTCCGTGTGACTAGCGAGAATATAGGCAAATCGAATAATTTATGAATAATATCAACTTGATAAGTTTTAACTGCAAAAATGTGACGAGGTCAGTGGAATGCGTGCGGCAGCTTTGTCGCTCGGCAGATGTTGTGGCGCTGCAGGAGACGTGGCTTATGCCGCACGACCTTGGATACCTGGCCACGATAGACAACGACTTCGCCTGCACGGGTACCTCTGCAGTGGATACAGCGGCAGGAGTGTTACGCGGCAGGCCCTATGGCGGAGTTGCCCTACTGTGGAGAAAGGTTGCGTTTCCGACGGTAACCGTAGTAAAGTGCGATAGTGTGCGTCTCGCCGCGATAAAAATCGAGCTCAGTGATCGTTCCATCTTAATATTTTCTGTGTATATGCCTACCGAATCCAATGATAACTTAGTGGAATTCACAGAGTGTCTTAGTGAAATGACAGCTATAATTGACAGTCACAATGTACAGTCAGTGTTCATGTTAGGGGACTACAATGCGCACCCCGGTGAGTCATTTGCTACCGAACTTTTATCTTTTTGTGCAGAACAATCGTGGTACTGTGTAGACCTAGAACTTATGCCGTCGGACAGTCATACGTTTGTCAGTGATGCGCACGGTTGTCGGCGCTGGCTCGATCACTGTCTTGTGACAGGTGATGCGCGGCAGTCCGTGTCCGCAGCCTGCGTGTTATATAATACTTATTGGTCTGATCATTACCCCATATCTATACGTTGTAATTTTAATTTGATTAAGCCTAAGATTTGTATACCCACTGTTTGTATAAATAGAATAGTCTGGGGCGAACGTGACTCGACTCAAATAGCGAAATATAATAGTGTATGTCACTCTAGACTTCGTGAAATTGATTTTCCCTCAGAATTAAGAAGTTGCTCAGATAATATGTGTTGTAACAAAAGTCATAAAATCCTGTTAGATAACATGTATGACGAGATTATTTGTATAATGTCGGAGGCCGCTTTAAGTAGTTATAATGTTACTGAAAAGCGTAGAGGTAAACACATTACTGGGTGGAATAGGCATGTCCGAGGCGCTCATGAGAGGGCTCGGATATGTTTTCTGGCTTGGCTGTATGGGGGTAAGCCTGAGGCGGGACGTCTTTATGATGATATGTGTGCAACAAGGCGCGCTTTTAAATCAAAATTAAAGTGGTGTCAAAAGAACCAAGAACAGATAAAAATGGATATTATTGCCGAACTTCACTCAAATAAAAAATTCGGTCAGTTCTGGAAAAATACCAATAAAATGAATCATAAGCCGGGCCTCCCCGTCAGCGTGGCGGGAATGCACGAGCCTAGTGAGATCGCCACTATGTTCTCCCACCATTTCAGAGTGGTCTCGCCTCTGGGGCCAGCGCGGCAGGAGCCCGATGCTGAGGAAGGTGGTGAACGTAGTGTTTATTTTACTGCGAAGGAAGTGCGTTCGGTGATCAAAGGCATGGTGAGGGGTAAATCCCCGGGTCACGACAGCCTCAGCATCGAGCACCTGCAGCACGCAGGTGTACACTTACCCAGAGTGCTTGCTATGTTTTTTACTCTGTGTTTAGGCCACGCTCATCTGCCTGATAATCTAATGCGCACTATAGTTGTACCTGTCATTAAAAATAAAACTGGTGATACATCGGATGTAAACAACTATAGACCGATCTCACTAGCCACAGTGATAGCCAAAGTGTTGGACAGTCTGCTTGGTCAGCACCTGGATAAACACGTCTCGCTAAATGATGCGCAGTTTGGATTCAGGCCTGGGCTTTCCACCGAGAGTGCTATCCTGTGCCTCAAGCAGACTGTACAATACTACACGAGTAGAAAGACCCCAGTCTATGCATGCTACCTAGATTTATCGAAAGCATTCGATCTAGTATCGTACGATATTCTATGGGATAAATTAAAGGACGAAACTTGTTTACCTAGGGAATTTGTGCTATTATTTATGTATTGGTATAATAAGCAAAAGAATTGTGTAAGATGGGCAGGCTCTCTTTCGGAGGAATATAGGCTGGATTGCGGGGTGAGGCAGGGGGGGCTGACCTCTCCCACGTTGTTCAGCCTGTACGTCAATGGGCTGATCGATGAGCTCAGCAGCACCGGCATAGGGTGTCATATAGATGGAGTATGCGTGAATAACATCAGCTACGCAGACGATATGGTGCTGCTGAGTCCATCGATTGGTGCCTTACGAAAGCTCCTAAAAATTTGTGAGTCCTATGCGGTGGCTCATGGGCTCAAATATAACGCAAAAAAGAGTGAAATAATGATTTTCAGACCGGACAACAAGCGATACACATTCGTTCCGAAGTTCACTCTAAGTGGAACAGCTCTAAATAAAGTTGAAAAATTTAAGTATTTGGGCCACTGGGTCACCGAGGATCTTAAGGACAGTGAGGATATTGAAAGGGAGCGCAGAGCGCTGTCCGTCCGTTGTAACATGTTGGCCCGCAGGTTTTCACGGTGCACAGGGACTGTCAAAGTTGCGCTTTTTAAAGCATACTGTCAGTCCTTTTACACCTGTACCCTGTGGGTTAACTATACGCAGCGGACGTACAGCGATCTGCGCGTTCAATACAATAACGCGTTCCGGGTGCTGATGGGGCTGCCGCGCCACTGCAGCGCCTCCGCGATGTTTGCGGCGGCTGGCACAGACGGCTTTGCTGCCATTATGCGCAAGCGGTGCGCTTCTATCATGCGCCGCACGCGCGACAGTCCCAACAGCATTCTGCGCGCGCTGGTGGATCGGTGGGACTCTCCGATACTGGCACGCTGGATACGGTTGCATGCAATCGTCTAGCTGTCCAACCGAACCTGCCAGTTCATTATTTATTGTGATTTAAATGTTTTAGGTATTAGTAGTTACTAACACTAGTTTATAAGCTTGTAATTTTACTAACAAATATGGATGTAATTTTAGGATGAATCCGAAATAAATGATTATTATTATTATTATATTATATATTTTTTTATGATTTTTATAGAGATAAAAGCACGGTTCATATGCCTAGTGCGTACACCTACTTAAACATGAATTAGTAATGCATTTTTGCTCAGATTTCTTAGAATACAATTAAACGCTGTTCAATGTTTTTAGTTCGTCTTTCTCCCTTTACAGATTAAACTGGAACTTAGATTAAAATTCTGTTTGTGTTTGTAATGTTATTTTTGTAACAGGGTTAGCATTTCTCAGGACAATAAATACGTTTTCTCTTTTTCAATTTTAAATAATCATAAGAAAAACTGCATTCATGGAAATAATAAAACGAAGAAACGTGTAAAAAAATATGCTTGCCGTAAAATAAAAAAAATAAACATTAAACCAAATACTATATACTCTATGATTTAAATTAATGAATGTTCCTTATTATTTTTGTACAAAGAAGGTGCAATTCATAATATATATTAACCTCAATCGTATAAAAACTCATAGGATCGACTTTACAATATTAGCACAAGTAAGAATCTACTAAACTTTATAGGCATGCCCCAATTCTACCGACTTCACGGAATTTCGAAATATGTCTATGAATTAAATATCAAGTCATACTTTAACCCGCAGGTATCTACTCGGGTTAACCTTTTATGAGTTACAATGTTCAAAGTTCTCCAAACTTCTTACGCCGCTAAACTTGGAGAAGAATAATATTATGGCCGTATTCAACAACTTACCTGAGATAAATAGGCTAAAGAGTATGATTTCTGATGTTTTTGTAAAAGATGATTAATTAAGTTTAAAAAGTGCAATAATGTAAGAAACTGTTCAAACAAAATTTTGAGTATAAGTATTAATTTATCTTTTTAAATTCGGTAACGAAACATGATGAAGATAGAGTCTGGACAGATCGTGCTCTATGAAAGTACAAACGACATTTGCTTAAGACATGTGGGCACATAATATGTGGGAGATATTCGAAAATACAAGAAACAAAGCCATGACGTCATTGACCAATTTCGTCAAACTTTAAACAATCCAAAAGTTCCATTTAACTTCATAAGTGGGACAAATAAACACCAATTTAATAGTGGTCCCGACAAAAGTGAAGTCGTGTAGAGTGACCGTAAGATCGGAACTATTCGAGACAAGAGTGGCGTTCCGTGTCGCGTCCCCTGTTATATATTGGTGTCCATGAGGCTACGGGAATATATGGGACGCACATTTTTGTCAATTGAGAGGAAAATGGATAAAGCAAACCTTTGTTGAGATCCTTATTTAGTTATCAATTGGATTATTGATTGCGTGAGGGTGCAAACTTTTCCGTACCAATGTTTGTGTGCCGGATTGTGGAATTTAAGCTAGTGGGTGGATAGAATATAAAAAGTGGGGATTCGATTTTCAAATTGATTTTTGTTTAATGGACAATCGATTTGTAATTTTTGTTATCACCTGGTCAAAAAGTTTTATTAATAGGGGACAGGGCACGATACTATAGTTCCTGGCTGTTATTTGAACAACTTTGGCCGTCGTTACGGGTAGGTGTTCAGAAGTCAAAAAGATTGACAATCGTTCTAACCAAAGGGTTGTCTGGGTAACTGGACTGAGGAGGTCAGATAGGCAGTCGCTCTTTGTAAAACTATGGTAATTAGCCTTTTCTCATGAAATATATTTTCATGAATAAAGACATTAAGTATACCCTGGTGTAAACTATACACATATTAGTGTAACCTCAAACAAAGCTGTTACCGTTTCCTAATTAAGTCGTTCTCGTTTGTTAAGACAAGTTGTTAATTATAATTCGCACTGATTATGAGGGCTCTAGTTGACGAACAAATAAACATATATGAGTGTTAATTGTGTACATATTTAAACGCTTAAACAACATTAATTAGGTTTTGTGATTATGACAAATATTCTTTTGTCGCTTTTGTTAGTTTTACTTTGTTGAAGTTTTGAATTAAATATATAAATATTTTGCCAGTTAGGAAACTAGCTTTTGACCTCGTGGACTTACGTACGTTACGTTACTACGTAGGGTGTTACTCATTCCCGTTATATTTTTTTTATGAATTAAGGTACGAAATCTGACGAAGCAAAAGACATGAATTCGGTCTATCTAATCTCGAATTATATCGTATTTGAATAAAGATAACTTTCGATATGTTTATATTTAAAACAATAACTATTCGAGTTTCAATTACGTTGAAACCCTATTTTTATGTGACATTTGGTAAATGACAAGAATTTAATAGTTTTTTTTGGTACTTTCAATAAATACACATATTTTACCTGCCTACTATTTTTGTATCGAACCAAACTGAATCTATGAGATAAAACAAGATAACAAATGACAAAAATCAAATTATCTTCAAGTTTATAAATCCTTACTAATTAAATTGTCGTTGTTTCTCATAGGATTTCGTAAACAACGACAAATTCTATTTCTCTTCTTAATAGTCGGAATCCTTCTACTAAATATTTACTTCTGACTTTGAAACTACAGTTTTTGGATATAAAATATAGCGTCTATAATATTATATTTACAAAAAAACTATCCTAGTAAAAACAAAAAGAAACAAAAACTAAAACACGTCAAGAATTAATAATATTTAATTAAAAGTGACAAATAACTCATAAGTGCCAACAAAAATAACATTTTGAATTACCTATTTTTACATTATACCTACCTATTTTGAAATAAATGGAGCTTTTCAACACAATTTTTCATATCGATTCAGTAGTTTTGAAGCCTTCAGGGTACAAACAAACAAAATAAATATTTCATCTTTATTACATTAGTCTAGAAGTTTAGATAAATGACAGCACCTATACATAGTAAATGTATGTTTACAAAGTTGACATACCTATGTAATATCTGTATGCAGAATGTCTGTATGTACCTTAGTATGAATATGATGCTATTTCAGTCGGATTGCTGAACATTGTTAGTCAGGAAGCAACTACTAGCAGTAATGTTTGTCTTGATCCAAATGGGAAACGGTTGGCAAACAGGAAACTGATTCACTTGTATGTAGAATTGATTGAAAAGTTTCAAGTAGACTATATTACTATATAGCAGAGGTAACATAACAATAAAATATTGTAAAACCTTGCAGTTCTTTTTCACAGTCTTTTTGGACTCAAGTAAAACTAATATTTGACGACCAATGTTAACTAAGTATATATTGACCAATAACGGTAGGTAGGTACTATTAACAGGAAAAAATTGCAAAAAAACAATCACTTATTTTTTTTCTGTCAGCAAACAAACGTTTAACACTGACTTACAATTTTCCCATAATCCCCAAACATTTATTACACTTAAAAACAAAAAAAAGACACCCAAAAAAGCTCATACTTTTTATTCATCCACCAATATTGTAGTCACCTGACCGTATGTATGCTTTTCATTTTATGCGCATATTTTATCATCCCGGTCATGTGGGACTCGATTCGCGATACCGGTACGGTCCACTGACCAACTGAAGCAATAAACTGGTATCGGACCAACAACTGTATCCCAATATATGTGTATTTAGCTTTAGCTTTATCCAGCTGCGGATAATTTGTGTGCGTGCCACGGACCTAGTGGCCCTAAATTGCATTCCACATGTTCGCTTGTAGGCCACTTTTTAACTCGTTGGTCTTGTGTCGATAGCGCGACTGCTTCACGAGGTCTCGGGTTCGATTCCCGGGACGGACTGAAATTGCTTTGTCGGTTTTAGAAACTTTCACAAAGCAGCCCAAAGTCTGGAAGTTGACGGTGTTACACCCCCGTGCTTGGTAGGGCACGTAAAGCGCCCAGTAGCAGTCGTTGTTATAATTCCTACGTCAGAGGCCTTTAGGCGGATTTGAGAAAACTGGCACCAGGACATGGTAGGTGATTAAACCTAACTCGATAAGAAGCAGAAGAAGCTAGAAAGAGTTCTGCTTTTTTTCGTCGGTTTGAGTACAAGTGTAGATTTAAACACAACAACCACGTTAGTACGATTATGCGTTGTGTAACTTTGGGCGGGTCTCTTGCCATTTACCCACAGAATGGGAAACCTAATAAGTCATTTGGGACCGAACTGAGGTAATCTTTTAGTAATATTTCATCATCACAGATTTTATTGTACCTTTTTTAACCGCAGTAAAGAGTATGGAAAACCAATGTTTTCCTTGAACTTATGTCTTATCAAAACCTCATAACGTCAAGTGACGTCACGATACACCACTAAAGTCTTCGCAATTGTCTTCTAATAAATCTGGCGCTTCAAGGATCAGAGGTTAAATGCTTCAAACTTTAATAAAGCCAGCACAGAAATATCACCTTACAAAGTTTCTGTAGTATCGTGATACTACAACTTTTCACGTTGCCCTTCGAAACCGCTGTCGATTTCTTACCAAAGACTGCCAAACAATTTTAAACTCTATTTCCAAGCAATACGGTCTCAATTGTGTTTTGTGTGCAAAAGTTATATTGTTCCCGGTCGGATTACAGGACGGCGAGAAGATGAATTTTCGTTTTCACACGTGATTATGGAAATGTAATTTATTCTTCTTCTTTAGCGAATTATACAAGGGTAACTTATGTCATGGGAAAATTATTTTCCAAGTCAGCCAGCTATGGGAAAAACTCTGCTGGTTTTTTGGATTTATAATTGAGGCGTACTTTTATATTTAAAACATATTTTTTCTATTATTCCTTCAAAATTATTCACAAAGTAAAACTAAGATGTTTTTCTACTGAGGGACTCTTAAACTTGAACCACTTTAACTCCTAAACCATTTTCCTCATAGTCTTTCTTCAAGATGCATCTTTCCCTCTTCCAGCCAATCCAACTTACGAATACAATCCAACTTTTTCGAGATCGCGTTCAAGAAAACCGACCATGAGATCCGAATGAGATATATCCCCATATTAAAAAACATTCATCACCTTTAACCGATACCGTATTTCAACGCTACTTTATTTTTTATTTTCCAATCAGGGTGGAATTTCATTTAACGTGTCTGAGTCTGGTTCCGACGCCAAATGGCGTATCTACATCTTGAATACTGATCACTTACGCTCTTTTTGCTCTCGGTAGTGTAATGTTTTGAGTTGAAATCGCATGTACACGTGCTACAAAATATAAAAAAGGATATCATCATATGCTTATGCTTTTTACTACTCGATTAATGACGAAGTTCAAACAATTTTACTGATTCTTTTTTCGATTATGTTGAGGTTAATTATAACTGTATGCAACTGAATAGGTCACTGACTTATCTGTAGGTACACTTTTGATAACAATTTAAATATCCAAATTAATTCGCTGTTTTCACCACCGTGTCTTGTGAATCTGTTCTATGTGTAAAATACTTCAAAGGACCTTTAGAAACAAAAGTGCAACAGCGCTGTAAATACAATACATACAAACCCAATCAATCCAACTTCAGATTTACATCACACCTAATCAACAGACATACACACTTGTCACTTACGACATTCTGGTTCATTAATCGCAACAACTACTGCTAGATCCGACTGGTACACGACAGACGTGATCCGGGCACAGCTGCCGAACATCAAACTATGCTAACACAGCCGGATATTTGACGCACTCCACTGACTCGATTGTCAAGCTGTCTCGATTTAGTATCGAGTTGTGATATCGATGTTAGCACGTGTCAATATGGTGCTGGCCTAGTGATAAATATGAAGTTGGCAAAAAAATAATCTGCAACGCAAGTTTCTTCTGGATTCATAATATTTTTGACGGCAAATGGCTTATTATATATTACGTTTTTTAACGCTCTTAATTATCATCTATAACTATTGATTCTTGAATAAATATTTAAACAAAAACATCGCGATCGAACTTAAAAATCTACGACTCTGTTGTTGAATATTTTGGGCCACATTTCAGCTAGGAGCTCAAAGAAGGTAAATAAACGGTTCAACAAAGGTCTCGAGGATCGCAAACAGTTGACAAAAAGAAAACTGACCCCAGGGCGAAAGAAAACAAAAACAACAAGATTTTTCGACTCAAATACACGTGCAAAATCTCTTACTATGTGCGTCTATCCATATTTTTTTCTTTTAAGTGCAGAATATATAGCAGGTTTTTTCCAATCATTAATTGTTTTAGCGTTTGTCTAATGATTCATGTTTAACCACGTCACCACGTGTTTAACTGTAATTAAACTATTAGTACCGGCCTTCTTGATATAAGCATTTTTCTGTTGAAGATTGACCACCATAGTTTAAGTTCAATAATTAATTTTATTTATGGTAGTTTCAGCATTTACTTAGGTTTATAGGACACTTATTTTTGATCATTTATAGCCAGTATTCTCAAGACTCCATGTATCTTAGCATTCTACCATCCTTGTTTGACATTTTGTCTGTAGGTAAACCAAGTCTGAGTTGTTCGTCTAGTGTAAACAGGAAGTCAGACCTCCTTGTGTGAGGTAACTTACTTGCTCAAGTTATACCTTCTAACATTATCAAAACTTTTCTCTGTTTGCGTTAACTTAAACGGTATTTAATTTCACATCTATGTAAAACCAGATCTTAAGGAAAACTTAACTTTTTGATAGATTTTGCGATTTCGATTATTAAAGGAGTGATTTCTTCATACAACTAATTAAAAATGAGATTTTTGAAAAGACAAAATAAATTGTGTTGTAATTAACCTATTATCAAAGAGATTGAAATTTTAGAACCTACTGTAAAAAATAGAATAGAGCCATTTCACCTCAATTAAGAACTTTGTTTGTCTAAAGCTTTACCTAAAAGCTACCTCCGAACATTAACGGCCTTTATGCTAATCTAGACTCTATTATATTAGCACTAAAGTAGCAAATGTTTTGATGAAGTTCCCATAGTAGAGAGCAATTACAGGTGTTCCCATTTGTCATACGAATCTGTCGTTTGATTGGTTATAAGGTCTGTGTGTAATCAAAAACCTGCTTGGAAGTCGAAAGCTCGTTGTAATGATGGATGGAAAAATATCTGAATGAAATCTATATGGGAATTAATTATAACATGACTTGACTACCTACTTATGCTCTAATAAGTAAGACGATTTTTTATTATAGGTGATAAAATAGTATTTTTCTATTTAATATATTTTTTTTTTAGTCGATTTAATATAAACTCTTTTGCAAAAAAAACGGGCACTTATGCGAAATCTTAGTTTTAAGGACTTTACGTGTATTTCAAAGGGTTTTAATGATTGTAGTATGTTTCTAGCATCAAAAGAGTTAGTCGAGCATGCGTGAGAGTGTATTCTAAATTTGAATTTTGTACAATTGCTAAGAAATTGGTTAAACCTTGTTTTGGACTAATTGCTAGCAGAAAGTTCGTCGGTGTTTTGAAAAGTTTTCGAAGTGATTTTCAGGAAAATGATAATGCAATTTTAATTAATGATTAGTGTACTTTTTTGTTAGATCAAAACATTTTTGAAAAACTATGCGTATTTGATAAAATTTTCACCTGCTCTTAATGGGCTATACTGATGATTGATGGCAATGTTAAGAGTTTCGGTATTTTAGTGTAAAGCGTTCTATTGTTTAGATATTGTACCCACGTGTTTTAAAATATCGCTTTTTCATAAATAAACACTATTTAGAAGAGTATCAGTGCCTTTGCTTGCGACAAAACTAATTTAAAGTAAGCAGTGCCGATCACAACTCGTCTCCTATTGGACTTTGACATTTAAAAAATACCAAATTTTGTGATAAATGTTAAAATTAACCACATGAAAAATGATGAGGAGGGTTAAAGTTATCTAAAAAGTCAAATTATTGCCGCGTTGAAGCTCTCGATAACTCCATAGGTATCGGGTTACTAAACGACGATTTAGCTGAAAAGGAGTCAAGAATTCAAAATTATTGGCCAAACGTATGTTTCTTAAGAAATGTGCAGATAGCCAATTATTGTTATGATTTAATCAGGAAAGTGCTGTAGATGCCAGAAAATCTCATTGTACGCAAGTTTATTTAATAAAATGTCCGTGGGATGAAAACACGCTATTTGAACGCTCAGACTCATAGATCTTCAGAGGTCTAGGGAGTTTCCCAAGAGACGAGGTTGTTTAAAAATCATTGATTACGAGACCTTAAGACCTCGTGCTCACAGTCTATGCGCTATTTTCTGTATTTTGTAGAATTTCAAGACTTTTAAAAATGTCAAAGTCTGATAGGTGACGAGTTTTGATCGGCACTGCTAACTTTAAATTGGTTTTGTCGCAGCTCAAAGTACTGATACTCTTCTAAATAGTGTTTATTTATGAAAAAGCGATATTTTAAAACACGTGGGTACAATATCTAAACAATAGAACGCTTTACACTAAAACACCGAAACTCTTAACATTGCCATCAACCATCAGTATAGCCCATTTAGAGCAGGTGAAAATTTTATCAAATACGCATAGTTTTTCAAAAATGTTTTGATCTAACAAAAAAGTACACTAATCATTAATTAAAACTGCATTATCATTTTCCTGAAAATCACTTCGAAAACTTTTCAAAACACCGACGAACTTTCTGCTAGCAATTAGTCCAAAACAAGGTTTAACCAATTTCTTAGCAATTGTACAAAATTCAAATTTAGAATACACTCTCACGCATGCTCGACTAACTCTTTTGATGGTAGAAACATACTACAATCATTAAAACCCTTTGAAATACACGTAAAGTCCTTAAAACTAAGATTTCGCATAAGTGCCCGTTTTTTTTGCAAAAGAGTGTAATATTATACTTTAAATTCAATACGAAATATCTCAAAATTACATCTCCACTAGACAAATTCATGGATAGAAGTTGGAAAACGGCACCTACTTGCAAGCTTGCTAATTACAATCAGATTAGCTTGTTAACTTGCATAATTATCGATGGCTGATTCTTAATTGCCTTTGCTACAGCTGGCGGTAGCTTGCCATTATAACATAATTTACTATTTAATGAAAATTCCGTGAAAAATATAGGACCTCGGCCAGCGGTTTCACCCGCGTCCCATGGGAACTAACACACATATCACTATAGATGTTGATAAATAGGCTATGTAACATTGAAAGAATCAAATTGAGTTTGTAGTTCCTGAGATTAGCATGTTCAAGCTAAGAAACAAACTCATTAGCTGTATAACATTAGTATAGATAGACAATGAGGAAATATAGTGAAAGAAAACTTATTAAAAGTTCAAAAAACCAAACTATCAATTACTGAATTACGTTTTACGGCAAATCAATGTTTCTTTTCTATTCCTAGCTAACCTAGTTATTCTAAGAATAGACCAAAACGCATGCAGCCCACGCAACTATATGATACTGGGTAAAAATGTCACTACGTTAAGTCAATGGCGGCGCTTGCATTAGTCCGGTGTCCGGTTCAAAATATGTTTTCAAAGAGATTTAAACGCCTACGAGTTCGTATATACTAAAGGTAAGAATACATCGGACAATGGGTTGGTACAATAATAAGCTTTAGCGGCTTCTGTTTGACATTTCTTTTAGTAAGTTCTTATGCGAGATAATTTTATAAGGCTTTTTTCTGAAACAACAACCTAAGGGTGCCAGACGAAATCGTTTCGATTTTGTATTGTTTTATACACAACTCTACTCGTACCTATATCATATTAAATTGTTTTTTGGATTTAATAAATTGAAATAAGTAGGTATTACTTGATTCAGTCTCAGTTGTTCAGCTTGTCAACCATTCTTTTCGGATCACAGAAAAAGTTATTACTATTTAGCACTAATTGGTGTTATATGAAATAAAAAAATAAACAAACCATCATTTAGAATAGACGTGAACCACCTTCTGAAAACACTTTAACCCATTTTAAAGGCACCGTCACAAAAAACGGAATATTAACTGTTAAATCTCTCGAAACGACGACTTAAAGGATTAATTTTGAAAGCTTTTAGCAGAATTTATTTGTATCTAAATCCAAAAACTCGAAATTTGTCAACTGACCTTTTGCATTTCTTCAGTGTTTTTTAAATTGGAAAATACGAGTAGGTTATTTCGAACCCTTTTCATCTGTTTTTGGATCCACAGAATCTGCCAATTATTCAGCCGTTTAAATTATAATTGTATGTAGTTGTAATCCAACTGGGTTGCAAACCCATTGCACTAACATACAAAGGAGCGTGGGAATATATTCGATAACTAGACATGCAAACTTAAATGACCCCTCCCGCTGTGGGTTAGCAGAGGTGAGGGAGTGTCAGACTCTTACTGACTAAAAACCGTCGTGTTCCGTCATAGGCCTTTTATGGCCCTGGTAGGCTGCAGTAACTCTTTCGAATAATCCCGCAGCCCAAATCTATAGACCTTACACCAACAAAAATGTCGCTTAAATTGAAAATCATTTCTAGAGCTCGCTACAAAATCTTTCCTACAGTTCAAATAAAAAAAAGAACATCAACAAATCGTCCTCTCCAATCAGCGTGAAGTATGAAAGTCGAGCAAACTACACATCCACCATGGAGAACAAAAGACGAGCGGAGATGTCATAAAGGAAAATTTCCTAAGAAAGAAGCGTCACCAAAATGCGGGTGTTTGACTGACAAGGAACTGACTACGCACTACACATGCCTTCTTTGGTATTGAGTATTTGGCTAGAACAAAAATAAAAAAATACTTTTATCATATTTATTTAGTACAGCCTCTTAAAATAATGTCACTTACTTTAAGGTTTCGATAAAAAAAAAATATTTTTTATTTTTTATAAAATACAGATGTGAAAAATCTGTGACGTCGTAGAACACATTTTCATACAAATTTCGTATGTAGAGTATGTAGAGTAGGCGTATTTAACGGTTGAAAAATGTTGAATTTGACTTTTAAAGTTGACGAATAACGTAGGTACTGTCAAGCGCCTTGATAGTTCACTCGTGACAGATCGTTTTGCTCACGCCCACCGCATATTTTTTCCGACTTAGATAGAAGAAGTTGCCTGAGCTACCTTACGGCATATCCGCTCATCTTTCCTCCCTCCTACAGTGATTCGCGACAAATGCGCCACAAATAACTGGCAGGTAATGGACTTGAGGCATTGTTGTGAGACAATAAGTCTTCTGCTTTGTTCTGTTGTGTCCCTCCATGCACTTATGTATGCGGTGTTCTATGCAAGTTGTAGATTTTTTTGATGAGTGAATATGAAATAAAGGAATCTTTTTTTTTCAGATAATTAGTCTATCTAATGAATTATGTTTAAAAATTGATTTGACATCAAAAAATTTAGTAAAATGGAGGACAGAATTCCCCTTTCTTTTACCTGAGTTTATTTTGTCCAATTCGTTAATTTAGCTTGCCTTTAATTTTGAGCAATTTTTTTATTTATTGGTGGGTATTACTGTACTGTAAAGTTTTGCCATTGAATCAATAAATTTAGACTAATTTGACTTACTTCATTCAAAGATCTGATAGGTATCTTTGAAACCCTAAATAGTGACCCTTCACGACTTCCCACAGCCATGTTAGCTCTGTATTATAAACTTTTCTCTTCAACCGCTCTCTAGCTAGAAGTACTTCCATTGGTCAAATCCGTTGCGTAGTTTGAAAGATCTGGCGAACAGATTATGGCTAGCGACTTTATTACTTTGTGGGGTTATTGTGATAATTACTTAATTTCGCGATTTAAATGTTTGACGTTAACTTAACAATTATAAATTAATTTGATAGTAGAAATGTTCCTGGCTAGGTATGTGTACGAACAATGTTTGTTAGCCACTCGTCTCGTCTGCGTGATATTTTTAGCGTCCGCGACAGTAGACGTCATCCGAGCGAATATGAACATAAAGGGAACAAAGCAGAAACCATTTTGAAAAAATAAAAAGAAAAAAAAAGGTACAAGAAACAATTGAATTCGAAATGGAGAACTCGCGACTGAAAATATTTCATTAAAATGCTGTGTTCTATTTCGAAATCATTTTTAACTTATGTTTCAAATATTGCTTCAGGGAAAGTTGAGAAAAGTTGCAACAGAAGGAATCCTTTGAAGTGTCTTCATGACGTTCTACTTATTTCCAATAGAAGTCTGGAAACTGAAACAGCGAACATAAATGAAAAATGCAAATTTAGCGAATAGGAAATGTTAGATGAGAACTACACTAAAATGAATGAAATGGCACTAAACGAACGAAAATGAGTTTCTCAAAAAATTCTACATCATTGTAGGAAAGAAAAATGTCATACACTGCCCTCAACTACTTATATTGAATGTAACTCATAACTATTATATTATGCAATAAAATAAACACTATTACCTACAGCAAAAACGGAAGAAGTAACAACTGAAATTCTTCACTTTAAACTTTTCTTTCAACGAAAGGTATGCTTTCTGCTTTCCACCAAGAACTACGCCTTAACTAAATAAAAGCTAATATAAATTAAATTATTATGACTGGTTTAACTAGCTAAATAGAGAATACGTGTTGCTTTAAAAGGTTTGAGAAAAATCCCCAATGTGTAGTGTGGTTCATTATGAGCGAAAATCTATTACTTGTGTGTTAATTTTATTTGTATGTACAGTATAGCCATCTGAAAGATCTGAGAGGTCCCGGCTCTCATTTGTTTGAACATCTTTGGCAGTGGTTACGGGTAGTCAAAAACCAGAAAGTCTGACAACCAGCCTTACCAAGGGGTCAAATGAAATCAAATAATTTATTTCATTTAGGCCTTTACAAGCACTTATGAACGTCAAAAATTAAAAATAAGATTGATTCTAGTTGCCCATTCCAAAAGTAGCTTCCTACTATAGTCACCAGAGTTGCCCGGATAACTGGGTTCAGGGGGTCAGATAGGAAGTTGCTCCTTGTAAAGCACTGGTAATAATTAGCTGTACCTACCTGGTTAGACAAGAAGCCGACCCAACATATTTTTGAAAAGCCTAGGCATATGATGATGTGTATTAATTTTGTATTAGGCATATTTAGAGCTAATAAGTGTTTAAACTTCGCACATAGGGACGACTCGGCTCTAGCATTCATGGTAACAAACACATAAAATATACAAAATCATTTAAAAATGAAGAAAAATATTATTAACTATTCACATTTTTCACGGAAACGCCAAATCCTGTGCAAAGAAACGGATTTTTTCTGTAAATATTTAAATAGCTCGTTAAACAGTCTTGTAAGTTAAGGAAAGGCAAATTAATTACAGTACTTCATAACTAGATGTAAATACGATGGTATGGTATAAAAAGTTTGTCATATTTTTTATTTTGTTACGCAATGGGATGTCGCATTTATCAATGTATATAAATGCTTTGCGCTTTAGCCTTTTTTTAATGCTAAATACTGACGGAAAAATTCTCCTCTTAAGGAAATTGCCATTAAATCTTGTTTCATGTACCCACATGCATTGCTGCAAATGTTAAGAAGTAACTAAGTGTCGTTAACTTTACCAGTCATTTCATTTTAACTGTCAAAATAAAGAATACCTTAATCTAAATTGAAAGATATCTCATAATAACTAAGGGGCTGATCGGCTATCAAACTTCCACATAGCCCTCAGATTCCTTACAAAAACAACCAATAAGGTATGTATTCCTTTAACATTTCAGGGATTCAGAATCCAAGGTACTTAGATACCTGAAAACTGTAAAATTCAAGCACAACTCCTAAACGACGTTACATTAATCTTATAGCATAACATTTTCTTTAAACGACATTTGACATAACTAGGTACATTCTACAGACACCTGTAGAACTTACTGAGTCGGGGAGCTCACTTAATAAGCCTTGATACACAATTATAATAATTAATCTTTAGGCAACAGGTTGTTGAGATAACGTTCATTTATTTAATAGGGTTGACACACTGGGTTTTCAAATATGCCTTTTCCAACCATGTTTTTTTAATCTAACAGGATTCATCTGATTCCCTGTGAGCGATTGCCTATTTGACCATCTCAACCCAAGTTAACCGAACAATCCTATATTCCTTGGTATTACCGGTTTTTAGGATTTATAGCGTCTTACTAACTACAGCGACTGCCCAAAATATCCAACTGATAGTCGGATCCCAAAATATTTACCTACCGTGTTTTCCAAAACTCGTAGGAAACTGTTTTCAAATCATTTGTCTAAAAAAAAAATACTTATAAGTAGATAGATAGACCCATCAACGTACCGACCGTAAACGAAACATTCGTTAACCATATCATCGGTCGTTACTTAGCTAAGTTCGTGGTTAAGTAACTTGAAAATATAATGTTCTTTTTTAATTCTTTACAAATGTTGTCTGAGATTTTCCTGGTATTTTGTCTATGATGAATCTTTTCGTACAATACAGATACTGAAATAAAACGCAGTCAAAATTTAAAACTGCATTATTTATTTCATTTACATCAGTAACGATCCATCTATGTATGCGATGTGTCAAATATGCGCAAATACAAGTGCACTCTCTATTCCGTACTCGCATAGTCCGATGGAATGACAATCCGTCACGCACGCTACATTTTGTATGCTGTGGCACATTGCGGCTTAACTTGGTCTCCCAACCAAGAATAAGGAGATAGTCACCGATCTATGTATTACCATGCTTAACCAAAGTCAACTTTACTGCTTACTTAATTATATTGGTTGTAGTAGGGCTCTATAATATTTATTTATTTATTTTCTTTTTACTCATTTATTTCAATGAAGACTTACATATTAACACCATTGTTTAGGTAGGTACTAACTATAGGTTACATTTATTGTTAACTAGCTGATCCCGCGAACTTCGTATCGTTCAAACCTTCCCTGGACCTCTACAAACATTTTAAAACCAAAATCAGCTCAATCAGCCCAGCCGTGCTCGAGTTTTAATCAGACTTAACGAACAACAATTCATTTTTATTTATATAGATAACAAGCTCCCATATATAATAGGGATCGAAGTTTTGAATTTAAACACTACTTTATACTTATTTGTGTGTCCAAGTTGAACTTGTGTTAAAAAAATCTTTATTGGGTAAAAGGAAGTTTACACCGTGCTAAAATACTCGTTGAGCTACAAATTATGTTGCCTTTGAGCCATAAGCTAAGCACTGTTTATATTTTGCTGCTCTGAGTGCATTATTAAATATTACATTGTTACAAGATCTTTGAAATGAATTAGATTTAGTTTACTTATCTAAGTACGAGTATAGGTATAGACTATTATACTATGGATAGATCCGTCGTTTTGTTTTTATGTACATAATTACAGGAGGTAAATGTCTGCTTCATGTACATATTTCTAAAATGTCTGCCGATTAACTTTATTTTCCATTTGTTCGAGATAAATAGTCTTTGCAATAATTATGCAAATTGTAAGGCTGATGGCAAATTGGTATCATTTGTGAAGTTAAATGATACATCGTTGAACATACTGTTTAGGTAAGCTGTCATTTAAATAATGATAAAGCTAGTAGCTAATGATAAAAATTTGAATATACTGAGTACCATAACTATGAAAAAAGCACTTTTTCGTAATTAAGGCCTTTAATAGGTGCCTTAGGGTCAAATGTTGAACCTCCTCTAAATACGAACTTAAAATAACAAAATTAGAAATGCTTTTCGATTATTATGTGTCTTTGTTAATTCAATAAAACTACATATTTGCTGCAATTACAAGTTAAACATTAAATATTAACTTTACAAACTATAAACAACAAGCATATTGACAAACAAAAGAAAATCAGACATTATTTATTCGGCTAAGTATAAATATTGACAATTACGAACATTGGTTCTATCTGTCGGTGATAATTTGTTGATTATCAGAAGATCCCGGGGGATGTCGTGCGATTTGTATGCAAATTATAATAGTATTGCAGTCCCTTGTGAATAACTGTTTAAAATTAATGATTATCCGTCTTACCACAAAAACTTTTTAACGTCAGTTTATGCCTTGTCTAAAAAATGTCAAATTATGACGTTGACATATGGTTCATTTTGCAGCCAAAATTTTATTAGACAAGTGTAAAACAGGGTTTAAAGTTTTTGTAGTAAGGCCATAAATGTTTAATTCTTTTAGTATTTGCTTAAAAATACTCAGATATGTGGATATTATATTTATATAAACGAAATGCAATGACATTCTTCTAAAATACCTTTATAGTATTTTTACCTTTTCTTCTAGATTGTATACGTAATTTTTTCTTCTTAATGCAACATGAATATAAGATTTTCTTCAGCAATTATCATTTTAAAGGATTATTCTGCATTGTAATTCACGCATATTTAATAGACAATGGTGAAGGAAGAACCTTTGAACAAAACTACATCAAGTTTACAAACAGAGATAAGAACAAAATAGATGAATATATATTGTAAATACTAAATGTATGGAGACAGAAACGGAAAGACATTGTCTGTCTCGATGCAGAAAAGCGTTAGAAATAGACGCGTGAAAGATATCTTTCTACTCTATTTGCATTCAGCGCTCGAAGCGGCTTGAATGCAATTTACGTCAACCGTTGCTTATTATATGAATATTTTACTTTATATGAACTACTACATAAGAAAATACGTATAATACCGTATAGGGAACTATTATAATAATCACCAGTAAACTAACTGTTTCACGCGGTCATCTGCGTCCCGAGGGAACTATGCTTTCCGTATCAGATTAAATGAATAAATAAACAATAGCCTATGTCTCTTAAAATAACGTAGCTGCCAAAATGTGTTCAGTACCCATATACATGCTCTGCATGAGAAGAGGCCTGCATTCTGCAGTGGCAAATTAAATGCAAAATATGGATTCATTTGTAATTAATTGAGTTGAATTCTGTAAGTTTGGAGTTCATAAGTTGGATTCTTAAGGTTTAAAACCCAGTAGAAAATAGTGTAGCTTTTATCAAGCATTAAGGAGAAAAGAATATCCCTATCATTTAGACTATATACTTACGTTTTCTATGCTCTCATAAATATAGAACACTCTAAGTAAACAATCCTTTGCCTCTTATACTTAACTAGCCACGTGTATGAGTTCCCTAATACAATGTACCTAAAGAATTACACGTACTTACCTACTTAGTCGTAATTGAAGCGGCACGGACATACATCAAACAACAGATGTGAGTGACGCGATACGCATACTTAAATGACTGATCGACATTACTTTTCTACCTTTAGCAGGTACATTATAATAAATTGGTAGATTTCCGTTCACTTTATTAAGCGATAGTTGCGGCGCATTTTTATGTGAAGTAATGGTAATTAGCACGATAAATAAAATTATGTTTAAACTAGCTTTTCCCCACGGTGCCATCCGCATCCCGTGGGAACTAGTTACTTCCTTCACCCGTACAAAAAGTAGCTAAGTAACGTCTTCTAGAGTAGCTTCTAAACTTTCGTGTTCCTCATTCAAATTGGTTTAGTAGTGTTATAGTGACAACGGCACAGACAGACGGTCATTTGGCATTTGTAACATAATAGCGAGGACTAGAATCAGAAATTCTAAATCAACACTTGGTTCACAATCTAGTAAAAATAAATTCCATAGCGCGAATGTAATTTCTACGACGACTGCCAAAGATGTTCAAATGACAGCCGGGACGAAAAAATACCGGCCGCGTCAAGCGCTGCTTAACCTTTTGACCGATCGACCCGGCCGTTACCGAGCCACGAGCCACAAGCCACCTACTTACTTATTTTCTTAGCAAGCATTTCATTAATTTAAGAATAGCTAGAACTTCGTGTTAATTGAAAATGCCAAAACTGTCAGGTTTTAATATCCGCGGTCGAAGTGTTTCTATAACATTTTCTCAATGAAAATTTCTGTTGGAAATTCAATCTTGTTTCATATTTATTTGTAGTAGTGTGTATTGTTTAGCTAGGTGTTACAAATAAAGTTTTTATCTTGCTCATTTGTGACAAGAGCAGTAATGCGATTGCAAAGAAAAATAGCACTTGCATTAAATTTTCACGACATCTAAACGAGTACTTTCAGGAAAATCTTTGAACAATTTCTTCGTATGGCCCAAAAAATAACAATTCTTCGAAGACCTGGGAAATACCAAAACGAATAAAAAATGTAGGAAATGTACTTATATTTAAAAAATTGTAAATACCAATGCAACATTATCAAGTTTCTGATCTCGTATCTACCTACTGTTATTCTTTATCTCATCTGATAAAATGTTGAATGGAAATCTTTTTGTAACAAAAACATACTGTATGTATCTAACCAGCGTCTGTGTAGCTACAATAATATTTTAATAGTTTTATTATATCAATGTTTTAATAGTTTTTTAGTAATTATCTCGTCAAAGTTAAAAAAAATTAGCTAAAATAGGCTTTTACTTCTTCTAGGAAAAGTGTATAAAGGTTAAACTTTGACTTTTGAAAAATTATTTCTACATCACATCACAGCTCTAAGGCAGGGTTAATTATTTAGTGTTTAAATCATTAATTTAAAATAATTGATAATGAATGACTTATACCATTTACTATAACTACTTACTTACATTTGTAATGATTTATGATATACTTTTTGTTGGTTATAGCTTGCTTTTTCAGAAGCGATGGAATCCACTTATTTGAAATACACACGTTGAATCGGTCGAATTATAATAAGTATAAGTGCTGTCAAAGTGATAAGTACATCTATCTCAGTGGAATATATTAAGATTTGATTGATCGGTTGCACTATGACAGTGAATGGTATTTTTTTATCTCGTCCACCTTTTATCGACGAGTACATAAAGGAACGTGGTAACTACAACAACGCAATTGATACCGCTATTTGAAATAATTTTCACTTATAATATACCACAAGAGCTTCAAAATTATCGGGTATTTTCCGATAGGTTCGTTGCAAACAAATGAAGGAGTCAAGTTTTTCAGGTTAAAAAATAACGAGCGCGAAGCGCGAGTGATTTTTCCTGAAAAACTTGACGACTTTATTTGTTTGCAGGGAACCTTGAGGGAAATGCCAGATAATTTTGAAGCTCGTGTGGTATTCGGGGGATTATTTTTCCGTCCCAAATGTCGGCCACAACCTGTCAGTTTGACGTAGCAACGACCAGAGAAAATATTCAAAAAAAATTATCACTTATAATACCACAAGAGCTTCAAAATTATCGGGTATTTTCCGATAGGTTCGTTGCAAACAAATGAAGGAGTCAAGTTTTTCAGGTTAAAAAATAACGAGCGCGAAGCGCGAGTGATTTTTCCTGAAAAACTTGACGACTTTATTTGTTTGCAGGGAACCTTGAGGGAAATGCCAGATAATTATGAAGCTCGTGTGGTATTCGGGAGATTATTTTTCCGTCCCAAATGTCGGCCACAACCTGTCAGTTTGACGTAGCAACGACCAGAGAAAATATTCAAAAAATTTTCAGTATAATACCATGTAGGTTGTACCACGTGACGTCGAATGGTGCAATTCTATTGGTCGATATTTGGGTCGGAAAAATAATCAGTATAAGGCCGCGTTTCCACTGACGCGGAGCTGGGCGGAGAGGAGCGGAGAAGAGCGGTGAAAAGTGGTCAGTGTTTCCACTGAAGCGGAGCTGGGCGGAGAGGGGCGGAGAGGAGCGCAGCTGGGCGGAGAGGAGCGATGAAGATTTTGAATGCACCTAGTGACGTAACGAAGACAACTGACACACTGCACGCAAGTCACGCACCGCCCCGCTCCGCACCGCTCCGTACCGCCCCGCTGTCCTCCGCTCTGCACCGAAATGCTCGCTGTCCTCCGCACTGCACCGCCTCGATGTATGAATATTCACTCAGCTCTGCTCCACCCCGCTCGTACTGTTTCCATTGAAGCGGAGCGGAGATTTCAAGCATAGTCATTGGTCAATTTGTGCACCGCTAAGCTCCTCTCCGCCCAGCTCCGCGTCAGTGGAAACGCGGCCTTATACCATGTAGGTTGTACCACGTGACGTCGAATGGTGCAATTCTATTGGTCGATATTTGGGTCGGAAAAATAATCACACAAAATCTGTTTAAAACTGAGAATTTTAACATTGTTAACGTTTATTCAGGGAAATAAAGGTGAAAACTAAACCTTTCTAAACTTTCTAAAGAACCGAAAAACAGCCTTTGTTACCCATTTACCAAAAAAATATTAAAGATTTCCTATTAAGTATAATACTGCTATAAATATTTTCTTACGACTTACAAGTACAACAGCCTTTTCCCCATTATTGCACGGAACTGCATCTCCCGTGAGTCACTCGATAGATATAAAAGGTTTAATTAAACCTCACCGGGGACAACACGTGGATTAAATTTTTTATTTTGTTTTGTATTTTGTTAGTGCATTAACCTAACACACGTGGATGGAGAAGAAAGATAATACCGAAAAGTACAAAAATCCAGTTTATCAAATTTCTATGAACACGGAGACAATTCTTACTGAAGTAGATTAACGGGTAAACGGGGAAAGTACTAAATATTCCACTAATATGATAAACTTGAAAAAAAAATTTTGAATATGTATGTGGAGACAGATGTTACTTTCATGCTACATAGCTACTGAATATATTTTGTATACAGCACAATGACCGTAAAGTAAAACCATTCGAAACAGCTAGTCAAAATACTTATCATATTTTCATTTGAAACCATCATCATGCGCACTCTTTTTAATGTAATGTTCTTAGTAACAGAACACAGTCACTGACGTACACATCGTGACAAAGTGTACGTGAACTGATAATTAAGATTATGTAAAACTGGCGTTAACATATCTCTGAGATGAATCTCGAACAGTAGTTATCAGGCTTTACCTACTGCAAATCTTACGATATTATGCAATGTCTGTTGTTGCTGCGTAGAAAAAGTACCTAGTTCCTTAAAAAAATATTTCTTGTGCAAATTATTTATGTTTAGGGAGATTTTCGCAAATTAATACAACAAAAAACTAAAATTATCACAATGATTCTGAAAGGTTACCGTCTCCCTCGCAATTCCGTTTGCCTTTTCGTAGGTACGATTATTTTCAGTCTTACCATGTCATCATCTGCCTAGCCTTTTCCCAACTATGTTGGGGTCGGCTTCCAGTCTAACCGGATGCAGCTGAGTACCAGGGTTTTACAAGGAGCGACTGCCTATCTGACCTCCTCAACCCAGTTACCTGGGCAACGCGATACCCCTTGGTAAGACTGGTTGTCAGACTTTCTGGCTTCTGACTACCCGTAACGACTACCAAAGATGTTTAAATGGCAGCCGGGACCTATAGTTTATCGTGCCATCCGAAACACGGAAGAACTCATTATGACAAGATGGTCACCCATCCACGGACCGACCGCGCCAAGCGTTGCTTAACCTTATGATCGATCGATCCGCGCGGCTTTGACTTAGCCACGAGCTCTTCAGTCTTACCATTCAGTCTTACCATGTAGAGTTAGGAATCAGTTTGTTGTTTGCTTTAGCACGATACAGGCTGACTAGTGTATATTAAGATTGGTTTTCCGGCTATAATGCAAAAGTCATCTAGAGTATTATACACATCAAAAACTAGACCACTTCAGTTTATCAGCAGAATAGTGACGGGCGCTAGAGCTGGTCAGCTAAGTCTGAAAAGCCCCAAGGCCAGATAAACTGATAGCCTTTTCGTAGAACAAATGCCTTATCAGCATTCCCATCTGTATGAAAATCCATTGATAGATGATAAATACTATTTGTTTTTGTTACATAAGTAAAAAGGACAAAAAGTTAATGTCGGTTCTGCGCCTGATCTCTCTCCGATCGTGTCGAATTGCCTATACGACCGGATAGATATGACGGATAGAGTGAAGGAATAGAGAGTGGACCAGTGTCTGCGCAGATGCTTGTGCACTATAATATGTCCTGCGCAGCTGGCTGCTATCCTGCAAAGCCAATACAGCGTTCGCAAAGTGAGCATATTGGATGTCTTCACGTAATCTTTATTAGGAACCATTCAAAGTCATGTTCCCCGTGCTTCTGTAACTTAGAATCCACCCATTGTAGGTATGTAAGTAATTAAGGACGTAACAAAAAATATGCAGTAATACTGTAACGTACTGAATGGTACGATTTGTTGATACAGAAACCATAATCCTGCTGTCAGATTGCCAGGAAAACCCAGATATTTGTTGTCGACCATAATGCCAGATATGTGACTGAAATGCTTACTTTGACGTCATAATATTCATAATATGAATATATAAAAATAATAATACATATTATGTTTTATTATTTATATTTATGGGATGAAGTAGTTTCTCTGCTATATCAATAAGTGCTTAAGTATACGTGAGATCTGTATCCTTAAACATAGTCAACTATAACATGATAATTGTAAGCTGTAGTATAATTTAACCAACGCATAAATACCTAAGTAACGGTAGAGAGGCTTGCGGGCGCCTCCGCAATCTAATTAGATGATTTAACACAGATTAGTAAGTAGTAGGTACTGGAAGCAGAGAGCACAAACTCCGCAAATAATTATCACTCGTATATATCGTCTTGTAATAATTGGCTTAAGCCAGCCAGAAAGAGGTTTATGTATGTCTGTCGTAGTTTGAACACTGACTAGTTTTAAGACCCATATTAATTAATCATTCGTACAACAACGTACAGTAGTTAGCAACGAAAATTTCCAATAACACTTTTTAAAGTTTTACTAGAAAAATTTTTTTTCTCTCAGAACAGTACAATTTTAAATGCAAATGCCGTTTTCCGCGCCCAAACATACGCTCGTTTTGTTAACAGAGACGGATAAGGTACCTTTTGCAAAGCGTTATTTTTAATTACCAAAAAAGTCTTTAGATTAATTTCCCGTCATCTCCATTTCCTATATACTCGGTGACCGCATATTACGTCGAGCGTTTACTAGCGCAAAGCGATGCTTAGCGGCTGCACACTGCACAGTGATACTGCCTTCTAAGTGAATTGAACATAACGCGAATGCCATCTCATGTACACTTGACTAAGCCGATTGAATTTAGTCAAATTGTTTAATAACTAAAGGACTTGCAATAACTCCCTTCTAATACTTATGAAGATCGCTTTTCTTAAAAGTATTTCCACAAAGTAATATTCATACAAGAAGGGAAGGATAATTCACTTATTTGAAATTCTTATGTCTATATCCAGCCCTGCATAAGATTTTTATTTGTTCATAGTTTCCATTTTATTTGAAAAGAACTCCCAAAAAGTTTCGTACAAAACAACAAAAAAGAAGCTGGCCAAACAAAGATAATAGAATATTTTCTAAATTCAAAAATGCATTTTAATTAATTGCGGTTGTTATTTGAACTCGGAACGGTTCTTTTTTTAAACTCGTTTTTTGCGCAAAGGAAATCAAAACGGTCCATTATGATGGACGGTGAATTTAATTTCACTCGTTTTATTCGCCCCCGTTAACGCTTTTTTACAAAAGAGTCCAAGTTTCAATTAGCGAGCGATCAAAAGTTTTTTTGTGTAAAAGTGTAATTAATATCGGGAACAAAAGTAAATAACACCTAGGATTTAAATTTTCAACGTTACGTCCACGGAATTTTAAGCAGTGAACTGTGGTTGCTTGTAAAACGCCTCTTTGAAGTTAGGCTTTTCCACTAGACCTCGCAGAACTAGCCACTAAACTGTTATCAGACACCAACTTTTTGTGGAAACTGAGCCTAAACCCTCGGGCTAATTTACAATGTTAAAGGCTGAAATTACGAACCATCCACTTGACTGACAGGTCATACTTTTTGAAAGTCAAAAATGCCCGAAAAAAACCATTTTACTATTCTTACTTCTAGAATTTTCTAAAGAAATGACGCAACTTAAAAGCAATGACGAACTGCATACAATTAGAAAACTCGTCACGATATCTTGTGCCCGTTACGTCACAGTATTGATCATACAACCTTGTTCTCTCCACAAGTTTATCAATTTGCTCAAAGGGTGTTGATGACAAAGAAAAACTTGGTCTCACTATATCGGACTGAGGCTGAGTTGCGCAGAACGTTTATTATTAAATACTCGACATTCATAGCTATGTTGATTTATCGGAATTGTGTATGAGCATTCAGAAAGGTAAGTTCTGTGGGAAATTATATTTTTGTATTTCTGAAGTAAGGTTGTCGGATTTTGTTTCTGTAAAGGTGTTTATAGTCATAGGTGGAACATTATGGTCCCCAGGCCGCCGAAATATTTAATCAGAGTTGGGTAGACCTAGGTGAGCATGGGTAAACCCCGGATTAATATTTATTTTACTTATTATTCGGACTTTACCCAAGAAGCTTGGGTAATACTAAGTCAACCCGGGTAAACCTGCGTTTACTCCACCTTCTAGCATTACCCGTAACAGATACAAATGTAAGACTTTTTGAGTGCCTTTTTTGTCCGACAAATGATGACGAATGAGTCCGACAAAGTTTTCTAATGCGTGGATAAATAAAAAAAAATATTAGCAAACCATAGACGCAAGAAGATTTTGACATTTAGACATTTTATTGTGTTCCCTTTTAGAACAAAAGCCTCGACAGTGAAAAGGCCAGAAAGAAGACTTCAAAAGTACTTTTTTAACAAGAAATTAAGATGTTTCACGTCGCGTCTGTTATGTCCAAGATAAAATTTGAAGTAAATATTTAAAAAATTAAAGAAGGAACTAGTTAGTTTTCTTAATTTGGACCTTCCCAGAGTGTTAACAAATTCTATATAATTTTTTTAATCAACGATTAATTTAAGCGTAATTTCTTTACCAATTCAACAAGGTACATACTCTAGTGACATTTGAATAATGTAGAAAACTTTTTACAAGCATATTTATTTGAAAAGAAAAATTAAGTAGAATGACGAATGAAGTGCGTTAAGGACTTTTGGGACGCATAATTAACGCAAACGAAGAGTTTCCAAGTAAAATTTATAGCATTTGTAATAATTTCCGAAGTGTACCTTTCTGCTGTTAAATAAATTGCGAGGGAAATGGACTGTTTTTCTTGCGAAGTTCGAATACGTCTTGTTCTGTCAGACTTGGTTTTGTAGAACAATGTACTAGAGACAAATGCAATGAAAATGTCTGGTGAAATTGTTGATATTCCCATTTAAGTGCTATTGTAATACTTTCCCCTATACTCACCTTACCCTACATTTTGTTGATTTATTGACAAGCCGATTTACTCAGAACGAGCTCACTGTATCCTTAGTTCTAGCAGTTTTCGGCTTGGATTTGGAATTAATAGTTTCCAAGCATGTCTTTAATATCTGTTTTATTTAATCTATCTTATTTAATTATGATTATTTTATTTCACCTGAAAATGATAGTGGTGCTATTAGCAAAATCCTGTTACTAAATATTAATAAACTTTTATACGTTCAGCGTTCATTTGCATCCCACAGCCAGGAAAAAAAAAACACTATCTACATATCAATAAGGAATGATCCTTCAAGTGCACTTATTAACGCATACCCCACATGGAAACGTGTTGGATAGGTCAGTTACGTGACGTCATACACTCGACATTATTAAACGCATCTAGACGCACGCACACTAGTGTAGAAAAACCTCTTATTGTCATTAGCTAACGTAGGAGGGTCAACTGACAAGGCTATTTCTTGTTTACTGGAAGAAATGTATAGTGCATCCTGGTGCCGCTATTATTTACCTATTTTAAAACCTTGACTTGAAATTAATCACTATGTAGGTGAAAAGGAGAGACAAATTCAGCACCAATCGACAGTTAACCAACTTTTAGCGGTTAATTCTCTAAAAGAAGCTGATGATGACAATTGATGTTATATTTATTTAGTGGCCCGAACTTCATATTTTTATAAACAATTGGTTTGGCAAGCAACCAGTATGACTTTCCCAACGTGACACTACACTATCTTGGACGCCGCTGACTAATGGAAATACTGGATAAGGAAAACCCTGGTTTGTCTTAAATTGTCAGCCGGCTTCGAGCGAGTGCGATATGATGATTAATGCAGTATTTATTTTCTTTGTTAGAGCGAACTTAGGTACTTACTCAGTAATGAATCACCGTTGTTTTTTGATCAAAAATAAGTCTTGAAATTCTCATATTATGACTGCGATATTATAATAAAATAGATACCTAAATTGTTAAATCACTTAATCACACTATTATTTAATTTTCTTCTTGCAATGCACACCAGCAAAAGCATCGCCTGTTAATTTATTATAATTAATTGATCGGAGTTGGCACACTGGTTTAGAGAATCGATATAAAAATACATTTAATAGAGCGATTGAAATATATAGTCTACAGTAACGAACGGCAAAGTTTCATAGAATTTCGATTTGATTTTATACGGCTGCCGAACGAATACCTACTAACGCTGGAATGGTCCAGTTAGTTTTTATTTCAGAACTTCTAACTTTATGACTTTTCCAGAGTTATTTTTTAAAGCTGAAAGCTTAAATAAATTACCTTAAACTTTAAAACAAAGCTTCCTTGGATTGGGTAGTTTTTTGGTAGAGAAATAGAAAAAGTTTAAAAGACCTATAACTATGAATATCTATGAAACATTTAAACTTGCTAGCTAGTGAGACCAACTGTTTTAAACTTTATTTTTAACTAAACAAAAGTTGTTGAAACAGAAAAAGCCAAGCAAAGCCGGTGGTAGGGAATTTATAAAAATACAATCTCCCTCGGTTTTTCTTAGAAAACATAGAAACGCAGTAAAGGGTTGAACTGTTGCATAACTGCGCAATCAAGCTAGCATGATTTTATATTTTTTCATCAATAAACTGTTGAGCAAGTCGCGAATCACTAAGTTTTTATATTTTTCTAAGGGTTTTTCTATTGTTATCAGAAATAACATGAAATGGTATTGCCTATCAATATTGTAGCGTACTATATTAACCTAGTTAAGAAAATGGGTACGACAAATTCTAGAATAATGTGCACAAACATGATATAGGTTACTTAAAAATCTTAGTAAAATTACAATATCATCTTAACAATGTTTGAGTTTAAATTATGAAAAAGTTTCCGACGACTATTAAAATTATAAAAATATTGTTATTTTCAATCTACCTCTACAAGAGTTTTTTCAAGGTGTTAACTTAACTGACTATAAAAGTATGTTTTGTTAACTAAGCCTCAAAGGTTCTGAACTTAATAGGCTGCAGTTACACGTTGTTTTTATCAAAGGCGTGTTTCTCGGAATCATCTTGACGCCGAGTATAAAAACTTCAAATTGTAGCAATTCTGAGAAACGTAACTGTTACAGGTGTTAGAAAAAGTTTATTTTCAACTATTTTTGTAATACTTGACACTTATGTCAAGGTTGAGCCTATTTTGTGTCACTAAAAGGCGAAGGCCTCTTCTGAAAAAAATGTACCACCAATATTGAATTTAAACTTTTGCGAATTCTAAATGCATAATTTCTCATTTTAACGTGTTATGTAAAACAGTTAATTATATATTTACTAGGTATACTTAGATTTTATTTCTTCAAAAGCTCATTGCAACTAGCATTTATAAATTGAACTTGATATTTCACCAATTCAACTCATTATCCCTTACCTATACTTAAATGAAAAGATGGACCGTGGATCTAAAGTACTAAAAAACTAGCTATTAAGTAGTCAATGTCTGTGTATTTACTCCATGTTCTAGTACCTATACTTATTCATAGCAACGATTATTTGTCAGAGAAATCGAACACAAGCGTTATCATCGTCTCATTGACATTTTATCTGACGTGAACACTACACGAATAGTGTCCAGACGTTCTCTAGAGCGACACATATGACATATCTCACAAATTAATGGCTTCCCCAAAGAACAATATCGTAACGAACGAGACTGGAGATGTCTTGTGTTGTTTATTTAACATTACACTAAGATTGGAGCATGTTCTCGAACTATTATTATGGGACTTAGCATAACTGAGCGGTGGGTTAATACTGTATAAGTTCCCGTTTCGTGTATGTAGGTGAAACTTCGAAGGACAGGATCATACACATATGTTTAGGTCATAATTGACGAGAAGGAAGGTAAGTTTTTGGAAAATACATATTCGCTTGTCACATTAAAATTGTCTGTCAGCCTCCATTGGTGCCTTTTTTTTCCGACGTTAAAAATCATCAAATGACCCCTCCCGCTGTGGGTTAGCAGCGGTGAGGGAGTGTCAGACTCTTACTGACTAAAAACCGTCGTGTTCCGTCATAGGCCTTTTATGTACCAGGGCCGCGGTATCTCTTTCGAACAACCGGCAGCTTGGTAAGGTGCCTTAAATATTGACAATAGAAAACCAACTTAAGTAACAGTGTGATAGAAATGTGTGTTATATCAGTGACAGAATTATCAGAATCTTATCGGTACGGAAGCAATCTCGCAATAAGATTATCTTTACAAACATTCTGGCAATTTCACTAGCATCCTCCGCTGATCAAAAATGTCTGCCTTTAGAGTACCCGCATACTGCATACCAAACAATTGGCCTACAGTTGACCCGATATGATTCCAATCAAAGTTTTCGGTCGGTATGATACCGGCTAATACCTGATCTTGTTAATGTGGTATGCAACCACCATTCATCTTCATACTGAGTTATGAGCTCATCAAATAAACTATCGACCGACTAAAAGTTTGCATTGTGTTCAGTCTATTCTATTCACTATTTGCAAACTATTTTTCGATACTAAAGCTTAACCCTAAATCGATGCAACGCAATAAATTCAAAGCTGTAAAGCCGCTTGTGGAATAAACCAAAATTAATCTTACCTACATCAAAAATAAAGTGACCCCAACATTGGGAAAAGGTTAGGTTTGATCAGAATACAATATTATTCCAATTATTATCAAAATAAAAAATAAATATTTTGTTAATGAACTAGGTTCTTTGAATTCATTAATTGCAACGTTATTAACAGAACTACTCACTCTACGAATGCAACTAAGTATTTTCGCGTACCAATAAAGCAATAAGGAAAGTTAATGTCATTCAAAGAAGGAGCAATTCTCCAATTTTCTTCAAACGATTGTTTGCATTCGCGTGACATGCCGGGAAGGTCATGTGCATATCATACGCGGCTACATTGAGATAAACGCTCACCAATTTGTTAAAGTCACGTCTTGCTGTTGCGATTACATATTTCAATATTATGTGATAGAGCTAGTTGTAGGATAAATCGCCTAACACTGAAATATTTTTCAAATTGGACCAGTAGGTTGTTCACGAGATACTAACTTAAGACAAGCGCAACAGATTTATACCTACTATTCTTAGGTACTCTTCTAAAAATTCTGAATGGATATTGCAAGTAGGTGACAATATACTCGTAGGTATCTTATGAGAATCACATAATCATAAGATTTTTTTTATTAAGATTTATCCTTATATGAGGAAGGTAGACAATTCCCTGAGGACGATTGTCGGAAGCCACAGGCGGAAGCCACTAATTTCTATTTGACAAAAAATATGAAAAAAAGCATTCATTCATGGCATAATAATTATGATTTTCCGGGTACTCTGTAAATATCCAATGTATTTCATAAATGCGCTTTAGAAGTGCTGATGGGGCGAAAAAAGAAAGAAAATGAAAAGATAATATGGCGTTTATTAGTTCTTCTTATGTGTAGGAAAATGTTGGTTGAACAATATGCGGAGTTAACATAATATATCTGCGTACATTTTGAGTAGGTAAAGGTTAGGATATCCATAAATAAAGTGTTTGGCAGATTGTAATCCATCTATCTAATCATCTATGATTAATTGTAATCTGTCTATATATCTATTTTGGATAAAAGCTGAATTGCAGCTCTGGTGAGTGGAATCGTAATTGAATAGACAGAAGGAATACTTATTTAGTGCGTGGTTAGAGCTTGAGTCGCAAATATTTTTTATTTCCAACGTTATTTCACATTTGTTATGAAAGAAGAAACTTATGAAATGAAATGAAATTTAATTTATTTGCTAGAATATAGTTAACTTAGCTGTAAGCTTTTTAAAATTACCTACAAATGAGACCATTCTGTTTTGGAACTCGATTAAATTATCGATCAGAGTATTTCTATAAAGTGCGATTATTTAGTCGTCAGTCGCGTTCACAGCATCCCAGCTTTAGTTGGGATAACGCTTGACGGACAATATCTCGCTCGTATATCTGTCGGTATCGGCAGCCGTTATCATCGTCCGATACCATGCTCTCGATAAAATTGAAGGCTTTACCTTCTATATCTTACTTTTGTGCCGGATCGCAACAGTGACGATAGTGCGGTCAAAATGAATTGTAAGTCCATTTTGGTTATTATATAAGTGGTTCTCAGTTTTACCTAATTATGTAAGAGAAAGCAAAAGTTTTGTTGTTATTGTGCTTATTTAAAAAAGAAATGCTCTTGTAATGATTGCAATATAGTTTAGGATTACAGGATAAATTGAAATTATAATGTTATGTAAGTTTCGTCAAACTTCACCGAGTTGAAGACGTTATTACGTTATGCCAAAAATTTTACTTAAAGCTAGCTAGCTACCTCCATTTGGAAAACAATGATTAAATCTTAACGACTAATTTCACAACTTCTGTCACATATCTCCTACAGATAGACCAGTGAAACTAACTTTACATTTTGAAATTGAACCCAAATCTACTTAGTTCCGTCCCCTATTGTTTCAACTAAAGTTGGCAACAATTTTAGTATGCAGATTGTGGATTCTGTATGAAATTGACGAGTCCTGAATGATAACGTGATCGTATGTATTGGCTATCATACTTGGAACATGTATGTTTGTATGTTCGTTAATATAATTATGCAAATCAAGGAGTAGGTCGGTCGTGGACCGGAATAAGTTCTTTGAACCAGTGGGCGGTTCCACGGAAGAGTATCATTATTGGATTAATTTAGACCTGATCAATCTTGGCCGGTGTTATTCGGAAATTGTTGGGTAGTGTAAGTAGTTTTGGAGGGTGATTTAACTAAGTGAAGCTTTAAACTACGGAGGGAGTATCTTTGCCATAACTAGGTTTATTTAACTTGAATACCCGTGTAAGTAACACTACGGTACTTACACCAAGGAGGTGATAACTTTCATTGAAGTGACAAAAGATGCTTGTATGAATGATCTTCGCAGCACCTACCTATTATGCTCAATACCTAATTAGGTACCGCATGCGACATGTAGAAAATTCTTTTGATAAAAGAACAGCCAGATTTGGCTAACGATTCACTTGAATCTTACATAAATCTACACTTCCGCAACTTAGTATAACTTCATAAGTATAATTTTCGACAGTTCTTCAAGTGCCTTCCGTAATCCCAAAAGGGGCTTACAAATAATCACTTAAGCATTGCGGAACCAGACAGTCTTACATATTAATGTCTCATTAACATTCCAGCTGCCCTCTGGCTGTTATGTATAGCGGCTGCGCTCGCCAGCTGCTCCGGGGTCTCAATCCCCTTGAGACAAGACCCGGAGACTCTCTGCCGAAACCAGGAAGACTTCCTAAGGATCGCCAGCGTTGAGAGCTGCTTCTTGTACTACCAGTGCTATTCGGGACGTTCGTATTTGATGCAATGCCCTCCGCACACGTGGTTCAATGAACAGGAGCAGGTGAGAATGAGTTTTAACGTTTTGTTTTTCGCTGTTTTTAAGCCCCGTGTATCGATACGCATCGAACCTAAGAGAAAATATCAACTTACAGAATTATTTATTTATGCCCTACCTAAACAGAGGTCTAAAAAGGTAAATAAATCCTTTTATGTATATCTTAAAAGGAAACGAAGACTACTTACTTTCTTAGTAGCCAACATATGTAGGTATATATCTATATATTTTTTTAAGCAAACAAAACTAATTTCCACATAGATAGCTGTCATTCTTCATAATTGAAACAATTCATTGGCCGTTTTGTAGTTATTTTTTCGGTTAAACCGGGGTTTCACAGTAAGAGTTGGCTCGGACCGAGTGCACTCGGATGTCTACTCGGATGCTACTCGAATCATGTAAACACGTAATCCGAACGCACTCGGACGCCAACGTCTAATCCGAGTAGACTCGGACTCTGCTCTATTTTTCGAGCTCACTCGGATCGTTTGAATGTACTCTGTGGATCATTTTTATGTAAACAATATGGCGACAATTAAACAATTAAAACACTATCCGTGTACACTCGTACGAAGCTGACTCGTACGAGTGCACTCGATCCGAGCCAACTCTTACTGTGAAAACCCGGCTTTACTATAGGCATTTCAAATAGTTATCTACCAATATGCGTCGAAAAATTCTAGAGACAACTAATATTTCCACTACACCTTCAGTTATCTTTATCAACAGTAGTTTGACAGTATCTGACAGCCATGTGTCGATACTCGATATTATATCGATAAACAAAACACGCAGCGCATCACGCGAGCCTGTGATGAATGATCTTGCGTGTTACGAAACTTCGAGTAACAATCCAGATAACATAAAAAAATGAAAAGAAGATTTTAACAATAAGTAAAGAAAATTAACAGACTTTATAAGGTTCAGATGACGAACCAAAATATAAAACAGAATATTTCCATAAGGAATTGAATGGAGTTATTAATATAAGGATATGTTAATTCCAGGTATGCGACTGGACCGCCGCTCCATCCCACTGCGTTCACCCAGAACCTGAACCTGAGCCTGAACCTGAACCTGAGCCTGAACCCGAACCCGAGCCCGAACCCGAACCCGAGTCTGAATCAGAGGAACAAGAAGTAGAACCTGAAGATAGTGAAGGTTCCGGCGAGGAATGGCAAGACGACGCAATCAAACGCTACGTAAAACGCTTCAGAGGAATCAAACAAGAGGACATCCAAGAAGATGAAGAAGAAGAAGTGAAAAAGCTAAGACAAGAAGAGGACGATGAATTCGACGGAGAGTACTTGGAAGATAACCGCAAAGCACAGGAAGAAATCGTCGATGAGCAAGAAGATGATTTACTCGAAAAAGCTAAGAGGCTGATGAGGCAAGAAGCTGACGACGAAGACGCTGATGAGGAAGAATCAAAGAAACGTCAGGAGGAAGTTGAAGAAGAATCAGATGACGAAGAAGCCAAGAAAAAGAAACGCCAAGAAGAGAATGACGATGATGAAAATGATGACGACGAGGAAGCCAAGAAACGCCAGGAAGAAGCTGATGATGAAGAATTAGAGGATGAAGAAGCCAAGAAGAAACGCCAAGATGAGAATGAGGCTGATGATGATGAGGATGAGGAAGCCAAAAAACGTCAAGAGGAAAATGATGATGAGGTTGATGATGAAGAAGAGGCTAAGAAACGTCAAGAGGAGAACGAGGATGAGGATGAATCAGGAGTCGAAGAATCTAAACGCCAAGAGGAAGACGAAGACGTTGAGGAGCAATCTGATGATGAGGTAAAACGTAAGAAGCGTCAAGTAGAAGATGATGATGAGGATGATGACGAAGAAGAGTCTAAGAAGCGTCGAGAAGAAGACGATGATGAGGAAGCAGATGATGAAGAGTCAAAGAAACGTCAAGAAGAAGAAGATGATGAGGAAGCAGATGATGAAGAATCTAAGAAACGTCAAGAAGAAGAAGATGATGCTGATGACGCCGATGATGAGGTAAAGCGTAAGAAACGTCAAGTGGAAGATGAGGATGACGACGATGATTGGGAAGATGACGAAGAGGAACTCAAACGTAAGAAACGTCAGGCAGAAGATGAGGATGACGATGAAGATGATGAAGAGTCTAACAAGCGGCAAGAAGAAGATGACGACGAAAACGACGATGATGACGATGACGTTAAACGCAAGAAGCGTCAAGCTGACGATGAAGATGATGATGAAGACGACGACGAGGAACAACTAAAACGTAAGAAACGTCAGGTTGAATCTGATGATGATGAAGAAAGTGAGATTGAGCCAAGGAACAGACAGGAAGACGCCGAAGATGACGAGGCAGCTGATGACGCTGAGGATGCTGAGGATGCTGACGAAGGAGACGAATCCAAGAGAAGCCAGGAAGACGATGACGAACAAGCCAGTGACGAGAATGACGAAAACAATGACGAAAATGACGACGAACAAGATGACGATGAATCAGATATTGAGGAGTTGAGGGCAAAGAAGTTCTTCAAAAGCTTATTCAGAATTTAAACTCAGAAAGACTTCGGAAGCATTGACAAATGCTATCTTGAAGAACCTTCAGAAGTCATAGAAGTAATTAGTTTTAATTTATTTAAGTTTAGAAAAACACTTTGTGCAATTTTGTAAATATTTATTGTTGTTATTAAATTAGTTATTGACTGTGTTTGTTTTATTTTATTTTTTGACCAGTTATTTCATATTCATAGTAAATGCATCGTTTGGCCTCGCCGTGACTTTGAACAAACGTCTATGAAGGCAGAGTATGTCTGTCCACTTGCTATTGCAGTCCACTGGCCGGACTCATTATTTTGCCATATAAAATTACATAATTTTATCTCAGGCATATTATATACAGAAAATCTAAGAAAAGTAGCGTATGGCTTTTGTTTTTGTTTGTTAAATATGATTATGTTGTTAATGAGATTAACTATGTATGTAAGGAAAAAAAATTGTTGAAACAATATTTAAAGTGTGTCGTACCTAATCACATTAAATTAAATAACTATGTAAATAAACCACGAATAACTAGCTAAAAAAATTACATATATCGGGTGTGTCGTTCATAATAACATTAAATGAAATGCGTTAATGCACTGGTTAATATATGTCGATTAACCCCAAGAAAAAAGAAAAATACCTAAAAATTCAAAAATGAATTTTTCAAACAAAGTAAATAGAATAAAAATGAGCGAAAATTAGAACACCATATAAAGTCAGTCATTACAAACAACTGAAATCCTCCCTTGAAAACTGACAGCTGTCAACTGATCAAAACATTCGATACGCCTAATTTTATCTCTGCTTTACACATGATGTTGTAAATTATAAAAACGAAAAACAACTCCTGTGTTTAAACCACTGAATGGATTAGGTTATTTTTTTTACAATTCCTCATAGAATATCATAAAGTATATGCGATAGGATTTAATGTGATTGTGAATGACACACCCGTTATATATTTAATTTACACATTTAATTGGTTAATATATGTCGATTAACACAAAGAAACTGGCCTTTGCCCAGCAGTGGGACAGCATAGGCTAATTAAAAAAAAAAAATAAGAAAGATAGGTACACAATTATCCTGTCGCAAAAACAGTATCTTGCGCAACCCACAGTAACATCAAAGAAACCGGCTATGCACTAAAAGTAAACAGTTCAATCAGCAAAAAGTAAGGCTGCCGGCCGCTGCTCTTTCAGTGGGGATTGACCCTAAAGCTGAGTCAATTAAAATCTTAAAAATCAATGACGAAAACCGGAAAAAATTAAGAATTACGTAAATATAATTCATCTATGTAAAATACAATTTTAAAACATACATATCAAACATTGAATTTAAACAGCATTTATAACATGAATTGTAAGAGAAAGTTTGAAAGAGTTAGGTTGGCAGCAATAATCCCGATGAAACTCTATTATTTATTTTCTCTCATGACGTAAACGCATGACTATAAACTTTGTTGCTATTTAACCTTTTGAACGCCAATGTCGGCTATAGCCGACATGAGCAAGCGTGCCCTGTGCGCCAACGACGGCTATACTCGACAAAAAACAGGTCGCAGAAAAATACAAAATAAACCTATTAAATCATTACTTTTATGTATTTTTTAGTAGATTTTCGGGCTTGGCGTACAGGGCATAGGAATACCGATATGGCGTGGCGGTGAAAAGGTTTTAAATAAGTTTCATTTTACCTTGTAAAATATTCTTTCTTCTTTTAGTTAAAGGTTTTGTAAAGAACGGCAACCTTCATTTTGCATGCTTGCGTAATTTATCTCTGCTTTTCACATACGTTCTAATTATGAAAATGAAAAATAATTCCTGTGGCTAAACCAATGGATGCATTTGGTTAAAATTTTTAGAATTCGTTATACAGGGTTACTGGTAAGTAGACCGCATCCTTTCATGAGGTGATAGTATAGGTCAATACGGACAAATTTGACCATGGGATACACTGGGCAAAAGTTAACCCGTTTGAACATAATCGAATTTCAAGATTAGGTACACCCCATAAAAATAAAAAAATAAAACCACAATAATCAATTTTAAGAATTTATTACATCATTTATTATAGTACAAAATAATCCTCAAATACAATAATTATTTAGGTATAAGTAACACAACCAAAGCAAAATATTAAAAATTGGATTTGAGATGTTCATGTCACCGTAGGCCACGATAATGTCGGCCGTAAATGCATTTAGGACATAAAGTAAGTTTATATTGGTATTTAGTTAACTAAAGTATGACTGTTTTGTTAGAGTTATTCTACTCATTGGCAGTAAAATTCTTACAATACTGGCAATTTCTCCTCCGCGAACCAGATAGTCGTGGTGCGTCCCACACTATAAGCAATAAGCTAGAATATAAAAAATAAACTTCTAAAATTGTACACAACATACCAACAGCTTCAAAAATAAAGTACAAATAGACTGAGCGGTGATTGTGTGACCGACGGCATTTGGGTACCGCGGCTGACACAACACTACCGATAATTTATAAAGTCAAATGTTTCTGTTAGCAACACAAAGTCCATTACAAATATCCTTATAGTCAAGTACGTGTTCGAGTACAGAGCCGCGAAGCCAAGCCGCACGTACGGAATACCGTAAGATTATATATTAAAACTTTATCATGGTCCACCTAACGCACAGTATAAAAGATGCAATGAGTAGATAAGATATGTGATGTGTTAAAATATACATAATAGTTGCTCTGTGGCACTGGAATTACTTACTAACAATTTGAATAACGCATAGCGCTGTTAACATTAGCACGAGTTAACGCAAACGAACAATATCACAAGTCACGATCAGCAGACAATTCCAACCGCCACAGAACTATATAAGCCTACCCCTAAAGCGAATACAATAGTAGTAAAGTACTTGTGTAAATCTAGCGGTTTATAACAAATAACCATACTTTGACCAGACATTTGCTAAAACGTTCCGCGATCGACACGACCGAGCAATGAGCGGTTTTAAAAAACATTTAATTAGCATTAGCAAAACTACTCTCTTCTACCGACGCACTGCGCGGTCGTATCTTACAGTCGAATCGAAAAATATCACCAGTTTTTTTATTTCGCCACATCCGCGCCAACATGGGACAATCAAAAAGGTAATTAAAACTACAAAATATTTTACAACATAAACTCATAATGAAACATCATAATCGATAATAGCGAGACAAATGGTAGTTACGAAATAAATAGTTCAAATAAAACGACTATATACAAACATTTAGATGCGGGCGCGGGTGTGACGAGCTCCGTCTAACAATTCCTGCGTCCAAATCCATCAGTTGACTACTTGGCTATCGTCTACGGCGGTTACATGAAAATATCACGAGCGCGAATACATCGTTAGGTACATACATACCGTTAGTACAAATTTATTTTACTATAGAATATAAGCGTGCTCTTAACAATAATTGTATCAAATCCATTGACGACATGGTTGAGTAAAAAAGTACGAAAGAGCTGCGGTTGTACAAAATGTGTGTAGTATGTGTTGTGTGGCGCGTCAGAACAGACCGACGTCCTTCTTCATGTTGGTCTGCTTCCACGCCGGGAGCACTGAGAACTCTTCTTTGGTCATGCCGAAAGCCTCCTGTAATCACAAAATAGTTTTTATGAGAATATGATAACACACCTTGAATAACATGTAAAATTGTAAAGAATACCTTTGGTTTTCATAAAATAATTGGCAACCTTCACCGAAATCACCACTTCCGTGCATATAATTTATAGTGCAAGTTATAATTTACAAAAATAACAGTGTCAATAATATCAGATGTTATATCAACGACAACAAAGTCGATAACCTTTTTTTTGACGATGTAAAATGCTCTGCGTCCCTTTAATTTACTTTTTTACCAGAAATTACAATTTGCCATACAGACAGTCAGTCGCACACTCAGTCGTACACTCATTCATACACTCAGTTGAACACTCAGTTGAACACTCGGTAGTACACTCAGTCACACACTCAATCACACACTCAGTCATACGTACCAGGAAGTCAGCGGGCGACAGATGCCGCTCGAGATGGTGCGGGTCGACGTGGTCGGGCAGCGGACGGCGCTGCAGCGCGGCGAGCGGTAACACCGCGTCGCAGCACGTCAGCCGCGACAGCTCGCAGGAGCCGGGGATTATCTCGCCCGCCTTGTAGCCGTGCTGTGGAACAGTGCCAAGTTGTACAGTGCGGAAGCGTGTAAGCATAGTTTGTACATTGTGAGTGTATAGAGTAATATAGAGGAGTTTAGCTCTGGTTGTTTCATGTTTCATTATTGTTGCTAACTTTATATGCGTTGAAACAACCTTTTCGCAAGTCCCAAACCGTATCCTTAGTATTTGAAAATCAACAATAGAAAGAGCATCTTAAAACACCTTGTCTGCAGATAGGAGAAGCAAGAAAACGCAAGCCAATTCCGACCACCTTTAGAGAATATACACCTGTAAAAAACATAACCTAATAGCACCCCTAACTGGCAGCATAATATAGAAGACTAGCGACTCGCCCCGGCTTCGCAGGGGAAAAACAGTATTTCCCCATTATTAAATGGATGTTATTGTACATATTAATCTTCCTCTTCAATCACTCAATCTATTAAAAAAGCCGCATCAATCCGTTGCGTAGTATTGAAGATTTAAGCGTCCAAAAAAACATAGGAATACTGGGACAGAAAAAGCGACTTTGTAGTGATTGTATTGTGTACTCACGTTGATATTAGCATCGGCAGCCTGGTCGTGGTCGGTCCAGGTGTCGAAGAGGTGCGTGAACCGCGCGGGCTCCAGCCCCGCCGCCACCAGCCGCACGTCCGCCGCGCCACACCCGCGCGACGCCTGCCAGTACGCCGCGCACGTGCGGAGAGCGGCTACTCGGAGAGACTGCCAGCGAGACGCGAATGCACCTACACCTGGGGGAGATAATTGTACAAGTGTAAAAACAGGTTCTATTGACGACCTCGATGACGCAATGGTCACCATGCCGGATGATGAACCTAAGGTCCCCGGGTTCGATTACCGGTTCAGTCGACATTTGTGTAATGAGTATGCTTGTTGGCCGTGGTCTGGGTGTTATATTATGTTCATAACTCACCATGGGGCTAGCCAAAAGTGTGTGAAAAATATGAAAGTAACTTTAAATCCACAAAGTAATTTCGAATCAAATTCGACACGAGCTCGGCAGTACTCTTTCAATTTTTAGACCAATGAAGCAAGCAAAAAAACAAAACAGACAAGATCAGAGCCTTTTCTTTTTAAGTCAGTTAAAAATACATAAACATTAATGTAAGTATACAAACCGGCATTTCTCTCGGCAGGCTCCAGTTCCCCGTCCTCCTGCGGCGGCCACCAGCCCTGCCACAGCCACACGCAGGCGCCATCGTCCAGCAGGAATAAGGCTAGAAACAAGTAGAGTATACTTTAGAAACATTTTTTTAGCTGACTGTCAAATGATTTACTATCAAAATACTTATAACGTTACAACATAATTTACATTCAAACCATCTAAAATTTATATAGGTATCCTGTAGGTAATAAAACCGATATGCTCACCTGGCTGCGAAGCCGAATACAACTCCTTTTGATCAAAAGGAAAGGGTGTCGCCAGATGTTCGTGACGCAGCGGCGACAACACCTCGTTAGCCTCGAACTGTCCCCCCAGGTCCGTGAAGTGGAACAGCCGAGCCGTCCCCTCCCCTCCGCACTCTTTGCCCACCAATCCCATCCACTGCTGCTTGTTGGCCACGCCCAGCGCCTCTAGCACCTCCCTAGGCTCCTCCCCCTCCTTAACCTCCACAATCTTCACACCAGATACATTCCCAAAGAGATAACTGGACTTCCTCGCGATCAACTTGTTCGCCAACTCTATAGCAATGTTCTTAGTATGCTTCATGCTTCTCGCACCATGCCAGATGTATAGGCAACTCTTCTCAGTGTCGACTAACAGCAAGGAGCCTCGGCTCCGCAGCTGTCGCACTGAGCACGGCACTTGAAGTAAGTAAGCCTCGTTAGAGAGATTGCCTCGAGTCACGAACAATCGGTATCGACTCTTATCTGTGTCCCGTTTCCCTTGGTGGATGACCAGGTTGCCTTGGAAGAGGTTTAGGAAGGCGGGAGGTTCATTCCCTTGGGCCACTCGCACTTGAGGTCCCTTTTCCCTGTCTAATTCTACAGTAAGTAAGGCTGCAGCACCTTTTTCGTTTGAGCTGGCGTCTCGGCCTTGCCAACAGAAGTAAGCACACCTATCTCTGCCCGTAACGTTATGTTTAGATGGTTTCCCGTTCAGTTCTCGACCAGTCATCGTGATCATATACTCCCATCTTATAATGTAACTATCGGCAGAGAAGAACTCTCCAATTTCCGATTCGTTCTCAACTTTTTGGTAGTCATACTCCTGTATCACCCACTTGCATACAGATTTGGTTTTGATATCATAGTGCCTCATGTTCTCTTTGTCGTAGTAATGCGTGCCGCGGCCGATATGAGATCCTTCTAAAATGAGATCTGGATCCTGGTACTCGTTCGACCACATCTCCTCGGCATCGCAAGGGTTGATTTCGACGCTGTTTGATTTATTTTCGGGTGATTTGACTTTAATGACTCTGGAGTAGTCAGGCCAGTCGAGGAACTTTTCTTTGAAGAGAATAGTTTCCATGTGTTGTGTGATTTTGGACAGGATCGCCCATTCTGGTCGGCTTTTTGAGGCTTTAGCTGGTGGGTCGGAAGGATCCCTGGCGCCTTGATACATGGCTGCGTTGAGCGGGTTGATGTGGCACTCTTCATAGTTGTACCCTTCGTCGAACATTTCTTGGGCAAGTTGTGCCGCTCGGCGCCTGCTCTCTAGGGGAACATTTTTGCCGTACCAGATGTACATTTCAGATCCGAAGTCGAACACGATCACTTTGGTTTGGTTGAGCATGGCTATCTTTGGGACCTGTCCCCAGTACTCTTTGATGGGGACGAGTTCATCATCCATGACTTCGTAACACATGTTGGTCTGAAGGATGCAGGATTCGAAGATTTCGTCTTCATCAGCATGGCCTGTCTCCACAGGTTTGTAGTTCTCAATGCCTTCAGTGACGCCGAGGAGTGACCAGAACTGGTTCCAGTGTTTGTTGCTGAAGTTCTTGATTTGTTCATCTATTTTGATGATGCCGGTGGAGTTTTTGCAGCCCAAGTCTTTTGTGTTTTGGATGTGCAGGGCGATGTCGGTACTGCGGTTTCTGGGAAGAAAATGTCGGGCATGAGCATCTGTCGCGACTTATAATGATCGGCAAAATAAATGGTTAAAAGAAAAGTTGGAAGACAGAAAATCCGAGGGTGGACATGGTATCGCCAGCATCTGAGGTCTATTTTGTAGGTCACTAAATAGCATTTAATTCGCTTAGCTAATAGCTAGCCACCAGAAGAAGTTTCTTTTAGAAAAATCCATTCATTATGGATGTTTGCGTGTTGTTACCTTTATATAGTAGTACTTACTTCTCAATAACGTTGGCGTAGAGTCCGATGTAGAGGAACAGCTGGTCCGACGTGATGAGTATGAAGCAGTCGCCGCGGTTCACGCTCGTGTGTACCGGCTCTACCAGTCTCGTCTGTAAGTGAACATAGAAAACAATTCCGTTACGATCAAAATATCGCTGCAAAATGAGTACCTACTATTAGTACTTTACGAATGAAAGTTGATTAAATTCTTATTGAGTATTTTTTACTATGTGACCCTTCGTAGGGTCAAATCAATTAAAATAAGGTTGAAATTCGGTATGCACTGTAAAGTAGACCTTTATAGTTTTGACAGTTTCAAATGATTTTTCGATAAAGTGGGGTTATACGTGTCATTGGTTGATAATTTGATAACACATTCGAGACGCCATATTTCATGGGGTGTATATGTTATGGACCAAGTGATAAATTGGGCAGTATACATAATGCCCGGTCATTATGAAAAATGCCCAATATGAGAGTGCAATTTGATAATAATTATTCAAATAATCAAATTGACCTTGAAAATGAAGTTAAGATTGTTATTAATCACTTGGCCCGATAAAGCTAGACATTATTCATAATGCTCGGGCATTATAAATAAAGCCCGAATTAATCACATGGTCCATAACTTTTTCATTCAATGGCAGTATTATTTTTAAATTTAATTGTAGATTACAATCATGGTATTGAAATTTTGGAATAAAATCTCGTTCAAATCCTATGAAACCAAATCTTCTTCTTCTATTTGTTTTATACCATACCTGCACCCTCCTCCGTCCCTTGACATGCAGCAGCATGAGGGGCTTGGTGCCGTGCGCGAGCGGCGCGGCGGCGGCGCTGCGTAACGACACGTTTGAGAAATCCTCCTTACTGGCCAATGCTGCTAGGGCTTCCGCTGCTAAGCCACCGTTACTTGATACTGCAAAATTAAAAAATAAAATAGTTTATTGTTCAATATCAAAATTACAATTAGCCGTACAGAAAAACGACTTTGAATATTTGTGGTAATAAGTCACGGTAAGAAAGTGCAACTTGTTTTTGTGGAACTTAGAAGTTATTTAAAACAAATTGAAGTCTTATGTCACATTTTGAGAAAATATACCCTGTTCCAAATTCCATCATGAATAATCGTCACCATCAGATCAAATTAGCGAAGGTTGCCAAAGGAGACATGGCAGGACTATCCGTTCTTTACCGTTTGCCGTACCAGCTTTCTTACATGCTGGTTAAATTCGAGTTACACTAACCGTCGTACCACAAATCTTTTAAATATCTGTTGAACACTTGTAAAAAAAATACAGATTATGACGTTGAAGTAAGGTCCGTTTTGCAGCAACAACAAGTGTTCAATAGATGTTTAAATTGGCTTTGTCAGTCACTGGAGAGCACACCAGCGAAGCTCTCAAAATTAAGCGCAAATCATATCGAAATCGGCCAGGATCAATATATAAGTTTCTGTACTAAGGCTGGAAGTGTTAATGATTTAACTTTAAGACTTATAGTAATATCTATACTAACTTTTATCAAGTACATGGTTATGCTTGGGCACGGTTGGCGGCGGCGGCACGTACTCGTCGCGCAGGTCGGTGCGCGCGGCCAGCGCCCGCAGCGGGTTGCGCGACGCCGCGTGACGACGACCCACGCGCGCGCGGCGGGACCACTCGCTTGCTAGTCTGCAGATAGAAAATAATAATAAAATTAATTTAAAAATATATCATATGGGAGGATATAACAGAAGGATAAGCAGGAATTAGGCCGTATACAGAAAGAAAGCTGGAAGAAGCTGGAAACTTATAAGCGCTTATCGGCGCGTGACAGAGCTGGTAACCGTGCAGGAAAATATATGAACACGCGCCGATAAGCGCTTATAAGCACTTATGTGTTTCCAGCTTTCTTTCTGTATACGGCCTAAGTTTGGTAATAAAATAATAACTATTGTATTACCTAACTGTAAGTTTTACTAAAACTGTAGATTGGCATAAATGATGTAAAAAACAGTTCTAGTAAGTTTCCTGGCGATAACATCTCTATGTTACTTCTGTTAATCGAAACAAACCTTGCTAAGTATACTTTTACAGATCGAAGGACCAGCTTAAATTCCAGGTCCTGGCCACCAACTGACTTTCTTACTAAAAATACACAATATCAAATGTACTCACAACTGGCGTGACCCGCTGTCAATGGCATCGAGATCTACATCGACTCCCTCAGTGTCAGCTAGCCGTTCCTGCTGGAGTGCTGGCGTGAAGAAAGCTTGGAAGGTCTCGTCATCGGCTCGCGGGACCCGCACCGGCTGGCCTGTGCGTTCCGCGCCTGATGACTCATCTTCTGTGGAAGAGAGTTGGTAGAAATTAGTAAGGTGTTTTGAAGGGGATAGCAATGGGACTGAAAGTTGTACACAACCTATTAAATGTCAAGAGAGATATAAGCCATATGGATATTGAAAATGTAAATAGTATTAATTAAAACTTATGAGATTCATTAAACGATATGATTAAAATTAATTTAAGTTGTTAACCCTTATTATTTAACTTATTATGTACGGTTAAAAACTCAAATGTTCTTGTAATCTGACAAAATTAAATAAATACATATAAAATTGCATACTTGAGTAAACAAACACTTATGTTTTTCCCTGTAAAATTGATAACCGTAACGCATTAAATATTTGTGCACCTACTAATACCTACCGATAACCTGCCGCTATAGCCAGTAATAACTTTTATGAGTGGCTCGATAAACGTATATATTATTATATGTATTAATCAATAATATGATAATTATAATGTTTTGCACCCGCATATTTACATGACATTTATGTAATAAAGATTAGATAACATTTAACCTGTATAAATGAACCGACAAATGCAATTACTAACCGTGCTTCTCTTGATTAAATAATTTAAATTCAAAACACTAAATCGCTTAATTATGAAACGAATAATTTCTAGACTAATTTTATTCAAAATCCGTTGCTTTGTATAATAACTATCTACGTCATAATTTAATAATTAAAAAATCGACTTCAAAGATGTAATCTTGTATAACAATATTGACCTCGTTACATTAAAAACCGTAATAACTAAGTAGATTTATTTCAATGACTTAAAAATAGCATTTTTTTTTTATGATAACAAATAAATCAAATTAATTTCCATTTGTGAACTTACATATAATGATTGTATGTATGTAATGGTCCCGATTGACCCTTTCTTTATAGGGTCCAGTACCCAAAGTTAAAGGTAATGAAAGAAAAGTTATAAAATATTTAAACAAAATGTATACTCACTCTCATCAACCCTGCTAATACTCTCGCTGACAGAATGACTTCTTTTAAAGGACTCTCTATCGATCCTGTTCTCCTTAGGCTTGTTGTCCACCGCAGCGGCGCTCACGACGGCGCACGAAGCCGACCGATGTGGGCCCGAAGCGAATCCGTTCGTCGGCGATACTTGCTTGCGAGATCTGATTGAGTTACACGTAATATGATAGTATATAAAACATATAGGTTCTGTGTATTTGTTTATGGATTGTTAAGACTTAGTATGACTGTAATGTTGCTTGTTGTAGATTAGAATAAACACGAGACTTAAGCCTTTTGATAATAAAAAAAATATTGATGTTGAATGAATGTTGGAAAATGTTGAATGATTTGACATCGAAAGTATTACTGAATATATTTATTTATTTATTTATTTATTTATTTATTCTTAGAGAAGGCTTACGGACTAATCACAATATTATAAGTAACATATTATAAAACTAAATTGCCAACAACAAGCCTCCACAGATAATTTCAACCTATCAATAATTTACAACTTTAACATAGTGTTTACAGAACAGAACATTTTTTAACATACTGTTACAGTCTTTATGCCCTAGATACCTTCAGTTTGAGTACAATTGCTAGCCAGTTACATTATTTACAATTTTATTTAAAATCATTCGCAAAAGAACAATTTTGCCAAACGTCGCCTTACTACGTTAGACTTTGTGCAAAAAAGGTCTATGTCGAGATCCCGCGGTAGTGAATTAAAACTACGTGCACTACGTGAGAAGAACGCGTTACGTCTATACTTCGTGGAGGCAAAAGGTACGTGAAGCAGCGGTCGCTGTCGGAAGCCAATATGATTGGTACGCAGTTGTACTTTTCCTAGTAGTTCAGGACAGTCGACCGCTCCATTCGCGATATTTATCAAGAAACATACGTCATTTATTTCACGTCTTTTTTCCAGGGGTAAAAAGTGGTACCTCTTACAACGATGAATATAATCATCCGACCATTGCTGTGCCTTGTAATCTAAATATCTTAGAAATTTACGCTGAACCCCTTCAATGCGTGTCTTATATATTGCATATTGTGGGTTCCAAACCTGGGACGCATACTCCAAGTGACTGCGTACGAATGAGCAGTATAATATCTTAATAGGCTTTAATGATCGAAAACAGGCTGTAGTTCTGATTATGAATCCAAGGGCTCTGAATGCTTTATTCACAATAATATCAATATGTTGGTCATATAGTAACTTACTATCTTGTGTGATTCCAAGATCTTTCATTGTTTCAACTTTGCTGATGATTTCATTGTTAATCGTATACTTGGAATCTATTACATATTTACGACGTGTGAAGGCCACATGATAACATTTTGCTACATTTAATTGGAGCTTATTGCATGTGCAGTATGCAGAAAATCTGTTAAGGTCGTCCTGTAGTTGTTGTGTATCGCTAAAATTACGTATGACTTTGTGTACCTTCATATCATCTGCATAGAGTATGATGTAAGAGTGCTTAAAACATTGCCTAATATCCGAAATGAATAAATTGAATAATAGGGGTCCCAAGATTGAGCCCTGTGGCACGCCCGAAGGGATTGTGCACCATGCTGACGTGTATCCATGAAGTACCACAGCCTGAGTCCGATTGTTAATATAAGAGGTGAACCAACGAAACAGGTCACCGTGTATACCGACTGATAGTAATTTCTCTAAAAGTACCTGATGATCTATACGGTCAAAGCACTTACTATAATCGGTATAAATCACGTCAACCTGTGCGTGCCCTTCCATACCCGAAGTTATGTATTCATGTGATAATATAAGATTAGTTGTCGTTGAACGCTTTTTAAGGAAGCCATGCTGTTCATCGCCAAAATTAAATTGTAGTGCCGAGTAAACGTCATTATATACTATTCGCTCCAGTATTTTTGAGAATAAACATATTTTGGATATAGGTCGATAATTTTTAATATCTGATTTATCCCCTTTCTTAAAGACTGGAGTGACGAATGCCGACTTCCAAATTTTTGGCACATACCCCTCACTTAAAGATCGTCTAAACAAAATACATAAAGGCTCCACTACGCTATCAGCACAATTAACTATAAAGATGGGTGGTATAAGGTCAGGGCCACCTGATTTAGAGAGGTCTAATGTCTTTAACAGTTTTAACACATGTGACTTATCTACCTCAATGTTACTTATAGACATAGTCCCATCCCCACGGCAAGTACTGTTAAAAGAAATGTTTACATCTGGTTCTTGGAATGTGGAATAAAAATAATTAGCAAACAAGTTGCTAATCTCCTCACCAGAATGCGCTGTTATGTCGTTATATTGCATTACATTGGGTAACGTGCCAGATTGCATCCTACTCTTAACATACGACCAGAAAGCTTTAGGATTTTTTATTATAGATGATTCAATTTTATCCATATAAATGTTGAAACATTTTTTATCCATATCCTTTGCCCTTGTACGCAGTATAGAAAATGAGTGATAATCTGATAGGTTGCCGTATTTTTTATATTTTTGATGATATTTATATTTTTCTTTAAGAATTTTAATTAAGGCCGAGTTATACCAAGGAGGATAAGTGGAGAACTTTGTCGATTTTAATGGTATGTGCTTGTCTCTTACTTCATATAATTTATTGTAAAAATTTGCTACGGCGTCATCAATTGACGTATAACCTTTATGCAACAATGGGGTCCAGTTTACCTTGTTAAGTTCGGACGCAATGGCTGAGTAGTCACCGACCGAGTAGTGATACCGATTAGTTATATTGTGGTCTAACTTATGAATTTCTACGAACTCGGCAAGAATAAGTAATGGTTTGTGATGTGAATCAATGGGGATATCTAACGGGTCAGCATTTTCAGTAACACGCACGATATCGTTAGAAAAAACGAGGTCTAAAAGTCTGTCATTAACGTTACGTTGACCGTTATACTGCGATAAACCATAAGTCTGAACAGTATCAAAGAATTGTATAATATGCTCACCTGAACTAATCCGTGGTAATAACTCCGTATTGTTAGTCGTACTTTGACACCAATCTACATTTTTTCCAAAATTAAAATCACCCAAAATCACAAACTTATCCAATGGATGAGTTAGCAATAAATTATTGAGTTTATTTGTGTAATTAGATAACTGAATGTTGTACGAATTACCTGTGTTTTCACTGCAAAGGTACAGCCCGCATAAATGTAAACTATAGGTCACTTGAGGTCTAGATCGTTTTAGTCTAAGGGACACCCAGATATCTTCAGCAGTGCTACACCAACATTTTTTACCAATTGCCGTTATTTCACTTTTGACCGCAATCAATACACCACCACCTCGTTTTTGTGCGGTACGAGAATAATCGCGATCACGTCGCCAAACAAGATAGCGATTGTCAAATAACTCACTACTATAAATACTCTCGTCTAACCATGTTTCGGTTAAAACTATAACATCATACGACTTAGAACAAACACTACGAAAGAAATCAACCGTCTTCGTACGCAGTCCGCGCACATTTTGATAATAAATATTAAGTGGAGCCATTCCCAAGATGAACTATAGCGAAATTAATTACATATTCATAATGCAAATTTACGTAGTATTTTAAAAGGCACAGCAAAATTACATCATTTACTTCATAATCAATACTATAATAATTATAAATGTAGGTAGAAATAAGTAACCTAACAGAAAAGATTAGTAGGCACAGCAATACACAGTAAACCACAAATGAGTATTTTGAGTGCAGCTTTTGAATAGAAACAAAAGGCGATAACCGGTAGCAAGTCGACGGTGACCAGTAACATTTAGTAACAAGTGTTAATGAGCGGTGTGGGAAAAAGGACTTTATTGTGAACGCATTTACGCTGATAATGTAATGGGCCAGACTAATATTAGAGAAGTTTAACGTAAGAATATTGCATTGACGCACTGTGACACTGTGCAGCGTCAATAGGAAAACACGATTAGCACTCCGTGGGCAGTGATTCTCAAACTGAAGATAATAAACAACTAATGAATACAAATTAAACAATAAAACTAAGCGAATGTTATGTAAATATATGAAAATTATACTATTTTTGTTAGATCCTTTTCTGATTTGACCAAGATCACTGGGGTGGTATCCGATTTTCTTACGTGGACGTATAGTCTCGAATGACTTTATTATTATTTACGTAACTATGCCACTAAATACTACACTCATTTTTGGAACACATCAACGTGCAATTTGCTTTAGCGAAGTAAACCAATTAGTCTATGAAAATCATGGTTTCATTGTTAGTTGTGAAGTAACATCAAAAGCTAGCAAAAATAAGCTCAGTTTTGGCCACATTCCAAACACATTTTTACCTTAACTTGAGTAATTGTGCATTTAGTTGTTCACTACAAACAAAAATGTGAAAGTTATCTCTCAGTAAAATATTTATTTGCCACAGAAAAACTAAACCAATTTTGTTTACATCTGATTAAAACCAGAAACCATCTGCTTAAGATACATTTCAAACCGCAAACCAGAAGTATCATCATCGTTGTACCTACTTCCTAGTAGTAATAAAATGTGCAAACATGGTAAGGTCAATTTTGTTCTAGTTTGTTGCACATTAAATAGAAAATCTCTCGACAAACACAAACATTTTAGCAAAGTGAAGAGGCAAACAAGAAATATGCAACCCAAAATCCTGTCAAATACACTTTTAAAAGTGAAACCTAGATAGGTAGGTATTCCTAGGGCCAACTTAAAAGCGGTTCTGAACATCGCCCGAGTCAGTGTTCATAAGGAGGTTCCCAATATGTAGGTTTGCGGAACAGTGCTCGGAAGTGAGTTGCAAGTCGCCTTTAAGTTTGGCGAGAATTATGACAAGTCAATTTATCTCTTTTTCTTTAATTACTAAAGATTTTGATCCTCACTTGAAGGTATTAGGCGGAGGAATCCCAGGCGACGCTATGACGGGGGCGACGGCTGGCGGCGGGGTGAGGGGCGGGGTGGCAGATACCACCTTGTCTCTCTCAAGCCGGCCCGCGACCGTGAATAGAGAGGCGTCGGTTTGTGGGACTCGTTTGCGCCAACCCTGAAACAAAATTAATAATTGTTACTAATGCTACAATTGAGCTAAGGGCTATGTGAAATGATAATCGTTAGGCTAGATACACCGTGGTCAAAGGAAATGGTCCTAACATGAAAAAAGGACGGAAGAAAAGAAAATGTGCAGATTTTTATGCCTTTCCCATTTGAATAAAAATCAGAATCTTTTGCGTCATTAAGGTTTTACGATTGCAATTGGTTTGAAGGCCTCTGTATCAATATTGTGGTGCCAAATTACTCAAAAGAAATAACCACAATATGACACTTAACTAGAATTTATTGGCCGAGTGGCCATTGCAAACGCTATCGGCAATGAATCACTGTGGTCACTTACTCATAATTCCGTATATTAACACTTCATGTATTTGTGTACTGCATCATTGGGTTCATTCCAAATTGGCCTTACCCACTCCAGACACCATTAAGCCATTGATCTTTAAATATCCTTAAGCGTTAAAGGATACATTTATTACCACAATTATAAACTGTTTTGTTTTACATAAATGTTCATTGGAAAGGCCTGAGGTCAAGCAATTGTTGTAAACTGCATTCCGTATATCAGCGGAATCGTTGGACGCAAGTTATTTACGCAACGGAATTGTTTAAACAACTAGCAAGGTCTGAACTTTAGCATTTATACAGCTGCGTCGAAAGTTGATTTATACGATTTACTTGATTAACTAATAAATAAATGGGATGGTGTAATGATAGACATTGAGATGGCAGTTGACGACACTGGCAAAAAATAAGCGGTTACTGGTAAAGATCGTGCAATCACGATGTGTAATGCAATCGTGCATGGGGAAAAAACTGTCAGAGCATCGCTTCATGACCTAGAAAGAGAATGTCAAGAGGAAGAGAGTAATAAATATGAAGCTGTAAGAACAAGCCGCTCTCAAATTAAAAACATAAATATTTAGTGATAAAATAAACTGAGTGGAACCTCGTGTTTTATCAGCCAACAGGATAATGGAGTGATAAAACGCCAAACGAATTGCTTTCATCCTTTTGTTTTATTTGTAACATGTATATGTAAGTCATGGTGCCTATGTCGGTATGTCTCATGTGCTAGTTAAAACAAGTGACCTATTGCCTTTCTTAGGGCATCAAGTATGTCTAAGATTTAATGTGATTGTGTGGGTTTTCTCACGACATTTCACACATCATTGATGTAATTACGTATGTGTGGTAATTCATTACTTCAATTTAATAATGTTTCGGCACGTTTATTCGTAAATTAAGTTCTAATTCTAGCAGATGATTGATAGTTTTACTTACTTGTGCAGCTGTTTCTAATTTGTTTCTTCTATCTGCTAGAATGTTTGTTGTTCCTATTTCGTTGTCATCGATGCTTTTCTTCTTATCATCTACCGAATTTAGAGATTCCTGTAACAAACAAAGATACAATTCAATAATAATCAACAAAAGTGAATTTCCAGTGACAATTTCATTGTTGTATAATTCAATGGTTATTCACTCAAAACAGTGAAGCATTGATCACAGTGATTTGAACGTAACATTGTTTTCTTTATCAGATGAAATTACTAAAGATATAATGTTCACATTTCTGATTGATGAAGACATTAGATTAATGAGGAGAAAAAAGTGTGAAACTTTATAATTATGGCATCTTCCTTCGATTGTGTATCGAATGCAAACCGCTTTGTTACGTAAATAGATATGTACTATAATATTGCATTTGATCTACATTCACGGACTGATAACACTAGTTTACAAAATCAAACTTTTTGCCTGTTGCCGTGGATTTAATGGCTGGTAACATTCACTTATGTTTAGTTTTTATTAATTACACCCGCAAAATTTTTTTTGTAGCTCGACTGTACTTGTTATTGACTTTCTCTTTTCTGAACCTTTTTCAGTCGCTAAAGTACGTATTTTATTGTAATTATACAAATATGTGAAGTTTTTACAACACGAGTAGTTCAAGGAGGCGTTGTTTGAACAATCCAAACCATGTTTGTTACTTATGTGGAGAATATGTGTTTGAGAAGTGTAGAAATGTCATTAGAGACGCTTAAAAATACTTATTTTTTATATTTTGGAATGTTGTTAGATAAAAATGACAAATCTTGGGCTCCTGATTGTGTTTGTAAATCGTGCGTTGAATACTTAAGATTATGGAAAAGTGGTAAAAGAAGTACTTTTAAACTTAAAACACCAACTATTTGGAAAGAATCGGAAAATCATCTCGACGACTCTTACTTTTGTAGCGTGAACATAAACAGCTTAAACACCAAAAATCGAGCTAAATTTCAAAACCGAAGTAGTACATGTGTTCAGCGTCCAGTGCAGCATTCACCTGAACTTTCAGAGAATAAAAATTATATTGAATTTTGAAAAGTTATAATGAAAATTATGTTGAATTTGTCGAAGACCTGCTCTTACAATTAAGAGATATGGGATGCAATTTGAGCATAAACTCACTTCCTCTTCAGTCATCTGGACAGATTTCCGGAAAATTTAGGAGATATGAGCGAAGAGCAGGGAGAACGTATGCATCAAGATTAACGTGTCATGGAAGAACGTTATCAGGGTTTCTGTTATGTAAATATGATGTCTGACTATTGCTGGTCTCTGATACGCCATTTCCCAAAGTCTACACATAAGAGAAGAGCTTTAAAGCCAAGTTTTTTGGAACTTAACAAATAATATAATTTTTAAACAAATATTCTTTAAGGTAAATACACGTTTTTTCTCTGTAAACCGCACTTAGCTGAATCTCAAAAACTAGAGCTGATAAAAAAAAACTACTAATAGTTTTAAATATGGTTAAATATGAGTAGTCAACAACAGCTTAAAAAATCCCGGCAACAAATGTACTGTAAACTAATGTAATTTATTGTCACGCCATCTTGCATAACATCCAGTATATAATATGTCGTTTGAAACCATAGCAATTAAAGTTTCAACTGCAAGTCTTGGAATGACTCCATTTCGTTGTTAACATCAATCATAATTTAGGGATGCGTACACGAAACCGTGTCAAAAATGAGGATCGCTAAGTTATAAATAAAAATAGGTATTAATAAAAAGAGTACACTGTAGATCACAAGATATGCACTTAGGAGATGGAGTAAATAGGTATACGAAAGTCATAACTATAATTTGATTAAACAATGAACAAGTGTGTAACCGTCATTGAAAGAAGTTAACGGATGTAAACAGTAATAGAATTGATTAATTTTGGCAACAAGTTGTACGTATCCGTTGGCCCTGGTTTTACTAAAACCGGCATTTTTATGTTGAGTATTGAATGAAAAAATAAAAACCTGCCTGAACATTGTCCACGGAATCGACATCGAACTTCTTAAAAACGGGTTTAAGACCTCCATTGCTCGCGTTCTTCGTTTTATTTTTCAGTTCTCCAATAACCGAACCGAAGTTAAGACCCTGTGGAAAGCCTGGCTGCTTTTGAAGAAGCTTCAAAACAGGTTTCTTTTCCTCTGTTTTATTTTCAACGTCGTCGGCAAGTCGTTCAGTATGCTTTACGATATTATTTCCGTTGAATAGTTTTATTTTATCAGCTATGGCATCGATTGTATTTTGTTGCTCTATAGCCTTTTCGCTAAGAGTCAGTCCTTCGTCCTTAGTAAGCGGTATAATATCTTTAGAAGAGGAATAAAACACTTTTGCCGGTTCCTCGTGAATCAGTAATTCAGTTTTATCCAAAGACAAGTTTTGTATTATGGAATTTATTTTGTCATCTCTCAAAATAGTTTTTTCGAGAAATTCCGCAAGTCTTTCTTTTGGCGGGCTTTCCCGTCTGACTAGTTTTTCACTGAAGAGCTTTTCGTTTTGTTGCTTGAGCAAAACACTGGGTGGTATAAATTCCTCAGTTGTGAAAGATTTACTGTTTTGTTTGTCATAAACTTGTTCACTTTTGAGATTTTCAAAAACATCTTGTTTGTCATTCACTTGCTCAGTGCTGAGGTGTTCGAAAACATTCTGTTTGATTTCAACACTTTCAGTCGTAGGCTCTTTGGCTATGTGTTTGTTTTTAATCTTGTCACACTCCTTTTCAGTTGCCTCTTGCTTATTTTCAGTTGTCTCCTGTTTATTTTCCAGTTTTTCATATTGAAACGGTTCTTGTTTTGATGGCAAAACATATTTCCAGAGTAGATAAACGAGGATTCCAAGTCCAATGAACGTTTCCAGTAGCATCGTGAACTATTTTCTAATCACTTCACTGAATAATGAGATCGATATGCGTTAATGATAGCGCCACTAAAAATCCTTGAAGGCTTCGCGCTCCATTTGTAATGAGGAGTCAATTGAGCAATGACGTTTCACACACTAGAGTATCGCATTGTTTATATTAGCATCAGACAATGCATATCGTTCAATAACACTGCTAATTCACTGTGTAGTCACTGTTGCATAATAAGAATAACTAAGCTTACAAAAATAATGTCAACAAATCTAGTAAACAATGCGCGTACTGCGGCGGTCGGAATGGAACTGATCACCGAGATCAGTCGTCATTATCATCTGGCAGCGGACACGGCACGTGTGACTCATGCGCAGGTCCTAGAATGTGTGTAAACATTGTATACGACCAGTAGCACCAACAATGACGCATCAATATATAATGAAAAAATACTATATTGTAGGTGCGTCGCAGCCGGTACCATCAGAGATCCTTGACCCAAGACAACACCACACCCAAATAAAGACACGATGTAACTTACAAGTTAACAACAATATTGAAACAAAAGAAAACAATAATAGAAAACTGCTGACGACATCTTTGCCGCATATGTAGAAGTCAAATGGGTACCAACAATGCAAATGAAACCAGCTGTTTAATCACAGCACCGTGAAAACAGTTACACCATGCTCAGTATAAATGGTTGATAATTACAGCAATAACCATTGGGAGCTTACGCTAACCGATTTTCCTATTACTAACCAATTACAGAGAACAGGAAAAACATAAAATTGCTCAAAATTGGGCTGCGACAGACTAGATTCCATCTAACCACCTCAATGTACGCAATAACGCTGTCGACGCGCCGGGCTTGCGCCAAATAAGCGAACTTGCCCCAGCCTAATGTGGAAACCAGCAAAAACCGCGCACGCTAATTCAATGAAAATATTATTAAAATTAATGTAACTTTGAGGATGGAAATAGACAAAAATACTCGTACATAATGTGAACAATGTGTAACAAACAGGAAGATGAAATAAACCACATAGGTACTAACACATTTAGTGACGCGCTAGACTAGTAATGATACGTCAATCCTGTCAACGATGGTTTAATAAACTTCAATAGAGGCAATGGCGTAGGCAATATAGGACGAATCCATCACAATTGTACTATCCACATACGACACACAAATATGCGGCCAAATTGAAATCTTTAACTTGCATAGAATACAAATTACGAACGACGCTGAGAATTCGAATGTTTACATGCCTTTGGCGAACACAAAGAATAATTAAAGTTTAACAGAAATAGAAACGCGAAATAAGGGGCGAAAGTGTCGGTGTCTATTCGTGAATATTCAAATTGAAAGAACTATCTCTTGATTAAAGCACTTCGTATGAAAGGCAGAAAGGTAAACGTGGTCTTGATCCTTGGCAGTCAGTAAATGGAGGATACAGAAGAGAAACAGACAACGAACTATGTAATGAAGGATTTGAATTGCCACAACGAACAATTCGAACATACAGCGATACGTTAACCTATAACAGATTACAAGGTCGGCACCAAAGATAGCAAAGATAAGTGATATCAGACGATAATGAAGACCGCGATGTTTATGCAATCAATAACAAAATTCACCTCGGCATTAAATTGTGCAAATTGCTATTTGTCTCAATTAACAACAACACGTACACAGCAGTAGCTACAATTCCTTGTATCTCAAACTTATTGAGATTTATAGGCGTTGAGATACAGAAACTGAATTTGATAACTGAGAAGATTATATTAATTAAAATAATTTTTAATCACACAAAACTGCACATTATTCACATCCGACCGATGTTTAACCAACACACGATCTCAAAGTCACTGTTAACAATATTTTGGCGCGTCTTAATGAACGCGATTTTTGAAGGCAAAAACCCGTGAAAGACCGCGACCGTAGCGCGCGCGCATTGGCCGACTAGCCCAAAACAACTGACGGTGCCAGTACGTCTCGCCAAGCAGCCGGGTCATTGTCGATGCATGTGCAACACAAGTACTGCTTTCTGATACATGGAAATTAAGATTCGCTTTTTGTTTGCCCAACGATCCGGTAAGTTTCCCGGAAATCGTCTACAAGGCTTGAAATGTTGATATGCCAAATATGAGTCAACCTTGAGTAATGGGTATAAATAAAAAGTGACCGAGGCTCTTGAAAAATTATCACTGTTAAATAATAAAGAAAAAACTTTTATGATTCTAGATTTCTCCTCGAAACAAAAGTTACTTTAATGCTACTGGATAGACAGTTACTAATACCACACTTTCGAATGATATCTTGTTACATATGTGATTGTACACAAAGGAAAACGACGAACGGGCGTCGAATTTCGTGAGAAATAACAGTTTTGGCTTGGAAAGCAAAGTGCATATTATTCAAACAAAGCTTTACTGTTTTGTATTCGCACAAGAGCTGTTTTATAATTTTAATGCGTCTTCGTAACTTCAGCAACAACTTAATTATCATAATATGCTGATTATTTAAATGTATCTCCATATATTATCCATTTATTGTTATTCTTTATGGGTATATGGTATGGTGTGCCACCGGGTTTTACATCGGTCCATCGTTTTTGCAAATTGTTTTAAGTGTAGGCTACATTACAAATAACGATCCCTTAGCATTCTCACGTTTATGATTTTCTGCTCTAAAAAGCAAACTTTGGCCACGCGGTCGTCATTGGGTTCATCATAACTTTGCAGTGGCCAAAATTTATAATTAGATTTAGCTTCTAACGCCAAAATTTATGTGGAGCACTTTCATAACCGTTTCGTTGGCACCGTTTGACTAATGAGTGTAATACTAAACTAAGAAGACTGACAGATGTTCTTTGGATGTTTCTTTAATTAAATATTACTATTGCGAAACGCCATATCAAGACGATTCATCATTGACCAGTATTGTTGGCCAATTAAGATCAGTTCTTTTATTTTTAGTGACCGATTCATTGGATATGTTTTTGAAGACTGTGGAGAATCCAGAAACTGCTTTGGTAATTGGCATGAATACTTGGATGGAAAGCGAAGTATAACGCGTATGCGTCTATATTTGCCTTGTGATATTCGAGAAGAAGTACATGTCAGTTTTGTACATCTTTATATTAACAAACAGGAAAGGTTATATATGAGGTGCGCTTGATTCATACTGTACATATTAGGTAGTTCTTACTGACGCCATTAATTTAAAATGTGCTGCAGTTTATTAAGTCGTATATGACAGTTTTGTAGCGTTGATGTAACGAGTTGATGGATTTTAACGAGCTGTTTGCCAAGTAAAAATGTTTTTACAACGATAAAATCTAAATATTTATGTGGGAAGACTGAGAATGTTTCTTATATGCTTCATCTTGTATACAGTTATTAATTTAAAAAGTACTTTTACAATTACTGACATCAAGTTTTTTATCTCGTCCGGTTCATTTTTCTCGCCTCGATTGGACCTAAGTTAGAATCTAAAACAAATTAGTTGCAATTATAATACAGCTATTTACCTGCATCGCAATAATCGAGCAAAGGGAAATATGTACCTAAATGCAAAACATTACCAACCGTAAAACATAAATTGCATACTACAAATACCAGAGAACAAGTACCCAATGAATATTTATACATAGTTAATAATTGACTAAATGCAGCGATTTACAATCGTTGGCCGGGTCCGAGAGGCGCACGCGCTGACCTACGTTACGTCACGACTGCGCATGCGCTGGGCTGGTAACTGAGTCGGCTAGGATTACAGCTTGCGGCTAAGCATTGATCATTGCAATTGTAGAAGCTTTTATATGTATACGAAGTACTAATGTTTATGTTTAGGGCACATTGTAGGTAAGTATATAAATAAATACCTGCCTTATCAAACACCACATAACATAAATTATGAGGACAACAATAGGATTTTTTGTATCGTTTACATTCTTTTTATAGCAAACATGTACAATCACCAATTAGTCAACAATTGAGGGAAAACGGACAATCAATTGTAAATGGGGAATAATGTGAACAATGGTAACATTTAACTATCAAATAAACCAAGTTCAATTGTTACAAACGGTTTGACTTAAAATAATAACACATATTTCCTAAATTACACAAAAAGGCATTGAATGATCCAACTTTATTGAAAACAAAGAACATAATTAGTAATTTTTTGTGTCCAAACATAGATTTTTTGAACGTAATAAAGTTGAAATTAGAACACCTACGTCGCATTGTGTACCTTTATTTTTATACTAGCTGGTGCCCGCGACTTCGTCTGCGCAGGTTTAGTATTTCGAACAATATGTTTACAAATTGTAGCCTATGTGTTATTCTGATGTATAAGCTATATTATTGTAAAGTTTCATTAAAATCCATTCAGTAGTTTTTGCGTGAAAGAGTAACAAACATCCATACATCCATACATACAAACTTTCGCGTTTATAATATTAGTAGGATAGTATAAATAGACATAGATATAAATACACCTGAGACGTATAGAGTGCGACCTCATTTTAATGCTTCCCTATATGGTCGGGTTATGCCGAGTGTTAAGATGTGCCATCTATGGTATGAGGACGCTATACCCTTTCAATTATGCAGGCAAATACGACCTAGAATGCAGGAATAAGTGTTTATATTCAATTAAGTGGCAATTTAAATACGATAAATTGGTGAGGAAGTAGATGAGTTAGCTTTAAGGCTTTTTCAGCATGACAGTACTGCAATTATCGAATCATTTCTGTTTTTTTTCTTTTAAATTAGCCTATGCTGTCCCACTGCTGGGCAAAGGCCTCCCCCAAAGCCATCCACTTGTCCCTATCCCTCGCTGCTTGAGGCCAGTCCGAGAGGACCGTCGCAAATATAACAGAAAATGTCGACGTTAGCATTCTATTCAATAATATCTGCAAATTAAACGAGTAATATTTTCCCGCTCTTAATAACGAGATTACGTACACTGCCACTGGCGGCGCCACCAGCGCGCATTTAATTTCCGCCGTCAAACATAGATGGCGCTGACACATGATCTAATAAAAACACGTTACGAGCCGGGACAAATCCAATTTGTCGCTTCAGTAAATACTGGAGAAAATCCCTTCGGAGTTACGGGAATCGTAAAAATATTCTGAGATTAGGATAATCAATTTAGGTGGAATTACAAGAGCAATTACAGTTTATTTTTAGTTTCGAGACCGATTCGGCAGGACTTCTGAAAATATGCCGTTTAAATCATCAATTTTGACTGAATCTGTTATCTGTTATCTGCCTTTTTATCGTCCCACTGCTGGGCACAGGCCTCCTCTAACAGGGAGAAGGATTGGGCATTAAATGGCTGAATAATAAAACAAAAATATATCCAAAAAGGTTATCAACAGTACATTAACATGCTGTAAGCTTACGCACAATGACGGAGCACAATAAACGAATGGCTGGCTTGAAACAAAAGCCATGAAAGGTCATGGCGGTATTTGTAGCTTGCCATAAATAGTCATGTCGTTTAGCCCAAAATAGCTTGAACTTTAGTTGCTGACCTTAACCGGGGAACTACTGATGAAGATGACACTGTAATAACCCCTGCTGGTTCTTACAATAACATTATATAAGGTTATCAGAGTAGTCTATAGTTATTAAGTTAAGGCATTTGTTTATTTACGTGTTAGTGGAGGTAAACCTTGCAATGTTAGAAATATTTTTAAATCAGTATAACCTATAGATTAATCTAGAATGTTTTTAAGACTGCGAAAGTTGGGAAAGTCGCGAAAATGTGAAAAACCTTGAGTTATGAGACAAGGCTTATGTCAGCAAAAGGTCGACTATTAGCTCCAATTTTCTTTTTAACCTTTGTATTAGTAATTATACTCTGACTGACGAGTGCTAACTCAAAAACGTATAATTAAGAAACAATTATTTCTACCACATTTAAATTAATTTAAGTTTTAATGTCAAGTTTACATTCTCATTACAATTTGCTGTACATACTACTGTCCATAGCCGAAATACCTTCGTAAGTACATGAGCTTTAAAGGCCTCATAAAACCGAGTTAGTTTTATTCCTACCTTTAGCAGAGATCAACTAGCGGAAAAGAGGGTACGATGATGACAGCGCAGTTCCTGAGAGAAATCGCTTCCCATTTGCTGATCATCGACACGAAATCTTTTCGAAATAAATTGGTACGCTAAATCGGGTCGGGAATATAAATCTCTTACGTCGTAAATTCAATGATGTTGGGGAAAGTGTTTGATATACAAATTCGGTGGTAAAGGGCAAATTCTTTTTTGTTATATAGAAAACACAATCAAAGGTTTATTAATTATGGAATTAGACAGTACAGTCCATTAACCAACACAATCCAATGAACTTTATTTAAAAGGACATCAAAGCCAGAATCTACCTCGTATAGGAACCACATTAATATTCTCCGTGATATTAAATTTGTCGTGTGTCGTCGGCATTATTTATGCTTTATCGGGAAATGGAAAAGCGCCGTCGTATAGGAAATTCTATTTGTAAAGAAATAGGACAATATTGGATACGTTCACATCGTGGTATTGATTTAGGACGAAATGTGTTCGTTAATGTCTTTGATGGAGAACCGAATTCACAATGAAATGATGAAAGGAAAGAGCAATTGGGTTTAGTCAGCAAGCATATTAATTCCAGATTTAATTAGAAGCATGTGAATCTTATTTATAAAATAAGTAACGGATTTATAACATAATTGCATTGGAGAATATCGCGCATATTCCGTTTCAGTTCGAAACCAAATGCCGATGATAAAAACATAGAGTCATAAATATCTTCAAACCTCATTGCAACTAAAATGCTTTTATACACTCCAAAAATACTGCTTTTATTCCCACATAAAATTTCGTCACACAAATCAACCTGTCATTACCACGAAAGCTAAAAGCACCCCTCGACCGGGGTGGTCGAGGGGTGCTTTTTTTTCTGACTGGATAAAAATCAAACTGGACAATTTCCTGAACAAGAAAATATTTTCCAAAATCAGGAGACTAAACTGAAGGGGCAGTTTCATAAGTCTTTTAAAAGCCATTTTATCTTAACAAATTGATCTTCTAACATCATAAATCAGTCAGTTTCCAATTAAAACGTCAATGCGGCGTGACGGATATGAAGGAACACAAGGGGAGATTTAGGTTAACGTTTTACTAACTAGGAAACTGTACCGTGACCTGTCAACATACCTTTTGTTGAGACCGGAAAGTAATCTTACAAATAACGATTTTAACTATTCAGAAATTAGGTCGAGAATGGTGTGAATATTTCAAGCAATTTTGGAGGTGACACGCGATTTGAGCTCGTTAAGTAAAGTTCACGAAAGGCGTGGACTCGCTTTAAAACATGCGTGACATTGGCAAGAGGTCAATGACACATGTCGCTAGTTATTTTTTAAGCGGAAGCTTATTGTTCCGAGATAAAATTAGACCCACTGATATCGTGCACAATAAAATCTTTTTGATATTGTAAAGTGCACTTCCAATATCGATTTGTAAATTAAATATCAATAAAAATATTGAATTTAATACCGGTAGCCACATCAAAATTTATCCTTGCTCAGGATTAAAATATCAAGTTCACAAAACGAATAATAATATGGTTATTTTATGTAATATTTTAAAGGTTTTATTTCCGATTCTCTTTATATATAAGAAATATATAAGAAATTTCTGTGTACTATATACAAACATTGCGAAAGCTGTCAATTACATCAAAAATTTCAAGGCTAATGTAGTAAACATTTTTGCACGTAATATGATAAATGCCGCACCCTTAGCTAGGGTAATTAATGGAATAAATTAAATTATATACCTAGTGCGGAAGTAATTGGTTTCACGAAGAAATATTTAACTTTGATATAATGTTTATTAGGCAGGACTTATGAAAAAGACATAACTGCAGTTTTATGAGATTCTTAAGTATAGCAGATTTTTATAGTTATACCTGGAAGCTTTAGTTACTCTTTCAAGCAAAAACCACTGAATGTATTTTGATGAAACTACAGGCTACTTTTACTTATGTGCGGTAAACGGTTACCCGTGTCCTGAAGACGCGGGTAAAACCGCTGGTGAAGTCAGTAGATTAAAAAAATTTTCGCGTATTCTTTCTTATTTTGAATACTAGGTGAAGACGAAGTTCCATAGGAGATATCTCCGCCTCACGCTTTAGCCGACCTTGACAATACTCAACCAATCGATATGCCTTCAACTTTACTATAGGTATATAATATTTTTATGACAACGCAATTAACTTAATGGAAATTAAGCTTAGTAATGACATGAACGTGTCACATTTTATACGGTAAATTGACAACAATGACTACTTAAATAAAATAATGTTAGAACAACTTAACACGTCAAAACTCCTGAAGAACAGTTATACTAACAAAATAAGTTTTCATACCCGTAACTCAAACCACGTCTACCTTATGGCTATATAACTGAATCATCGGGTAAGAATTAAATAATATTCAAACATATACATACAACAATATTATACATGTCTATTCAAGTTGAAGCGACTCCTTTTTAGTAAGAATTTGGAGCTTTGCCTCTGAAACGAATATTTACAGGTGAAGCTCATAAATTACACCATTAAGATTTACCCTTCCCAATTAACCAGACACTACGACCAAAACATGCGTAACATTCGCACAAATCTCAACACAAATTAACCTAAACGCCAATTTCACATAACAACACTATATAACCAATCGACTACCACCCTTAAGGAGTTCAAAATACGATCTATTTTTGCAAGGCCGGTGGTATATGATCCCGGTTGGTAACAGACGTGTTCTGCAGTATCACAATAGATGAGAAGCCCTTGTCTTGAAGGGTTCTGCTTATTACAGGGGGGACTGTCAAAGTGATGCAAGGTTAGCACGGGCGTAGGGCTCTCGTAACGGTAAGTTTTGCCCTAGGCACAGGTTTTAAATAGATGGGAGCTTGATGGAGATTGCGTACCATAGTGTAGCGTAATGTGGAATCTTTTGAAGAGCACTTTGATGGGATGTGTGATAGACGCTTCTTTGCGACGTTTGCGTTATTCATACATTTTGCAGGCAAGGCTGAGTAAGATGAAGACAGAGGGTATCTTTGCTATTCTGAACAAGCATAGTCTCAAGATTTCAACTTTCGAATTACCTACCTCGAATTACCTACATGTTTTTGAATGTTTAGTTAATGCGAGAACCTATCCATCCAATAAAATTTTCTAGTCCTAATATTACCTACAAGATTTTTGCGATCTTTCTTAGGCCTTATGAAACATTTTGTTAGCATTCTCGTCTTAACTCAAAATTAATCAATAGAATAGAAATTGTGTACTAACATTGATCCTATTCTTGGCTCTCTCGATGGCCTTGGAGTCCTCTCGCTCAGGGCTCAGCCGGCAGACGCGCGCTCTCCAATCGTTTGCGCCCGCCGCGTGAAGAGCCGCCAGCCTGAAAATAAAAATAAATACAATAATTAATAATAATTTAGGTAAAGTTTCAATTGTATAGAACTATATAATACTATTCCTATGAAATACTTTGGACCTTAGGGACCTTTTTTATTTTTTCAATTACTTTGTTTTATATTTCTCAAGGCTTATTAAATAAATCGATATTTCCAACTGCAAAAAACACATGGTAAACACACGGTTTTTTAGCTACAAAAGAGTGCACTTCGTGTAAAGCTTTTTGATTTCTGTAGGGAAAAGATTTCAATTTTATGTAAACTTACTGTCAAAAATATTTCAGTCATCAATTAATTTCAAATTATTATTCAAATTTTAACAATGTCATAATATAAGATAAACAATACGATTACAAGCAACAACTAGGTACAAAGCTTAACCAAAACAATAAACACGTTACATAGAGGATAATCCTACATTTTCAGTTCAAATAAAAGGTATTGCGTATTTCACACAATTGGACTAAGAATTTAATTTCCATCGGGCCGTATGAAGCTGTATAGAACGGTATTTACTCATTGTTAGGGCATTCAAAGGGTTTTATTATTACCTAGCTCACATAAATGACTATATCGGAATTTGAAATACAATGGAGTAATACAATGATTCGTTTATAAGGGCAAAAGTGTCACACTTTTGATATAAAATGTAATCAGTCATTCGCTTATCATTTGTTAGAAGGGGACTCCCTTATAAAAGCTTTTTATAATGGCGATTCTTAGAGAATATTCCCTAGATTAATAGAACCTTATTTAGCTAATCCTAAACATACAATATAACTTAAAACTTATTGTAAAAAACCCAATAATGTCTCTCAGACGGAATACGCTCATTGCGAATTTATGTGAGTCACAAGATAGATACATTTTAATTTTTTAGGTCATGTGAGTTTCCTCAAGAAGTTTCTTTAAAGTAAAAACCCATGACGTACTCAGTCCTACCTGATTAATTGAAATACGCAAATTAATGAATTCACTGTTTTTTATTCGTAACATAACTTGTATTGCGGGGTGAGGTGAAACTTAGCACAAGTATATATTTTTTTGGTTAGTAGAATTGACAAGTTTACGATAAAACCGCACGTGAAAATTACCTAAAACTGAATAATTGTAGCTGTAAGGTAAAATCAGAAATTCTGAGCATTTTAATACCTAATTAATGATACACGGATACATCAATTACACACATTCCTATCTACCTCCTATCTTTCTCACATACAACATACATTGTTAGTAAGCTATAGATAGCCAGTTCCTTCACAATTAAATATTTATTGTCTACAGGACCAACAAAGGACGGTGACCTATCGGAGCCCTTTATCTAAAAGTCATTAACTTTAATTAGCCCGTAAGAGAGACACACATTTCTTGGTACTTGAAGACACACAAATTGTTAGGTAACGAGTATATTATTGTTTCTAAGTTTGTTTTACGGTCATATTTCTATGGGTCAAGATAACACTAGTTTAGATAAGATTTTGAACAATTCCTGCAATCGTTTATATTTCTTTTTGTTTATTTATGTCAATACCTATTAGGAAATGTGTCAATATTCTGAACACTGATTTTTACATTCAGGATCGGCAATTTAGAAAAGTCCATAGTTTTAAAGATTCTTTTGGTAATCAGTTGAGGCTGATAACTATATTATTTACCGTAATATTCCAACACGATTTAGTTCTCTAAGAGGAAATACTTTGAACTATTGAAATGTTTATACTCTGTCAATAATTGTGATCTGGGGCTCGGTAAACCCACTAATGAATTTAATTATTTATAGCTGTGTGTATGCCTGTATTGTGAACAATTCTATTGTATTCAATATTATTAGTTTATGTTTGTTTATAAAAAGATCACTTAATATTGAATTTATCAAGCGTATCTTTGTATAGCAGGATCAAATGATATGCACTCATTTAATTTTGGTACCTTTTTGAAAGAAAGCTATGCCAATATTATATAATACTTAGCCCTTATTATTTACGTTCTAAATTCGTGCTGTAACTTAAGTAATGTTTATTGTTCCTATTTAATGTTTGCTTCCGTATGAACTTTATTTTGGTAAAGAGGAATAAACAGGACTACTGTTAATCATTAATTGTTGTAACAACATTTTATCCTTTTGCAGAAACTACTGATTACCCGTCATGGAACTGTGTCACATGTTTTTCCTGTATCAGATTTCTGCCGTACTTGTACTTTGTTTTTTTTTTCAGCGTAATATAAAATTTTCAATAAATTTGGGTTGTACATACATAGATTCAATGAAAATTTAAAAAAAAATTCATCAGTGAAAAAGTAAGATACGTAAACTCGATATATCGAGGCAAGTAGCTACTAGTCCCAAATATTACGACAGTGGAAAAAATAACTTAATAAATTAACTATGCCGTCATGAATCACATTTTTATACGCCTACAAATTGGTATCCTCACGATTCGAAACGACCTACCCTAAATCGATAGATAACTATGATGTAAGCCTACTGTCTACAGTCTACATACCTATACTAATATAGTAAATAGGACATTTATTTTGTTTGTACACCAAGGCTCTGAAACTACTGAAACGATAAATGTAAAATTCTTTCACTGTTGAAAACTACACCCTTCCCAAGTGATATAGGCAGAAGTTCCCGCAGGACTCGGAAGAAACCACGGAAGAACGGCTATTGAAAAATAAACGTTTTGATTTCAGCACGTGCCTCACTACTCTTACGTATTACAATAACTTACGATTTACATTTGTAGGACATAATAAGATTTAAAACTAGATCAAGACAATAGTGTTTATTTTCATTGAAAACAAAGGATGTTTTCGCTATTTCTCATAGTTTCAATATCTAGTTTCTATTCGATTATTTAATAAGTGTAATCATGATCTGTTGGAGAATATTCAACAGGAAAGTTTGTCTTATTGAGGGACATATAACTGTGATAAAACTAAAACAGAAACTATCTGGATAACTTTGACAGTCAAGGAAGCAAATGATAAAGAGAGACAGAACTACGAAAGATCAGACTTTTTGATTAGCTTACAAGATTAAAAGAATGGTCATATGACATCGTCAAAGAATGATATTATAGAAGTTTAACTGAATCATGCTATATGATATTTTTTTTATCAACCGATCAAGATCGTTACTATTTTATAAGAGGTTTTTAAATTAATGCAAAACAAAAAAGGGCACCATCATTCTGAATCTAGGTAGATAACGAACGGACGCTATTAATGAATCAACGCAAAAGTACTAAGAAAATCTTTCAATGCACATCTCGCTTAAGCGACCTCATAATCCGAATGGATCCTAGTGTGGAATCAGGGCCTACGAACAATATTGTAACGTTTCTTCCAGTAAGTGAATATTTTTGATTCTAGTAATATTTCCTTAAAAGAAATATGGATAAAGTTACCTTTCGGCAATGGTGCCTCCTCCTTTGTGCGGCATTTCGGCATGTGTGGCGCTCCGCTGCACCCCACCGCCGACCCTGCAAATAAACAAACAAACGAACATAAATAAACAAATAATTAAAACCGACAGTTAGTGGGAAAAGCTTGGATGAAATAATAAGGAAGCTTATTGATTTGCTAGAAGTATCAGGTCAGCTCTACAGTATGATATTTCATGGTTTTCAATTCAACTGAGTTCCTATTCGACCCTAAGACGACCCATTGACCATGGATTTATCTAGCTCTACAAATTAGGTCTAAGTTTTCATTTATGAAATGAGGATTGTACGTAAAACTAAGCACATGACCATCAAAATATGAAAATGCAACTTCAATTCATAAGGCAGTACACTTATGAAAAACCATTCACAATTTCTTTTAACAACAAAACTTTCTTCAGGTTTCTCTTCAGTAACAATGTCACATTACACAAATTATTTCCATAAAACACTCGTAAATTAGTAAAACAACTAATAAAATAAAATTACCTGGTCTGTTCAAACTTTTCTTTAAGAGATTTGAAATTGAAGAGTCTCTCTTCGAACGTTCGTACTGATAACATTTTGGCGGTTTACACAATAACTGTACACGTATTACAAGAAAATATTGAATCACAAGTCGTCACATATCTAAAGAAAAGTGTTTTATTTGATGTTATTGAAATTGTTGGACAATTGTACGTCTGTGATGGAAGGACGCTGTCGGACTGACAGACGGACAAACGACTGTACGATCGCGTTCGGAAACGTACCGATAACAATTATTTATTACATAGTGGCGACGTGACTATGTTATCCTCTTTGTATGTTATAGGTAAATGTGGTTAATTAATGATGGCAAAATTAACAAGTGTAAAGTAGTATATTTTACGATAATTTAGATTTTATTTATTGCAATCTAGGGAATATCCAACCATCATGGGAAAAATCTGTGGAAAAAGGAATGATATTTTCTGTTGATAATATTATCCACCTTTCTAACAGACACTATGTAACTTAAACATGTTTTATTCTGTACGTAAAAAAATTAACACCGAACAGCTTAAACACAACCGTTTTAAGATAATAGCACATATCACTGCAAGATTTTGATTGTTCCAAATAGCACTGATCACATGTATTACAAGATAATGCTCAAACACAATGATTCACTTAATATAAACAAGGATATGACTATTAGGAAAATATTATCAACACGACTGCTTGCAACGAAGAAAACTTACACAATGACAAGGACTATGTAAAGCAAAACAAAAGCATTCATAAATAAAAAGCGAATAGTAAGACAAAAAATCAGACTTATACTTTATAAAATATCGTATTGTCATGCGATCGTAAACTAAATATAAAGGCGGCCAATCAGTATCTATTGGATTGCATCGCCAATACCAGGTTTTGTGGCATCTCGATATTTTATTGCCATAAAACTCAAACAATTTAGCCTTTAAACAACTTTTCTAACAAAAAAACAAACGTAAATATAAATCTAGTCTGCAATACGAAGAAAAATCTAAAAACTTGACGTTTTTAAGTCCTTTATCGTGCTTTTGTCTTCTGCAGATAAAAGAACTTCATACTCCATTAAAAATAATGAGTTTAGATTTCCAACTATAGACAAAAAACGTTGAGTGAACTCACGCCACAAAGTCATTAGTTCATTTTGTTGTACTTCGATAAAAACGAGCAAAAATCCCATCCATCACTTTCAAAAACAATTTATGAGAGAGATTAAAAATTCAATATTTGCTCGAAACTATTATAAAATGCATAAAATATTACCTTAACTAAAAGCTGTGTGCAATTGAAAAACAAATCAACTGACTCAAAACAAGTCGTTACGTTTACATAATTATAAAATGTGTGCTTACGATTTCCCAGAGGTGAACTTATTTGCTGAAAGTTAATTAAAAAGTGGAGAACCAATCAGAGAACACTGAACATTAATGAAGTGTAATACAAACCGAATGTTTTGAAAACAAAAGGCTTTAGAAGCGTATGTTCGTGCGAGGCTGCCTTACGAGCGCGCCCTACGCGGTTCGTGGAGCGACTGGTGGGCGGGCGGCAGCTTTCAGCCTTCAGAGGCCTACGCTTTACTACTTGTGTTACTCGAACGAGGAATTGGTGAGAAATTATGCGTGGAATTAAAATAATTGTAAACTTTCATTATTACGAATTAATAAATTATATTGGAATTGCAAAAAAAGATTTCATTTTTTTTTTCAAATCTCAGAAAACTGAATGATTGAAACCAAAAATCTGTTCGTGTTTTTCCACAAACAACGAAAATAGCAAAATAAAAAATGCATCACCGCAAAAATACAGTACATTTTTAATACTCATAAAATATTCACCACTCCCTCTCGACTTTTGATTTCAGTTCGAGTTTCCCATAGTACAGTTTAATGTAAATGCAACGTGTTCTCTTGGAAGGTAACGTTAGCTAGAACCTGAGGCATCACGTTCACACAATTTGCATAAACACTTAATTGTAATTTTTAGTGCTTCAGTGAAGGAAGTATGGTGTATTGGAATACCGGTGTAGGTCTAATTAAATGTAGTTAGTAACTTGATAATACGGTAAGGGAAATGGTGTAGATTACTTAGGGCTTAAAGAAAAAACTGTCTTTGTTCACTGTCCCGTCCTTTTGATAGAAGGGTTCATTAAGCTTTAAGCTCTTTTAACCATCCTTTCGTTAGTTAAGGGAAAACCCATGGGTGTCTGGCTAAAATGGAATTTTGTATAGACTGTTTTAACAGTACCTACTTGAATCTTTGACAAGATAAAGGGGAGAGGGGAAATATTTAATAACTCATTTGTCACTTGCAATTCTCCATTATAATTTTGAGAGGCAGACACATGCAAAGTGAGATGTATAACAATTAAGAAACTAATGAGTTCAATTTACATACAAAACATACATTTAACGATATGCGATCTGTCGTGGAAGCTAATGGGGGTATAGAAAAACCCAAGGAAATCAATATAGCAAATGCGAGCTTTCAGAAAGCATTGTATTTTTAATATGATAAATATAGGCATATTGCAGGTCAAAGTTTCTACGTATGCTTATTCAAACTTAACCCTTAAATATTAAAAACTTTAACGAACATGAATAATATATAACACTAAAAGGAAGCCGCTTTGTTCCAGCTTTAAACTAACTGTCAATACTTCAGAACTATCGAAAGCCAAGTACAGTGTGCAACACAGCGGTAACAACACGAACACCTAGCACAGAGGATATTAACAACGAAACTTTGTCTGCAGGGTGTACTGGCTTGACGCCATTGCTTGCTCATATAAACAAAGGGTTGGAGACGCTCATTAGCAGAATATAGTCACGTCACAATATATTATGGAAATTGTTTGAGTCTATTATGATGTTGAAGGAACTTGAAAGGCTGTGTGAGGAAAATTCAGACGATATTTGCCTTTTCATGGTCATGTTTGTGTATGATTTATGTACATGTTTTGGCTGTTTTTGTACAACTACATTATGTGGAATTGCTTTCTTTATTTTTTCTTGAAGGTATATAAGGGGATATATAAGTAAGAATATCTTGTAAAGTGATTGTATTTATTTATCAGTCACGCCACCAGAAGCCCTTTATAAGCAAATCCATTCAATCCACAATTCCAAACATACTAAGTAATTCATCATAACCTAACAGCCTAAATGGTTTTCGCCCACCATAATAAATAACAGAGGTAGGTGAGCTATCAATTTCCTGACGTGAATTTCCCATAGTCGGCGACGCAGTACGCACACAGGCACAGAACGTTGCAGATAGGGCGTATACACGAGGGACTCACGCACACATAGGCAATGGAACATAGGGAATGGACATCGACTGTCGTGTTTTCCTTAGTTGCAGTTAGGTTCGATATACGATACGTTAGGTTAGAATAAATTAGGGGACAACTTTATGAGTTTCAGACTGTCAGTGAATGGTAGGAAATAGAAATAAATTTTACTAACGTCTTGTAGTGACTCATTCGTCGTAGAAGTTTTAGGATAGCTGGCTTTTCTTGCTGTTTATGTTCACTGCCAGTTAGGAAATGGAAAAAATAAGGCGTCATTAAATAAATGACAGTATAGATAGAACTTTCCACACAGACAGACCGCCGAATAGTATTCACTTTTACTATAAAAGGTTTAAGAGAGTCTAAACAACAGACTAATTGCATGAACCAATTAAATGGTGCCCCTGAAGCAAGCTCCGCCCAAAACTCACACAAAGCTTTTAGAACTGCATTATGGTTTATGTGTGAGTGCAATACTGAGGGAAAGCCTCTCGTTGTTGAAATACTGCCTCCAAACGTCGGCTTTTCCGCAGTTCCGCAGAAAATGCGGCGCTGAAGCCCCACCGGCATTTCGCTACTCAGCTATCGCTAGCGAATTTATGCTATGCCTTGCATTTTAACCGGCGAGTTTTATTGCGAAAATATTTTATAATAAAACGAAGGCATGTGCCGTATGTATTCGATTAATATTTTTGTTCAAAGGGCATGAAAAACCGATGGGAATGTAAAATTGGATCAGGCAGACCGAAAACACTCGATGTTGATCAATACAGATTCCATCAACGAGGGTCGCGACATATAATGTAAAATCGTGAAACTACACGTAGTTTTAAAGTCGAAAATGGTGTGACAAGTTAATTCATTAAAACACGTCTCTGTAATTGAATCGAATCGCCGTTTGCGGGTGTCATCTCTGCAACTCGTAAATTAAATACAGAGCATACAAAACCAGCGTACCATGGGCTTACAGACCTTTAGTACCACCACTAGTTTTCTTAAAATAGCAGATCGAGTTAAATTGGTCAGAGGAAATGTTCTATATTGAACAGAGGCAAACTTAGCCAGTGTAAAAAGACCCGGACTTACGTTAATGTAGAAGTAAATTTTCTGTTACACTGCAGGCCAAGTTAAAGAGGTCGGTGGATACGGTATGATGATAAATAGTGGTATAGAGATATTATGCGCGGTTGGTTAGTCATATTTGTCGTGTGCACTGCCATTAATAACAATTGAGACGTTCCCGATGGCAGGACAGTGTATTTAGTGCACAGCATTGAGTAGCTTGCGTAAGTGTTACTATATGTAGATACGATGAATCAATCAATGTGAGATGCATGATTTAATAAAATAAGCATTTTTAGACAATTGGGAATGGGTATCGACAATTGGGGTAGCTGTTATCACTTTCTATATTACATAAGCATGTCCAACACGTTCCATTATAGACGATCAATTGTCAATTTATTGTTATAAGACTTATGTAGTAATGTGGTACAAAAGTACAGACAGCAAGTGTTTGTTTAGTTTTCCATTATACCGTTATAACAGTCCAATAGAAATAATGTTACTAAAACATAAACACCCGAAAACACAATATTCACAACACCAAATTCAAAATATTGAATGTTTATAAATATTATTGGCACAATCAAATAAAACGCATTGACGCGCACTTAAAACCAATTAAACTGAACAATAGTTAATACAAAACAAACTCATAGATAAGGGTTTATCTGTTTTTAAAAGCGAGTAATTGTCCGAAATATAATTTGATATAAGAACTAGGTTATCTATGTATCACAGCGATTGTTACCAGTTGCTGTCAATTGGGAACTGAATTTATTCGAATTATTTGTATTGGAAACCGGTTGTAGTAGTAAGTTGTACAATATTGCCATAAGTTTCGCTAAACTGCAACATATTATGCGACTAACTGAATTTGTCGTAGTTTTAAGACCAGGATACCATAAAATATAACAAGGATTAAGTTTTACTCGCTAAAAGTTGCATTTTCATATATTGGGCTGTTATGATTTTAAGTGGCAGGTAAATTAATAGTAAGTGCAACCTAAATTAATGTGATATAAAGTGCTAATTAATATTCATATTTCTCCCTTTGAACTCTGTGTCCCGAAATAATCTACTGTATATTCGCAACTATCACGCAACCAGTTGTCGAATATATTGCACAATAAAGTACCGAATTTATCGGCGTTAAATCGATAACCGTAACACAATGATATCATGCCATTATGTGATAAATAAACCTTATTATTAATCGATACGCTTTCCAAAGAAACTGTGATAAGAGAAATGCACTGTTAACGGTTTTAATAAGCCTCACAACGTGATAAAAAGATTTTATCGAAATCGCATGATAGCCTTGTTTTGGGTGGATATTACAAAGACAACGAATTTATTATTATGCATAATGAGACACATGCAGTGAATGCACGTGAGTATTGATTAGGTATCTTAATAAGTTTCCACTGAAACATAATCCTACTGATAATATGCAAAACATATTTTTACGTAGTGTTCATTTCCTAAAATACCAAAACAACACTTGTGACGGTGTTTACGTCGATATATACACGAAGGTGCATCAAATTAAGGGTAAGATAATTTACCCGCGGTTTATGGTTCGGAAACTATATGTTGTTAGTTCTCCCCCAACCCAAGTGATTAACTGCCACAAAAATAACCCCATGAAAGACAGGGCTATAAATAGTAGATGCTTTGAATAGAAATCCTGAAATTGTTTAAGAGGAATAGAAAATCCTGAAATTTCTTTAGAAATAAGCAGTAGCTTGTACCTACTCAAATGTATTCTGCCATTTCAAGTTATTGTTTACAGTATGTATATACATTTTTAAACAAATAAGATACTTGCAATTGCAAGGTTAAGTTAACGGCCTGAGACTGGAATAACTAGCATTTTAAACACATATTCCTTGGCTGGATATACTAAGTCTCATGTATTACGCAAGCTATCATTAATTATGCCTTCATCTGCATATTGCACCGTCCACCTGTCCATAACTACCAATAGAATAATCCATCCAAATTAACATAAATCAAGCCAGCTTACTGCAAAGCCACCTACAGCCAATCCTCTCTAATCCTATGAAACCATTGACAAAACACATATGAAAAGGTAAAATGGTGGAATTCAATAGAACCATGGAGAAAAAAATGAATAGCAGAGGTGCTAATGGAAAAACGCCTATGCAAATAATGCGCCAAAATACAGGTGTGCGAGTTACTGTTTTCGCCCTTATACGTCTTCTTTGGACCAGACTATTTTTTTGTAATAGGTACCAAAAATCGTTAATATATGTTTCAAAGAACACGAACGTCTCGTTAGATCACTTTTAACTGATCATTTTGGTTATGCACGTCATACGAATTTGACCTAGAAGAAGGCGCCTGACCTACCTGCATTATAGCATCTCCTCTCATCTTTCCTTACTCCGTGTATAAAATACAGTGACTATTCGCTCAGTTTGCGCTGATATTTCTAACAAAGGCGTCGAGATGAAAGGACCACCATGTAACAAGTTACAAAGCATTGTTATCTCTCCCAACTAGCCAGATCTATATTAAGTTGGCGTGATGGGGGTGACTCGGCTTTCAGTTCTGAAGTTCTGATGTTCTGATGTTTGACAAGCGGATGGGACGCGTCGGGGTGGAAATGTCGGAAAGTTTTCGGCTTATGTAGCGGTGTTGGTTCTGACAGCTGATGGGATTATTTTTAGGATCGTTTTGAGTTTTTGTGTCTGTGATGCGTTTATTTACGCATCGGTAGTCAGGGTTGATTTAATTTCATTGTTAGTCATTGAAGATCTTTATTTTGAATTGAAAACGAAGGTTGAAATCTTATTATTTTAACAAAAAAGTCGGGTGCTGAAAATAAAACTGATTCTAAAAAATCGTACAGATCGTAACTGGCGTCCGCCAGGGGTTTCTAACGCGCCTAAGATAGCGGAAACTACTGCACGTATCCAGATAGAAAGTAAATATTTTAACCATCCATGACAAACAGGCAATCTAATACTGTTTTTTTATTTCAAGTATAACCAGTTCCTTAAATTACCGCGTCCTAACAAATAATCAAGGTTTATAATATTATCCTCAATCTGCCATCTGGTTGAAACTGCCAATCAATTAATACCTCTACTTCCTTCCACACGTCAATACACTACATACATCAGACATTAGTATAGTAAGTACATATACAAATTCGATACACAAACATCGATTCAGTTAGAAATGTCTCCTGAATATGGAAATGAAGTGAACACGACGCAGGAAACGGAAGGAGTCGAGTCCCCGATGACACTGTATGACGTTACTTGTATTTATGTTGTACCGATAGGCATGGAAATGTTAGTTTCTATAATAAACGTATATGTATTTGATGTAGGTAGATAGTAGTACCAGATAGTAGTCATGTTTCCTAATATCGTTTGCTTGTTACTACGTGATTTATTTCGTGTTTGTTGTCCTGTCATGTGATCTCTTTTAGTGGTCTAATGATACTTGAAGATAAGTAAGTAGGTAAATAAGGAAAATCGATGTATCAACTAAGCAGCTTACTGTCTGATAAAAAGGTCCTTTACGCACATTTGAAAGCAAAAAATTAAGCTCTGAAATTACACTGTAATTGTTTCAACCTTGTAGTTTGGGAAACAGTCTTTACATAATGGGACTTATCTATCAATTTCCTGCAAGATATTAAAAAGTATCTACGCCATTTGCAAGAGTACTACATATGTAGTATATATAGCAAGAGTTTTCTAGCATCACGATGCACAACGCCGGTGCAGAGCACAATATAATTACTGGGCGCGTTAGCGCCTCGCCTGCCCGACCCAATGATTTAGAAACGCGCATATATCCTGAGAGCTATGGTTACGAACACGTATTTAAGTTCACGATGCTTACACAGCTTTTTTATATATATATAGGTAGACGTAAGGATGCCGTAAGAAATTCTTTGTAAGGATAACAAGTATGGGAGATTTTACTACTCACTCAACCTCTCTCCTCTTGCTCATTGACGAATATACAGTCCAGCAGTCTTGTTGATATGTGGATTAAGCTGATCTCTGAGTTTTGCTAAAAAAGAGGCCTATTTGTGCTAGCTCAAAGTCTTTTACTCGTATGCCGCTCCTTCTCAAGGCATAATTTGGGTAAAAACCAAGTATTTCATTCAAATCAACATTTAAGGACTTGTCTCAAATATTTCTCCGCGGCGAAGTCAAATATAGCAATACGGATACAACTTTTAACTTGCACAAGTAGATAGACATAAAAGTTGTTTAACCAAATACATAAAATCAATTAATGCCTTATTTCTGCAGTGGGAGTGCTATCTGAGCTACCTACGACCGTAATTATATCGATTATATGCCATTTATATGGAAGCTCGAGCAATCTTGATAAATCAGTTGATACCTATCGATTCTTAATTCAGACTTTATCAGGATTTTAGATTTATATCATTTTACTTCTTATATTGTTGATACCTTGCCGGTAACATTCACATGAATATCTGTAGGACCTCTAAGATAGTATGATAAACAAAGTTTTCCATAGACATAAAAAAAACTGAACCAAATTGGACATTTAAAAACAAAACATCCATCTTTGGTATGCATTTTGATGACGCAGAAATCCCTTCGCTTATGCTACTTAAATCAGACGAAACAGCCAAAAAAGTGACAAAACAGCGGAACAAAACATTTTATTTCGCAAAATAATAAGACGCGGGAAAACACCGAGCTCCGCTGAATATCCACCCTTCGTACCCCCCACCCCGTCTAGACTAAGGGGTAGTGAAAATCTTAAAAGCCCGCCGTCCTTTGTACGCTGCGAGCGAAAAATATGAACTTTATGAGACGGCCTTCGTCACAAAAGCCTTGTTTTGATTACAAAAGTAAAACAATAGAATAACGGGAGTAGGGACTTGGTTACACTATGCTATTTGTTATTTACTTCGCTCATAGTAGTGAGAGACAGATTACTATACAGATGTTATGAGACTCAGTTAAGTCTAAACAATTATTTTTACTTGATTTAAGCATAACACTGCTTATATTCAAATAGAACAATATTCTAACCTACCAATACAATACGCCATAATGGTTGGCTATGTATTAATAACACTACAACATTCTCACACAAAGGGAGATAATATCAACAAGCATAACAATGCCGTATTCAGTTATGTTTCGTCTCGTTAGTGCAAATTACGCGTAGGATTGGCAGACGATGCGCAAGAGTGTATAATGACGCGCCTGCCTGACTGTGAACGAACGGTCGATTAGGAAGCGAGAGTTGTTGCTATAAAACTTTTGGTAGGCGCTCTCGTAATATTCTTCTTCTATTACATATTAGACGCTCAATCCCTCTGCGTGAGAGGTCAGTGCCCAGCAGTGGGACTATAAAAAAGTGGATGGTGATAATGATATTTTTATTAGAGAAGGTAAAAGGGAAAATTTTTATTGTCTTTCAAATGCTTTGGAAAATAAACAAAGGTCTTAAAAAAGACGACCTTACTGCTAAACAATATAATGAAGACATAAACACTGAAACTCAGTGCATCATTATCATACATCTGCTAACAACTGCGTTGCATCCACACACGAGTGTAAAATAAAGCGTCTTCTACGTGAGTCGCTTACAAATGTTCACTTGAATAGTCTGAATGCACTTCAGGACCATGATTAAGACATTCGTCTCGTCGTCGCCTTAAAATTCAAGATTAAAAACCTTCAGAATCCGTGGTTGCGACGCCATATCTTAACGCTTACGTAGCTAGAACTATGTGGATATGAACGCAGACTATTTGAAAACGTTGCGAGTTAGTGGTTCTTTTTGAGTAATTACTAAAGGATGTCTAGGGATGTTAAAAAGATGAATGGGGTGAGCTCGGTTATAGCTAGTTGGTTGTGAAATTTCTCTTAGAACGAAGAATTTCATTGCGAATTTCTTGCAGTGCGTTTATATTTGTAGGCTCCTTTAATGAATGTTTGGGTTAAGGAGTTAAACGAACCCTGATTACAACTTCATGAAGCATCGCATTGCATGATTGATGATGATTACTGCTCTCCAGAAATACATCTGTCTTCTCTGCGAATTTAATGTCCGATGAACGCTTCATAAAGAATATTTTACGTCGTCTTATTTTGTATAAATAATAGTATAAATGCTTGAAAATATTATTAAACAAGTTATTTGTGGTTACAAAAGAATGTTCGTCATTTATCCTCGGTAAAAAATCATCACTATTTTAATAACGAAGGTATACCTATGTTCAAACTAGCACGTACACATAAAATAAATTCGATAACTGGGGCGTAACATGTGTCATACGGGTTAAACCCTACTAATGACAGCTGACGGCTTGAATAGAGTTACGATTCTGACAAACTACCTCCCAAAACAAACACGACAGTTTTCACGTTAAAATATGCACTAGCAAAACTAAAATGCATATAAAGCTATGTAGTATGTTATTCTGATACGTGTATTTAGCTATTTAACTATAGTAAGCTCAAGTTAAATGTTTTATGATGTATTCCAAAGGTTAGGTCCATTGAATATGCAAATTATACCAACCTTAGTTACCTACTTAAGGTTAGTTGCATCATCAGGCTTTTAGGTACTCGTAGAAGCATTTAAAGGATGACATCTTGTATTTACTACAACTATTTAAGTATCACTCTGATTTAACTAACAAACACTTTACAAAAATGCTACATATCATACACGTTATGTTCTATCTCACAGCGTCCCACAATATGCATCCCTGAACCGAAAATTCACAAGCATTTAGGCGGTTATTTAAGCACAAACTAGACTGATAACACATAAGCATGTGTCACACGGATAAGTTGATTTCCCGTGCACCGGACCGGAACCGTACGCCCGGGTGCACAACCGCACTCTGCTGCAAGATTACATTTTGCACTATCGACGCATACAAGGTTGTTCAGAAGGTACACTATCATACATATCTACACTAATATTATGAAGAGGATTTACTTTTGTTTGTAATGGATAATCTCAAAAACTACTACCGATTTTTAAAATTATTGCGCCATTATAAAGCTACATTAATTAGCGAGTAATTTACGTAATATTTTATTCCGATACGGATAGTAGATCCCACGGGACGCGGGTGAAACCGCGTAGAACAGCTATGGTAAATAAGTCATTGGTCTTTGTAAGAGTTCGAGTAACACTCACAACCCCAACCTACTCCTGCCACTGGCATTGGTCTCTTAAACACCCTCAAGTGAGTTAAACAAATACATGATATAGATAGACTATATTTTCGCACTTACCCTACCTACTACTTTGCATTATCGGAAAATTCGTGGCCTTATTGTAAAACAAACAGTGTGAACCTTCTGTATTTTTCATCGTGTATAATGCGCTGGAATTTTCACGTAAATATCTGAGTTTAGTGGTCAGGTAAGCTTTATTAAAAGCTCGTTAATTAAAGCATGTTTTGCATAATAAATTTGTATTATGGGCGCCGCATTGCGATAGCTTGATAGGTAGATACGTCCATAATTTGACTTTTATATAGCTAGGCAAGGATTTTGTGCAGCATAACTTTATAAGTTCCTATAAAATAACATTGAAAGTTAACGAGTAACATCGACTTTTTCTGCAATTTGCTAATAAAAGTCTTTGACTTTCTTGTACCAGCGGACGTGCCATTCAAGTAGTTAAGCCAATCTTGGGTTTTATGAAGCTGACTCTCAATAAAGCTACGTAAACAATTTTCTTTTATCTCCGCACTGAGTTACAACAAACGAGCTTCGGGATAATAAATCCTCGTGAAAAGCGACATAGGAAAACGAATTGTATCGCACACACACACACACACATATGTAGAGCTGTCTGTCCGGACGCTATGAGATAAAACTCCGCCACGCCGGATGAGCAGGCCCAACGAAATTATATGCAACCATTAAAACAACACGGTTACAGTAAAGTACTTAACTACGATCATGTAATAGTACACATACACGTAACATTATGTTGTGGACAGGAAAATTAGGGATGCACGGAGATTACACGGTTTTTACACTGTGCAGACTGTGATGGCGTTTACCGGAAAGATAATGAACTTTTTACACGAGTATCTTTAGCTAGAATTGTTAATGTTAGGCGAACAGTCGTAACTACTGAGCAATTTGAGTTTCAAACCTTCCACTAGATCAAATAAAACGTAAAATCAGTATTGTAACAAAATCACAACCCCTTTCTAGATTTTATGGAAGCAACTGTGCCGCAAGATAGATTTGATTACGATCTATGTATTATTCACGCACAAATATCGGTTTTCCTTATAACTAAATTGATTCCTAAAATTAACTTTTGGAAGCATTGCATCAGTTTTTGGTATGTTAGTTTTTGCACAATGAAACCTGATAATATGGTAATTACAGGATATTTAGTGCGTGCGTGTTGAGGAAATGGTGCGGTTTTTTCATCCTGTCTAGATTGTAACGTGTGTACCGAAAGGGGAAAGGCATAACCAGCCATATGTCGCAACTATTGCCCTTTAAGTAGCTAAGTAATACAACTTGATATAAGTCAAACATTACGAAATTGTAGAAACTTTTTTAATTGTGTGACTACATTAAGGTGTCGAAAAGGGTAGACAAAAATATCAAAACTGACTACTCTAATGATATAATATACTTTAAAGATTTGGAACTGCATTTGCTTTTAGCGTAGATAATCCTTCACGGATTAGAAAATCTTACAAAGCCGAGAAATTACTTTTGTACACAAAAAGGTGAAAGCCCTTCACCAGCCTACAAACTATTGAAGCAAGAAATATTTTCACGGAGGCATAATAAATCGACAATTAATGGGTGCAGACGAGAAATCTTATAAAATTGATTTTCAATGAGCCACAACCCAATCAGGGTCCAAAGAAAACTAATCAAAGATACTTTATCAGTCACTACACTAATATATTTGATCGTAATCAGATATTAATGAAGGCTTCACTGAGGTTTAACGAATAATAAATAAAAGGCGGCTATCAATTAAAGTAGATTCATTCCGTTTTATGAGGTTGTGTAAAACAGGAATGGTAAGGTTTGTAACCCTCCAATGTCTATTGGACAATGGCTGAGTAGGCAGTTAACATTAATCACACAGTAAGTCCGACATAACAGAAAACTATAAGAAATATAAAATTGTTAAACGTAGTAAATATTGTTCATCAACGAATACTAAATGAAGACAGTTCTTGCACCAAGCAAGCCGTCTTAAAGGCACAACGAGTACATTATCATAGGCATGTATGCCGTATGTAAATGCAGAGCGTGACGTAACGATACACGTTTCGGGTCCACGAACCGGTTCGTAAACAAACCAGCTAATAGTCAAACTAATGTATGGACCTATTAAGTTAATTTAACTCAAAACGTTCGACGATTGCTTTTTGTTATTTGGACCGAATATCGTCCCTTGAGGAACTCCATGAACTAACTTCGTTAACGCCAATGTTTTTAGTCATTAGACTGGCAATAATTATGGAAACGCCATTCGTGTAAATAAATATTTCTTATTCGAACTTCATTACGATTTGCTCGGCGTTCAGACTACTTGAGAATAAAAAAACTACTTAGTTCGTGATCACGAACGCTGCAGACTCGAGACGTCGGGAAAGAAAAATATAAATTCATTTTAATAAACTTCTTCTTAATAAAACTCTTGATATTCTGCCTAGCGAAAAAGTTTTACTTAGTATTCTACTATTAGGGTGAATTTATGAATGCTTTTGCGTTAGTTTACACTGTTAAGTGAAGATGATGAAATTATTTGATTTAAAAAGTATTTCGTTTGTACTGTACCTGTGGTCGGAGGGACAAGTGAGTGCCGCCATGCCAATGGATACGTACCTGCAACAAAAACACCAGAACATAAGTACTGAAACATCGCACGCGCTTTAATTATAACATCGTATGAATTACCTTCCGTATTCCGCATTCGAAATGGTTTGATGCGTGAGATATTTTAATTAAGTAAATGATACGCAAAATGTGAGTCCTCATAATTAAGTGTATTTTGTGATTTATATGTTTCAGTTGATCCTTTAATTCCAAAAGCAACAGTCAAACACACAATCTAATCTACCTCATCGATTGGTTTTATGTATTTGTTGTTGACAAACTTATCGGAAATCCTTGCAGATATGGTTTGTGGTTTTTAGCATAAAAGGAACAACACATTGTTACATTGTCCACATTCCTTCTATTTGTATCATCAAAACAGGAAAACTACTGCTGACTTACGATACCCTTGTTTAACACGGAATAAATAGGTTAATTAGTGTAACGCAGATAATCATAAAGTAATCAATATATTTTTTTACAAAATTGCAATTCATGCTACGTGTAAATGTTATCCTAATGATAGAAGAACGAGTATCATTGTTACTTATAAAATTAAACGAGAAAGGAAGAACGTCTTAGATGTCAAAAGCTAGAGAGACACAAAACAAAAACAACTGCCGACCAGTAAACACAGAACCTGCTCAAACGAAAATAAACACCACCACTATCATAGACGCCCAGCTTTAAAAAAAGGTGCAATTTTTCACCGCACCAGAAGCGTCTGGCTGTCAACAAAGGCGGCATTTCCCGTTGCATAGCTCAGGCTTCAGCGAAGCCAAACAGTGATGCTTGCAACTGAGCGAGTTAACTACACCCATGAGAGACGCTGACTAATGATACGACTGCAAGTGTGTAATTTCAGTAAGGAGAAAATGTTGGGAATACGGTAGCTGTGTAGGTAGACGATGTAATCTTAGATTTGACTGGTCATGCAGGTGTAGTGGTTAGATCATTGCATGAGAAAAAGTGGGTTCTTTAAATGCCATCTTTATTTACATATCGTTTTGATTTGGTGACATATTCAAATTTGAGGCGACTACAGTGTATAGGATATAGAACTATACGAGAGACGGTGTTTAATAACGTGATCCTGTGTTTAATACTGTGGTTGTAGCCATAGCAGTAGGTATTTCATAGCTGATTTCTCAGTACATCATTCGATGTTTATCCTCATACTGTTTGCAACTAGATACATAGTAGAAATAACAATCGACCTTATTGCTTAGCGAGATCATTCCTAATACCGTATTGACCTTACTCGGGCAATCTCCGTAGGAAGTCACGCAGAAATTGTTGGCGCTCATTGTTTATCTTAGTCTAGAATGAACTTAGTAGCATTTTATTTCTAAGAACTTGTACAATGTATTGATACTTAGACATTCTGCTTTGAAGGGCAAGCTGGGCAACTTTCAAAACGCACGATAAATAGTAAATATGACTATCTTTTAATCTTTAAGTCTTTGTTTGACCAGCTATCGTCATTTCTACTAAACACTTTGTGACCTTGATAGCATTAACTATCATCCTTAGATTTATCTATAAAGACTCAGTTGGTATAAACATGAATAAATGGAGGGTCCTCATAATATAGAAGACCCCAGGTGTCTTTAAACAAAAGACTTTTTATTCTATCCACCTTATCATTCTTTGAAAGGTTAAGATCCACTAGCCTTGATGGATAAAATCTTTTGAAACGCAAAAACTTATGAAGCAATTTATAAACGTCAATTTCATTCTCAAAGTTTAGTTCGAAACATGAATTAGAGGCACGGCTTTTTGCTTGATCATGGTCAAATAAATTATGGTTTTGGATTCAATAACCAATTGCTGTTTTGCGGTTTACAAATAAACAAATGTTCGAATAGTGGTCTATCAAATTACAATGACAAAAACTAACTGTTTATCTAACTTGCTAACGTAACATTTGTTTTGGTGTATTGTTTTCTTTAGGTTCATATTTTTCTGTTCACTAGACAACCGTTGGTAACTGGAAACTCGCTTTTACACAGAAATATAACGTACAAACTATATCAATTACATCTTACTCAGAAATTATTGCAGGTATAACATAATACTTGTACGGAGTATTTTTTATATAAGGAAAATTTTACAGCTACGTAGGAGTTTCATAACAACAATAAATACGCGACTATTGTTTTTACGCAGGTGCAAGTCAAGTTAGTGAAGTTTATCGTAAACACAAGGACTATTGTGCCAACTGATGCAGAGATAAACTATTGATCGATGCATGTGAGTTGTCATAAACATTATGCATCAGTGGACGTAATACGAACATTCGTAATTAGTTCATCAGCCGTCTGGTGGTTGTGGCCGACGGCGATTTCCGTGAGCGGTCGACCGCACGGACCCGGTACGATTCCGATCATTTTCCGGCCATTTTCCCATAGCCGTAAGCGGACCGTGCGCCATACTACCGCAAAGTAGATTAGCCGGCCTCCCGATTGCCTATCAACGCAGCAACCGATGGAAAATTGAGTTCATGTTTCGGCTAATTGACGCTGACAATTGTGTCATTTTGGAAAGCGAGAGTCGAACTGAAGGTAATAATTTGAATAACTGAATAATCAATTGAGGAATCGGAACCGAACAGCAGTTTAAGTTGATGCAATTAAGGAAACTGTTCATTTGATTGGTCGAAGAGCCCAAAATATTTAAATAACTATTGAATTCTCGTTAAAATCCTATGCGAATCGTGATTGTTATCTTGGGAATCCAGTTTGGCCTCGTCAAATTACGTAGATCATTAGTGGAGCTAAACAGGCTTGTCCATAGCGAGTTGGGCATAAATAAGAGAATCCATTTGCCTCCTATGGTACATAAGGTATGATGCACAGAGCACTATTAATCTGCCGATAAGTACAGCCTTGGCCAAAAGTATTGAGCACCTTACAAAGGACAATGCTCATGAAGTATGAGAAAAAAACCCAGGCCCGGCGCAAAAGAAATGTAACTCAAAATATAGGTAAAAATAAGTAATTAAATATAACATAGGGGGCATTATCGAAATCAGTGGCTATATGTGTGAAATTGCTATTCGAATTTTAACATCTGCGGTACATGGCTACTCAAGATTTTAGAGGTAACATAATGTATTAGTAAAAGGAACAGCAAACAGATACAGTTGTGGTTTAAGAGCAACATAATGACATGTTTATAGCAACTTCTCCACTATTCTACCTACTTTTACAAAATAATAGGATGATAGAACTAAAACAGGATATTAATGTACTTTTCATTTTAATATCTAATAACGCTTAAAAGTCATCGATTCATTATTTCTAACACGACGAGATCCAAAAATGTTGCGGGATGCGCATGTGTCTAGCCCACCCTAAGTAATGTAAAACGCTCATGACGCGATGACGTGGGCGCTGCAGCCTGTACTTCGGTATTGATTTATCTTTTTGGAGAAGCTTATTACTTGCCATATTACTTGTTTGTTGTTTCAGATAGCACTTTAATTAAACTATAAGCCCCAGCTGCTCATGTTACCCCTTTAAAAAATCAAATAGCAATTTCATACATTTAGCCATTGATTTCGATGATGCCTCCTATGCAGTATTTCATTACTTATTATTACCTATAATTTGAGTTACTTTTCGTTTGCGCCGGGCTTGGGTTTTTTTTGAGCATTATCCTTTCGCTAGATCACGGTAATTATGGGAGAAACCCGAATCTATCGTTGAAGTATTCTTTTATCGGTTTTCTATAAAGATTTTAAAACAATGACTTATGCCGCAGCTGACAATAAAACACCTGGGTGCAAAAAAATGTGTCTTTTACAATTTTTGAATTTATTTTCTAGCTCGCTACCATCGCTCGTTGTGACAACATCCAGTGATCTAGGGCGCCTTTCGTATTTTATTTCAAAGTTTTAAGTGTTATAGTTGCGATATCCCAAAATTAAACGAACTTTCTTTAGAATAACGAGTGCAGATACAGCTTCTGCACGAGCAAGGGAAATCACAAGTAGAGATTTCCAAAACTGTGAAATGTTCGCGCCGATCCGTGCATTATGCTATTCAGCGATTCTCTGATACCGGATCACATCAAAATAGACCGAGAACCGGGCGCAAACGCATCACCATAGGCCGTCAGGATCGTCAGTTACTGAGAGAGTCATTAAGAAATAGGAAAAAAACATCTTCAGAGCTCGCTGCTGAGTTTTCAGAACAAATGAAGAAAACAATTTCTGCTCGAACTACTCGTAGAAGGCTTCAGGAAGCTGGTCTGAAAGGCTGCAAAGCTAGGAAGAAGCCATGGCTCTCCGAGAGCAACAAAAAAGCTCGGTACAAATGGGCCTTACAACACCGAACTTTCACCGCTGAAGATTGGACAAATGTTGTGTGGTCAGACGAATGAAACTTTGAGGTGAGTAAGTCAATTTAATGCCCTCACAAAATAATATGAAATGGTTTAAATTCTAAACGCATAGAGGAAGTTCTTTTTATTTCCGGAACTCAATATTTTTCTCTTTATTGCAGATTTTTGGTACACCTGGTGTGACCTTTGTGCGTCGCCGGGTGGGCGAAGAATTTAAGCCAGAGTATGTGGTCCCAACCGTCAAACACGGCGGCGGCAGTATAATGGCCTGGGGTTGCATGACCGATTCTGGAGTTGGCGAATTGTTCGTGTGTGAGGGCCGCATGGACTCTTCTAAGTACATAAATGTGCTAGAAACTGCGTTGCTGCCTTCATTCACGAAACTTTTCGGTGACACGAACATGGATAGTGATAAATGCCAGCAGGATAACGCGCCTTGCCACAAATCTGCTCGCACTATGACTTGATTTCGGAAAAATAGCATAGAGCTTCTTGACTGGCCTGCCCAGTCGCCAGATCTGAACCCCATAGAACATTTATGGGGTTTATTAAAGCGTCGAGTTAGGCGCCACACAATTAAAAACAGAGAAGAATTGAAACGCTATCTGCGCCTAGAATGGAAAGCGATTACTGCTGAAGACTGTAAAAATCTTGTTAGCTGTTTACCAAAAAAAAATTCTGCTGTAATTAAGGCAAAGGGTGGACCCAAAAAACATTAATTTTCAATGAATAAATAGTAAATTACAAATAAAAAAAAAGTTTTGTTTTATTTCTATTTGATACTCCGCATAAAACTGAAAGTCATGGGTGTCATGGGTGCTCAATACTTTTGGCCAAGGCTGTATTGAGTGCGCGGCCTTGAATCGCTGCAACTGCAACTAACGATGCCGACATGACGTATTACTGAAGCCTGTTATAACATTGTGTCGAAGCTATAACGAACATATTGAATCATAGATTAAATAAGATGACTTGAAAGTTTTTTATGGTTTTAATATACTTTATATATTTTGGTTTAAATTAGAATCGTGTGAAAAATCGAATCGTGGAATCAAATTGTCGATCATGGAAATTATATTACCAAGCCCATTTTTCTAATTCCCCAACGATACTTCAGCCTCATAAACCGCATCAATAATTATGGACAATAAATATTTACAACATTTAATAACCGATCCCTTAGCTTAAGATTTTATGTCATGTTTTGAAACAAGACATTATAAAGTTAGGTTCAACGCACGAACCATTGCATAATGTCTGCTAGCCCTTCGCTAAAAGCACTTAGTACTCATAACAACAACATAGCGTGTCCTTAATTGTCTCATTGATTGAGAAGTTGCGTCATCGGTCCATTAAATATTTATTTGTAAGAGAACCGATAACATCTATTACTTGAACAGGTGGTAAGTAAACGTCACCCACTTGATCACGATCACGAGTAATATGGTATTATCTAATATGCATAATAAGCAATGGAAACTAGGCCTCCGCCTGTCAGGTTTCTGCTAACTTTGACAACGGCTTTAAAACATTCCTTCTCGTCAAACAGAAATGATTAATCGCATAGTATGTTTTACATAATTAAGAAATTTAACATAATCAACTCTCTATTTACGTAGGCAGTTAAGATAAACTTATTATTATATCACACACTGTACATTTATTCAATCAATTACTGTGCATAACTAATCTCTCTTTGGAGGGGTCCAATTAAAATACTGCAAGATAGATTAGGAGACTGATTACGCACGCTTTCACTGTAGAAAACCTACATTCTTGTGATCATATGGTTAGTAATAAAATGCGAATATGAACCTAGTTATAGGTAAAGGTTTAGGTTGCGTAATAAACACCTGTCTTGCGCCTACACAGTTTCATAACTCACCTTTCAACTATTAGCAATTCTATGAGGCACCTACAGGACCTAAATGAACAGATGTCTTAATAGGCGATAAATGTTGAACGGCCCTAGGTACTGGGTACAAGTAGTGGGTACTAGGTACAAGCTGTGGGTACTTGACGACTGGTTGCGAAATCCGTTTGGAATAAACTTAGATTGTCGCAGCCTCGCCGTGCCTCACGAGTCGGGGGCGTCCGTGGTTTATGATATTATCTAACACGAATGTTGGTTTTAGTTTGTTTGGGTATTGAGAGACAAATCAGAGGAAACTTGAGATTATGAAGTGACACGTTCAAATCGATTAACATAATCCTTTAGGAAGTTATAAGAGTAACCAAGTTCTAAAACAACTACGCAATTGAAAACTCTGCAACACAACCAAACCGCTGCGAAAACACACAACACTGAATCAAAGTAATTAATTATGTTCACTTTTCAAAGCCTCGCCAGATAAGGAAATCGCGCATAAACAGATAGAAAACTCCGTAGTCAAAGGTCGATGACCCCCGAGCTAGGCTATCAATTCCCCGCAAGCAGGTGCCAGGACCCCTGCTGATTACCCTCACACACGGCTCTACATCATCTGTTAACAGGAGTTCCATATTTATGGGCAAGCTATCTGTAAACCATTAATTTATCGTTGCAAATACCCTGTTAAAATGAAGCTGCTATTAATTTATGATTGCTAACGAGATTTCTACTTAAATGTTTAAGCGTGGCAGAGCTACTATTTTCAGCTAAATAAATATTAAATGCGTAATTACGCATGCAAACTTTGATTGTGTAAAATATTTTTATCGGAACGACGGATGTTGATTTTGTCATAGGAAGATCCTATCGGATATACCAATGCGTGTTATTAGTTACAAAATGTACATAGCTACTTATATTTATCAAACATCCCCTTAAACAGTTATTCATTGTCGTTATCGTAATTAGCATACGCACTAGTACTCAGCTACATCCGGTTAGGCTGGAAGCCGACCCCAACATAGTTTGGGAAAAAGGCTCGGAAGATGATGTATCGTAATTAGCATACGATTGCTTGATAAGTCGTGAAGTCTGTTATCTTTGAGTGCTTAATCTTTAATTTTGCGAATTGCAACAACAATAGTGAGTCAGCGTTGTAAATGTTCGTATTTTCCTTGGCGGAGTACCGGTTCAAGAAGAAAGAAACTAAAGTTCCCCTGATTATGAATCATCGTTGAGACACAAAATAAGAAACTATTAACAGAAGGCCTTGCTTTAGTTAGATGGAGTATCAAAAACAAAAGCCTTCACCTTAATGAAGTTGATGAGAAAGATAAACGTTGTAATATGAAATAATAACTTGCTTGTATTGTATTGAATGGATTACTTCAATCAAACGTCAGTAAAAAAAAAATACTATCGTACTAGACTAAAGATTAAACTACTGGCTCCGTATGTCCTATTCGTCCTTGACATAGCAGCAACCAAAAAAATATTCTTGATTACATTATACGGACTGAACTTTCTGCATCTGTCCACTTCATGTCAAGTTGATCACATCAGCTGATTATGACTTAACACAGAGAGAATGGTCAAGTGCGAGCGTATCACGTCGTGACCTTTCAATCAATGCCACATTCTAGATAGCATTATACCTTTGTAGTTCGTAATTAGAGTCAGTTAGCATCAGTAGTCGAGTACATTAGCTTTTAACCTTTAAGATGTAAAGAGAAAGTTGAAGGATTGGATTATTGAAATGACAAAAGATTGATTTATCAATTCAAGTCTTCATATAATGAAATTAATAATTAAGTCATACCTACTCGTGAGTCATTTTTAAGTAGTGATAAATAACCAAAACATGTCCATATAAGTAAAATGCCAAATCTAGCCTGCACCAAATTTTTCCTCTGAGCGTAGTGACTGCTGTGAACTAAAACCGGGTATGTGCATTTAAGCGTATATCACTGTTTGGTTGTAAGTTAACCCGTTAGTGGCACTGTGGTACATCCGCCACCCACAGTGGGGACCTGTTACTTAAGCAATCAGGCACGACAACCTGCCAGTTGCGGTAGGGTTAGCGATTGTATTCTACGACTTGCTTATACTTACTTAGGCTGCATCTACACGGTACAAGTAGTTTGCATTTTAAAAACGTGCGGGTCCAGCGACTCGCGCATGCGTCGAAGCAAAATACCCACCCGCGTGCTCGTCGCTTGTCATTTGTCACTTGAGCATGTTAACTTGCTGCAGCTACATGCACCGTGTAGACGCACCTTTACTTGTTCAGTTTAACTATCATAGAAAAACTTACTTGATTTTATAGAAGATCTATAATTTATTAAAACGTAAGAAAGATAGGTTAGATTTATTGTGAACATCGTGAAATATAATTAAATGATTATTAAGTAACCTTTAGCTTACTACGGAAGTTATAAGTTGAATGACCGCTCAAGACACAATATTTCTGTCAATAAATTGTGCAAGAGTTTTTGTCTAGCCGCATTTATATTGCTATTAAGTTTCTAAGAATTTCCGTTTTTATTATTAATTGGTATTTTAATCTAAATGGATGCATATTATTTATTTAAACAAGGATTAATAAAATTATTTTATACGACGCAAAAAATGTAAATACGTTGTGTTCTCTTAATCTTACACCATCGAGATAACAAAGGAAATAAATGGCCACAGAAATAAACAATAACAAAGTATGAGCTATTTAACTTAGCTAGCTTATTTCCTTTAACGAGTAAGCACGTATATAGGCATTTTCAATTAACACTCCGTCCTCTATGACCGACTTCAAGAGCTGAAGTTGTATACCGTGTTTTTACGGTAAGCAATCAGTTTTGAATAATGGAAAAACGATTTTTTAATGGTACACCTATTGTAAACGAGTACGACTGAGTGAGTACGTTAAGAGTGCTCAATTCTTGTTCAAAATGAGCTTTGAAACAGATTTAACAGAGAAAACCCTTTTTAGGGATACGTTAATATAATCGTACGGAGTAATATTTAAAAGGTGCTGTCATTAAATCACCAACCCACATTGAGCAAGCGTGGTGATTATCGCTCAATCCTTCTCCGTGTGAGAGGAGGCCTGTGCCCAGCAGTGGGACGATAAAAAGGCTGTAACAGTCATTAAACTTGGTAATCTCTACATACAGCTACAAACATTATGATTATGAAGCTTTCGAAGTGAAAAAGGCGGCTTACCATTGATAATTTTAATGACTCAAGATGGAAGTCCAAACGTTTTCCCACCGAACCGGAGACATCACAGGCTAAAGTTAGCAGCTCATAAAGTCCAAGACTTAGGCTTAGTCTTAATTAAAAGCCATAAAAATATATCCCCCGTAACCAGTAGAACGCCACCGGTATCGGTTTAAACATAAAAATACTTGAATTGAAAGTGCATTAGAAATAATCATGAAACCTGTAAAGCTATACGTACAACTGCCGACAGGGAGATTATTTCTTAGGTATTAAATTGAGCGCATAATCTTAATGTAACATCTTCTGTAGCTAGGATTCTTTAGATTGTATCCTAGAATAGCAATACATTTTTATATGCGAGCATTTTTATGATTATTACATGACATCACCCGTACATGGATTGTGTTGGATTATATCATTCTAGTGTACAAAGGTACATCATTCACACACACAGTAGGTATGGATAGATTGAATTATTGGAATTCACCAAATGGAATTCATAGATAGACGCACTTTCAAATAGACCTGCCCTAATATATTACTCATAAAACCAATCAATTTCGAGGTAAGGGTTTAAAATAAACATTCCGTATTAAGTACACAGTAGCTAGCTAACAACAGAGACACTACAATAATTTTAAACAGCCAAAAATAAATCAAACAAGCTTAAACAGACCACAAAAAACAAGTAAATCTTGAACTAAGAACATTTAGACAAGGTCACTTAAATCCACATTCACAAACCCGGGTGACAAATCCATTGTTTTTACTCACGCTTTCATTACGTCACAATTACAGTATAGGGTTACGTAAGACACAAAAACAAACGAACAATATCGTATTAGATAACCGAATCATTAATTGGGCGATGAATCGGTGTCAGATGATAATGAGTGAGTGTTAGACAGGCAAGTGTCAATAGATTATTAATAGAAGTCGGAGCTGAAGATGATGTTAATTCATTTTTAGGAACTTTTTATTCTACCATTGTTATGTCATGGTATTTTATCCCTTAAAAGCATTTGGAATACTGAAAAGATGAGACAACTTAAAGAGTTCCTTCTTATGGCGTGCAAATTATTCACAAAGAAAAAAACTGCAAATCTTTAAAATAATCAAAAAAGAAAACACACAGTTTAGTGATTATGAAATAAAATAATTTTTATATTGCGGTTTTTCCATAAGACAAGAGATTAAAGCCGCTATCGACATAGTACGCATCTTTACGATGGCAATTATTCCTAGGAGACCCATAATATTGGATGCTCTGATATAACTTATCTATGTTTACACCACTAGTAAGTATAAACCGTAAACTTTATCCCACCAAAAACATTAAATGTAAAAAAAAGCCAAGCCTCTACGCAATTCTTCCACCGTAAAAAGTTGTGAGATCGTATAGAAGCCAAGTCCTGTTCAACTTTATTTGTAATAATAAATTAATATTTTGTGACTATATCAATAGTTTTGTTCACATTCCAAGAATATTGACTTGGCCATGAGCACAATAAACTATAAATATATATAATACAGCATGTCTGAAAGAGGTGAAAGTCAAACATGAAGTTTAATATCACAGAATTAAATACTTTTAGTTTATTGTTATTAAATGACCGACAGTCAGAATCATCCATCATCAATGAACTGCACATGTACTATGGCGCATGTTTAGTCTATCGTGATCTCAAATTCCAATCAGTCCATAATCAGTCCAATCGTAAAATCATGTCCATATATAAATTTATCAATCCAACGGTATTTACACGGGGATACACAAGGAGCGACTTTTAACTTGTGCTCATGGCCAAGACAATATTATTGAAATGTGAACAAAACTATTGATATAGTCACAAAATATTAATTTATTATTACAAATAAAGTTGAACAGGACTTGGCTTCTATACGATCTCACAACTTTTTACGGTGGAAGAATTGCGTAGAGGCTTGGCTTTTTTTTACATTTAATGTTTTTGGTGGGATCTAATTTATTTTTTGTAGGTCTCTTTCTTTTCTAAGTATATAACAAATTAAATTAGCTTACATGCAACTTACTAAATATATTACAAACTAAATATGTACACCTAAAGTAGCACGAAAAATGCATTTTTTTAAAATAAAGTAAAATCTTTTCGAAATCGTCAAATTTTCGAATCGAATATCTTTTAGAATCAAAGGGGTTTATTTCAGAGATAGATGGCACTATCACATGAAATTATTTGTTTTTTTTTAAGTACTACTTATACTGAGCTATGTAACGAAACCATAGCGCGATTTAGACCAGGACAACGCCATCTATGAGCGAGCATGGAGTATTTATCGCACTGCATTTATATAAAAGATTTTATCATTATTCATTTCATTTAACCTAGCTTTTTTATTCATATGTATTTAATTCATATTTAATACATAATAACAATATACCACACTATGTAACAATAAAACAAATAGTAACATTTTGTACATAAATAAATAACAAAGTTATCAATGCAGTCAAAATTCATACACAATGTTCTTGAAAAACCGCAAATATAAATTTGTTTCCTATTTTTTATTAATTTTTAAGGTTTTTATAATTTTCCCTTTATATGTAGCTAATAACCTGTCTTGGTGCCAAATTTGAAGGTTCTCAGTTTGCTAGAAGTACCTTAGACTTTTGATGATCGGTCAGTGAGTGAGTCAGTGACAAAATGGTGTAACTTTGATCGCTCATAACTCGTAAACTATTTATTCAAATGTTTTGTAATTTTGAGACTGAGCTTGTTCTAATACTTACTCTTGGTCATCGAAAATCTAAACTCCTAGCTTTATTCACATGGAAGATACAGGGGGCTGAAATAGCCGCGAAACGCATCGAGAAAAGATAGTACGGCCGTGCCCGCTTTGCTCGAGTCTTGGCTGGGGCACTGCCGTGCCCTCAGATAGACCGTTAACACTGAGTGATATGCAAAGAAAGTGAAAATGTTTCAAGTAAAAGTTTTCAAAGTGATCGAATCTTGTTATACAATTTATTAACCGATGTAGTTTAACGTGACGGCGGCGTTTTATTAAAAGATTGCACGAATACGCTAGGATTTACTTTCAGGACCCAGTCTCGTTTATCAAGTGAAAACCAGATACTGTCTAGGTATGTGTGTAGAACTATAAAATCTTTTCAACTGATTCTGTGGATATATCCTGATCATTTACATTAATCCCATTCATTACGACAATGATATGGAATACGATGAATCATTTTACAAAATACCCAGCTAAGTCTTATCTCCATCAATTCACGTATTGACCTACCAAGCCTACTAATGCCTAGGCCTATAAATATAAAATGACAGCCATAACACGTGCCCTTTGACCTGTCAGAGTCATAACTGCACCACATTGAGTGAAAGCCGCTTTCACGACGGAAGCGCACACAAACGGACAGACAAAAGACACGACTTTTATTCACACTGACCTATCTAAGTACAATAGGACATGTGTATGTGAGAACATTGATGCATTGTGACCGATCCATGGTGATAGATCGTCGGCGTATTTGAATTTTGTTTAGCGTGACCACACAACGATAGAATATTCCCATAGGTACCAAGTGCGGTTACGGTTTAAATTCAATTGGTAAATTAAATTAGACAAAGTAAGTAGAAAATGGTTCGGCAATCTAAGCAAATGAGGCTTGATTGGTGACTGATCGCTTCCTAAATTTTGAACTGTATTTAATTTATATGCAACTTTTTGAGTCTCCGTGAAACTTCTGACTATGTACACATTGACATGATTATCTGTACTTTAAACACCAAGATAAATATGACAACAAGAACGGTTCGAGTAACTATTTATCCGTACACTCAAAATGAATTTTTACGACTCAATTATAGTAACACTTGTTGCCATACAATCAAAAATAACCCTATGTTTTAAAAGCAGTGTCATTCACAGAGCCTTTTATACTATTTCAATGTTTTGATGAATGAAAACAAGTAACGAAATGAGGCATTCATATTATGAGACCGGGTTTAGTTTGCATTGAATAACATTGCCATAATAGGCGGCACGTCAATAGAATTTCATCATGAGTGCTAAAACAAAATGATTTAATTAACAGCAACCGTCGATCCTCGTGGGACATTAATGAAGTTATTGTTTAGTTAAGTATTATTATGGTGGGTCCACACGATACCAACTTCACACAAGCTTTCATAGATATTTTCTTCTCAACAAATCGGTGCATGTATACAGACTGAGCCAATGATAAGTCTGCACAAACATCTTGTCATCATATTTCCACTCAAACAACAAATTTTTACACAGACTTTCAGTTCGTACAGATATTTGTACAAACTTAAAGTTTGTATCGTGTGGACCCAGCATTAGATTTTATCAATGTGGGTGTATTAGTAAAGTTCTTAAATCAACAGATAGAGGCACATGACTCATTCTACGTTCTACGTTTGGAGAGCGATAAAAAAGGCAATTTGTAACACAATCGAACCACTGTAATGGTTGGTTTTTGTATATTTGTGTGAATGTAGTAAAATGAGGCTGTTGTGGAGAAAATTAGTGACATAGGAAATTAAATTATGGGTTTTTATGTCTTTGCGGTATCGGTAGTTTGTTTACCGCAAAATAGTGTCATGGTTCATGAATAGGTTTTCATGTCTTTTAAAAGTCAAATTACCTATCATCTTTCATGCTAATAAAACAGTTAAATAGGATCAGAGTTCATACATATAGCGAAAGATATTTATTTTATACGGGGTTTCACTAAAACAATATTAAACGAGAACTTTTTGATTCGTTTTCTAAAATTATTCCTCCTATCATCGTCTAAATAAGGACCTCATTGTTTTGACGCCGTCAATAAAACCGTTATTTAATATCACTAATCGGAAATCTATTTCCAACACAAACAATCGAGTTATTAGAATTCAGTGAAATGCAACAATCGCTAGTTTTGTTATCAGAGCACGTACAGTTGCAGTTGCATCGGGTTTATAACGATGTATCGATTAGCTCGCCAGCTTGACAGCTACTCATTCATTCGAACTAATTATTCGATTAATTAACACAATAATTTTGATTTATAGTGCAGTTGTTACTTAGGTATAGTGACGAATATTTTTAGTAGATGGGCACCAAAAACTGCTGTTTTGTTTTTATTTTTGTTATCTACCTATAACTACCTATCTGCTTGTTTATGATTCGTCATGATTGGTTTAATGAAATAACGGCGACCACGCCAATTGTATGCCAGACTATTCTTAGGAGATCAGCTGGCTCTACAGGACATTCTATACTACATAGTGCACAAGCAGTCGACAATTCGACACCGAAAATGTTCCTCCACTATCCAACTTCAGATTTGCATCACGCTAACGTAGCTACGGTGTACGCCCGCATGTAACACACATCACTAACATTAGCGAAACGGTAACATTTCGCGTACACAGTATTCGGTACTACAAACAGTCATTATGGACGACCCTAATTGACCCCGTTCACACGCACGAACACCGTTACACACTATTGGTGTAAGCATGTTACACGCCGATGCACGCTTGCATTCGTGTGTTTCATTTGCAACACTCGTTTGGATTTTTACCATATTGAATCGTTTAGCTAAACGCTATTGTGGACGTTCTGTAGATAACAGCAAACGGCTTCGAAAAAAACCGTGTGCAAGCTAATTCGCAGAACAGAAATTAGAACCATTGATAAATCTTTGATTCACTTGGAAGGGTTTTCGGGTATAAAATGTTATCTAAGTAAGACATCTTTGTTCCACAGTGTTACTAAACGAATTGAAGGGTTCTAGAGGTACCTTGACCAAAACGAATGCATGTAAGGCAACCGAAGCGGACATATAATATATAACGATTGCAATCAAGTTAATAATGAAAATTATGTTTTGATTACTTTTAAATTGGACATACACTATGAAGACTGACCTCATTTCAATACAAGTAGATTTTATAAATGGATATTGAGCAAATAAAGGAAACACTAACTGATTGATGATTAAGTTTAAATTTGCTCAAACAGGACGATAAAACACATTTAATTGCATAAACGCCGGCTTAGTTACAAAGTGATGTATTGTAAAAGTCATGGTCGGGCTATAATTACCTGCCATTCACAGTCCATACCATTGAGCAAGTGCACTTACGGCATAAACAACTAAATTCTTCAACTAAACACGCATGTCACATAGCCAACGTCACTTACGATGTTTTATGTTTTACTACGAAATCTGTATGATCAACTGTTCAATTCACGTAATATTTACTTAATTAAAATTTCATATTAAATTTTAGTCACGCTGTAAGACTTTTTATACACTACGTCAGAATTTAACAATATCATTTTCATAAAACGAAGGAGACCAGATTGAAATATCAAGACATTTGTGACGTATAAAGTCGTATGTGCTCAAGTGTGACACAAATCAAAAGGTAACAAATGGATTTGGAGACAATAGAACCACTAAATTGGAAATTGTTTGTATTTGACACATGTGAAGTTTGTTCTTGCTTGATTTGCCTACGTGGGGTTAAACTTAGCTTCTATTTGTCTATTACTTTACCAAAATTTCGGTACATAATGCTTTTATTTGTTCGCTAAAACAGGGGCGTATTGATACACGTGATTGATTTCTATAGCATTTAGTAAAATAGATTTGTAGCAAAAAGATAACACGCTATTCATTATGTACGTATGTATATGTTAATACCTGAGTAAAACCAAACTTCGATTGATTTATTACACGTATCCTTCAGTCGCTTACCGATAGCAGGATAAATAATGCAGTTAACAATTTTATAACCATTAACCTCAAACATGAGCTTAGGCTTATGATATTCAGACCGGTTTGTATAATGACTAGGTGTTTATTTTCTTTGCATCCTGAGGATATCACTAGGTATCAACAAAAAAATGTTTCCCTAGAATTTGAATGCTAGAAAGTACTGTATTCTTGCGTTTATTTCATCACTGAATAAAAATAAGGAAAACCGCAAAGTATTTAGAGGAAAACGCAAGCAAGTCCTTTTCTTTTATAAAGGCCAGGTAAAGTTAATAATACAAAACTGTTTTTGCATTATTAAAATCATTAACATAGGCAAGAAAATGTCAGTGGCGATAGTACAGTAATCCCTGCACCTGGTTATTAATAAAAACACTTAGTAGTCGCGCGCGCATTAGACGCGGGCGTGGCCACATCGCCGCGCCAGCCATTTCTCTCTATCCACACATATTAACGACATTATAATAGCTACAACTACACAACCAATTACTGCACACACGGCAAAAACAAACACAATGTTGATTGATTACCTTCTAACAGGTTACTTTGATCAATGACTAAAGTAATCAGTGAATATCGGCGGTTTCTAATGATGTTGCACTAATCAGCTGACCGTTGAATTTAATCTACTGTTTTTATTATAATGCATGATAAGGTTCTTGGTAAGGTAGGTATAAATCTATGTAATATTAGATAACTCGAGTCCTGATATAAAAAAGAGTTTCATAACTTCTAGCAGTTGAATTATGTATGCGATAAGCCACACTGGTGTAACGTATGCGACAAAAACTGAAATAGAAACAAAACCCCTCATATAGTCGACTGCACCTATCAATCAACGATCTGAAAATAGTCTGCCCGGAAGCGAACCCCGGCCTAGCAGTTAATTGCCGTGACAATAACGCTGCGCTCATTATCCTAAATTTGGACCACACCTACCCACTAATGGGAGCCACTCGAGATGACTAAGCTTTAGAAGGAGATACTTGACGTTTAAAGAGGAGCATTTTAAATGAAGAAGTGTTCTTAAACATATTGAGGGTCTCAAAGGGGATAATACAGCGATATAAATAGAAATAGGAGATTAGATCTTCCTTCGAGGCGAAGCTGAGCATAAAAATACCTTAATCAATACCGTACCGACATCAACATCAAGAAAACGTATAAAGAACAATGTCAAAATAAAAAAGGATGAAAATGAAAAGGATCTGACATCTATTTGACAATGTAACTCACGTCTGAATCGAGAGAAAGCTTTTGAGGATATAAGAATGAAACTGAAAGGGGAGTCAAACGAGAACAGTTCCTATTTGACAATGTATCGCACGTAGCCTTGGTACCGTTTTAACAAGAAAATGATGTTGCAAAAATCTAAGAAATGAAGTAAAAAATCCAAGTGTCAATTGCAAATTACATATTATGTTACCTATGTAAATATTAGCGGTACATGTTAAAAAAGACGTTAACAACAAAGACAAACACGACGGTGTAATAAAGCTAATGACAGATTAACAATGTGGAACCAATCGATGTAAATTTATTAGACATGAAGATGAAACTTGAAGACAACCAGCGATAGGACACGCGAAGGTTAATAAATGCAATCAGTCTGCAAATCGCGAACAACGACGTGACTTTGTCTGCTACGTGAACTATTACTAACATTCAAATGTAGCCACAAAAACACAAAACAATAATAAAGTTCAATATCATTGTGGTATAAACCCAAATAAAGAATGTACGAACTTGATTTGGCTATCTAATATTTACAAATATGGTGAGTGTTTTGGGATGACGCGGAATAATAAATAGGTATTTAATTACATTGGGAATTACTTCGGATAACGTGACATAGATAACACTTCTGAGTAATCAGCCGCATTAAATAAATAATAAAATTTAATGCAGGAAACCTTGGACATTATGAAGCACAATTAGCTTTGCTATTCTTGTAAAATTATTGCCGGTCGTGGACTATGCAAACATAAGAGTGAATAAACAAAGCAATCGTACGGTGCTTAACAAGAGAGATAACACGCATTTTAAATTAACAAATCATCAAAAATTTACGATATGAATAGTATTCAATTAATGCAAACAAATAGGATAATACATTTTACTTACTTTTTATTAAACTTGAGGCAGATGATAATAGAGAACATTTTAAATAAGTCATTTGTGGAGGAGGAAAAAGCGGGGTCATGCTCTCTTGAACACGAACGCGACTTTATACCGTGGAATGATTGTTGGAAACAGGTGACCCATAGGCAATAAAAACACTATGACACATTAAGACCAGTTTCGCGGAACGTAACATAACAACATTCCGAGTCTTAAATAATGTTCTTAAACTATGCCATATCCAAACAGACACGATTCGTGTATAGCAGGCCAGTAACGTGCAAGTTTAGAGATTCAACAAAAGATTATTGGTTCATCGCCCACTAGCATTCAACTAGCATAATTTGCAACCAAACGTTCTAAAGAGCATCAGACGAAAAGAGTAGACGGGAAATATTATGAGGACCCTTGTTGGTCAAGGAAGAAGTGATAAGTGAATTACGTATGCAGAGATACACGAAGTAAGGGAAATGTGCTTTCATGCACACCTGAGAACACTTCCTGGAATACAAAAGAAGGTGAAACTTGATGATAACTGAGACACATCTGACCGCTTTCCGCCAGACATTGAGTCTCCAAGATACGCGCGTTGAATGACAATCAATTTAACTCTGTAATGATATATTAACGCCCAATTGAGGCGCTGTCGGGCTTGATGCTATTGATCTTCGCATTGATGAAGATTTATTATTGAGATTGGATCGATTCGAAGTCTTTTTTAAATTCATTTTTTTTTCTCAACAAGTACAACCAAGTTTTGAGCTAAAATAATCTCTCAGTCGAAAATAATAATTTTGCTAATGGAACATTGAATTCATTAGGAACTTTCGTCGTCTGACATTAATCCCGTTGATCCTAATAAGAACCAGTAGCGCAAGATCAGTATTGTACTAACAATGCCAGTTCCTGATACATAATTCACGTCGATAGTGAAAGTTCTTGATCTTGTTCGAGGGCGGCGTCGGGTTTAGATAATAACACAAAGACATGACGAAAACATTAGCCATGACAAATGCAGACTTGAAACCAAAGGACAAGCTTTAGCCGGTAGGTTTCAATTCAAGCGAAAATTGGCACAAGTGAAAGTTGTAAAGGTCATCTGTCAAGTTGCCAATAACATATCGGTTGTAAACAATATAGTACTACTCGACGATTGAGATAAAAATATTGAGTCATACAAGCAAGACAGATGATACGCTTGTTGCATGGCAATTAATTACAGCCAGCTATTAGAGTAGAAACAAAACATGACAGATCGATACGAATTGAGCACGTGATCGATTACTCGTTTTCTAGATTACTTTCGTTGCAATCGATTTGTTTTTACAAATAAGTTTTCAGCGTCTGGGTTGGGCGACCGCGCAGTTCGGTTCCGGCAGTTAGAGGGTAACGCACCCCTCAAGTTCACAGTCAACCCCGGGAATAATGGGACGCGACGCGGCGGCGACCGCCCTGGGGTGCACTGCAGTCACACACACAACACACTAATACAACAGTCGAAAGGGACAGAAAATTGCGCAAATCTCCCTACTGATATTGCTTATAGATTATGGCTACGTATCTATCAATTAAATCGCAGCGAGCCGGTATCTGTTGATAATGTGATAATACCTACTAAATGCGAAACAAACTCGGTGTAAATATTTGCATTTTGGTTGTCAAATTCGAAATCAATTTGCTTTTATCCCAGAACGAATTAGCTATAACTAACTTGCATACTTTAATTATTGTTGCTAATCTCTGTTTGGAATGTACTACCGTTGATAATAGTAACTTTTATAACTCCAAGACTACCGAGAAGTTGATAAGGAATACGCAAGACATGTGTAACAGATGTAACGCGATAGTTAAATATTACGACTAACAATAGTACGAAGCTGCAAACGGAACTGACAAAGTAAATATCGAGCGTACTCACTCTGGTTGAACAATGATGTGGAAGATGCAGCAAAACCACCTGATATCAAACTCAGTGAAGGAAATCCATTCTCACGGACACAGCACTTGTAAGACGAACTCTTGCGGTTTTCACAGTCCCTTATTCATCAACGAGATCACTGAATTAAAACGTCTCTAATCATTTATAATTAACATTAATATTGCAGGTTTATTATTGCACGGAAGTATTGCTGGGCTCTATCGCCGGAGGTCGGAGGACCGTTTTCGGGATATCGATCTGATTTCGGGGCGCTGCAGTTGCTACACTAACGCCTTGTTCTTATTCTGTCAAAGTTCACTTTTGATTATATTCTTGGGGCATATTCTGGTATAGTTTGTGTTATAATGTTTGTTTATGTGGTGCGGTAAGGTCGCGATCAGCTGTTGTTTGCGGAGCCGGCGCGAGGTGCGTGCTTGCGAGAGTGCCGCGCGCGACTGACTGGAGCTCGACATTCGAGATCGCTCGGCCGCCGGTGTAGGCGCCCCGCGGCATCTTAACGGCCCGTTACCTACACATGGACGTACTACGAAGATATGTAAACAAACAACACGCCTTAAATCTCCTTATGTGGCCGTGCGTATACATACTATCTTGATTTTTTGAACTCCGGACGCTCGTTTGGATTTAAATGGAATTTTAATATTATGTAAATATATTTTACACATTTTCATTTATCTATTCATAATATTTTTACCTTCGACGAATTTATGTAGGTATCTATTTTATTTCCTAAATTCCTTCAACTCTGATTCGTATATAACCTCTTAATATCCTAATAGGTACTTACCACAAATTTTAATACTATGCAGCATGAACGGAATTCAAGACCAAACACACCTACCCATCAAATATTCTTTAAACGCAAATGCACGGATAGGTCAGAGGATATGTGAAGGTCGTTAAGGAAAAACGCAAACAATGACCAAATCTTACGAAGTTCCGTCGAAGTGTCAGTTGAAATGCACACGTAATGTTGATGAAAAGAATGAAATCAGAACTGTTTGTGATAGCCACCACAGTAACGACAAACTTCATTAATGCAGTCGTTGCTAACTAAGGTGCGTGGAATTTCAAAATATAGCTCGTGACAAAACAATCTTACATCAATGGAAACAGGCGAAGTTACATCCTCTGATATAACATTAGCAATAAACAAAAGCGCCTTATTGTAATGAATAAACAATGAAGACCTCGCTACAAAGGCTATCGATGTAGGGATAGCTGGGGAAAATACAATGGCTGAGCGCAAATATGGGGAAGATGAAGAACATTCTGTACCACACGAAGACATTGCTGATATTGTTGGAGAAAATTACTGGTAAGGAATTCTGAGCATTATTGGTAATGTCATAATCTCTTAAGAAGATAACAACAATTAAAAGGAATATTATCGTCATATAACGCAACTCATACACGTACTTCGATTTCTGTCGATAGCTTGTTCAGATTTCGTCAAATCATTGCGTATGTGGATGTTTGTCAGATGCCTCAATTGAACAGTTTTACGAGGTTCCCTGCAGTTTCATTTTATTCTTCCTATCTCACGAATGTGTTATTGTTATACAAGAAGTGTATTGTGTGCGTAGCATCTGCCGGAGCGTGTCTATTCACCGGCTGACCTTTACCCGTCGTCGTGTCGAACACGTGCGCTTGCAAAACTTGTACTTTAAATACCAGGACGCTTCGGCATTTACTGCTATTGGAAATGTCTGTACCTGGATTGGGTAGTATATTAGATGCCATTTAGTGCCGTTACTATGTAGGCTTTAATATATTCAACTTTCGAGATCGAGGGAGACATTTTCAGAAAATACCACAAGGCGACAAGACGACGTAGTCTAACACTAAATTGTCTCAAATAAGAACTAATGACTTCGATCCTATCATTCGTTGAACGTTCGAAAAAGGACGGTATCGAGACGAGACATAAAAAACCTTATCTCCATAAATTAGTGTATCGGTTTAGAAAAAAGGGTCGTGTCGTGACTTATAGTGAAACGTGGGAAAAATGCGTGAGCCCGACCCATAGAACTGAGACGGGTATCACGATCCAGTTTTTATCGATGTTCCGGAATCGATGCCGTTCAAAGACACTCTAACTGCAGAGAACATTCAAAATGGTACACTTTTATACAACCGTATAAAACGAAACTGATTTCGAAACATCGACGTTCCCACGACAGAAAAGGGAAGTAACCTGTCGTAACTCACTTGAAATGGTTGAAGGAGTCGTGAGTACATACCTGAAACAATAAAACCATAAATCAATACATTGAGCAGTTAGTCCTAATTTGAGAAGCAAACGCATAACGCTGGCCCATCAACCGTGACTGCTATCTTGTACATTAACCTACATCCAAAATATACGAGTACCTAGTATTGCGCACTATACGTAAGAAACGAGTGCACACTGAATCGCCATTAACGTTTCACACAATTCTGTTGAAATCGAAAGTGTTGTTTCTAATTACGACACTTACGACACTTGTGATGCGGAAAATAAAAATCACGCTTACTTACTCGTTAGTATTATCGAATGTGATGTAACTGTAGATATGGTTGAGTGATGTCCCGGTTGTTGGTTTTACGCAGTTCTTTGGACGGAAGTGCAAAAAGCATTTAGAACTCGCGACATGGTATGGCCATTTACTGCTTGATAAATGGGTGTCTCAACTTTAAAAGTTTATATACTAGATAATATAAATCAGAATCGCTTTCGCTACAGTGGACAGTCATGCTGTTGGTTTAACAATCCCAAAGTCGCCTTTACTTTCGTTGTCTAGACTAGAAAATTAGTTTTCCTCGCATACGTCTGCGGATACAAATGAACTTATTTCGAGTGTTGGACGAACGTGATTTTGGTAGCAAACTAAACAGTATAAGGAACTAAATGTCGTGGGTGCCGTTGTATTTCCAATAACGTTAGTCTAGACTCGGTCTAGACTCTGGATGGGTGACTTTAGATTCAAGTTTATGACCGCGTCTGAATCGATAGGTTTGTCTGGGGGGATGAGTGTAAAAACTGTAGGTTTATCTCAATTTTAATGGTTAAAGGGGAATAGTATAAGGACTTCGTGTCTAGTTTGCTGAAGTGCTTTGGGATCGCGGCTGCCGTTAGGTAGCCCTCGCCTTCCGCAGTGGCATAAAACATGCACCAGGTGCAGTCTAGCTCTACCGCGTTGCATCAAAATTGCAAAAGTTTCATGTATACCCAGCTCTCGCTATAGAACTAACTACATTATAAATTCATATTGTGTTTTGCATCCTGGTTCGATACAAGCTATGATTTGGAAATACATGTAGTGAGATTGAGTTTCAGAATAAGGTTGGGTGCTATAAAACACAAAAGCCCGATCTTGGGAATTACCTAATTTTAGTAAATTGAAACTTTCGTTTTATTGCCAATCTCCGATGTTGTATAAAGTCCCACGCACATTGGATGGGAAACTCTATAGCTAGATTATGTCATTTATTTCCTGTCAATAATTATTTATGGTCATTGCGGAAGAGATCAATGTTTGTATGTCGCAGTTTCTATTTGTTTTACTTGTATTTATCTCCAGTCAGAATTCAATATTTCAAATAATGTTTATTCTATGAAATTAAAATGAAATTCACTGAAAAAGTTAAACTTAAATTTTATATTAAACTATGCACAAGCCGGTTTTTACAATATTGACCTCGAGTATGTATTGTAATGTCATTGAACTATAACACTGAAAGGTTAATCTTCGTGGTGACCTTCTTTAGTTTAGATAATGCAATACCTGGCTGCATGAAATAGTAGAAATTATTATGTATGACTTGTATAATAATTAACGTTACATAAATTAATATGTATTGCTTAACACGTGCTTTTATGATGATCATTATCTGTTGTGAAGATATTAAAATAGAAATATTTTCTCAGTCTAACACATGTATCTTGATAGAGACGAAAATACTGCTTGGAATAATACCATCACATGAAACCTGCGTATTATAGGCTTATTAATAAAAATGCCATGTTCAAGGCCTCTTATACTAGTATAACTTTTTTTGCGACTTATTTTTGCTAGAGGTTTTGTCCAAAGCTAAACAGTTTGTTTGCTTGTACACGTTTCTCTGGACTTATCTCAGGAGTTTCTGGACCGCTTTAAAAATTATCACAGTGTTTGACATCCCGAGGATGGCTATCCGGCTTTTTATCCAGGCTTGCGAATTAGCTCCCACAGAAAACGCGTAAGACCGGTGATGGAAACTAGTGTTCAATCTTAACAAAGCTGTATGTTACATAGTATGATATCATAGGTACCATAAAAATCCAATATCAACAAAATAAAAACGAGATTAATCTCAATCTGCGATAAAGACGGTGACTCACTGCTCGCGTACATTTTAAGCTCCAGTCAGACTTACTACAATTACTTTTTCCTTTGCACTTGCTAAATGATATTTCCGTTGAAGTTAGCACCCACTTATAACTTTATATGCTGTGGAACGAGTTGGGAGACGGTATATTCTTTTGAAGTGACCATTATGCTGGTTATAAAAAGTGTTGGGTGTTAAATATAGAAGTTATATCTCTCTTAACACTACTTTTGTTCGTGCTATTTTTATTTAGAATGGTACCATAATAATATGATAAACATATAAATGACCTACAATTTAATGGTAAGTATTAAATCAATACCTAAATGATCTATAGGTAGCTATTAAATCAAAACGTATGAATAGCAGAAAGTTTTATTCACAATGGTGACATAAATTACGTTAGACGTATTCACAAAACTAGCTTTCGCCTTTTCGGTTGAACGGCCAAATCGACAAAGGGCGGACAGTAAAAAATCGCAACAATTTCTCTTGAAAACATTTAAAATATATAGACACGATTATTCTAGACATTTCTATCTATCATGTTGTAACTCTGGTTATACTAAAATGAAAATATGTGTTGGAGATAAAAAGCGTTTAATTGCAATCGAGAGTGCACGCGCATGCGCGCAGCTGAGCTGGGTTTGTGGGCCACTCGCGCGCAGCAGTCGACCGGCACGCCCATTGTGCGGTGCCATTGTGTAATAAATAATTGCATGTAGGTGCGTGTACCTACTTTGTACGAATTTGTACCTCTATTACTCTGTCACACTTTATAGGGAACACAGCAACTAGGTTTCTTTTTGTGAATTGGAAAGTGATTTATGAATGGGTTAATCGGGAACGCGATAGGTGGTAAATTGAATATGGACAATAAATAGTGGTCCAACGGAGTTACAAAATGAAAAGTACGTAACACGAGTACAATTTCAGGAACTCATCAAAATCAGAACATAACGTTGCAAACTGACCACATCGCGAAATCACCGATTTCAAGCAATTACTCTAATTAAACACGAAAACTGAGACGTTAGTTTCGTAATCCTAACAAAAAAATGAGGTTCTGGCATACTGAACTAGTTAACAACAATGACCGAATATTACAATGCAACTGATTATGACAGATAGCAAGAAATAACTCACATTTCTGACAAGCGACGTGTTCTAACTAAAAATGGGTTGAAACAATAAGAGGGACCCATTAGGGTGTAACAAAGAAGTGAAACCTGACCAATTTATTTCTGGGAACGAGGAAACGCTACTGTTCTTTTTCGTTGCTTAGAATGACTCATGAAATCCATATTATCTTGAGATTATCAAGGCAGAAGGTAAACTGCATTAGGGTTGCGTCAACAAGACGGTGTGTTTTAAACCGTATCTTTGCCGAAATTCGTCATGAGGAAGGCCAAAAGGACCTCATAATTAGCATTAAGTAAGGAGAATAATAATAACAACATATGATTGAAACTATACAGTATAATATAACAAGGACAATATTTGGGCAACGGTTACAATAAAAGCATGAGTTCAATTATAAGTTCAGAAGATGCCAAGTACACGCCGTTAAAAAACAAATGAGAAATCCTCAAAATCAAAGCTGTCATTTACAAAATAGAAAAATCCCTACCGTAATAGAAAAAAAAACTAATCAAAGACAACAAACCTGCAAGCCCTATAGACAAGCGAGATAATGTATGCGCAGGAGTGAAAGCTCGCTGTGTCACCATCCGACGAGATTTTGATTGACTCCCCACACAATATGGCCGCGATCGCCGCTAATTATTATTTGTGGGTTCAGAGAAACTAACTTTTACTATAGGAAGTAAATTATGTGGTTGATGGATGTAGTGACATTAGTTTTGTCATTACTACTTTGATTAGTGGAAAGTTTGTATCAGAAATCGATTACAGTGGCTTTATGAAAACCTGGCTTCTATATCAACAGGTTCAAAATAAACATAGGTAGGTACATCATTCGTTTCGTGAGGTAAGTCAAATACATCCCACATTCCAGTAGTGGGTTGTTGTACTATGTTGTTTCCTGTGTACAGTACCTACTCACTGAGAGCTCAATGTTTGGATTGCTCTCAAAATTACCAAAGAGTGCTCTGGTTTTACCAACAAGACCACTTCACCCTCTCCAGTCGTTATGTCTTTAGACATGACATGGTGCATTCCTTCCTACCGTCTCTTCCATTTATAACTGACTTCCCAAAAAGGAGGAGGTTCTCAGTTCGAATTTTGTATTTTTTTAAAAGTAGGTATATTCTTATACAAGTATATCTACCACAAAAATGATGTTTCCAAAAATCGAAAATTCTAGCACCCCTAACCACAATACAAATAATCTCCATTTATCCCAAATCCAGACATTGTATATTTGGTTTCTGCAACTGCGCAGTGTGCAGAACCACCAATACTTTGGCTGTAAACGTTGATATATTGCAAAACTGAATGCTCAAACGCAGATGCTCATTGTTCAGTACTACAGTATACTTGACCCACTTGATTTGCGTGTTATCTGTGCCTCAAGATTTATGCTACACTTTAAGCTGATGGGGATCTATGCGTCTGCTTTTAAATAACAGATTTATTAGTATGGAGTTGGCTGTTTGTTGTTTATATGAGTTTGTTACATCTTAAAGAGTACCTATTATTAATATAACGTTTGATGAGGTCGAAAGAGCGGGTATCAGTATTGGAAGCTTTGATGGTGTTTATCAATTACTAGCTGACCCGGCGAACTTCGTACCGCCTGATAAAATCTTGCGCGCAATTTTTCCTTATTTGCTCACCGTTTAGACCTACCCTGGACTACGACAAACATTTTAAAACCAAAATCAGCTCAATCGGCCCAGCCGTTCTCGAGTTTTAATCAGACTAACAAACAACAATTCATTTTTATTTATATAGAAGATAGAAGATGTCAGAAGTTGCTAACCCGAGTAACTTGTCTCAGTTAAATAATAGTTTAGTCACCATACGAACAATTCCTCAATTTCTAATTCAAAATCTACTAAACCTATTATGGAGTAATATTCATAGTATTATACTATCTGCTTCAATACAATAGTTTATTGTCTGATAACCATTAGCTAATAAGAATTCATCGCTAACCATACATTACTGCACTGCATTGAATGGATTATCTTGTTGATTGTTATGATAACAATGAGCTGATTCATTGCGTTTACTCAATTTCATTCAAACTACGATTTTGGCCTTTGAATGTATAGGCTAAATTGTGTATTAAGAGACCTTCTCAAATATTCCATTGAAGCTTTTGAACAGTTCTTTCTGAACTGATTTAAGGGACAACAAAAACCAACACCCAAATTGAGTAAGTCCTCCTTTTTGGGCAGTCAGTTGCTAAAGACAGCTCATCGGTCATTAGTATATGCCAATTTGAAGCTATCTAGAGTTATTTAGAATGGACCACTATTACTCAACTATGAAAAAGGCAATACCTACATAGCCTTTTGCCGTAAACTAAATACTTAAAAGTACATATGTACATACTACTGAAAGACAACTAAACGCCTTCAAGCTCCAATAAACCAACTACAAGCAAAAACATAACCACGTACAATTAATTAGGCGCAACGTCAAAACATTTGGCACGCGTCGACGGATGTTTATTACGAAGTTGCCATGTTTACGCGGTTCGCGTTCTGCGCAAATGTATGTCGTTTCTGTACGGTTACATATGTACACGTTATATGTAGTGATTTAAATGTGCATGCGGTGCAGTAAATTGTGTTCAAAGATTGCTTGTAAATATAGGGTAAGTGGGATTCTGGAATAACTTCGTATTGTGTTTATCTAAGACTTTCCAGAAAATGCATTTAAGTGGGTGGGCTAGCGAAAACTTTATCAACTAAATTATAGTGAGGGCGAAACCCTATCTAATCGGTTAAAAAACTAATTGTACGAAGCAAAGGTTTTGAAATATCATTTAAAAATAAACTTCTTAAGTACTATGGTATAAAACTGCGTCTTCAATTAGCGATACTGTACTACGTCCAGTGAACCACTGATTTATGACTGAATTTTACTGTTTTATAATTGAAAAACTTACAAAGTACAACAACATTTGCATATATCTCGCATTCATCAACTCCTCACACATAATAACGAGGAAAACCATATTAAACACACACTACTTGCCCAAACACTAATGAATGCCGAGAAATGATTTCGACCATTCGTACCATAATTTGGTTCCACGAAGGTTTTAAGTTTCAACTGCAGCATACCCACAGGAGCTCATCATTTACTAATGACCACCAGTAATCGATTTCACGTAATACGCGGCGAGGCAAATGGGTGCAGCGATGCACCAATTTCACAGCTTTTACGAGATCTTAATTACTCCGCCCGTGGTATTCGGTAATCTAAAACTGCTGGTCATTAATGGTTTTGTAGGTTCTATTTATCTAACGTTAATACTGCTAACTATATATAATGTATCTGGTCGAACAAAGAACACAAGCATACATAAGATCCTCCAGGCACTAAAACAAAGAATTTCCAATAAAACGCGAGGAAACTGCAGACCTTTGAAAAGGTGACCCTTTCAAGTATGAAGTTCATGTTCTAAATGGACAATTCGTTCAATAGGGTGAACTGTTACGAACAAACACTATTCACAATAAGGCAAGTCTACCTGTACTTGACTTGCGATCCGTTTCACCATACAAGGCGGGCTCGACTCGACTTCCTAGCCATTTCGCAAGGAAGCAACTGTGCCACTCGGCCGTACATACTACACTGCATTTTAAACTTTATTGTAAAGAGGTAAGTGTGAAAATCGCTTGTAGAGTACTATCGGGGAATATGAGTGTGTGCTGCGTTAGACAATGCCCATTTTTGGTAATAAAACGATTACGCCTATCGTTTCGTGGTAACTGATAATAAATGTACAGTAGCCGTTATACTTACTTAAGTTATTAAGTTGTAAATCGTACGGCTTTTACAAGTATCGTGTGTGCAATTAGACTATTATGGCGTAAATAATATTTATGTTAGCTGGGAAGTGAGATAACAGTAGCAATAGTTACATGAATTTCAATATAACGTTACGGGTGTTATATTTTTAACACGACTGATCTAACTTCTAACGTTATTAGATTTGCAATTGGTGAACTAACAATTGCGCAAAACACGTGTTAATGTTTATAGATTAGTTTTATTAGCTATTGGCCACACATGAACGAACTAACTACACTATTAATAGCTCAATTCTGGTTAGCAAATATAACATATTATTTATCTTATTGGTTATGTAACAGTATGTATGTTGTCGGCAAAAAGCCTTCAGAGAATAAAATAAGATTTCTACATTCAAACAGACAGAAGAGAGAAGATAAGTTTAGGACTAACAAGGAATAGAATATTGGCTTCTAAATATCGTTGAACAAAATTTAGGATTTTGAACTACTATTATAAATTTTATTATTTAAATAGGTACCCAAGCTTATAACACGGATCATACAAGGATACAAAATGAACCTCCCACGTTAAAATTTTCTCTTCGTCCGAGCCAACGGAGCGCTAACATCGGCGATATCTAAACTCAAACGAGCGTAAAGCGCTTTCGATCGAAAGCTCTGCGCTTGCGCACCGACCGGTGAAAACTAGGGACGTGCGTAGAAAAGTATCGAAAGCCTGGATAGTGAGTTTAAGTGTATTTTGATGTTAATGTTTGTAGATAATTGTGGAGGTAATGAGAGGAAATTAGATAATTTCTAAACGAATGAGGTGGGTGAGAAAATGTAGGATAGTTGAGGGTGGTGAGTATAGATAGATATCATGATTGATGGGATGGATCTTAATCGAATAGATATGCTAAACTTTAGGGCAATCAATGAAGGTGTTGAGTTTATTGACAAAGTTGAGAAAATAAAGGTACCAACTTAAATTTCTCAGTGGTGACTTTATGACAGCTTTGTAAACTACTACAATACTTAGCAAAAATAGTTTTGCAATGTAAACACGGATTAAAGTACCACTTACATAACAGAACCTGCAATTTTACGCGACAAAAACAAAACACAACGCGATATTACGTAACTAAAACAAAAGAAAAGTGAAATCTTATTTGTCAGCGAAGAAAATGTTTGTAAGTCACATTAATTTAATGCGCTGTTACACACGATTTCCCGACTGCGCCTGAGTCTATGTAATTGATAACTTTCCTTAACCCGAGCGGTGGAACAAGGCGATTATGGTTATCGAGCAATTGATCGATTAAATCGATGGATGAGTGATTTTAGAAGGGGGTTTCAAGTTTTTGTTTGTGACGATTTTGCAATTGAAGTTGTAATTAATTGCAATCAGACCTGTTAAAAAACCTTTAGTTACATCTGTTTGCAGAAACTTTAGATTAAAATTATCAGTCTCTGATTTCCTTTATTCCTAATTCTTTCGACACAGCAACGAATGATAAAAAGAGTTGACTAATTACTTTAGGTACTGCGGGCTTGCAATCAAATATTGAAAGTGGTCACAAACATTTCTTAGGTACCTATATGCTTGCAATAATGTTCTTTAACGATAAGTGCTATTATGCCATTTCAGCAGTTACACTACTTCTATCCAGATCCCACGACATTCCTATATCCCGGAACCCATTATTCCTTGATAAAACTAAGTATACAAATTACACGAGTTACCTGAGGCACTTCTAATGGTGGTTATCATATCCTAACTGCTAGGTACAGCTACAAAGTCCAGGGTAACGACCCTGAAGCAACTAAATGATAGCATATGAGGCTCTAAGCTCATCAGCGGCTTCTAAGCTGGAATCAAACCGGTTTCAGTTGCAATGTAGCTTTGAGTATTTATTTATTGCAGAGCGCGGTTATGATGAAATTGCAATGGAGGATTAATGTATGGATGTTTGTATGAAAAGTGACAAAATGTCATGTCAGCGTCATTATTGAATAGTGCTAAAAACGGTTGATCTACATAATGTGTAAAATGTAAGACACCACATTGTAACTCAGTATATGTCTTAAATTAAACAAAAAGCATGACTTTTTTTGTTTTACTTTGCTACGAACATTTTGAGGAGCTGTACCAAGTCCGTATTAATACTCATGTGCGTCCATCTGCGCTCTACTAATATGTTGCGTTAAATGGAACCAATCAAGAAAGTCATTAAAATCAGAGATTAGCCGGACCACATGTGAGATTGAAATACTGTTAGACCATCGCCGCTGGTTTGCGATGTAAATAAACTTATATTAGTTACTACTTCTCTAATATAAAGTTATGTTTAGAAACGAACAAAGAACGTAAGATAGGAAACAAGCATTCTTTATCATTTTAAAATCTAGCTTGCCTACCATAATTTTATCCTAAAATAGACTGATTAACATAACCACTGATATAAACTTGAAAAGTCAAATAACAGGACGAAAAAATCAATAAACATTGATATTTATGCCTGGAAAGAATTTCATAACAAGCCAAAGAACTAAAGAGTAACTATGGGTAACGACCCGAATCAATAACAAGAAAGATTTAAAATTATAATCAGTGGGAACTAGTTACATTTGCATCAATTAACACACGTTATGTAACACGTTTTTTTTTTTGCACATTTTTAATCAGAATTAATTTTTGTTATGATTAGTATTTAAAGCAGTGAATATTGTATAAAGATTTGAAATGGAAATATAAGGTCATATGTCAATGAATCCTTACCAATATTATACTCAAAAATGTAGATGAGTGGATGTTTATTATCTTTTCATGTAAAATATTTGATAAAACTTTACAGTTATATAGATTGTACTAATAAGAATGAGATAGGCTTTAATCAGAGTGTGGGAAATTCATAATATTAACTGCATGGAGTATCTTCCGAGAGACGTTTACAGTGAACAATCTAAATCTCATCACCATCTGCCTACTATTTTCCCAATCATCCAGCAGCAGAATGCCCGATATGATTAAAACTGCTATTATGGAGTCAATTTCTATTCAATTTTGATATTATTAACTTAGGAGAATTGGGCCCCAGTTTATGACATGGATCGACTGCCTATCTGAGGATCGCAAACCAGTTTCACGAGCAACCCAACCTAGGTAAGTGCAAGACTACTCATGGAACAATTTATACTTTTAAAGCTATGGATTCTAAGATATTCTACTATTTACCTTTACAAAACTCATCACTGACCTTGATACGCAACAGATGGCACAAACCTCATTATAATACATAATTGTTTAATAAATTAATTGCCCACACATGTGTACTTGTCTAATAACTCATTGTGACGAAAGTAGTGCAAGTGTTACTTCATATTTGTGTTACATTTGTTTTTATTGTGATTCAGTCTGGTAGGTACGATATCTAATTAAGTATAGTAGTGTTAATAGGAGCAAGTGCTAATTACAGGTGTACGGTATCGTATGATCGAATTCCAGTACCTAGTTTAATATGAGAATACGTGAGAACTTCTAACATATGGATTATTCTATGAAACGCTTCGCTATATAATAAAATGATCCAGCTAATAACATTTGAATTTGGAATTGGCGGCTAATATCAGTCGGCATTATTATGTTTGATACTCGTTCAGTTTTCGTTTACTCAGTGGCGCCATCTATCTATTCGTTAATGCACTGTGTAGGTACATAGCGGGTAAAACTACGGTATCATTCGTATAATAGAACTGTTTGCATTATACCTATAGAAGTTCTATCGTAAGCGTCTTTTAAACCGAATTGACTAGATAAAGATGGATCTTGAGTAACAACAATCCTGTCTATTCTAACAGAATGAACTATGGCGGCTATAATCTAAAAACCCGTATTGTAACACAGCCATGCCTAGTTTGTTACGCATAAGTTAGAAGCGTTTTTACGACTGATTTCTTGCAGACGCTGCACGTGCTGTTAGCAGCTGGCTTTTAACTTGCAATTTGACATTGTTCCTTTACAATAATCTGTCAAGTTCCCCCTCTTTTTACATATTTTCCATCACACGCAAAATAAAATAACTCAATAATTGTATTGACAGACTGATCTGTATCGCACTCTAGTGTTGATGTGTACTACACACTCATTACATATTTTCCTTCACATAAAAAAAATCAAAAACTCAACAAGAGTTCTGACAAACTGACCTGTGTCGCACTCTGGTGTTGATGTGTCGCACCTCGCGGCCGCCGCTGCTCTCGCCGTCGCTGCCGGAGCCCGGCACCTCCATCGTGTGCGTCGATATGGATTTGCTTACCTTAGGGGAAAAGAGTATTGAGGATTAGGGAAACAGTTTTGTATAAAATTAAAAGGTAATGGTTAAGGAGAACTCCTTGCTAAGCAACAGCCGTAGTTACAGGTCATCAAATCGTAAAGATTTGTAAAAAAATAAAGAGAATACAAAAAAAATCGTAAAGATAAGCAACGCTTGACGCGGTCGGTCTGCGGATGAGTCACCATTTTTTAATGACGAGTTGGCAGATAAACATAAAAGATATATTTACTTGTCAGAATACAGTACATTAAAGTCTGTGAAAAACTAAATAGTCTAACAACCAGTTTTACTTAGAGTGTATGGTTGCGCGGGTAACTGGGATAAGGTCAGATAGGCATTCGCACTATGTAGAACACTAGTATTCAGATGCATTTCTTAGACTGGAAGCAGCCACAAAATGGTTGGCAAAAGCTTACGCATAAAAATATGTAGAGAGGATATTAGAGATGTGATTATTACATGACAAGTCCATATTTTTAGCGATTCAAAAGGTCTATCAGTAGTTTAAGGAAAAGTAGCTTTTTTTGGTATAGGTGTTTTTTTATAATATTGCCAACAGTAAGGAATCATCAACACCATCACTGATATACCGAGAGAGGCAAGTAAGTAAATACTAAATAACTAAAATAACCAAACATAAATCAAATTGAACTTACGGGTGGAATGTATTTTCTGACAGCGGCAGCCAGCTCATCAATGGTCTTCTCCTTCTTCGCCGTCTCTAAACCAAAGAACTTATTCTTCGCCGCTTGATTCAACGCAGATATCTTTAACACTGGCGGTGGCACTTCTTGCGGAGGCGGGGGCACTTTATCCGCGGGCCTTCTCAACTTGCCCAACTGAATAGGCTCATCTAGTTTCTTAACAAATCTACGGTATCTGGTCTGATCTTCTTCTTGCTTGACCTCGACGGAAGGTTTTCGTCCAAGTTTGGCCAGCATTGGGATTTTAACGTCTGGGTTTTTCGCTTGCGTGAGACGTTCTTTCAGCTCATTGGTTCCTGGTAGTTTGATTTTGCAGGAGAACGGTTCGGGGTGTCTTGGTATGTCCGATTCGGTTCTTGAAGCCTTGAGCTTGTTGGGTTTGCGTTGGAATCTCCTGGGTTTAGGGTCTGGGAGTTCATCGGAGCTGTCTGAAGAGGAACAGCTCTTCTCTGATGATGATACGCTTGAGGCAGATACTGAATCTTCATCTGAGGAACTGTCGATACCCTCGTCTTTCAGGCCCTGTAATAAGAACAAAGAAAACATAATTTATATTAATTTATAAGGATCAACATCTAAAATCAACGCATAAAAGCAGCTTAACTTAATGGCATATAAGGTTTATTAGACTTCTATGTATCAGTACTATTGAACACTAACAAAGGTTTATAATCAATTTCCTCAATACAGCATTGAATAAATTGTAATTCACAATAACTTGGCCTAGAAATCGGACGTCCTACACATAGGTAATCAATCATATCGCGACCTCTAACAAACATTGGCACCAATAACCTATAATTTACATTGAAAAACATATAGGCCTTTATGCACATATTATATGCACGTATAGGCCAGAATAGTAAACGACGCATACCACAAACGTTGCTCATTACATTTACTACAAATCTATTTTTGACAACTATTGCTAATAGTATGATCTATTTTTGTACACGTCAATATTGGTCAGGGCTCAATAGTTTTCATGTGTAATCTTAATGGCTGTAGAATTAGAATCTTCTGTAATGTAAAGATATATATCATTGTCTTTATTAATCTTATAATTGAATTATATTTTCTGAGCTTAAGCTAAGCCTCTTCTCCTAAAAGGAAGCTCTCAAAAAATATGAAAATGAATTTGCCTACATAACTTCAAAATTATGATAAGACATTTTGAAAATCGCAACCTGAACATTAATTAAATTATGCTGATGACACTTTACGACTAAGATGGATAAATAAAAACATGCAAAATAAAAATAAAACACATTATACTAACTGTACAAACCTCTGAGCTTTCACCCTTGGCCAAGGTCTTCGGCCTGGGAGGGACTACAGTGGACCCCGACTTCAGAATACCCCTGACTTCCGGAGTTATCATCCTTTGGGCTCGTTCCGACGGGGAATCGTCGTCCAAGTCTGAAACATAAGGTTTTACTTACAAACTGTACATAATTAAATATGCTCCCGTATATCGAGTGTGTCAAACTTAATCACATTAAATCCTATTACATATACTTAATGAATAAGTAACCAAATCTGTAGTGGATTTGGTTATTCGCCATTGATGATTTAGCCACAGGAATAATTTTTCGTTTTCATAATTAACAACATCATGTAAGCAGTATTTTGAGCTTTTGAAAATAACTGACTCATTAATGATGTTCCAGTTAGCGCACATTTTTATTCTAAATACGTCGTTCGAAATATGTATATTTTTATTTTTTCGTGTGTGTCACTTGACACATATGCGCCAGTACATATAAAGTATTTAATTTGATTAAGTTTTACACACTTTGTATACAAAGCTCCCTTAAGTAGCAACCAGTCATAATAGTTGATTAGTGAAGCCCAAAGTTTCTAGACGTACAACGCAGACTTGCATATTTTATACTCTATGGTTATAGCAATAAGGTCTCATTTGAAGGGTTGATCATTTTACGCTTTACTACGATTTGTAACATTCGCACTATAGTGTAAAATCGTCAACGTACAATAACCTCTTTGTTCTTTTATTTTTTATTAATCTTGAAGAGCGTCCAATACATCAGAAAGAAACGTGATTTTTAGCGTAAAATTATTTGAAAAGAACAACAGTGTAACATTTTTGTAACCTAATACAAAAACGAAAATAAATCGTATCTATCCCGTCCCGTCCCCGCCTACGTATTTCTGAGGCGTCCTTACGAAGCGACCTCATGGATTTTGACAGATCTCCATGACTTGTTGGCGTAACTCACATCATATAAACAATATTCCGTGCGAAATTCACAGTAATAACATTTACGAGTAACATTCTTCAAGCTAATGACCAACTGGATTATTTTGATAAATATGTTTAGTATGTGGTCTTATAAAAGTCTTGTAAAGTTATATAAAATTATGTCAATATCTGGGGAGATGATTATTGGGTACACTCAGCAGCATGCGCTCAGTGTAATTGTTACTCAAGCATCGTTATGTTTGTCTGAGAAATAATTCTGCAACAACATCAGTCATAATAAAACATACCAAAATAACTCGACCAAACAACAGTTGTATTAAATCAAACTACACAACACCAACTCTGTATTCAACCTAAAATGTTAAAAATAGTCATTAATACAGAACGTGCCAAAATCGTGCAAAGTTAAACAGCATGCTCAGTACGACAGCTAACGACTATATATCGGTGTGAGTATTAGTACCAATCGAACCCATTGAAGCAGGACTTCAAGCAAACGACAAAATCAAACTCAAATAAATGAACAAATCAGACCTAAGCTCCTAAACTTGGCGTTCTGCCTCATTATATACTCTAAAGAGGTGTTCTTGGCGCTGGCCGAACGGAACAGCTCCATTTTCAATTGAAAATCATTATTACGCGGCACGTCGTCGTGCGTGAGGGACTTGGTGAGGCGCTCGTTCTGCTCCAGCGCCTCCTGCAGCACGCGCCCGCACACCGGCATGGTGCGCAGCCGCCCGGCCCGCCCGCGCTCCTCGCGGGGCCGGCCTGCTCCGCTCGGCGGCGGCTTGTGCGTCAACTTCGAGTTAAACATCTTCATCTTCTCCGACAGCGACATCTTCGCCGGATCGTCTTCGTCTAACTTAGCTGCCACCGGTGAGTGTGTGCGTATTTACATAACATTGTGCAGTTGTGTGTTTACGATAGAGCCCGGGACATACACATAGTAGAGTAGTCGAGGACATGCAAAAGAAACAAAAGCCGACGATACATAAGACAAGAAGCGGATCTCTTGATTGTAATGCAAAATTTGACATGCCTTTGAACGTAATCAGTAACTTCTGTTTGACTGCTTTAAAAATTAAATGTTGCAATTTAAACGAACGGAACAAAACTCAAAGTTCAATTGCTATTGGCATTGTATTAACTACAATAATAATATAATAGTTGGAGACTTACCATCTTCGTCCCTGTCTAGCACGTTGGCAGCGCTCTTGGACTGGGGGAGCGGGAGGGCGGGTTGTTCGGCGGGCTCGCTCGCCGTCACGTCAGCTGCCGGGAACGATATCGGCTGACTCTTAAACCTGTCCGCCACTGAAGGTCCCTCCTTCAACTTGGAGCGACTGTGACGGAGCAGAGGTTTCGGGGTTCCTGGAATTAACATTGCATATATTTACTAAAGGGTACAGTTATAAATACACAACAACATGACTCACGGAGTATGGAATCGTCTAGATGTATTGGCTTCTATTAGACGGATCTATAAATGTTTTACTGATATCCATTGCACACGTTCTGAGGTTATGAATTACTACGAATTATATGAGGTTTACTTTAGAAAACATCTGTGTGTCAATAAAGGTTGATCGAAAATAAATATTACCTTTAGCCTGTTGCTGCAGCTGTTGCCACATGCTGGCGCGAGCGACCACACTGTTGCTTTTGACGAGCCCCAGTGCGAAGCCAGTGGGTTCCCTCCCCTCGTCATCGCTCCCTGCTTCCTCAGGGCTCCTGGGAGCCTCGGTCTCAGTGGACTTCCTCTCACGGTCCATGGTGAGAAGACCACGTTCGATAGACGAAGGAGACCACTCGTTACTACTGCTGTTGGTCGCGTGATTCTCCCTTATTTCTTGGCTCTCGATCAAGCCGAGCTCTTCACCTGAAATGTTCACAAACATTTATTTAAACAGAGGAAATACCGAGCTCGAATACCGAGAACAAGTGAGCATCGAAAGTTTGCAAAGTGTACCCGTTTGAATACTTTTCACTAGTTCAATGTCAACACCGAATTCCGTAAAAAACGACACAAATCGCTTAATAACCGATTAATCTACCTTCAAGTAATGCAATGACGTTTGACAAAGAACACGTGCATTACATTGACCCAAATAAGTGGGCCGAGAGACATCTGCAAGGTTATACTGTGTTTATTTTCAAAACCGACCTAATACGAATAGCGGCGCATTCGGTAAATCTAATTTTACCAAACAGAACGTAAACAAACCGCAAGTTAACGCCGGCCGCGTCCGACGCAACTGATCGCTTTCACATGCTTACTTTATGACATTGACAGTTGTGACTGAGAAACGCACTAAATAAGCCTAACGATGTTTTACATGACAGCTCTCTGCACACCCGTAACGATAAAAATAAGTTTACGAGTTTATTAAACTGACCAAATGCCCAACATCATTAGTGAATTTCAGAGAAACACTCACCAGAATGTGGTCCGGAGTCCCTGGAGGAAGCGCGGTTGTACACTCCGCTATCACAAGACACATTCAAACTCCAGTTGTCAGCCTCAGCCTGCTGACGCTCGTCTTCATCCAGAGCGCGACAGTCCTCGTCCAGCGCAACACGTACTTTGTTCACTTCTTGCTCGATATCATCCAACGTCGACTGTTTCCTTTCAGCGTCCGCGGCGATGTTTTCGAAGTCTAGAAATGTGGCTTCGCCGTAGCTGTCGTCCTTGGTACTACCACCGTCAGAGAAGCAGTTCCCTGCCGTCGGGGACTTAGCACTGAACGAGCTCACGCCGTACGGTGGCGAATCCAAAGCTTGCGCGAAGTCTGCGAAGGGATCTCGTTCGGGTTCCCCCGGTAGGGGATATGAGCCCCTAGTAGAGGGAGCAACACCGGACTCGACGGGTCGGCTCGGAAAACTACAGCCCGCGGGGCCGAACGCTTGGAAACGCGCTTGGCCCGGCTCCAAACTGCGAAATGAGAAAAGAAACGTTTTAAAGTAGAACACACCCGTACATAAGAGAGAGACGGTTGCTGTTTCAGCTCAGCTTCATAAATTTCGATGAATTATGGCGTGAGTGATTGGATCGGCGTCGCCGATCTATCGTTTTAGGGAAGTTTGACACCATCGGCAATATAATCTAAATATAAATGTCTGTTCTCGAATTGAATGTTATCGATCAAGCATCGATCGTTTTACTGTCAATGGGCATAATCGTATAACATACTATGGTCATTGCCTCCTATGAGTTGTTTGTAATAGTTTTTCTCAATAGTACTACAATATTTACTTTGATATTTAACATATGGTATCCATTTACTTTTCTTCATAAAATAGATCGGGAAAATGTGGAACAGATTTCGTAATAGGAGTGAGCTGAAAAATTCTATAATAGTGCAGTTTAAAATGGAGATCACATCGCACGATAGCTGCATTTCAATGGATCGCATTAAGGGCGGTGGAGCCAGGCGCACAGCCGGGGCGGTCATAAAACTCTTGATGCGTGCTTTGAAGCACAACAGAGCCAGAAATAGTGCTTGACCCACTAACGACTGGAGCGCTTATTTCCGTCATCAAGACACCGGCCGCACGGCGAATGTTACAGCACCATGTCGAACCGATGCTAATTACAATGAGTTATACCCCGCGCGGCGAATCATGATCCGTATGACGTTTCAACTGACAGTAGTAATAGTGATGCGAAACTTCGATAAAATTCTGGTAAGCAAAGGTCATGTCATTCAGCCAGGTCATTCAACGGCTTTATTATATTTTATTATACTGTACATTAATTTCTATTAAATTGCACAATTTAAAGAGAAGAATTTTTAGAATTCTTTTTGAATTTATTCCAGCTTTATGGAAAAATATTTAAAGGAGGCCACAGACCTACCGTTTTTTTTTTAATTCAGTCATGTCAGATTCAGATTGATAAAATAAAAATGCAAGTATAGTATGTTTATTTTTTACTCAAAGCATTTGTAAATTTTTTCCTACAAATTATCGATATTTTGTTTATCGATGTGTCCCTTTTTTTCGATAACAGCTTGGCGACGTAACTTTTGCAGCACGTACCATGTACATTTGCATTGAGTTATTTTCCATTATTTTCGAACATTACGTAATAATTTCTTAATATTCATTTTTATTATTAAAAAATGTACACAATTATGATTTTTTCGAATTTTTTATGGGCCTGTAAAGGATTTGTTGTGACAGGACGTCACTACAATGTTAAGCGCTACCAAACTGTCATAGGGATCATCATTGGCCGCGCGGGGTATAATGTAATTGAAAGAAATCAATTTAACTTGATTGAAATAACTGTAGATGCGATGCAACAGATGATGAAGGCAATCAGTTCGCAGCTACTGAAGGCATATTTGGATTTATTCTTATTATAGTACTGGGAGACAACGCCAAGTCGCGAAGATGAATAATGCGGTAGCATTTGTTAAGTAGGTAATGCCAACGCTATAAAAAGATGTTTTGTCAACAACAATCAAGGAAACATAATATAACATGAGCTACGTTCACTCCATAATTACAATAGATTTAAATAACAAAGAGGAATTTTCATGGGAGTAGCTTTGAAGTCGTTTCCTTTCAAATATCCACTAAATGTTTATTAAGTGTGAAGGATGTTGAAAATATATTTGACAAATAAGCACTACAGAACACTATTAGTCAGTTCTTTGCACTACCATACCGTTATTTATGAGTTATTTAGGTACCATTGAATCAAAAGTTATACATATAAGTATTTTTATCCAAAGATAGCACAAATAAACGAAAGAAGGTAATACAAACTAGAAATGCATAGGAAGACATGCATAGGTAATGGAGTAAAGGATTACTTACAATTCTTTGAGCGGACAATCCCAAATTAAACGATGCATTGCTTTCGAAGAATTCGAGCACAGGAAGTTAAAGAACGAAGACAATTTGCAAACAATTTCACGTATCTTCACGTCCAAATTTAATTCTTACGATGTTTTCCGATCACGAACCAAACAGTAAACTGAGACTGTGTAGTAGATGATGTCAGAAAAACGGGAAAACACGAAATTAACACAACGTTTATGTAAGGTTCTCATAAAGTGGTTAATTACGAATACCTCGTCTAGAATTCTCATTAGAGCTAAAAGATTAACCTTCAAAGGCTTGAACTCAATCAATAGAGAAACTTGAAGCGTGCAGATTTGTTTGAATTTAAATTAAGTTCCTACTTTGAATATAAGCTTCGGTAAAGCTGCCCTTGACACAATCCCCAGTCTGAGCTTTCAAACACAAGTTTTTTTCATTGAAGGAAATTTTACGCTGCTAGTCTCGATTTACTAGGTATTATATTAGCCTAGCGTTATAATAAATAGCGTTATATTACTTTGAATAGAAAAGGAAATGATAATGCAAACATGAACAAGAAAATAACAACATTTGGATGACTAACTAACCATCTGGACAGCGAAACGTATAGTGTTAGGAACAAAACATTCGCTGAACAGCCCACGTGTGGCGTGGGCCGCTCACCCATCAAAATAATGGCGTCGGGCCAACTTTTAGATTCGGACACCGGCCGCAGCACAATCACCTTTGCAAAGAAAGTCATTTTTAAGGATGCCAGTTCATTATAAAAGAAATACGTGCCATTATAAACAAAAAATAACATTCATTATCACTAATACGTCATGAAGATGAATGGCAGAGCCATAGTATATCGAAAGATATTACAAACACGATAATACACAAACAATGAAATGTTAGTGCACGTTGCGGTGTGTGGGACGAATCTCGACAGATGCAATGACTTTGAATACAGTGATCTAAATACATTTGGTATTTAAAAACTACTTAGCTGTAAAATATTTAAAGTGTTACCTGGATGTTATCGACCGCATCTCGTCCACAGTGATGGGTTGAGTCTTGTAACGTTCTTTATCTCGAGTTTTGGCTCTGGACGTAGAGGGCTGATCTTTAGGCGACAAGTCCTTGGTCAGGGCTTGTTCCATGGACTTTATTCTAGAAGCGATCGATGGAAACGATTTAGGTTTGTCGTCTGCAGATCCGTTGTCAAGCGTGTGATTCCAGGGTTCACGAAATCCGTTTTCACAGTTCTCATCAACCTTTAACCGACGGTTGTTCAGTATAGATAGTAATTCATCGTTCACATCACACGCGAGGCTCTTTGAGCGAGGATTTGTCTTCGGTCGAAGATTCCTCCGGCGGAGCACTGCACTCGGATAACTCTCTTCCGGGTTGGGCGCGGGCGCGAGATTCAAGACTCGTCGCGGTCCAGCCGCCGACAAGTCGTTCGCGTCGCAACTGAAATTCGTCACACTAATAATGTTCGCATCGTTGTCCGCGCAAAAAGAGAGTCGTGGGCGCGGCGATTGGCTGCGTTCCCTAGTCAAACTCGAACCTCTCTGCTTCAAAATAGGTCTAACAGCTGCTTCACATTCCGATCCTGAATGGTCAGAAGTCCTGGAGCGTAGGAGTGAAGGCCTTCGGGAGCTTCGGTCGTCTTCGCTCAAATCGAAACTAGAAGCATGTCCCTCGTCTCCAGACAACTTTTTTGACGACTTAAGGATCGGTTTTTTAGGCAGGTCGAAGTCGAAATCATCAAATTCGGTCGATTTTTTCTTAAGTATGGGTTTGGGGGTATCGGATAGGACAACATCTGGGCATGGTCGTTCCTCTGAGAAACTCTTTTTCTTTAGGATAGGTCTTACAATCTCTTTGTCGTCCTCCACTATTTCCGCACCACCCGCTGCAGCTAACAACACAGCTTGAGCAATAGATACATGCGATGATGCAGTGCTGCTACTAGAACTAGAATTGGACTTTCGTTTTAATATTCCATGGGGTTCAGGTGAGCTTTGAGACAAGTCGTCAGTATGATGCTCTTCTTCTCTGCTCATTTTTCTTTTAAGTATCCCTTGTATTTGACCATCTGGCGATCTGTTCCTTACAACATCCTCCAATGAAGATCTCCGATTCTTCAGTATAGACTTGTTAGTTTCTAAAGAACCATCTTCTGCGAAGGATACTTCTGGACTGCAGGACCTCCTCCGAGCTACTTGGGACTCGTCTAGGCTTCGGCGTTTCTTTAAAATACCTTGTCGTTGGCGACTGTCGGATCGACCATTTCTTGGTTCAACAACGCTGGGCGAAAACGTGACTGGCGGAGATGCTATAGCTTGGTTAGTAGTGTTAGATGCAGCACTGTCTTCGTGAATAGATTTGCGTTTTAAGATAGACACAGGCGTATGACTACAGGACGTTGACGAAGTATCAAGACGGCGACTTTGACTAGACGTATCGTTATTGAGATCAGAAAACATTGCACTCTGCTTTTCAAAATCAATCAGTCTCTGAGCTGCCGTGTCTATATCTCTTAACCTTTCTGTTACTCCTCTGTTATGTACTGGCCTTTCGCTAAGTAAACCATAATTATATGCGTGATTGGTATGTTTTAGTTCGGATTTCGGTGCGAATATGGAGTCAAAACGAGGCTCAGATGTGTCTAAATTTATCTTATTACTAGTTAAGTTATTCGACAATTTGTTAACCCTATCTAATGTCTGTTTAGTCAACGCAGCTAAGCTGTCCATCTCCTGGGAAAGTCTAGAACTATGAGGTCTAACAGTTTCGTGAAGCGTAGACATCTTCGTAATTTTAGAATTTTCTAGTCCACAAGCATTAACATTTGGTTCTTGATTTGCTCGGGAAGTACCATTCAGAAGATTTTTAGGAGAAACGTTTTTAGTTTCATTCGATTTTCTTGGAGAATTATTTTCTAAACTAGTCAGTCTTTTCTTTGAATAATGATATTTTTCGCTAAGACTTTCACTATCTTTTTGAGCTCGATGTCTTCGATCGATACGATTGTTTTCCGTATCACTCTTGGCTTTTTCTGGACTTTTGCGAGTTGTTCTACTTCTAGGTGTTTCAGCTTTTGATCTGCTTGATATTGTATCTCTAGTTAAGTCCTGCTTAACCGGTGAAGTGGATGTACGGTTATTTCTATCAGCGGATTTCTTGGAAAGAGGTATGCAACTGGGTTTGGAAACCGATTCGGGACTACGACGCCTGTCATAAGTCTTTGTAGGAGTGGAATTTGAAGGCGAAGACTTAAGTGGAGTCGATTTGATTCCGAAAGATAAATTTAAAGTAGTTTTAGGAGATACTTTGGAAGACGGCAGTGAGCTTTCAGTCTTGGGGTGTGGTGCTTCAAGGGGTCGGCGATTTCTTGGTTTTGCAACGTTTCCTGCAACAAAGATAGAATAATACATTATTTCTAAAACGTAACAATGTGATTATAAAGTACATAAAGTAATCACGGTCAACGAGTTTGGACGGAAGAGGAAGCTGTTGACCTGCACGTGTGTATTGTTCTACTGAGGTTCACTGACTGGTGCGCAAGCGTCGATTCGTGTGTCGTTTCGCGCGATATGGCGGGCGTTGCCATTGTTGCTGTAAGTAGGTAACGCACGCCGCATTGTATTATGTAGATACTTCCATTATGTGAAATTGAAGATAATTTGTTTCGTTAAAGATTTCGATACTAAAGTCACGTAAGAGTATAACATAAAACGCAATTTCAGTTTATGTGATAAACAAAAATGATTCAGCGATATCAATGCAAAAGTACATATCTGCCGCGTTGATTCAAACACGGCGATATAATATTTATCTCGACGTTTCCGAAACGTTTCAAACTCGACCGCAGTGCTATCGAAGCGTGAATAAGTAATGCTGGGTAAAAACGAAATCGTTCAACGTATTTCATAAATATGCGACATTTTTTTATACATTTTTACATTTCAGTAATAAACTAATCGACATTGAGTTCAGTGTTACATAGCTACATACGATTTTTTGGCCAGTTCGTCCCAATCTTATCTGTTCAGAAACAAGGTTACACCGAAAAGGCATCCATGTTATTCTTTTTAAAAGCCACTGAAATCTCCAACCTTCGCCATAATCCCGTCCATTCGCGGACAAAGCCGGTAAAGCCAACAGGTAATTTCCTATAAAGCCCGGCGTGGCCGTACTAACTCCAATCACGTACAAAATGTCGAAGGCTGTGGTCGATGTGGTTTTCGTTTACAATACATGCAGTTTTTGTGTTACTGAAAATATTTGTTTATTCTTTATTAAACGACCTCGTCGCAACGGCCTTAAACTTCGCAGTTATTATACGCAGCCTTGAATTGCATCACCATTTATAATAAAACTGATTAAATTTTACCGTCATCGAGTGCCAACCATTTCATCATTGTCCAGCATAGCATGATTACCTAATATGAAAACACACCTACCATGGCAGTTGTTTTTACAAACCCACTTCCACTAAGAGCGACTCTTTTTAGACCATGAGATACATATTTTAAGGACTATTCCTGTACCAAAATCCATTTCCAAGCTTCACTAAGGGACGTGTTGTGTGTACCGTAGTATACTCGGGAGACTGAATGCATTTATTTTTTATGAAATGCAGCGTACGAGTTAGGCATGCTAAAATTGGAAAAGTTTTCATAGCAGTTGCGACTGCTGAGTTGATCAAAAATGCTCGATTAATAACTGTTGAATTGGAATCAGTTGTTCATATTGCTTTAAGCATTCCAATAAGAAACCAAATTGCAAACTTAAGTATAGTTAAGAAACCTACTTCTATTACCCGTATACTTTGGTTCAGGCCACGTTTCGATATCAATGGTAGCCTGGATTTTAGAATTGAATTAAAAACCATTTGAAATAATCGGATGTTTTGTGTTATTGTCTCCTGAGTCAATTATTTTAATAACAAACTCTATTGATCACCATTATAGCCATAAAACGACCGGAATCGATTAGATCCAGTCACCAGTCACTGACAGAAATCTGAGACAAAAACAAATCTGGCAGAGTTCTAGGTACTCTGTCCTAAGGTAGAAAAATAAAACTAGTGAACGACATAAATAATATAAAAGTCTTCCGTACAGCTACGAATCTCCACAAAGAAGTAACATCGCCTTTACCCGACACCATTCTGTCAGGCGCCAATGATTTATACATCGAATAAATATCCCGAACGCTGGCGAAAGTCGATTATCCCTTTATCAGAAAAATTATGGCTCTTCACTGTCTTAGCTTTGTATGAACATTGTATTATTGAATACTAGCTTTTGCCCGCAACTTCGTTCGCGTGGAATAGTGACTACCAGCAGATTTTTGATTTGACCAATAGATGGCGCTATATGTCCGGAATAATTTTATTTTTATTTTTTTTTGTAATAAAAACTATCCTATGTCCTTTCTCAAGTTTCAAACTATGTCTGTACTAAATTTCACACAAATCGGTTCAGTAGTTTAGGCGTGAAGAAAAGACAGACAGACAGACAGAAAGACAGACAGACAGACAGACAGAGTTACTTTCGCATTTATAATATTAGTTTGGATTGTTTTATTAATAAATACTCAACAAGTAGCGTTCATTGTTTTGATTTATTTGCCACAAGTAATAGCTCTGTTATAGTTTATTTCATCTATTATTTGATCAGTATCTATATACACACTTTATTGGTTACTAACAAGAGGCTATCATACACGACCGCACCTACGATTGATTTCGTGTGATCGAACAATTTCTAGCGAAGCGTGCCCTATTACTGGAATTATCCGAGATTGGAAGATCACCGTAATATGTATTAGGTCGCTTTGTCCATCATTATTAGAGCTGTCAGCTTATCTTGGCCGGTCCATTAGGCGTTACCTGATATGTACATATTTCAGGCCACTTAACGTTTGACCTCTCATATCATGTATCAGATAATCTTTAAATATTATGTCACGGCGGTTTTAAGTAAATCGTCACTTATATTGAAAAAGGTTGACTAAAATAAAGTCCACAAGACTGTAGGGTTTTAATCGGATATATTCTAGTTCCTACAATAAAACAACGTAGTAAAACTTGAAAGTACGACTTACTGGAACACGACAAATAGAAATAAAAATAAATACTTATAAATCAATAGAATGACAAGGATAAAGACAGCGAAACCATGAGTACGGTGGTGCAAAATTAAGAGTAAATAAATATCGAATCATTAAAAAAAGAGCTTTAATAAGGTAAACATAATCTAACCAAGTTTAACAGTTTTCAATTGTTATCTACTGTGCCTGATAATCTAAAACGAAATCAAAGATCTAATTCCGAATTTATTGCCATGGGATAAAAACCCAATCTCAGAACTTAAAACCGAATAAAATAAAAAATATATAGAATGCTTTTTCAATAAGGATCTTACGCGGTTTAAGCTCGAATTGTTTTTCCCCGAAACGTCTAATCGTATCAGAAGATTGTTACTAAGAAAACACAAAAGGTATACTTTCCGCCTCCACATTGATTTGAGCAATCGAAGCGAGTAAGTACTCATTAATGTGGAACGAAGCCTGAAATATGAAGTTTCTTCTTTTGGTCTATTATACGAAGCTTTCAGTCGTCAAGTCAATTTTATTTCAATTTTATCAAAGTAAAACGATAAAAGAATTTTACAATATCGAAGGATATTTTTGCAGGATTCACCATAAATAATGTCGTCCTCCCTCGTTATTGACGAAACGAATTCATATACCTACAAAACAGCTTGATTATGGAAATGTAAACAAAGCCCGCATAAAATATCACGCATTCCTGTGAGCACGATACGTCCTGCGCTTCCTTCGATCGGTCACGAAATGGAACGATACCTCGGGAACAACCATAGACTTATAGAGTAACATTATATTCCTTTTTCAAATACTTACCGCGCAATTGGGGTCACGCGATTATTGTCCTACATACCGTCCTAATTCGTTAGTTGTGACGTCATCGTGGTACTTTCACGGTAATGTATTAACAGGCGCCGGTAATTGTTGCACTGGAAGTACGTTTTATATGAACGGCAATAAAAATGAACCATTAAAGCTAAACATGTAAATTGTGTAACGAAACATGTTAGAGAGTGGAGATATGATTTAATCGCTTTTGAGTTTGGGTTACTGTTTCAGTAAATGGAGTATGACTTTATGGATCAAACGAGAAAGTCACTACTAGAAAGCAATTTACTACATAAATAGTGTTTTACCTTATATTCTGACTCTGGCGAATATTTATTTCTTTTTGCGGCCTTGGATACTTTGGCCTCTTAATAGACTTGCTCAATGTAAACAAGAAAAAGTATCTTCAAATAACAGCATTAACATGTCCATTAATCTAAAACTAAGCTGCATATTTACATACGCGTGGCTTCATACAAATAAATAAGACATAAGTTCACATTCGCATATTTTCATGTTCTACTCTAAAGCATGTTTGAAATCTCCAAACGATTTATGGCCGCGTTTCAAACAAACAATTTTCTGCATTCCCTTTGTGCCAACAGAGAGTTGCAACGGAATACGACTATTACAATTTTTACAATGTTTAGTGTTACACATAAAGTGGATATTCTCGTGGAATTCGAAACAATCCATCAAACGCCAAATACGAGTATAATATTGCAAAATTGTCTGGGAATAATGTTTATTCTCAGTCTAACTGTAGAGGCATGGCACGTAAAAGAAAACATGGCATTTATGGAAATACATACATTTACAACTTGTAACTTAATTGACGCACGTCCAGAATATATTTTGTTAATATTATTAGGTTACATGTTCTTTTATAACAATTGGCAGCTTGATACAGAAGAATTATGACCCTAGAAGGACAAGTGCGACCTCACAGATGTCCTTAAGGAAATCCGCTGACACACATACGGTCCAAAGACTACCGTTTCCAGTAGGTCATAAAAAGAGCTAAAGCCTAACAGTCCTATTTCCTTATCTTTCTATCGTCTTTAAAGATCGAGATTTCCTACAACCTGTCTTCAGGCTATGCGGTTTTCCGTTCCGTAGACCAATGTTGGATTTCCCGGTCATCTTTATAGCGTTGGATTGGAAAACTGGGCAAAATTCCAAATTCCATAATGCAGGTCGAAATATGCTAAGATTTACTTTTAAAATCAGTAGGTGCTCATCTTTTGGATTTAGGCAAAACTGCAGCCGCAGTGAGGCAAAATTAAATATGATATCTCCCTAGTAGGGTATACTTTATACCTGTTGGAATTAATTAGTATCAAAACAGACAATACAATAGTTGTCAGGTTTATCATAGCTTTGTTGTAGCAATGACAAAGCCTCCTTTTCAAACCTGTTTAGTGGAAATCTAATCAAGCATCTGTTTTGTACTATACTATAGTTGTTTGTATGAGAAGGGTATTGTGTACAAAGGGCGGTCGTCTTTTGTCTTTTCACATCTGCTTTTTAATAAAATGTCTGTGTAAATACCTACAGAATTTTAGTGTCATAAATGTACCACATGTAGGTATGGTAATGGAAACACGTGGTTCACTTTATTCCAGCTTTATATCAACACAATTAAAATCAACTTAACCAGCTAAAACAACGCAAAAGTATTCCGCGCAAACCGCTCATAAATTAATGTCAATGCACACAAAATCAATCAAAACACAGCTACGCAAAATCACAACAGTAACGTGTTATGAAACTTTCGTCTGCATTGAACGTGTCAAGTGGAGAGGCAGCCGGCATAACTTTACACAAACATCAAGTACCGAGTGTAACACAATTAGTAGGTATTAACTGGGTTAGTAATACACTGCCGGCTCATTGTACTCGCAATAATATAATGCTCTATATATATCGAGAAATGATATGTATTGAGAAACAATAATGTGTTTCTCATGGTAATTTCAAGAAAAAAGGTGCGCATTCTGTATTCCACGGAGGTCGTGAGAGGCTTATGGGGTGCTTGCCTGTGATGAATTACGATCTTTAGGCTTTGTTCCATAAGGAGGATTCAATAAAAACAAATAAAAAATATAGTACTTATATAAAGGGAAGATAAGAGGACATATATAAAAAGTATAACATATGTCAGTTTTAAATTACATCTCTTTGACAGCATCAAGTTTATCTGCACGCCTGTAAATTGCCTTCGAAATTGCATTCCCGCATGAAAATTATTTGCTTTTTGAAGCCGCATACAGTATAAAAATATACGTAGATTATACGAATAAGCATTGAATTTATCGTTAAGGTCGTCAAAGAGCGTAGATGTGGAAATAATACTAAAGGACGGCTAGCTAACAGCTAACGCTAGATTTTGATCTGATATAATCTGGTATAAACAACTACGAAATAAGCAGGCTGCATATTTTTAATTTAAAATGGATCAATACTTTTATGCGGCGTTTTATGATATTAATGAACTCTACGAGGAAGAGGTTTATTGGACAATAAAGTGAAATTTAAAATTTTCTTGTAAAATTACTCTTTCCAAAAATTATTGATTCGAAGAAATATACGTAAAATTGCATTTGGTTTTCTTTTTCATCGAAAGTACTCGTCACATGTGTTTACATAGCTATCGTATACTTGTACCTAGTACAAAGTACAAATAAAGTACATGGTAATGACGATAGGACACCAGTATACACATTGATAGGATGGCCCACGTAGGGACAGTAAATACGTGATAAGGTGCGACACGTGTAACTGGTCCTCTATTCTAGTGTGTAGCTATTTTAATAATAAACCATTGTTTGACATTCATTAATGAGGTGGCCAGTTGCTAATATATTTGTTTGAGCTGCGGATTAAATGTTTGATAGATTGTATACGATGTACTGAATATGGATTAGCATCTAAATTAATTAAATAAAAATATTCTTCAATCTTGTTAAAAAAACAGTCAAGAAAACTTCTAAAATTAAAATTTAACTGCAACGTTAGTTCATAAATAAAGAAGAAAGTAGTCCGCCATATTGCAAAACAAGCTTAGCTCATAAATCAGTAAACAAATTTTATTTTTTATTAAAACCATGTGGAATATAACACGATAATTTCCTAAGTGTGTCGTGAATAATAAAATGTACATTATTTATTTGATTCATTCACAAGAAGTGTAATAAAATATCTTACGTTACATCCTGGCGGTTGAATCATCACTGTTATTATGCGTTAGCAAAATAATAACGTTAAAGCTTCGACTAAGTAATTAATTAATTCTAATCGTTTTTGGCTTGGGCAAGTATATTTCCACACTAGAATTCGGAATAAAATTCGTAGCGTTTTTGAACCCTCATGAAAAGCCTGCAGAGTTAGGTACTGTGTCTGTCTGAACCGAATTTGTTTCACCGATAGTCTAGACTAGAACCTCGGGCTGCGAGTGAAACCGCGGGGAGTCGCCAGTTTATTAAAACTTTATATAGTAACCAAAATCCAGAAGTTAGTTTCAACTGGCTACATATTACTTTATTGATTTAGGTTTCTCGTCATGGGATAAAAGCCCACATTCCTAAGAAATCCTTTGAATATCGAAGGCTATTTTTCCATCCACAGAAATGTTTAGAGCTGTGTCCCCAAAAATGCGCAATCATTTATATAAAATTATTTATTATCCTTATTTTGACTGAAAATATGATCAATATTGTCACATTTATATTCTGCCTACCCAAAAGGCTATTTTTAGAAAGGATTGCCTATGGTTGAATAATTAAGTTATTAAGCTGGATACCATGACACTTAGAAAAGTATGTCAAACATTCGTCCCGATTCCCATACGAACATCTATGTCAGTCGTTGCGGGTATACAGAAGCCCGAAAGTCTAACAACTGATCTAAACATAGAAAGCCGATAATACCCAGTAGCTTGGAAGAAGCGAAATACAGTCGCTGCTAAAATATTGACGCTCAGCCGCATTTAGTTAAGACTAAAAGTCGGTATAGAACCCAGAACATTTTAGCAAATCCGACCGAATTACTAAGCGGAGTTAGTAAATATTTACCTGCCAAAAAGCCTTGTTTAATCAACTTTCAGTTATAAAGAAGAAAAAAATAGTTAAGAAAATGGGAAAAACCTCTCAAAAGGGACCTACACTTTGTAGTATACTTTCTGGTCTTTCTATTATAAGTGCAAAACATTATCTAACTCAGACAAACCACAGTTTAAAGCAAACATTGATCGATTAATAAAAGGGACCAGGATACTAACGGTTGTTATTCATCAATATTTAGTTAAGCGAGCTATTTTATTTGCCCCCGGGGATTGGGCTCACTCACAAAGACCATGGTTTAGTTATAAATCCCAGGGCAGCGATTCAGTTAGGACAAGAAAACGTCTGTTTTCTGGGTCCTAAGTGAGCCTAACGTTGTGGATGAATGTGCTAATTTATTGTTATCTCTTTCTTTTGTGCGAAACGTCTTTTGTTTTTTTTTACTTGTGTACTAGAATAGAACATTAAAAACGAATTCATTCAATGTAAATATTGCCTTTTCATCTATAAGTTATTGAACCCAAATTGAAACTATAGAAATGTCTTTTGTCACCGAGCTTTAAACAATTATTGGGAGTTAAAAAAGAAACAAAGAAAGCTTATTTATCGGAGACACAATAAACGTTATCGCTTATCGTCAACAACAAAGGCATGAAAAATAAACGCTTATTTCTTCATTAATTGAAACAAGATGGAATGTCTATGAACCTTCCTATTATAAACATAAATAAACCACCAAGGAAACAAATACAATAACTCAGTTAGACGTAACCGGCCTAATCGAATTCGAAAATCTGCATTTAAATCCAAACTAAAATATAAACATCGTTATAGGGCAAATTATCTTGGCAAGCCGACACATTTATTACAACAAACTCCTATTTTACGAAACCAGGAACATAAACATTCTTAACTACTCTAGCTTGGCCTAATTTCGGTATATTTTTTTATGTAAAAGCAAACTTTACATCTTGAAATCTTTCGCTCCAGTTACACACGGGCACTTGTAAAAAGCTTTGGCCTTTTAAAAAGTTTAAAAGTTACAACTTTGGAACGTAATAAAGTGTAAATTTCTAGGAGTAACTTTTAGCGGGGTGCTCTGGCTAGGAGAAGATTGAATTTTCCTATAGTAGGTATACATACTTAGAAGTAATATAAGGCAAAGATATTTAAATATCATATACCTAAGTATGTATGAGTAATTACAAGTACAACTTCTAATTAGACGTCTTCTCATAGTCTAAATGAAGATTAGGATCCGCTTTCACAGTTTTTGAAGCGAAATTCTGAAGCAACGTCTCGATTTTAATTAAGAACTTTTGCATAAACGACATATCAAAAAGCTACGTTATGAGTTAGTAATGTAATATTAATATGATGGAGTGATATGAGGGTGATAGAGTGTATGTTTAATAACTCTTCGCCACATAGTATAAGTAAGTACAACTACCACTGTGTGTATATTTTTTCATAAACCAATAACAAATAGCACAAATATAACCAGTAGGTATCCACTAACACTGCATGAAATCATATTGCTTGAACAAGTTTCATCTCATAAATATATTGTGTTCACATCAAAAAACTTTATATATCGTAGCATATATTCTTTATCACAATTTACAAAGGCTGACAAAACACCACAAAAGCCCAACGTGAAGCATAACGCGTTAAATTAAATATCGTATCAATTATAATTTCATGTCATCGATCGAGACTTTCAAACCGACAAGTTACGAACAAAATGTGTTAAAATGTGATGAAATAACGCTCGCATGTCCATGGTCCATTAATTTTATTTGTACAAAGGCGACTTACGTTAAATTGTATGTTAAAGTCGTTATGACGTGGCTAAAAATCGAAAATTACGCGAGCAGGGAATTTGGGTATTACCAATACCTACAGAATACAGGCTATCAGCTGTTACCCTACTGTGTTATTATTTGTTTAGGTCTAAAGTTAGTAGTAGCAATTAGTAATGTAATTACTTTAACTAATGAATATTTGTAAGAACAAAAGCTAAAATATGCTTAGGTACATTGCTATAAACTGTCATAATGTTTGACCAAGTTGAGAGATATCTACATATTCATACATACTGCGCGAAAAATCGCGTACTTAAAACTAAAAGCTTGTAAAAAGGTCACACTGAATAAACAAAACATAAACAGACCAGTTGCGTTATATTATAAAACGTCTTATTATGAAAAATAGTTGCTCAACGTTTTGCGCGGAACTCGTTAAATAATGCGGCCGTAGTTTACAGGCCATGCTAAGCCGTTATCCGCGCCACAAACACAGTTATTAAAACATAAATAATATCATCATTAAAGGGAACAGATGCTTTAGGATCTAATATAATTAGTTTAGGATACATTTCAATTTTAACTGAAGCTAGCTTTACTTTGAATATGTCACTACCCACATGTTAAACATGTACACATAGAATTTAATTAATTTATGAAGACACGTAGTCTAATCTCGTTCGTGATATAGGTTGACATCCCATTTAGATTATTTGGTCTGGATCAGCACCGCATTGTGTAAAGGAAATCCGAGCGCAAAATCGTATTTCGATATCCGATCGGCAGATTAGTTAAAGGGCGTCGAACAAGCTTTCCTGCAGTCATTACATTCCCGGCGAAGCTGAGAGTTACAAAAGATTTTTATCTATGGCTGTTTTCCTTTTTGACGTTTCTTTGAAATAAAAAAGATTAAAAGTGAAGTGCAAGTTCAACTCAATCAAGTCAAGGCACGAGGTAAGTAACTGACGACATGAATGAGACATTAAAAAGATTCTCAGAATAAACACACGACAGTCGTGATAGGTAACAAATAAAGAAACAAAATTACCAGACAAGTTTAACGATAGTTAGAAACAACATGTCTGAACAACGCAATCAATTTACTGCTATCTTATTCAAACAAAAATCAATATAGATATTTACGAACAGCACAAACACCAGCCTAAATAAATACAGGTAGATTAGTGTAATAACAACACTGATTTGTGTGTGAGCAAACCAAATAGCCCGCAATGAGTCAACAGGGGTGAGTTGGAGGTCAAAGCCCGAAGTAACCGATCCAATATTTATTGCAATATACCTTGACCCCGACTCGCGCTTCACGATAATTTGGCGGGAGAAAAGCAATTAAACGGTCGGTCAGTTTGTTGTCCTGTAGAATACTTAACACAGCTGTACGATGATTTGATATCAAGTTACTTCAACAAGCACGCTGAATCATATAGAGCAATTTATGCAAACAAAATCTACTAGCCTAGAACATTTATAAATGAGAATGTTTGTAAAAATAAATGTTATCGATATTGATGAAATAAGCTCATTAATTAGAATAGCACACAGACAATGCACTTTTTATCAGAGTACTAAACAAGCAATTTCTTTAAAGAAGCGGGTGAAACCACTGCCGGGAGCTAGTGTGAAACAAAAGTATAAGCCGCAGACAATGTGATCAACAGTCTTTTAATTAAGGATTAGTTTCTCAAAGCGAAAGAAAATATATAAGACTTTACTGGAATACGATCCTACACGTGGTTCCCGTATCAATAAACAAAGACCTTAAAAGGACTATAAAATGGCTGTATAAGAGCAAATGCATCACTTTCCGTTTGCACTTTAACGGCAGGACGAACTTAAACTTTAAACGTGGATACTGAGAGAACACGTGTTTCAAAATTTGATAGATCACGTTCAAAATGCCAACTTTTGCTACGTATTTTATTTGCGTAAATCTGCACTTATTGAACTTTGCTTTCACAAATAATACGCCGTACTTCAGTGCTATCAGATAATGGTGGCGAAATTGCTGAGTCATCATATTTGCCTTATTATCATCAAACATAATGACGTGCTTTATGACATAGCTTTCCAAGAATCGGCTTACTACCAGACAGCACCATAAACACAAATACAATGGTTAGCAGCCACGATAATCAAGTCACTTGGCTCCATGTCAAATTATTTCACAAACCGAGCATCGAACAGTTTACTGAAGCCCAGTTTACAACAACCATTTTAGATCCGTTTCCAAGTAATTCCAACGGGTTTGTTTTGATTGGATTCCGATTTAAAGCCATAAATTTTTGTCCAGAAATAATTGAAAAGTAAAACAACTTCGATTTATAGATACTTTCGTTCGAACAAGTTTCTAAGATATCTTTCTATGAGTTCCTGGCAGCATCCCAAGTACCTGGCCAATTATTACGTCAAATTTATGGTGTTATAAATTATTTGTATGAGCTGATATTATTGTGTTATTTACGATTGAAAATTTATATGGTCATAAACGATTTAATTAAAAACAATGTTGCTCTGGAGAAACTTTCTTTAGTAACCTAGATAAATGGGGATAAAAGAAAATTAAATTAGAAGCAGGGAGAAGAAACATACAACCAGTAATAAGCAAGACTCAGCAAACAATCTTGCTTTTCTAAGTTGTCTCAACTGGGGCAGTTAAAGGCATCCTTAGTACGATTGCAGAACTAGATAAGTCTTAACATTATTGCTGATAAAACTTTTGCATTTTTCATGCTATCGTTTTTGCCCGGATAGAATTAGGGACGCCTGATAGGTAAATCTTACAAGGGTCGATGGCATCGTTGAAGGCTGCCGGGAAGCAATGCGCAAACTTGATATGGGTCTCAAAAGAAGCTTTCCAAAGAATACTAAAGATGTTAGCGAACGTCGCTCATTTTATCCCGATCCCGATGAAAGGGAGTGTTTGATATTCACAAGTCATAAAGACTGAGTGTTACTTGCTGAGTAGAATCTCATAAACATGTATATATGTATAGAAGAAAAGATACATAAACGATAAAACGAGTGAACAATAAAATCGCCGTAAACTGAAATGGATGCACGTTAACCACTAGATGCTTTATGTATTGCAATGGACTTAGAAGAGACGGTGGTAGGAGCAAGATTAACGATAGAGCTTGAACACAGTGAACACAAACAACAACATACCAACGCTGGTTGCCAAATTGATTGTAACACCAAAACCGTTTAGTAAACCTGGCCATGTGTTTGTAAGACAAAAGAACAGAATTGGAGTATTTGGAGAATAGTAAACAATTCGACGAAGGAAACAATGCCCAAACATTACTTCAATGGAAGTACTTAATTCGGTAAACGATTTTCACATTCCTTGGAATTACAATCAAATGAAAAGGAGATTCTTCACATTCCCCTACGGGAAATTGATTTAATTTCGTTTTATATATTTGACTTGCATTGTGAAAAATGTTTTATCCACTGTCCTGTCTGTTCACGGAGTTACTTCTACCCGGGCGCTTTAATATTGCATGGATGTGCCGTACTAAAATTGGGACTTGGGAGCCACAAAAATGCTCGTAGTAAATCTTTGAAAACCTTTGTCTCGGGAGTGTCGCGTCCAATTCCGTGGATACCCTCAAAAATATAGCGTCATCTATCAATTCTGTACGCTCGCAGCTGTTTTGAGAATCGCCATAACTTTTATTGTACGACAGACCGCCATATGTTTCCATACTTCGGTGTTGTAGATACAAATCCTAGAATCCTAGAGGAATATTTTTCATGACTGTGTTTGGACAAACAACATAACCTCAACAATTGCATTCTGAGTTTATTATCAAAACCACTAACAGTGTTGAATGAAAAGCAAACAAATGTTTTAATTAATTACTACATGGATTCAGAATTTTATCGCCCGTATCATATTATTAATTAAAATACAATTTATAACTCATCGGGATAAAGCGCTGAACGGATTTCATCAATAATTCACCCTAAATGAGTGCTTTGGAAAACTTTTACGAAACAATTAATATTAATACGAATTCGGAGTTTTCAATAACAGAGTATATCTAAACGGAGATTATAGCCAGATTATTTAGATTTTTGACATGAATCCTTAATCGATTAGGGTACCAAATCCGCTCAACTTCTCAGCTTTATAAGATTAATGAACAAATACTAAGACGAAACCTTACTCGTCCTTGAACATTTTAGCATCAACATAGTCCGTATGTGATTGCAGACCAGTAAAAGCATTTTCCTGGTACTAATAAAATCATCAGGACTTTAAGGGCACCATGAGACAACAATAAATTTTCGCCCCATAAAACTGAAGGCTGACATGACGCCAAACACAATACCCCCGTAAAGACAGATTAAGTCCACTATAAAATTAATGACGAATTATTTAATTTATTTTTGAGCAATAAAACTGACTCCATTCGCTTTTATGTGACATGGGTCAAGGTTTAACTGCATTCCTCTTAATGACGAATCGCTGATGCAATTAGGAAACCGACTGAAGATTTTTTACAATCCAAAGGTTTGGTTGAAATTGCAAGATTGCATTTTGAATCTGATTCCTCTTTAGTGGATAAGTTAGTGGCGCAGTCGGCTGTAACGTTGTTAGTTATGGGTACTTCCTGCAATCGATTTATCCGCGCTGAATTGGATCGGTTACTTTCTCGTTTTGGTTTTGCAGATATAAATTTTTCACTATCGATATTTAAAGTGATCTGTTATCAATTTCAAAGATATTTCTGCTGGGAATGGTTCAAGCAAAAGTCTAAAAAATGATAAAAGAACCTAGAGAATAGGCCCATAAAATAAAATATCACCCAGATAAGACTGAAATCTTAACAATAATAAATTTAATAAAAATGTAGGGCATTGTTTGACAGCAGGGTGAGCCAAGATTGAATGATTTTCAGAAATAACAAAAAGTATTATCTTTAGGTCGTAGCTACGTTTTAGAGCGAAGACTGAGCGAGATACTAAAGTAGGCGGCCCTGTTCACGGGTAAAAATAATGGCTTCAATGACGCGGGGTCGCAAGTTCGTAGCCCGATCCGCGGGACATTAACCTCTCGCTAATATTGCAAAAATGTAGAAAACTAAGCTATTTTCGACCACATCGAACGATTTGAATGATAAATTTGTTTTTGATTAAATCGGTCATGAATAAAGAGTTGTATTGAAAATAAAGTGGGTGAATGTGACTTTAATTATCTTTGAGGTTAAACTTGCTAAACAAATTACCAAATTGGAAGATAAAATAGAATTCGAATAAACTGAAAGCCTTGCTATACTCACACAATATCTGGAATTCTTAGGTATATGAGATGGATTCTCGTTAGAGATACCGTACGGGGAGTGTTATTCACTTAGTTTTCTACGAACACAGAGAAGCGGAAAATATTGCTGTCTGTGGAATAATAAAGCCAAGTTTTTAATAAAATATTCTGCTAAAAAGACAAACGTCGCCTCTTAATGAACAAAAGTCAAGTTGACTAACGGCAGAGTAATTAGATAATTAAAATTAATAGGTGAAGTCTAACTATGCCTGTGATGTGTGATAACGGAGAGCTTTTGAGTACATTTTCCTCATTACACTTAGTGTGATAAATGTGTGTCCGCATATTTTCCTCGTATGGCAGAAAATTCGTGTCCACATATTTACAACAATACTACTTACTGGTGACTGATTTCTATATGGACGACTTTGCTTCAGGATCATCCATCTTAGTCTGTATACTGTGGTATAAACGATGCACAAGCATGTCCTTTAATCTGGACTGCTACATATACATGGATCACAGTGGTCCTTTGAGCCACTAATATTTTAGGGTCTTGCCGGCTTAAACCGGTCCAACACCCAGTAGCTTGGCTTGTCCGTGAGGATTTCGTCACGATAAAAATGTTTTACTGTGAACCTTCATATTTTAGCAGGAAAGTAGTGTTTGAGTAATATGGAGTTATAGTGAAATTCGTATTGATATTGAATTCACCAAAGAAGTTGATTTCTGCTAAGTTTCGATTCAAGGCAAGGCTTACCACTGAACTACAGTTAATAATTACTTAAAGTACCTCCATCCGTTTGAATAAAAAAACAAGTAGCGTTTCCGTAAGCCAACACGTTCCCAGAGGATTTCTCTTACTTGTTGGTTAGTACGTATTTTTCCGCGTTCAGTCGCATAGCATTCATTGGTCTCATGAGTATGCGATCTAATATTAGTAAATTACTGGCGGAGTCGTGACCTTTCTAGCGAGTTTCTGCATGACCTATTTAAGAAATAATTCAAATTAAGAGCGCAATCTTTATGGTCGGTTTTATTAATTTTTATTACTTCATAAATGAGTTAATGTTTATTTCGGATTTGCATAGCTTTATGTTCGTTGTTAGTAGCGATGATGTCAGTGCAAATGAGTTCTTTAGTATGACGAATTATTATGTCTTTATTTATAAATTGTTAATGCCTGTAATTCGGTTATTATATTTATTTTGTGAAAATTCAAGCTTACATTGCAAATACTAGTTGCACATATTTTCAAATAGATTTGTTTTGTCACAAACCGTCCTCTGATGTTTGGAACTTTATGACAGACTAATCCTGATGCTGACTGTATAACAACGGACATTCGTGTCGTAAATTTTAATTCCATTAATGTACAAAATAATAAGCCACGTTATTACACCGTAAAACCAAGCCTTGGTCGTTGCTTTTCAATTATGAATCTTAATTGAAGCACAATAAAATTGAATTTCGTATGTAATTTAGAGGTGGTAGTGGCGATGACAAACAAACAGCTACCAGGCTGTATAAATACAGACGTAGATAAAAAAATACAGTGTAACAAAAGTAGAAATATGTAGTCTAGGCAAAACACAAACCAGGTACAGCAAGCAACATTTATTTTTGTAGTTGAAATATTTCGTACAAAAGCAAAATAAATTCTGGGCTGCGATGTCCATTAGTTTCGATTCGGATGTACGGGTAGAGGAAATATGAGGCGAACGACTGTATTGAAAGTATCAAATAGACAGCTCACGGCGAAATTTATTGTTGAAAACACAAAGCGAGGAACGACTGTAGTAAAAAATGTAAAACAATATAATTTATTGAATAAATGTCTCCCTTAAGGGACCGAGGGATTATAAAAGGATCTTAAAATTTCTCTCGAGGTAGACGATGAAGTTTTTAAGTCCTCGAAAAGGCTACGCTAAGTAAACATTTTAGAACTTATGCATAAATAAATTACTAAAGTACACAATGACGCAGAACGTTAACACATATTTTCATGAAAGAATTACGTCAGTAGCAGAGTTTTAACACAAACCTTTCTCGCTTGAAAGTTCTTATGAGTTCACACGAGCGCAACAAAGTAGACAGATGAATGTCAGAATAAAAGAATCAGTCAATTGTATTGAATAAACAGATAACTCCCCAAGACTGCTTCTACAGCAGATTGCAACTGAAGATATTGTAGAACTTCATAGAACGTTACATGACCCTAAAAACGATTTAAGATATGGATCAAGCTGTATTTAGTATTTTGTTTGTGACCTCGAATGATCCCTCTGATACAATTCTTATTTATTTCCCAACACAAGACAAGGGTAAGCCACAAATATATTTGCAATGGAAATCAGTTAACACGGGAACGTTGAAAATACTACAAAAAGGTCCCAGCTGGCATCCTCAGCAAATGAATTTTAAGTAAATTAATACCTTTTGAAAATTGTAATTCATGGACTATTACTCAATGTTATAGGCTACAGACAGTCATTGACCAGCGAGACGAATATGCCTTTGCAAAGTAAATGCAAAAGTTTACCCTTATTTCAATTTATCTTTTGGTGAAAGCTTGTCAAATATTACAAGACTAAAATTGAAAAGTTTTCAAGAGCGCCGTGGCAAAGTACCAACAATATGCGAACATAAAGGTGTCACTATGTTACGAGAGCATTAATGTAATGCTAAAGAGGCATAAATACATTACGACGAACAATAAAGCGACCTTGAAAGAATTGTAAGCCACTGTTAAATTACATGGGAACTACGGTTAAGACCACCTACTTAAGTCTCAATGGCAAAAGATAAGGTCGCAAACACAGGTAAGTAAAATACCATTCAGAATAAAATGATTGGCTAGAACGTAAAAAGAAACGACTACATCCCTTAGGCAACTTCCAGAAGCCTCGGAATTAATTAAGCGTGTCATAATAAAAAGAAAACGTGACAGTAATTTCTTATCAGAAAATAAGTTACGTCCAATTTCAGGAGTTTTTGTGTACCTATAACATAAAGGAACTTGAATTAATTGTACTTAAATGATTTCATGAGAATTTGCTTAAGACTACGATTTAAAGTGTTTTATATTAAACTTTCCGAACGTAACGGCACGCTATCGTCATATTGCAGCTTACATCTACAAAATTATTCGTGAGATATTTCAGCAGACCAAAATTTAACAACTAATGTTGTGTTATAACTTAGTAATAAATAAGCTTATGGCTTTATACTCTAAATTGAAAGGCTTAATGAACTTACCAATAATTGCTTCACCCGAAACGCTAGATTCCAAAATCAATCTTCAATTCAACGGCAGTATTGTAGGATAATTTTCTCCGTAATGCAATGCAATAAATCCGATATACAACCTTTGAGTCTGTCCCGTCAGACGTCTAGCCGTGTCAACGGTACTTCGGCCGGGCTACCCTTTGCAGGTCACCACAAAACGTATTTACGTGGCAAACCGTTTCTGCTGACCACCAAATGTAATGTACAGTCAGATTTGAAAGTAGCTGAACATATAAATTTTCAAAATTGCTTAACACCGTGTCGTTGATAACGTAACTTACTCATCTATGCCCCTTTTTAAGGATTAGGATGTTAAGTAAATTTTGGCGTTTGTGTTGTTAAGAAATTATAACCCTTTACGCTTATTTATTTATTTCAACTTTATGCAACAAAACAGTTACAAAGGCGGACTTAATGTCACAGGCATTCTTTCCATTCAACCTTAGGGAGATGCAGAGAAAACATGGTAGGTGCTTTAGCCAATAAGACAAAAATAAAGTAACTGAATAATGAAAAATACTAGATACTCAAATAGAAACGTTGCTAGGCACTTTTGAAAGTTTCGATTAGTTCAGATACTTTTGACGCTGACTATACTATTGCTGAATGGTCAACACGAGATGGTGAACACAAGTCAGACACATCAAGTCTAGATCATTAAATAACAATCGTAAAGCTTAGATAACAGTTATTATTTTAATGATTGAAGTGGATTTTATTGTATCAGTGTTCATTGTTCAGCAGAAGTTTCATAAAAAAATGGGGTAATGTACTGGGGACTACGTATGCGTCTGTAGAAAATAACTAAAGAATCTTTAATGGCAGAGTTAGTGGTACCTAATTTGTTAGTCTTATTGCTTTTAAAGCTATATCCTATTTATAATAAAACTTATAATTTATGGCTATGCATTTGTGAGAAGATGTCCTATTACCATTTAAATACGTAATGTAATAGATATTGCGGAAAACCGGTAAAACCTCTGAGCCGGTGATTATGCATATTATAAGATACAATTTAAGTATCTTTAGCTTTATTATTTATATAAATATAAAAATATGCATCTGATTTTTTAATTACAAGCAAGTTTTTGTTGAGAACCAAGGCATATTTTTTCTCGTTAAAGTAATAATCAAACATTGCGGGATGGAGGTGGATTTCACCGTATCCTGAACACACATTATAATCGTTTGAGCGGGAATAGGTGCCGCGTTGATTCGCAATCAACTTAATTGAAATTCGTCGTAATAATAAAAGTTCTAAAATATGTATCAAGGACAGAGTTATTACACTTTACTCCATTTTCATAGACAAACATGATATTATTATGTTAGCTTACACCACATATGCGTAGTAAACTCGACGAATATTTTGTTTAAGTAAGTGCAAAGTGAGATACATTTTCTCTTTAATATCAACTACTGTTCAGCCACAAATTACTGAATAGTTACTACGTTATTTCAAAGTGTATTCATGCTGTAATTAAACGTGTTTTTCTAATTATCTCCTGTCAAAATCACTTCACGTCTCGTCATATAAAATTAATTAGTTAGTCTAGGATTTTAGTGCCGAAATGAGTCCAAAAATTCAATTATCGTAATATAAATACTGAATATATTTTTTCATGAATATTTTCTTTTAGTTTCATATTCAAAGAAGGTTTAGCATTTGAAAACTAGTGACGTTCTATAGGAAAAACATTGATTCTTTTGTGTAAAAATTTAAAAAATACTAACCTCCATTTTCTGTGGACGATAAAAATATAAAACGAGAGTTCAATTTATTTTAAAGTCACACAAGTATTTTCTCTCGGTCCATAATGTGATATGGTTCCGTTCAAGAGAAAAAGAATAAGTACGTCTGGAAAGTTTTCTCAGAGGTATCAAAGGACCAGTCGGAGTAACGACATGCATTGATCCCACAATATCGAGAGATAGAATTACACGAACAATTTGGAACTTAGGTAACTATATAACTAGCTTCTGCCAACGGGTTCACCCACGTTCCGTGGGATCTTTTTCACGCATCCGGTTAAAAAGTAGCCAACCTCTATATAGCTCATATCTAAGCTAGCAGGTATTTCCGAGTTCAGCGCATTCAAGCAAGAAAACTCTTCAGCTTTATAATATTAAGTATCTATTAAATATTTAAGTGTCACTTAAGACTTTCACATAATCATTATGAGCTTTTATAGTTTTAGGAAATGTGGAAAATAAAAGGTGAAAGGTGAAGGAAAACTTGGCGAATGTTCTAGACAATCTAGACAGTATTCCAAGCCATTTAAAGGTAACTAGCATGCTATTTCGCGGTTCGCAGAACTCCCTACTGCACTTGATGAGTTGTAGACTGTAAGGCGCGGTCAGACTAGGATTCGCTTGGCTGCCTGATTCGTATTTAAGTGATCTAGTCCCTCTAGGTCTTTGTTTAGACCTGGCATACCTATATAAATACTTTGGGGTCAACCACTGCCCAGGCAGGCCGTAAGTTTTTAACGATAAATTTAAATTCACTTAATTTAACATTTTCATCAAGGTTTCCAGACTCTTTTCTGATAAAAGTCGAAGTTAATGATTTTTATTTTAAAAAGACCTATAAATTCTTATGTAACGTCAAAGCAGCTGTGTGCACAATTCCAGACACTTCATCTATTTAACACCCGGGACTTTGTACATCCGAATCTAACTCCTTAGAATCCATGGGATCAGCATACCATGTGCATCATAACCGTAGTCTCATCTACCAACTGCAATAGAACTAGTGGCCTAATAAGGCTGTACATTAGGTGCAATAAATATCAAACGGCTCCACGGCCCGACCCGCCCTCGCTCCGCATTCTGTGCAACGTGCGCTCAACTGCATAATCGAGGTTAGATTTTAAATTAATTACTAGCTTTTACTAGTGGTTTTACTCGTGTCCTGAGGGAAATGGCAATAGTTCTCGTATAACTTTAAAAAAAACTCACCACAGTACGTCCTCTCTGGCTTCAATTCCAATCTTATGTAAATAGTTTCAGTAGTTTAGCCTCAACTCAATATATTTATTTGCTTGTTAAGGTGTTTTACAGATGTTCATAATTAATATTAAGTAAGGTAAAGTTTTACGGTCTTTTTCACGTGAGGCAAATGTCTTAGCCTTAATACAGGAAAATAACTCCCATTTACATTAATAACATTAGATTAGTTTAAGCGACACTTATGATAGTGTATACGCCATGAACTTCCTTCACACTATACAGTATTATTGTAATTAAACTGTTAATATCGGCGTTTAATCAGGCGTTCAAATTAAAGGGAATATTATCCAATATCCGACGTCGGTGAAGGGTTTCGTTAAAGATGAAAGTTTTAATGAACAGCTTGACGAGTTGATTAAAAATATTTTTTAATAAGTTTTTGCTTGAATGACATGATTCGCTTTGACTGGTCAGTCACTGAAGGACGGATAGAGAAAATTTTATTGCAAAAAAAGGTAGTTATAAACTACTCAAAATCATAACATATACCTACTTAAACTTTAATTTCTTCCCACGAGTTTAATAACATAATGTAGGTACACGTCCTTCGCTGGACGTGGTAAAACCTAGTTTCAAAATAATAATACTTTGACCATAACTAAATTATGACTTTATTGTACTAGCCGCCTACACTTCGACCCTGATAACAAATTCAACGATAATATTATTTATGATGAAAAATATAGGCTTACAAGTTTCATGTTGACTTTGTTATTTCGTCTGAAAAGCCTTAATGGAAATCTTTTTGACAATATTCCAACAAAAATCCATATAAAATATACATTTTCATCACTAAGAAATCCATGGTTTCATTCAAACTATCCCCATAACGATAAGTACCTATTTATAAATGCATTTGTTTTGATAGGAACAGATTAATGATAACGACACTATAAATAAGCTCTGAACGTGCTTCGGACACAGAATTTAAGTCTCCCAATAGCAGAACAGAAGAAAATAAATTGATTATCTAAATAAACTAGTAGGTAAACATCAATAACAAACAAAGAAATCTTAAATGTGCTCCATTTTGTTTTGTGACAAATAAATCTGAAATAATGCATCCGACAGACACTTTTATCTTTAAACTTTGATAGAAACAGCTTAATGTGGTCTTAAATTAAATAAAAATACTTTGATAATAAATTACATGGCATCTCTGACTTCCTGAACATAATGTTTAAATTCGTATAAACATGCATTGGAAGAAGGCTTGTAGCTTACAAAATTACTATAGATTTTTTTCATATCTCGTTTTTAAGAACAAAATTGTTAGGTGTTATATAACTCCTACGTAATATTAACGGTAGTTGATAATGGAAGAAAACAAATTAAAATATTAATTATGCTTACATTTTCAATCACGCGACTTACTTTGCATTAAATATTACCAACGTATAGGTGCCATTATCGTGAGCAAACTGATTCAACAATAAATAACAAACATTAGATAGAAGATAGGCAACAAATAAACTATACATTACAACACAAATGGTTCTATAAAACAGCGATTTGAATCCTAGCATCTCAAATATAACTTTATATCAAATAAATTCCGTTATCACAGCAATGATAGAAGGAAACCTGGTTCGCGCATTCAAATGCAAACCACATACCTAGTATGATAAACTAGTAGTTTTCCCTAGGTTTCATCTGCATTCCGTGGGAACTACTGCCCCTACAGGGATGAAAAATAATCTTTATTAAAGATTATTTATATAAGAAGATTTACAGAGGAAGAGTGTTGCTTTACACCAGTGAAAGAAGTATTCAAATCGGTTCAGTAGTTTCGGAGTAGTAAGGGTACAGAAAAAAAATATTTCCTCTTTAAAATTAAGTATCAATATTCTCCAGGAGTATAAACTCTACAAGAAACACTTGAACAATCTTACTTTTATTCAAAACTATACGAGTTGGTAAAGTGAAGAAGATAAGCACAAAGCGAACAGATGACAAAGTTTTTAACTGCAGACGTGCAGTTCATAATTGTATGTACGATATCTGAGACAAAGTAACTTGCTTTTGTACGAGCATTGCACGATAATATTATTTTACTAATAAACAGTTACAGCAGATGACGATTCTACAAGAAACTTGCAAAAAATATTACAAGCGACTTTTAATTAGATCTGTTTTCAGTAAGCAGGGATTTCAGATAACTTCACTGGCTTAATATCAATATAACCATACAGAATCCATCAAGACAAATATACGAAAGATACACAGGTTATATAAATAAATATGTAATCCCATCTTGGTCTTATACCTCGCACTCACGCCAACATCATCCTCCGAGCCTTTTTCCCAAACTATGTTGGGGTCGGCTTCCAGTCTAACCGGATGTATCTGAGTACCAGTGCTTTACAAGGAGCGACTGCCCTGCCTGACCTCCTCAACCCAGTTACCCGGGCAACCCAATACCCCTTGGTTAGACTGGTGTCAGACTTACTGGTTTCTGACTACCCGTAACGACTGCCAAGGATGTTCAATGACAGCCGGGACCTACAGTTTAACGTGCCATCCGAAACACGAGTCATTGGTGTCTAAGATATACTTAGAAAGTACATACAAACTTAGAAAAGTTGCATTGGTACTTGCCTGACCTGGAATCGAACCCGCGCCCTCATACTCGAGAGGTTGGTTCTTTACCCACTAGGCCACCACGACTTTTTCTCGCACTCACGCCAACAACTTCACAAAATACAGATGTTGGTTTGACTACTATCATATTTTCCGTAGATACACTCGACCTTCCGTGCGATTCCGCAATATTTTGATTGAAATATGGAAGATATCGTATCTCAAAACATCGAGAGAAATATATTTGACTACTGAGACGCCGAAGTAATATGAATTTCGCAACTTATTTCGTTTGGATTCAAAGACTTTTCGCGCAAACATTCATTACTTGACAATTTTGTTTTCTCTAGATTAATAAAGAATCTTATTATCCACTTAATTATCTTAATAACGAATCTTTTCGTTCAAGATTACTTAACAAAGTCGGTTGGAACAAAAATAGACGAAAACAATTTAACAAACGGGTTTAGAATCAACTGAATGTGCAGCCGAGCGAAGCCACAGATAATAAAAGTAAAAAAGTGTTTAACGAACCTGCAACGAGATCCATACGTAACTGGAGCTATAGGTTATCAGAGCAATCATAGACAATAACGTGGGAAATACTTATTTCTTAACTAGATCGCAATCCCCCATGGATAATAATAGGACTACCTTTAGAAACTACTTCCGCGGCATAGTTCTTTAATAAGCTTATGATATAATACGAGAAAATAATAACAATACATGTACGAATGTGTGCGTGATCGAAGTGATTCGTTTATCAACTTCTGATATCAATTGAAGATACGAGATATAAGATAAACATCAATTTCAGATCAAAACGTGAAGAAAATAACTTTCAGATACTTCTCGAGTTCTTTTGTATTAAGTTTCTCTCATATTGAACGCCAATATTATTGTAATGGTTTTAGCTTTTTATTTCATATGATTCGTAAGTGTAAAATATACTAACAATAAATACACCACATGACTACGACGAAATGATAGGAACGCACTACAGTTATGCAATAATAAATAAACAAATTGTATACGCACAACATAATTAAGAAACAGGTATTGATAACACGTTACAATTAATTTAATTGTTTAGCGCACTTCTCGAGGCAGTAAGTTTAATTACAATTTATGGCCGACAATCACATCGATACACTTCAAGCAAGTCATAAGTTATTCTCTAACTGACGTAAGATAACGTTCGTCTGCAATAACTTCCTGTTTTTACTGACTTAAACGTCACACACTCGAAACGCATTCAAAACACACGTGAAACTGAACCAGTTAACAACCTCAACTCACTAAAAACACTTTAACCTCATCAAATGTTTGAATACAAGAGGCTCAAATATGACAGTATCATAAACACTTGAGAGCCGTTTGTTTCACAGCTGATCGACGTACATATAAACAAACTCACCTTATGGTATTATCGTAAACACTACATCCCATCGACGCACCAAAACGTTCGATTCTCAAATAGTACAAACTTCCTTTGTGCACTCTCGAATTGGAACAACACAGAAAACCGTTGGGGACACGCGATTTCCGTGAACTAAAAATATTTGAAAGATTAAGGGTCGCGGTTGCATTGACGCGCCCGAGGACGAAGGGCGTGCGACTCCGAACGCGGTCGGCTGACTACTGGCTTGGCGGACTCGTGTCGTTCGAGTGCAAAGCCATCAGGTGCGACGAGGAGGTACGACTCGACGACACTTAATTGATGCGGTATCGGCCGTCACGTTCATAATATCAAACTCACTCACATCCTTTCATCCATCTTAATCAAGAACAAAGTGCATCTGCAACCGTCAAAAATTCTAACTCGTCTGGCTCTATTTTGAAGCCTTTGTTGTGCACATTATTGCCACAGTTCGCGTTCGGCGTACTTGTCCCCATTATCGACAATGCACAACTGCAATGCGAATCCAATTCACACAAGGCGAGCACAATAAAATCAAAATGTGACAACGTAGTAACGAGGTGAACAGCATCCAGTTCTGCCAGAATCCGTAACTATGTCAGTGGGTGTGCTCGTTTAGATCTTTATACATAAAACATTATTGGTTATTACGTAAATAAAGGGACCCTTGTACCTCCAGGGCACAGATCGAAAAATACTTCCAAGATAAATAGCGACGACATTTTGTATTAACGTTCAAGATGAAAACACATAAATTAGCCTGCACTGCTTTACGAACTGATGCATAAAACTTCGTCCGCTAGTGCTCTCAACTTCCCACTTTCAGATTAAAACAAAACTTTCAGAGATAATATTAAAAAAGAAAGAGCTATTTTCGCAGGAAATAGTCTGCATTTTTGGCCGAGCAACGTATTCCATTAGCATCTCAGGAAGTTAGATAAACAAAGGAATGGCCCCGGGCAGCTCTCAAGAGAGCGAACTCTAGACTAAGTGTACAGGAATTTGCAGGGTTGGAAACGGCGTAAATTATAATAGTTTCCAAGGCCATTACGGACATGATTCCTGGTTCGTAGCCCAAGGGCGCAGGCAATGCAGAATGCACAACCGCTCTGTTGCTTCGTAATAGAACCGCCGGCACTCGACCGTAGACGCAATTCAACCAAGGGGCGATTTATTAGCTCTAATAATGGAAATTCCCTAAGGATTTACAGTTCTACATTTGAGCTTTATGATCAACTGATAATGTGGAACTAGATATCAGAATAAATCGGCCTTGAATAACATTGACGGGGCGAATAAATCGAACGGTAGCAACTCTTGTAAATTACACCCTGAAATAGGAATGGTTTGCATCAAGATGTTATCCGTTCCGACCTTCGACCCCAGACCAATTATTTTAGTGAGAAACCTTTGAAGAAACGTCCAATCTGATGGCGAATAGACGGCGAGTGAGGCACGCCCCTTAACACTTCCATCGAATATAATACTCAGAAAGCAAAAGACGGCCGTGATATTATCTATAGTGGGCTAAAAATAGCACGTGGCAAGATAACATTGTTTACAGCCGAGTCCTATCCTAAAACACAAACCTTGTTAGTTATTGGTCGACTATAGACAGGCATTTCGCACTTTGTAGCCAAAATGTTCCAACATGTTATTTTATATTATCGGTAGTAAATTGTTTGGTATGTTGTTTACTTCTCGAGACCTACACAGGTCGTTGCAGCCTATTTTCCTTATCTTTGATTATATCGCAAACTATTTATTATTGAACAGGGCACTATCGTGCTTTCTATCAATAAACAGGCAGACTTTTGGGTGTACTTAATACTAGATTAAGGTCATTTTTTTGCACTAGAAAAATATTTCATTTGAATTCAAGAAAAAAAAGTACAGATAAATCAGGGAATTTAGGACCCAAATCGGAATTTTAATATTAAGAGGACGAATTGGAATTTTTGGCGCCAAGGATGTCAATTTTTCTCAGTAAATACAAAACGGATCAAAATACAACTTGGTTACCTGAAAGTTCATGATATAAGCCTTATTTTGTTAGTTGTAGAAACATGATTAGGTAACTTTTATAACAGAGAAAAATATATCAAACATACCTCTTTTTAAAAAGAGATTCACATATTATGGGCAAACGGGACCGATTTAAGCCTCTTAACTTTTTTAGTAGTTGAGTATATACATACTCTTTAAAATTGTAGTAGGAATTTTTATTAAATTATCATTTGTAAATATTAAAATTACAAAACCATTTTGTCGCTTACGACTTTTAGTTATAAGCTAGCGCGCGTATTGTTATCCTCGCCCCGCTCAGACGCTCCGACCCCTTTTGGCGCCTTAGATGCGCGTGCCGGTTATGGAATTATTGTTGACCAATTCCTCGCCTTAAGGGAGGGAAATGGCTCGTCAAAATGCAATAGGTACTACAGTGCGTCTGGATAGCAGAATCAGCTTCGTAGCAAGGAATTCGTACTGATTTCTCGCAGAAACGAATGTAACCGATAAACGACTCTCCGCATTTCTCAATCATTAAACCATTTCCGATTAAATATAATGAAACACGCCATATTTCATTCCGTACAATTTCGTGACTTTATTTAAAAAATATCGGATATTCCCTTTTCGTTCTCTATAAAAGTTTTCGATACGAATAAAATTGAAAACGATCCGAATATCCGACGAACATAAAAGTACGGTGGAATTGTGCATGAAAAATAATTGGATTAACACCATTAAACAGGAATCTGCATTATTTGGATCTGTATTAAACCTTTTTTTTATTTGAGAGCTGAATCTGAATATTGAAATGGATCAAAAGTGTGATTTATATGAATTAACAAGCTTTTGATATTCGCTTGAAATGTTAATATCAAAAGCTTATTTACTTATTCATATAAAAATGAGTAAACTAGTAAAATATAAATAACACCTACATACGTTCTAATAGAAATCTATGTCATTTCCTATAGTTTTAATCGAGCGTTAACTTATGAGAGTATCGGCACTTAATTTCCGTACTAAACTGAATTCCGCTTAAACTGCTTCCAGTTTTAACTGAATTTATAGATAAATGTGTGGAAAACATTACAGCAACGGGATTTGCATTAATTAAAATAACTCTTTTGTAGTATTTGTTATTCGAATCTTCACTAAACATTGTGTTCCATTGTTACACAAATAATAGTCACGTCCGTTTGTTTTTTGCTATCTTTCTTTTTCGCCGGCGTTTATACTGTTTGTTAGTTTATCGAGATGAAACATCCTGTTTTTATCTACGATTGAAAAAAAAACGGTCGTACATTTTGTTAACCTATTTAAGTCTTAAGAAGTTTCAAAAACGGTAACTTTACGCTTAGAGCCCTGCCTCACTAGGACGCCAATGGCGACGTCGCTGGCTACGTATCCAAGTAGTTAGTATTGAAATGTATGGAACCTAACTCACTTGGCGACGGTTTGGCCACGTCGTCAAATTGGAAGCGTGGCCACGATCTACATTTCGGTATGTGGCTTCTGGCTACTCTGGCAGCTTGGCGACGTTGGCGCGGTTGCCACTATAATGTACGCGGTAAAGTGCACCTCCCTCACTCAGTCGCCAGTGTGGTCGCCAGTCAGCGTGCAATTTCTTCAGCGACGACGTAAACAATTGACTGCCAAGACGCCATGGCCACTCGAATTGGCGACCTTTGGATGCCAAAAGTAGCCAGGCCTGTGCCGCTGGCGACGTCGCCATGGCGTCTTAGTGAGGTAGGGCTCTTAATCCGAGAGTACTTTCAAGTCCCTTCGGTAATGACTGAGTAGTTAGGGCTTTAAATAAATTATTAGGTACCCGCGATGCTTCGCAGAAATGTCAGTGAAAGTCCCGGTACCTCGTAACTTTAGCCTTAAATTTTGGTATTTTGGGAAGGAATTTTCCAACGCGGTGACATTGTCTTACGTTTACCTGAGTTACTGTACTAATTAAGAACGGGGCTATAATTATTCGGGCTCATCGTGATTTTAATCGAAAAACCTTGTTTATTTGTATAAATAGCATGTTTCGTTCTGCCAAAAATAACAAAAAGTTACACTGTAATTACTATACTTTTACACAAAAAGTTTCGCTCGGGAGAATGTCTTACTTATATCTTGTCATGACAACATTATTTATACCAAGTAACCCAACCCATTTGGCTAAAATTGAGCAAGAATGTGTACATCGCGTTCTTCATAAATCAATTTCAACTTTAATTAAGCATAAATATCCTAATTCACACTGACACATGAATAAAATACTTGTCAAAAAGTGTTGTGAATAACTTGGTATGTTTAGGAACGAAGTTTTACTAAGTTATCCTGAGTAATACGGAACGTTTATGGTGATTTATTAGGCTGGCCTCTTTTCCGGCAAGTGCTCAAATAATTTGGTTTAGTTGCGTCACTATTCTAAATGAGCGTAATTCTGTTGGGAATGTCTAAATGTTACTTGAACGTGAAAAGTTGCTATTCGTTTAAAAAAGGTGCTATAATACCTTTACCATCAACTACACGATATTTACGTGTAAGTGAAGGATGTTTGTACTTGTGATTTGTTGATTGATTTGATAATTCTTACAAACCTAATTGTTTTTCTTTTCAATTTTCCGGCTCTCCTACTGAAAAATACTGCAATTAATCGAATTAAAGCTATCATCAGCACACTAAACTACGTCTAGTCTACATTCCCACCAATCACAATTGAAAATAAGCAGATTTTATTGAAATAAACATTAACGTTTCGCATCGAAGTTTACTTAGCAACTGTTTGTTAATCGCACTCCTCACTACCGGAGCCAGACAGGTGGCAATTCAAAACATTCACACTTGCAGCAAAGGGGGTGAGACATACAAAACAAATATCATATAAGTTTCACTAACACAGTTTGCCTGCAGTCGACTGAAATATCCGAGACCGACTGTGACAAGAATAATCCTTTAATTTAACTCTTGCTACTCTATAAATGGAGCATTTGATATACTCCGCTGTCCTACATAGCGGGCAAACTAGATTTAAGTTAGGGTAATTTTATGTTTGGAACGTTCTGAAATTGTTATGGTGGCAGTATGTAAAGTGGCTGAATTTCAGATAGCATGAACTATGTACATCTTACAACCATTATGAGTGTACGTGGCTTAAATATTAGTTTGCAAAGTAAATACTATGCTTAGGTACGACTGCTTCAACTGTCGTTGCACTACATGTAAGAAGTTGCACCAGTATGCAACATGCGACAATTTCAAATGGGAGAACGTCAAAATCTAATTAAACAAATGCACAGCCTAGACAGGCATCCTTTTAATAAAAAATAACCTTTACAAATGAGGTGTTCGTGATAACAGGCCAGCATTATGCATTCAAGCCCGATGCCATCACGACTCGGTAATAGTACACGCTGACGCCTACTAATGAAATCTCAAACAAGTTTAGTTGCTTGCACGTGATCGAACCCGGGTCATTATGGAGCAGGAAGACTCGTACCTCGTTCATTTACTCGGTTAGAGTAATCTTGATCTTAATTATTGTTAAATGTGTATTTGTATGTTTTGAAATTGGGTTTTAATTCGTTTGATATGAAGGTAAGTCTAGGTATTATACACGTAAATAAAAGTTGCACATATGTAATGTGTATAGGATATGAAATTGACATAAAATGGGATTTGCTATTCAGTTATTAACGTCCATTATTCAACACATCTACCTTTTACTGTAAGCCTAGTTTTACGAGCCTCAGATCAATCTAACTGTGGGTGCTTATGGCCTTTTCTATACGTAAACTACACATTAATTCAAAACATAATATTATGTAGATATCAGATAAAAGAGCTCTCCGCAAACTCAGCGAACAAGAAGGAAATAATCTAAGTTTGTTATTCCTACAATTCCATCGGGTAATACAAATAAAACAACTGTGTTCGGAATAACGAAGGCTTTGTGTTCATATATTACGTACATTATGAACTGTAGAATTTGTGTTATTATTTGTTGTTGTAATATATTGCTCGCCTACTTGGCCAAAATCCAACATACCAAACAGAGAAAATTGTCACAATGTTCCTCCTATGCTTCGTTAGTTAGTACGAGTAAATCTTGAGTTGAAAACTTTGCATTAAAACCCTGGATTCTGGCCATAAGTAGTCCTATCTAGGTTCCTTTTTGATATTAAACTGCTTCGTAAAATAATTATACTGTGCTAGATCTAAACCAACAAAAGCCAGCACCTTTGTCCATAGTTAATTCCATTAACTAACCCAAAAAATAAATTTAAACCGCCTACAAAAAGCACTCAAAATCTAGCCAGAAGTTAATTACTTTTCTCAGTAAATTCAGTTACAACGAATCCAATCTAACAAAACCTAAAAAAGGGACTCGATCTGCAATTCGGTTTGCCATAACCCCATAACACTACATACCTAGGTACCATGGACTTGATGAACTTTGTCGAATAAACTCTACCAATATTGTACAAGGTGCAAAAAAATATACGCACTTTAGAAAGTTGCATTTTATGTAATTTTGATAATCGAGAAAACAGAAAAGTGGAATTCTCAAAGTGATAGGTTTATATGAAGTAACTTTAAAGTGATTCAAGTGAGACTGGGTTCATAAGTTACTAGAACACTCATTAATAGAATAAAAGATCGAAAGAGCTTATGTTCTTACATTTTTTAACTTTCTTAAAAAGTTATAACTCAGAAAATCATTAGTAAAGTTTTAAGTTATTCATAGTCTGATGACACTAAAGGCTTGGTAAATGTAGGTATAGTTTTATAGACTTTTTATGAAAAAAAATGCAGTTAACCAAAGCAAGAGGATTAAGAGTACACTTTAATTAGTAAATTGTGCACGACAAAAATATAAATGGCCCTCCATTGTTGCTAAAATTTGGACAAAAAAGGTCTTCAACTTTATTTGTAACGCATTAATTACAAAAGTTTCTCAATTGATTGCGAATACATAATTAATCGGAGCTGACCTTTTGAATGGAGCAGTATTGTACAATTTTATGCGTCTCTCGGCAACGGAAACTTATTCATTATTAAAATAAAAGCTTAACCTTTAAAATTAGCAATGATATCATATTATCATATACGTTATAGATTTGCAATGCGATTTCATCACAACCGATCAAAGTTCATGGCAGAATCGTATTGCAATAAAAACGTGCGACAACCTACTTTCGTTCAACTTTTTCGGATTAAGAGCAACCTTTTTAGGGTTCCGTACCTCAAAAGGAAAAAACGGAACCCTTATAGGATCACTTTGTTGTCCGTCTGTCTGTCTGTCTGTCTGTCTGTCTGTCTGTCTGTCTGTCTGTCTGTCAAGACCCTTTATCTCAAGAACGCGTGGACGTATCAAGCTGAAATTCACATGAAATACTCAGGTCTATTGCCTCTTTAAGCTGTGAAAATATCAAACTTCTAAGCCAAGCCAATCAAAAGATACAGCCGATTATGTCGATATTTTCAACAAATTTTCGACACTCGCAAAGGAATCAAAACCTACAGGATACTTCCCGTAAACTCAGAGTCTTGAAATTTGGCATGAAGCATTGTCATATAATGCAAATATAGGAAAAATTCCGAAAATCTCATTTTTTTAGTTATATAACATAAAAAAAAAAGATTTTAATAAAATGAAACTTACTACCTTATTTCTCACGAACGAATAAAGGTATCAAATTGAAATTTATACCAAATACTTAGGTCTATTGTCCCTTTAGGTAGTGAAAAAATCACGCGATCAAAAGATACAGCAGTTATACCGACACCTTAGACGAATTTCCGTCACACGCTAGGGAATCAAAACCTACAAGGTACTTCCCGTGAACTCAGAATCTTGAAATTCGGCAAGAAGCAACGTTATAAAGTACAGATAAAGGAAAAATTGCGAAAATGATAAATTTGAAGTTACATAAAACATTAAAACATCAGGTGTAAACATCAAACATTTTCCTCATTTCAATGGAGAATTTAAACGACCAAGTTTGACGGATTTGAGAAATCATTTCTTTGTAGTGAAAGAGTATACTCGCCTTTTATTTCCATTGTCATCAGGTCAGGATCTGATGATGGAAATCCTGAGAAATCGAGGGCAACTATCAGAAATTGTAGGCATGCATAGGATTAAAACTTGATTCTCAGATGTATGTCTGGTGATACTATCAAACAGTGAAGGTTTAGAGCTTACCTGATGATGGAGACGTGAGAAAGTCGAGAGTACTCCTCAACGGCATGTTTTAGTTACGTCGTGTTTGGGCTCATATTTATTTATTTATTTATTTATCTACATACATTTACCATTACAGGTTACCCCAATGCGATTAGGTCTAGAAGTCGGTGTCTAGAGGATGCATCTATATTTATTTAACCACCGAGATCTAGACCGATGCATATAAACAGTTTTCTTGTTGTTTTTGGAAGTTGTTTTTTTTTTGTAAAAAGTTTTTATTTTTAACTTTTGTGAAAAGTTCTCGTCAATACGAATAAAATAAGCCCAAACACGTGGTAGTTGCAACATATCTACCGTTCAGGAGTTCCCTCGACTCTCTGTAGTCTCCATAATCAAATCAGATTCAAACCTTTACTGTTTACCGGTACCCTCAAAAATACAGTCACATGTCTGGTTTTGATTCGATGCGTGCCTACAATATTCAAGAGTTGCCCTCGATATCTCAGGGTTTCCAGATCCTCATCAGATCCTGGTCATCCGAATTGGCATCTTCCTTCTTTATGAAAAGTCTTTAACAATAAAAACTAGCATTGCAACCTCTACAATCCTCTGAAACTGCTTGTCTTTTATATTTTTCAAACGATCCTGGACATTCGTCTCCATGGAATTTTAATAAAATATTTATATTCAAAGAAACGTCATACCATTCTCCACGATTTAAAACTACTTTGATTCATGTCCGCCACTTTTTACAAAGCGGGTCAGATATGCCCAATGACCTTTAAGACATAATTAGTTATTTTCAATCAGATTTCTGAATGATGACAATAAAATGTTGTATATAAATAACTTTTACAAGGTACTGGCCTACTATTTTAGTTATATTGTAAAATAAAAAATATTAACTATTTTGACTCTCACGAAATTACCATAACTATGTTTGTTCTAAACTGAACGGTTGGCGCAAGACTCACTTTTTATCTATACAGGATTTGTACGGAACCCTCGGTGCGCGAGTCCGACTCGCACTTGGCCGGTTTATTTATCGTCGAGCGGGTAACATTTGCGACATGTGACGTCACAGCTGTTATCGTGCATCATTATATCGATACGAAATGTACACAAATCCCGATACATTTGCATTGCTAACGGTATGTCGCGGTAGGGAGCAACGACCGGCCGCGAAGGCCGCACTGATGGGCCGTGACGTCACCGCGGCCTAATCGGAAAATAATAAGACGGATGTTCAACTCCGTTTTTGTAGACGCTATTTTTAGAAGCATAAGGTTTATTTTGTGCGGCGAGCGAAAAATAGAAGAGAATAGTTCAAGGTGTTCGTTTCCCAAATGTAAATAAATAGTCGCGTATATCCGTACGCGTACCGTATACGTTTTAGCACATTCATACGCAAAGGTTATGTACAGTATCAATATTTTGGCTTTTAGGATTGAAAGATCTAATAAAAATGTTGAATAACCCTGACAATTGTCAATAGATAGGTATGAGAAGAGGCTGTTGTCACAAAATACATAGGTACAGAAGTCAATCTCATGTATGTACTTCACTTTTCATGCCTAAACTCGGCGGTCGCGCTAGGGTCGTCAACTTTTTATGCGCATAAAACTAACGTGGTAGTGGTACTCGTATCTAATTATTTGATTTATTGTTGAGAATAAAACAGGAAAAATGAAATATAAACCAATAATAATAAAATATTTAATGTGGCATACATGAGGTTAATAAACACTTTCAACGGAAATTCGTTTGAACGAGATACCGAACTTTTTCAGAAACCGCAATTTATAATTTTGTTATTCATACATATACTTATAGGTACTTCCTTATTACTCTTTACTTGCGAAAAAAATATTTTTGTATGTAATGGGTTGATACAGTCCCTGATCTAAGCTTGCTTCTACCTACAGAAACCTTGATTTGCGAGTTTTATTTCGTCTACCTTACAACATACTCTCGCCATGAATTATCAACTCCTACTACTTAGTAATAATCTTTGAGGGTAGGTTGGGCGGTTCGCCTGGGCCGACACTAGCAAAACTTATTACGGCATTGGGCCAGAGGCCGCCAGGGCGTTTACCTACCCACCTAACTGTACCTACCTACTGCGTTTATTAAAAGAACCATCGAAATATGAGAAAATAAGTAGGTCCATACTATAGGTAATACGGCAGGCTAAAAAACGACAGTTCACTGTTTATTGTTGTATTAAAACAACCGTCCACTGAACAATTACATATAATACGACTTTTTTTGTTACTCCATTATTACTTTTTCTTTTGTTATTAAAATTAAAAATATTACAGTCAAATTACAGTTAGGTAGGTATCAAAACGCGTGCACATTTATCTACCTTGTGTGTGACGCGCGTATCTCAAGAAAACGGCAGCCCCGCTCGCACTGTTTTGAGTTGTTTTGAGACAGCGCGTCTGTGAACACGCACACATAGACACCTATGTCTGCGTGACTCGAACGCGCTTTATATGTAGATTGACTTCTGTACCTATGTATTTTGTGCTGTTGTCCTGTAGCTCAACAATAAATAGGCAGTTGTTGTTGATTACATCTAAATATTTAAGAAGATGCAAACAAGAAATTACATTAACTTATCAAGGCGTATTTACAAATAAGCTTGTTATTTAGACGTCAATTTAGGTAGGTACCAACCTTTATCTAGAGGAAAACTTTTAATGAGATTCTGTACTTGTCAAAAATTACATTCAAAATAGGGGTTGTACGGCGTCCTCAACGACCATTCATACTACTCTCAATGTACCTATGTAGGTATACAAATTATAATGAATGAAATAAATACTAGACTGTAAACACGCTTTAATGCAAAATCGTATCAAATTAATAATTCAGAGAATCAAATAAGTGCAAATTAATTATAATTTCAATTTCATTGAATATCACGATGCACTAATTAGTGCAGCTCACGTTACTATTTGAAAGGTTGCCCGCAACGCTAACGCAGTATGTATGTAAAGTAATTAAATCGGTTAGAGGATCAAACAATATTATTGCACGTTTGGTATTGGGTTTAGTGTGGCCCAACGTGAGGCAAACACGCTTTACCTATTTGAAGGGTTTTATTTATTTGATAGTTATTTAAAAGTGAAGTTAATATATCAGTGTTAAAATAACAGAAAGTTGAGAACATTCATTAAATTACATTTAATTTACGAGAAGAACAAACAGACTTGTAAAACCATAAAAGCATCATCATTAGTCTGTAGCTGACAGACGTCCATCACAGGACATAAAATCCCTATAAAAAAGGTCATAACTACCCACATCTACTATAAAATTTTAACAACGATTATAATTTCAAAAATGGCAGCAGCGTCATATTTTTGCGAGTTTTTCCAAAGTTTTATCACTTCAGGATAGTGCTTGAAAGTTTGGATATTGGAAACGAACAAGTTACGTAAGAACTTTGTATCTAACGCTGTGTTAGCACATAAGGCAAATATTTTTACTACTTGGAATCAGAAGTTATATTAGAAAAACAAATAGGTGCTTTCACCCAGTGGAATATTACTAGAAAATAAGGCCACGTTTTAGGATCGGTAAATAAAAGCTCAATTAAAAGTTTTATTGGCTTCTGTTTACTTAGAAGATGAAAATAATTGTTAGTTTTATCTCTTTAAACACACTAACGAACTTAGATGAATAATGAAGTCACGTTCTAGTGCAACGCCGAATTTTCCAAGCGAAACTCCGCAACACATTATTTACTGAACGTATTTACTTACACTGAGGCAAATATCGTACTTTAAGTATAAGTGACCAAAATATTTACTCCTTAAACCGTCAGTACAGTTCTATGTCAGTATGTCGGATAAATAGATTTTGTATCATCATTTTTTCCATGGTTTGTTCACAGAAATCAGCCGATAAAAACATGAGACATGCTGCTATAATGAATCATATTGTGGGCGAAGTTACCGAATATAAGAGCAAAAGTTCGATGACTTTCTTATACGATGCCCTTCATTACGTCAGACCACGACTTCAGTTCAATTAATTCTAGTTGTTTAAATAAGACGTGTTTAGGTAAGCTTGCAAACATCATTAAGTACGAGATCAGTGTGTCGTTACCCTTAGCTTAATCGCTTTACAAGCCATAATAAGATAAAATATTGTGTTACACTGAAAAGATAAAAGTGTGGAAAAGTTCTACATTCAATTACAAGAAGTTACTTAATCCTTTTAATTTTCAGCCAGTCGATGAGGGAGAGATCAGAAGAATTATCCTATCCATTAAATCTAAAGCGATGGGATGTGATAACATCAGTCGCCAAATGATTATTACCATCCTTGTCCCGATCCTTCCTGTTATTACTCATATTGTAAACTATTCCCTCTACTCTGGAACTTTCCCTTTGCTTTGGCGAAAAGCTTACGTGCGACCTCTTCCCAAAATTTCCAGCCCCACTCTCCCCAGTCATTTCCGCCCAATCTCTATTCTTCCATTCTTGTCCAAAGTGCTTGAGGCTTGTGCTCATAAACAATTTGCGAACTTTGTTTATGCTAATAAACTTATGAGCCCACTTCAATCTGGGTTTAGGCCGGGCCACAGCACTTCCTCTGCCCTCCTTAAAGTGACTGGCGATATTAGACGGGCTGCGGAAGACGCTAACCTAACAGTGTTGGTTCTAGTCGACTTTTCGAATGCGTTCAATACCGTCAGTCATGATATCTTACTATCTATCCTGTCCCATTCGATGGTCTCTTCTAAAGCATTAGACTGGTTTTCTTCTTATCTTCGGGATCGCCAGCAGTCTGTTCGGGTGGACGAAGGCTCATCAACTTGGTCGACTTTGAATGTTGGCGTTCCACAAGGCGGCATACTCTCACCTCTTCTATTCTCGATATTTATAAATCTTCTCACTCTCGAACTTCAGTGTTCGTATCATCTCTATGCCGATGACCTGCAGCTTTACCGCCACACCAAAGCTATTAACTTAATGGAAACACTTGACAAAATTAACGCAGATTTAGAAGTGGTAAAGAATTGGTCTGACAGGTTTGGGGTGAAGGTTAACCCTACCAAGTGTCAAGCCATTATTATTGGAGGCTCGAGAGCTATGAGCAAAGTTGATGGTCTTGTCTTGCCACCGTTAGTTTTTAATGGTATCAACATTCCGTACAGCTGCACTGTGAAAAATCTTGGCCTACACCTTGACTCCACGCTGAATTGGCAATCACAGGTTGCAGCTGTCAGTCAAAAAGTGACCGGTACGTTGCGGTTCCTCTATCGCTTGAAAAATTTTCTCCCGGTTAACGTGAAGGCGACGCTTATGCAAACCTTAATCTTTCCCATAATCGACTATGGTGATGTTTGCTACTACGACCTGAATGCAGATCTGCTCAATAAACTTGACCGGCTTCTCAACAATTGCATTCGATTCGTTTTTAATCTCCGCAAGTACGATCATGTGTCAGCCTATCGAGCGCAACTTAAATGGCTACCGATAAGACAACGACGTGTGATGAGGGCATTAACTACTCTTTTTTCTATACTATACACCCCGTCTTCACCTTCATACTTAACCTCCCACTTTCAGTATGTGTGTTCACAGCACAACAAAAATCTCCGCTCCTCTAATAATCGTCTTCTTCATTGCCCTGCTCACCGTTCAGATATTGTTCATTCTTCCTTCTTTGTGAAATCTATTCTTCTCTGGAATGAGTTACCTCTTGAGATCAGGATGGTTAACAGTCGTTATACATTCAAAAAGAAATTACGCGACCACATCCACAGGAAATTGGCAGAGTCGCTACCGTAGATTATTATTTTTTTAATTTATTTTGTCTCTCTTGGCAATTGTAATATGTATGTATTAAGTATGTATGTATAGTATGTTTATGTATAATATATATTAGTATTTTTTTTTTTTACACTAAATGTCATAACATATAATCTTTGCACCTACCACTGCTATTTCTCCACCACCCAAAGGTAGACTGGTAGAAAACGCCTAAGGCGTTAAGTCCGCCCTTGTACAAAATGTGCAGAAATATTAAATAAATAAATAAATAAATAAATAAATAAATCTTCAATTAGTGTCCAACTATTGTTCGTAATTTTATTTTGAACATAATCAAATGTACACATATTTACAGAACACTTAGAATAAACTTACATACAACTTAAAGCTAATGGCACCATTGCTCATATGAGTAAAATCATTCTCTCCTAGAAAGATAAATTCCTTAGCTAAGGCCTTAATATTTTTGCGATAAATAAAATAGCGTTAACTGAAAACTGAATACAGACATTTTTAGAAAGCATCGCATCGATGCCGGCAGTTAGGCCGCGATGCATTATTGACTCGACCGGGTTAAATACGATCCGGGCCCAGACGATTTTATAGCAAGCTTGAAATGTTAACACAACTGATGGTAGACAGATAAAACATTACGTCACTAATAGGAAAATAGTGGTCAGAGATATTGTGGAAGATTACGTAACGTAAAGAGTGGTCCAGATTGTAAGGGAAATAGTGCTTAACATTAACTGGAGTTTCGGTACATTTTACTGAATTCAATGGCACACAGTTTTCTTTTAAACATAGCTGAAATAAAATAAGATATGAAAAACAGAACAGATCAAAATATTGACATATTCTAGCGTGCTTATCTGCTTATTATCGAAAAAAATGTGAAAACATGAATTGTTTTCCCCGTCTACGGGTCAATTACCTTTCTGAAAGGTAAACTACGCGTAATTAATCGAACACTCTCATTACTGAGTAAATGATGGCCAATTGTCTCTTAATTAGGCGCCAGCGAGCCATTACCAAGCCTTCTCCAATAACATTATTGTATCGCATGTCATTCGTACAAGCCTCATATGAGTACCTAGGTATTTATTGTGTGCCGTAAATGTACGTTAAATATTTTATCCTTATTCCAGTTATTTCCAGTCTATTGACCAACGAAATGATTCCTAGAATACAGTTGCTTAGATCTGAAGCTTTGGCCTCCATTGTCAGTAAATAAAGTCTGTTATATAGACAAAACATGTGTACATAAATTGTCTCATAATTTCATCGTTGTCCTTGAGAGGGCCACGTGTAAACGCTGGCTTATCTCAAGCTCAGGACACCGCAAAATCAAAAGGGAACAATCTCATTTCTTTGACGAAAAATAAAAGCCCCTAAGACGGTCATATTTAAGGAAAAGGCAAACAAAACAAACCACGTTTTCTAAGCGCCTCGTACGTTATCGGACTTTATTTTGTGAAAAATATTTTCTTCATTCTTCTGGTTTCCACAGCTTGAATATACTAAGTAGGTATACCACGTCAAAGTATGCAATTTCGTAATCCGCATCGGGTGCAACGAGGCCGCTGGAAACCAGGTCACATGCATACACTAGTATATGGGAACGTCGAGACGTCTGGCGTCCAGGACTAGGAACTTGTGAAAACTTACTCTTTTGATAGCCTAAGCTGTGTTGTTTTATATGTCGCTGTGTGAATGTGAAGTACTACGTAGGAGTTTGAGAACTTCCTCACTTAGAAATGGAGTGGTATTTTTCCTCGATTCAGCAAAGCTACGTGCTTTTGTTTGACATTACGAAGGGCAATGGAATAATAGAATAGAAAACATTGTACATAATTATAAGCTTTTCTAGCGCAGGTAGACCCAGGTGTGTAATTTATATTTTTAATCAAAAATATACTAGGCCTTCAATTAAATTTGCCCGAAATGACCTATATTTTTTTGTATGTATTGTCACAGCCAAGTGACAGTTGAATGTGATAGATCACTGAACCAAGATAAATTGATCTTGATTAATTACAGTGACAGAGGTATTTTTTGTTTGTCTAGAACTAATCATACTTAAAGCCCCCGCAGACCACAGACTTTTTATCGGCCGATAGTTTAGTCGGGTTGGCCTGCGCTAGTACGCACATCGAGCCAACTAAACAGTTTAGTCGGTGATGAGAGCGCAGACTATCCAACAGTCTGCCGACTATTTGCTAGTTTCTAACCAATTGGTGAAAAGAGTGGTCGCACCGCACAATGAAAATTAATAAAACATTGCATAGAAATGTTATTATTCCTCTCATACACCGGAGAAGGAAAATTAAAAAGAGATCCCGAGAGTATTGGATGCATCCTATCTTTAGTGATAGATTATTAAATGGAAAATTTTACACCATGCATTCCAAATTACTCGATTATTAAAGTGCAGGACGTTTTTCGACTTGATCGATCAAAGTTACGATCGAAGATTCCGAAATAAGTGACTGAGAATTGGGCGACGCCATTTTACTAAACACGCGCGACCGACCATTCGCTTTCAAAGCTCGGAGCGAACTGAACTATCGGCTTAGTCGGCCGACTAAAAAATCGTTATGTGTGCGCGTGTGGTAGGGAGCCAATACTGATTATACGTTCGGCCGATAGTTTGCCGACAGTTTAGTTTGAATTGAATCGGGAAGCCCATCAAACTTGTTTATCGGCCGATACCAAATCGTCATAGTGTGCGCACTTGCTTACATCTGCGTACTGATTAAGATCCCGACCAAACTATCGGCCGATAAAAAGTCTGTGGTCTGCGGGGGCTCTTAAGCTTTAATTATTTTCAATGTTTACAAAAAAATATAAAAATAGAACCCTCGGTATTTTAAGGTCGGTTAAGATTCATTGACACGGAAAACTAGTCGCCTGTCGTTAAATGAGCGGAAGATAATAAAATATAACCTAGTTAATCAGTGGTATTCAGAAACTTGCATAAAGAATATTTCGCATACCACATTCTACACAAGCGTTTAATGCTTGCCACATAGTTAAAGAAAGGAGGTTTATGATATGACATCCGCGTTCATTTTAAATCAGCAAGACAACTTGTCATTATATTTTAACTTTTCAAAGAGAAAACCTCACAATTTGGAATAAACAGACATTCTCGAACTAAAGACACGCTTTAAACCTCTTTCCCGAGTAGGACATACAGCTCTCTGAGTACACAAACGAACCCGCGTGCATCAACCAGTGTGCAATATCTCGATAATTAGATCATCACGTGGCTATTCTATTTTCATTAATATGTCATGTTTGCACGGATGAACCCGTCGTTGTCAGCCAAATGACGGCTATAAAACAATATGTATAAACTGTTGCTTGTTATGCATCTAGGACAAATTAATATAATGTATGGAAAATGGATTAATTACCGTCATTCTCCCCTGTCCTAGTCGAGAAAGCGGTAAACACATGCTTTTAACATAATTATTTGATAAGTTTTAAATATGTAGCTTGAGCTAGATGCGTCCTCAGATATGCAAACGTTGTTAAGATTAATCATCGGGCATCATTAACTTTCCAATTATGATCAAATCTTCTAAGTATGTAGAACCGAATAATATAGTAGAACAGAAGAACAGATAGACACACCGCCTATTTACCACGAACAAAAATAGTAACCAACATGGATAGGTAACACCGTCTGGTAAAACAAATTTCAATGTGTACCTTCGGACATTTGCGTAAAACAAACACAGACGTATCGATTTTCAGGTGGTATCGATTAACACGGAATAAGAGGCACCCAATTTTTGTATTCACTGGATAATTCGCAAGAACAGTATGTTATAAGTAGTATCGTATTTTTTTTCTACCAGTAATTATCAAAAGTCCTACCACGTCATCTTCACTGGAAGTTAAGGAATTTTCCTGTAAGTATCAGTTATAAGGCGTTCCGTAATAATAAAGGCACTATCTGTATCCATTGTATACCTATGGAATTTCCATGGTGCACTGGAATGCGTAGGTTATGAGATAACTGCACTTTATATAACCTTATTTCCCATTGATTTCGCTACGATATTATACGTGAAGATCACTTTATACTTCGTCATTTGGGATTATCTGATAATGAGATAATAGTCAAAGGTATGTTATCTTGTCTAGGTACTTAGAACTTGGTTATATTTGCCCTAACGATTAATCAATAGATTATGTAGTTCGCTGTACTAATGTCGAATGATTGTTGACACGCGATTACGCCACGTTCAATTAACATTCGATGCAACAATCGATTGGTTTGAAATCGATATTATTTTCTAGTTGTAGCAAAGCAAATGCTACTTTTTACACGATATAAACATTCGCTCGTTGACGTACCTATTGCTTAGAATCGAAACGCGTTACGACGAAGCAGAATTAACAGCTGTTCTTTTTAAGATATTAATTTTAAACATTTGAAAACTTTACATTTTACTTGTGTTATTTCTCTTAGTATTTAGAATACCTAACACTAACAAAAATCCTGACAGATAAAAAGGAGAAAACGTCAAACATGTTTTGGAGTAAAGCCGTGATAGATGGCTAAAGAGATCGTTGGAAATGTCTCAAGGAGTGTTACGTTGTAATTAACGTTGATTAGGTTGAATTAAGTTTGCCCTTAAAATACGTAGTTTTAACCGAAGCTTCGCAAGTAACGTTGTCTACATTACTTGCAAAGTTTTTAAATAATTAGTTTAGTTACATAAAATTTAGTTGCTAAGGTAAGAACTTTTCACTTCTACTATAAGTAGGTATTCGTTTTTTATCCACTTAGCCAAGTTCAACGTTATTAAAAAACTCCACGTTCGTGATAAAAATGCATAACTGCAGTTATCAGGATCCCTACAGCACTTAAAACTTATGCAAATTGGACTTTCAACTAAAAACTACTTTAATCCGCAGCTTGTTAATGTAAGTAATTGCTTTACCAAGAAAATGTTATAATTCATTTTAAAAACACCATTTTACACGTTATTACTGCTAGCTGACTATCGATCATGTTTTCAAAGAACATTTCCTATGTTTAAAGTGACTCAGAGCGACACGCAAAACACTTTCACAGAAAAAAATAAAAACTCACCGGTAAGTTTGATTGCACCAATCTGGTAATAACACCGACATATGAGAAGCAGGAAAACAATCCAGGATATCACAATTGGACCGTCTTGCACAAATAACATTTCCATTTTGTTGACAAACAAAATACGGAGCAAAAACGGTCAAAAAGATCACTTTCAAACTACCTATATGCGACTGAAGGTAACTCCTTGTGTTCGAGACAAAAAGTACAAAAAATATTGTGGGGTAGACGCACGGCGCGGTGTCATCGGTCGACACCAAAGAAATGCGCCTCGCCCGCTTGGCACATGCGCGGGAGTCGAGATCCAAATAACCGGCGAAATTACAACGATTCAATTAGTCTTTGTTTTTCACAAGTTCGACGTTTTGTAAGATTAATGTTTGTGTTTTTATAATAGTTTCAACGTTATGATAAATTAAATTTTGTTGAAAAAGTTGTGAACTTAAAATATTTGTCTAAATTGAAAGTTATGTTATATTGGCAACACAAGAATGTCTTGCTTCACGTGCTGCAATTATCTCACATTGTAAACACGTCGCCTTCCAATCATCGATCGGAATGGATCAGATAAGCGCGCGCTACAAACGAACCGCGTCGACTGACCTGCGCCCGCGCACGCGCCGTTCTACACGAACATATGTCGACTTGTCGATCGTACAATACTCTCGTAAATGATAACAAAAATAAAACCAACCTCCCAAGCCGAGAAATGGAGAAAAAAAGAATGCTTTTGATATTCTAGACCCGTTTCAAGTTGTTTCAAGATTGCATGTCAATGTCCTATGTAAATTATTTTTAACAGGTGCTTTAATGGAGCCGAACGAGATTGATGGAATGGCTTTCAAATTCTTTTACGATACAGCCTAAGAAGCTAGACAAATTAATATGGATCAAATGGTGAAGTATAAAAAAAAGAATCATAATTCTCAAACAATTTCGTTCATACACCGAAAGCAAAGATTCGATAATAACTAATCGATTATTCGATTTCCAAGTTTCTAGTTAGAATACTAGAAGTTTTGTCACCGATGCAGAAACGTGTCTAGAACACACAAAATCACGGAATCGAATTGGAAATAAAGTATTCGCACGTGAGTTTCCGACAAAGGAAACGGTAAATTGGGACACCTACTTGGGACTACTTAAGCCTGAAGCTATGTTCACGTGGCTTTCAGTTGGAATGTTTTGATTTTTAGGAGGAAAACAGTTTTTTTTTTTATATATCCTCCAGAGTACGAAACTTCTAGGTGAGTATTGTGATTACATAGAATCTGCCACTGAGCAAAAATGCTATGCGGGACTTCAGACCCTATTCCAAGAGTTTAACTTGGAATATCTTGTCATGTTTTTCAACATCCTAACTTTCATTCCAAGGTTACCAATGCTAAACATTATAAATGCGAAAGTCACTGTCACGCTTTCACGGTCAAACCGCAAAGCTCTGGATACAAACCTACTTGCTTTTCAATCTAATAAACAAAATAAGAATAACACTAACAACCTACGGACCACCTCCGTAGACATTAAACTTTTAAATTAAAACTATAGCGGTAATATTATTCAGGATCAACTTTCAAATGACAGGCGTGTGTTAAAAGTTCAACACGTGTGCTTCATATGCATTAATACAATAAACATTTTGTGATATTAAAATAACTTCTGGCTGTCTGCGTTAACTTTGAATTGTGAGATGGGATGAAACTTTACCGTATCGAGAACCTACACTTCTGATAGTACTAGGTGTCAAAAAATCTGTTCAGTAGTGTTTTCTCAACCAAGCCACTTCATGCATTCGCACTAATTTTCGCGTTGCCGTTAATGTACGAGTAATAAGTTTTGTTCGACGTAGCTTAGCTATTACTTTATTTGCAGGCGCTGGCATTATTATGCTTTTAGCTAGTTTTTATTCCCAGGTCAGTTATAAAAGTGATATCACCTAGTTTCCTTTCTAAATTCTGGCGCGTCATTTGGTAATAACATGACACTAAGTTTACCATTAAACTGTCTAAAATATTCAAAAGGTTTCATTACCTACATAAATAGTCCTACTTAAGTAGAACCTATTGTTTTTAATTCCAAGTACATATTTACAAATTATTCAATAAACAATTTGAATAGGTAGTTAAGTCTAACGCTGTTTTGAACGATTCCCAGAAAATCCGTATAAAATCCTTAATGATTTTCTAAAAACATTACAAAAACAAAATCATTGCTTTCCGTGTATTTGACCGAAAAACGTATCTTCTGTTTATCGCAAATTTAAAAAAAAGTTTTCAGTTTTAATGTTTCCTTTAGCATTTTCTAACCTACCCCAGAGAACACATTCCTTGTTTTACCTTGAAACGAGAAAACAGCAAAATAATAAAAATACGTCTAAATACATTTCTGTAAATACAACGAGTAATTGAAATGAAATATAATTCCCGGGAGTTTTCGCGAATTTCGATAAAATATTGTTTGTCTACGTGATGTTTTGTTATTTGTAAGTGTCATATTACGCGAAATGTGTTGTGTAATGAATTATGGTTATATTCGGCGTCAATTAGAGCCTACATGAATATGAATACATCATTAGAAAATACGGTACTGGATATTTATAATACTAAATATAGGTGTGTTTTATGTTACTTTTACGCGTTAATTACTACGAATATTGTGGCTAGCCAATAGTATTTGTTAACATTGATACTTCAAAAATATGAGTCATAATAAAAACACGCGAATCGATTAAATAATGTACGTAAAACGAATAACTCTTATTACTTGCTGACTCATCACTGTCTCAAACTCAAATAACTCATATTTCAACCTCCGTTGGGGTTATACCGTTTGCGTAAGATTTTTAAAAAGATTTACTCGAAAATAGCCCAAGCTATCAATATGTTAAGATGGATTATTATTAATGGCCCCCACGCGAAGTTGTGGTATATTTATAGCTTGCGTGCACTAATTTCAAAATGAGTATCCCATCAAAATGTACAAGTGTGGCTCGTGTGCATCTTTACTAATATTTATGTTTGCAACCATATTAAAAACCACTTCAAATCCTTCTACCTATTTTATATATATATATTTTTTTTCATATGCTCAGACAGCCAGTCATTTTAGGCTTTATCCCAGCATGAGGTTAGTTCACAAAACAGACGTATTCATCTTTAAGAAACACCTTTAGTATTATTAATCTTTTATTCCGTAAATAATTATTTTCGGAAGGTCATAAATAACAATAGGTAAACGTAACCCGATCAAACTATGATTCACTGCTAGACCATGGAGGAGTATAAATCATAGGTACCATTTCCTAAGCACACACGCACACATGCATATATTTATATAAAACTATAAAGTTTCGGCCTCAATGATTCACGAACAGTTGACTTTCTGATCTATAAACATAAAAGGGCATAACTACCTTGTTGGCCTTGAGGTTACTTAGGGATGGTAGTTTCAACATTAGAATAAAAAAGATATAATCTTAAAAGAATAGTCAACTTTGCCAACCACAATTTGTGGTAGAAATTGCCTTTTACAAAATACATAATCTTTTTAGATGAAAATCTTAGAATTGCCAAAAGAAGCTTAATTTGACTACAAGCAGATATTATTCTAGGTACGAATTATTCTAGCTTTGAATTCCTAACTAGCGCCCACGTACAGTAGACCGCACATCAGTGGTAACTGTCATGCACCTTAACTCAATAGTAATAAGTACGATTTTCCTATAAAACTGTTACCACTGACCTGAAGTTGACTGTACAACGCTTTGAGCTTCAAAGGAAAGAACGATTTTCGCTGAGTGAAACCTATTTTGCATGCCTTTTACTTGAACTAAAACTATCTCAATTATTTTAAACATTTTAACATCTCGAATAAAAAGTACAGAATTTATTCAAGTACGCGACAACCCTGTATGAAGCTTATTTGCTGTTAAATCGTTCGGAATTTAGCGTTACTGGGACTTCTATTTACATATGCGACGGTTGTAACATAGATTCTAAAATGTAGTCTATAAAACGTATAGACATGACGAAAACAATCATCATACTTGAGTTTAATTTTCGGGAAGGAAACACAAAAGAGAGAAACAAAACAGCAAAATATTTTCGCGATTTCGCTCAAAGATACTTAGTGAATTGACGAAACGGAAGAATAAAAATGATACTGCTATTATACTGTTTATTTATGCAAGTACTGGCACGAAATCGCTTTGGGCCTACTGAAGCGTACTCCGGGCAGACGAAATCAATTGATTGGACCGTCGGTCTACGGTTCGTAATCCTTGGGAAGTAATATCCGTCAGTTGATCTTTTGATGTTCAGGATACACCTCTGGGAGTCGGGGTTAATGTATTTTTAGAGAAAATAAGATCGATGGTTTATTAAATAAATATAGACATGCCTAAGCTTTATCCTACAAGGAGCCCACTTCGGTGCAAAGTTAACATAATCATTAACTGTGTATGAGATTTGAATCACAATTCGTCTGAAAACTATGTTAAGGTGAGTTTAAAATAATATTTTTAGTGCCTGCTTTACACGATGTACTCGTAAACAATAAGCTATAAAAATACACTGTCTAAAACTTAAGGATACCCCGTCAAGACTTAAGTACAAACTTACAAAATTGTTCAGAACATTATAGCACTTTCCTATTAGGAACTTTGTATGGTACTCAAGTTACTACACCCGGCTTAGGTAACCTGCAACTTGAATATTGTATTATCTTGAGAGAAGTTGTTAGGATGAACCGCTAGACTACCTGGATAGTTTAGTGTACTAGAAAAGAACGAAACAATCCCCCAGGAGAATTCACCCTGGGATCTTCTAAGCGTAAAACTGGTGGTAATTCAATGAAGTGAGCGAAATTATTTATTGGTACTCCTATTAGTTTGATTCCCTATTTTAATTGTGCCTAAAAAGTAAAATTGTATGGCATTGATTCGAGTTTCGTGTTGCTAAAATATCTTTTTAATTTGTTCCCATAATGGTCGTATAGCGTGTGCTTTCCAAAAGGGATTCATTTAACTTTCATTTGTCCTGTTATACTTTGACCCAGTATCTAAGGACTGCAACCATCTGCTTTTATAAACTTCTGGTACATTAGTGTTAGCCTTTTGAATGCAGGTTTCCTTTAGAATTTACTACTGCAATTTCTCTCAGACGGACGCATTTCTGTTGCTAAGCCCTTGCTTTGCTAACATTAAAAGGATTAAAGAATTAAACCTAAGATTCAGCTTAAACGCAATAAATGCAATAAAAAATTAACAATCATGAATAGAACATAAATTGAACAAGCAAGATATTATTTTATTCAAATGTATTATGAGCACTCATAGCTCTAGGGGACTACTCTAAGGGCGGTTTTTCTAGAATTTTTAAGAAGTTAGCCTAAATCGAAACAGTTACGTTAAATCTAGTCACGTTAACCCTTAGCTGGTATCGCCTTTTTTGGCAACACTACCGGTATCGTGGGTCAAGTTTTACCCATACCAAAAAATCTGTTGTAGAACGTATATTTTTTATTATTTGTATAAAATATGGTTAGTTATGAAATAAAAGAAGCATTTTTTACAAAATTATCTTTTTTTAAATTTTAGAATATTAAAAAATTATTATGTTTTACACACATTTGTATCTAACCTAATTTTTTGGCACTTTCTGGTTAGTGTGAACTTAAAACATAAAAAAAAATAGAAATGTATGAAAAACTTTAACTAAAAGATATGTATGGCACTTCTCATATCCTTATGATAACAAAAAAATAAATTACTTCGGAGATCAGTAAAAATTAAAAAAAATGACAACCAAAATCAAAACGACTTTTTTTCCAAACTAACAAGATTAGTCTTTATACTTTCTGACAACTAGAACACTGAACATTTTGGAAGAAATGTGTCTTACAAATAATATGTAAACATTTAGAACATTTTAGAGAATGTTTTCGGTAATTTTTCCAATCGCATAGGTAGCATCGCGCCCTTTTCCGACTTGAAATTGAAGCTGCAGAAGAGGTCGATGCAACTGGTTCTTCAAACTGGGACTGATGACTGAAAGTTGGTTTATATTTGGTGTCCTTTCCGATTTTCCGATTCCAAATCATCATTTGAGTCGTTCATCAATTCTTCGATTTGTCTATCGTTCAAAAAGCCCCCCATTGTAGTAGAAATATTCACTAAAACAAAAAAAGTTACAAATTACACTCAGTGAAAAAAGTTACTTACTTGGTGTCGTGGGTCAAACGTGACCCAGTCGGCTACTTACCTTCGCTCCTAAGATAGTTGCAGCGCTGCACATCCGCCCCCCCGCCGCAGCTAGCGACGCACTAAGAATACGTAGAAGCGCGAAGTCGTAGCATAAATATTAAAAGAATAATTACCGAAAATGTCCGCTTCTGGGTCGAATTTGACCCACAATACCTGCTAAGGGTTAAGGTCGGAGCGTGCTAATCTTTAGACACACTAATTTATTATTAACTAGCTGGTGCCCGCGACTTCGTCTGCGTAGGTTTAGTATTTCGAACAATATGTTTACAAATTGTAGCCTATGTGTTATTCTGATGTATAAGCTATATTATTGTAAAGTTTCATTAAAATCCATTCAGTAGTTTTTGCGTGAAAGAGTAACAAACATCCATACATCCATACATACAAACTTTCGCGTTTATAATATTAGTAGGATGACTAATATAACATTTAGTAGCTTTTAGAAGACTTGCTGCATCAAGTAGTTTTTAAGATACATATAAGCATTCCTGCCTAACTTAATGTGTACCATACATAGGTACTTCTAAGCTACAATTCAATGTAATATCCATACAATATTCTGAAATAGGTACTAATAGTGTTTTCTTCATAAGAGAAACGTAATTTATAACATTTTTCGCGCTTGACTTCTTTCTGATAAGTTATGACATGATACATCAGTTTTTCAAGGGGACTAAACACTAAATAATGACGCTTAAATATTCGCTTACACAGTTAACTGGTGTTAGACACGATACTTGAAATAAAAAGTAAATACCGGTGATATATTTACTTAAGTTAGCTTAACAACAAAAGTTTACCACAGACCTACTCAAATATAGCGAAGATGACATCAATATTTTTATGTTTTCAGATAAATCTATAAAAACATCAGAAAGGTAAATCGAACAATATAATGAATATATTTCCTGATCAATTTGTTGCAAAAGCAAACTATTACTTTATTGAAAACATTTAAATCATATTTGAAATTGATAGCTTCGAATGAGATATAACTCAATTCCTATAAGTAACGAGGTATTCGTATTGACATTTCGAAATATCTCAGCCTTTGGCAAATTGAAGAATAATATTACGGAACATTTTTGGCTCATAGGAATTTTAACTTAGTCATGTACCCTTTTTACCGAGGAAATGATATAAAATACCTGTTAAGTCGATCCCTTCCCCGTAGAGTGAAATGTCAGGCGTAGGTGCTGATAAACTGGCTGTATGGACCAACAACCTGCCTACCCACGCTGACGGTGGTTAACGTATAGAAGCTAGGGAAACTTCTGGACCGATTAATGTTGACGTATCAGAATAAGTTTATGGTGAAAATCTGCTTTACGCTCTATCGTACGAAATTCCAAACGGTTTGATGAGTTGAAAGTACCTAAACTAGAAAAGAAAAACTAGGGTTCGCAGAAGGCCTTGATAGTCGACCGATAACGTAATTAGTGCGGGACTCTCACTGGGCTTAATTAATTTAACACTACCGCGTTTTAGACTTTAGAGGAAGACCCTAAAGTGCCTACTTTGAATAGGTAGAACAGAATCAATATTAAATTCACAGTACACGGACAGTTTAATTAAAATCGTAGCCCAATGCCACAAGTAATTTCCCGGCGTTGGTAAGCAAAGCAATATTCCCGAAATATTAAAGGATTTAGCTACAGAATCCTTGCTAAACTGACAAACTGATGAAACGAGCATCTAAATTTAAATAACTGTCATATTCCACAAACATTATCCTTGTAACGTTTACTCCGTTTCGTATGCACTTGTTTGGAGGACGAGATAGGTAAGGTTGAGACCTTGACCCACTTCAAAACTGCGTGTATTGTGGTCTGACCCACCTGTCGATCGTTTGGGTTTTGACAGCAAAGTTTGGAACCTGTTGACATGTTTGACAGCTGCCCTTGACTTTTTGATTGGTTCATTGAAGATCGCAACGGGTATTTCGACGAAATTGAATTCTTATTGATCGGCAGGAACGTTATTTCATTGGAATTGGCTGAATAACTGATGACGGCATTATGTTTAATGGAGCTAGGGGTTTATTTTAATCAATAAAAATAATTCATTTACTTTGCTGTCTTTTTGTTCGCGATCGAACTCAAGGATGAAGGCTTATGAATAAACTGAAATGATCACTGAACCGTGGCCAGGATATCCTCAGGAGGATATCACAGCCCTGTCAATTTGAATATAAAAATGCTAGAAATAGAGAACCGCTGCAGGAAAATTGAATGCAATAAATAATATTATTGAGGCTAGCGCACCCGAGAACCAACAACACTACACTAAAGTGTTATAGTTTTGCATTATGTTTCGTATGCACCATTCTATTATGAAGGACTTGCCAGGTAAGGTCCCAACCTTGGCCTAGTTAACGCCTGACCAGAGCGTGAGCTTCGGACTTTACGTGCATTTATTTTGCGACAACCCCCACTCGGCGTATATCGAGGGAAAATACGTAAAATACACCAGCTGTTGCGATATTTTACGTTGTTTTTAGTCGATTGCTTTTCCGTTCCCACGAAGTTATCTGCATAATGCATTACTGCTTGATGAAAATGGGTTTCTGCTGACAAATACGTAGTACCAACTCAGGTGCACGCTTAAGTAACTTTTATACGGTTTTTGCATAATGGCGACTGGAGTCGTAGTCCCTCGTAACTGGCACGTTGAAAAACCATCATAATATAAAGATACCTAGGTGCGCTGCGATTATTTTCCTGAATAAGAGGGGTAAAGAAGACTTATTTGCAAGTTTAGATATCAATACGATTTTCCACGGATAGAAAGGCCGAAGGTAATAATTTGATATCATGATACATCTCCACGTTGTGCCTCAGGACTGCTATTAAATTACACTCGTAAAAGGACACTTCGTGGACATATTTTATGGCGAAAATATATCCATTTTATATTACCTACTCTCTTTGGAAAGCTTCCGCGGCAAAAATGTTCAGTTAGGTACTTTTTGAGTCGGGTTACTGCCGCTGTAAAAATGCTATAAACTTTTGTCTTATTCTAATTAGTGAAGAGACTCCGTAAGCGTTTTGTGAAAATGGTTTTACTTATTTTCGATCTACTAAAGACATCTTTGACTCTTCCGCTTTTAATGTGTTGATAATAACCCTGTAGATTTTTAAGAGCTTTGTAATATTTAGATGGCATGTATTTAACGCGGCGACTAAGTAAAACGAATATAGGTTTTAAAAAATAATAGAGTGGGTTGCCAGCTAAAAAGGAGTATCATAATAAGTCAAAGGTAGCATATTAATATATCAGTTATGAGGTCCGTTTTAATTTAAACGGCTTATTATATTCCTGGTGACTAATAACTTAAAAGTCGACAAATGTTGGCAACAAATAAAATAACTTGCCAGCGATTAAATATTTTCGCGACTATTATAATATGTAAGGTTCAAAATTAAGGGTGTTATAAAAACTAAAAACTAGCAGCTGCGTTTGGGTAGCAAATAAACTATACCAGTCAATTGAAATATTAGGTGAGGAGCTATTTAAAATGACTTGGCGACTAATAATGTTAGTTGGGTGGCAAAGATAATATGTTACCAACTATTTCGTGCCGACTAAAAACCCAGTTTCAGGCTTCGCTTTGTGGATAGCTCTAAATATTAAAAGGAGTACATTAAAAAGGAATAAGAGTTAATTATTAATATTGTGTATCATAATTTCATGAAAACGGCGGAAGGTGCGGTGGTATTATCTCACTTGGCGCACTATGAAGATGGTAGAATTTAATTTGGATTCATTTTATTTAGCATATTGCCATTTATAACCTTCAATTAAAAAAACGTTGTATTAAAAATTGAAGTTAGTGACGAAAACGAATCGCTGCAAAACCGACTCCACGTAGTCTTATCTGCCCTACCCCTAGAGTGCAATTCAAAACCGCGTACGCGCGGAGGGGCGAGGCAGCCTGCGAGCTGAGGCGTGAAAACCATCTGCGACTATAAGCTCGCAAGGGACCGCCGGAGCCCCGCAGCGCCGGAGCCGTGACAGAAGTCATGCTTGCTGCATGTTGCATGCTTACTTCCATGCTATTCACCTATAATTTTGAAAATAACAGCCGCAAAATATTTTTTCTTCATGCCATTTTAGACTTTATTTAAAGCTATTAAAAAGTCGCACAATATATTTAAAATATGAGCTAGTTTATATTTATTCTTCATCCAAACAATTTTAAATAGAACCTGATTTGTATTATTTATGAATGCCCATTTTCTATTTTATTGTCATCATTAAGTTTTCGCTTAGATATTAATTCAGTTGCCAAAAGAAAAACTTGATGCTAGTTTAAATTAAAACGGACCTCATAACTGATATATTAATATGCTACCTTTGACTTATTATGATACTCCTTTTTAGCTGCCAACCCATTATAAATGGTACCCACTCTATTATTTTTTAAAACCTATATTCGTTTTACTTAGTCGCCGCGTTAAATACATGCCAATTTAAACTAGCATCAAGTTTTTCTTTTGGCGACTGAATTAATATCTAAGCGAAAACTTAATGATGACAATAAAATAGAAAATGGGCATTCATAAATAATACAAATCAGGTTCTATTTAAAATTGTTTGGATGAAGAATAAATATAAACTAGCTCATATTATAAATATATTGTGCGACTTTTTAATAGCTTTAAATAAAGTCTAAAATGGCATGAAGAAAAAATATTTTGCGGCTGTTATTTTCAAAATTATAGGTGAATAGCATGGAAGTAAGCATGCAACATGCAGCAAGCATGACTTCTGTCACGGCTCCGGCGCTGCGGGGCTCCGGCGGTCCCATGCGAGCTTATAGTCGCAGATCTAGACACACGGCAGTGTGTCCGCCAAGTTCGAGCAAAAAAAGCGACACACCGGCCGTGGGTTATATTACACGAACCATTTCGGGCCAAATTCGACCCCCCTATAACTCAAAATCTATTTTATTTACGCATATCAAATTTCTAGTATCTGTTGAGACCCCCTCACTTATCTAAAATACAAAATTTCATTAATATACCTATTGTAGGTCTTGAGATATTGACGTCAGAAAATCGCTATTTTTACTATACACTGATTCACTGATTCACTTATTCACTGACTCACTCATCAAAAACCTAGACCACTTCCAATGGTCGTATTGACTTGAAATTTGGCATGGAGGTAGGTCTTTATGTCAAGGCAAAGGGAAAAATCTGAAAATGGCCAAGTGTGAGTCGGTTTCAAAATAATGAAGGTGTTTTATACCCGGTGTAAATTTATACCCCTAAGGAACTAAAACGAACTAAATTTATCTATATTTATATAATATATCTTCGAATGGTACAAAGGTTTGTATTTAGTCAAAGTAAAGTAAAAATCTGAAAACGGCCAAGTGTGAATCACTTTCGAAAATAACGAATGTGTAACTTTGATCCACGAACATAATATATGATAACATGTCATGTCAGTCAGTTGGTAAATCTAGTCCATTTAGTTAATCTAGTTCATTTCTTTGTAAGAAACATAGTGCATATTAAAAAATCTAAAAAATAGTATAAATGAGACATTTCTTTAACTAACTTCATCATAAGAAAAAAATAAAATAAACAACCTTACAAAAATAAATGAAATCCCACCCAAAACAAAAATGTGAAAGACTGCCAAGTTCGATAATATGGGAATGCTTCGCCTATAAAAGAAGTGAGATCTGAATAAGTACCAAGTTCCATACACATACCTCAGTTAAAAATAGTGACTTTTTAATGATGATTACTTGGCAAGTTTTAATAGAAAATTAAATACTTGATTCATTGCGTTTAGTAGGTTTATAACAAGGTGTATGAAAACTTGCCAAGTAACATCATTAAAAAGTAACTATTTTTAACTGAGGTATGTGTATGGAACTTGGTACTTATTCAGATCTCACTTCTTTTATAGGCGAAGCATTCCCATATTATCGAACTTGGCAGTCTTTCACATTTTTGTTTTGGGTGGGATGGTTTTCACGCTCACCATCGCAGCTTCGGCTTGATGGCCGGCAGGGCCGGCAAGCCTCAGCCGCGGCGGCGAGCGTTAAAACTACCTGCGCCTCAGCTCGCAGGCCGCCTCGCCCCTGCGCGCCTACGCGGTTTTGAATTGCACTCTAGGGGTAGGGCAGACAAGACTACGTGGAGTCGGTTTTGCAGCGATTCGTTTTCGTCACTAACTTCAATTTTTAATACAATGTTTTTTTAATTGAAGGTGGCAATATGCTAAATAAAATGAATCCAAATTAAATTCTACCATCTTCATAGTGCGCCAAGTGAGATAATACCACCGCACCTTCCGCCGTTTTCATGAAATTATGATACACAATATTAATAATTAACTCTTATTCCTTTTTATTGTACTCCTTTTAATATTTAGAGCTATCCACATAGTGAAGCCTGAAACTGGGTTTTTAGTCGGTACGAAATAGTTGGTAACATATTATCTTTGCCACCCAACTAACATTATTAGTCGCCAAGTCATTATAAATAGCTCCTCACCTAATATTTCAATTGACTGGTATAGTTTATTTGCTACCCAAACGCAGCTGCTAGTTTTTAGTTTTTATAACACCCTTAATTTTGAACCTTACATATTAAAATAGTCGCGAAAATATTTAATCGCTGGCAAGTTATTTTATTTGTTGCCAACATTTGTAGACTTTTAAGTTATTAGTCACCAGGAATATAATAAGCCTATTTAGATTGCCTTGTGGTTATTTTCAAATTCAGTTAAGATGCATAGTGGAGGTCATATGCAGATTTATGGTCATACTTGGATAAAACTAAAATGGCGGTCTCTCGGGTACTAAAGTTATTCAAAGATGTTGCAGCTATTCTGTTATGTGCTTTAAGATTTAAACCGAAGTATACGATAAAGTGCAACAATTACGCGGCGATGTCTCCTTAATGAAACATTAGTTACACCACCGGAACGTACTTAGCGACGTCTTAGCTCTTGTTTCCTTGCAAACTAATGCATAAACTTGGAACTATCGTAAGTCTTAGACAAACAACCTTGTGCCATATAGCCGGCTGGCTAGAGACCACGATCATAATATTCCTGCCCCAGTGCTTCTAAATAATTCATGTTAGAAAGGCTCACACGTACGTCTCCAGTCTCGGGGCTTGCACGTCAGGTCGCTAGCTCTACCTGTGGCCTATAAATTGAACATATTTGAATAATAAATTGATACACGAACGAATTCGATGGATAAAGAAACACACGCCAATACGGAATTCTAGTCTAGCTAACGTTTGTATAGTGAATTATGTGGAAACGTACGTCTACAAATGGTATATTATTTAACTTGAATTTTCCTTTCACTTGAGGGTAAAAAACCGCTAAAGAACCGCACCTCGGCGCAATCGATGGCTCTAATTGATACGCCAAACGAAGCGAAATTGATGGACACGCAGTTAAATTTTCTATCCAATTAATCTGTTACGATTCACAGTGACACGATACAATATACCTACTTTCTGAGAACTATTATTTATCGTTACGACAGATCATCATTTTATTATTTTATGCTAAACTGCATAGCATTAATGAAATATAGTCATTGATATGTCTCAAAAAGACAAATCGCGGGTAAACAGTTTTATGGATTTTATAGCAACTTCACTTATTTAGGATGCAAATAACTCTTTTTTGCAATGAGCTCGAACAGAAAGCATAACAAGGTGGATTAGTAATTAATGAATTCCATTACGTTTTTAACGATACCATTTCTTCAATCGACAATTACACATAACATCGAACACGATACTGAGAATCCGTTCAACACAACTAATTCCTTGAATTAGGAATGCTGGAAGTGAAAACGTACTTTCCATTAGCAGAGCGTTCAGACTCTTTAGAGCCTAAATAATTTGTAGCAGATTACGTCTGTGTATGGTTCGAATTTGAATGCAAAGGGTACGAGGCTAAGGTAACGTTTGCCAATAATCACGATAACAATAGGGTTGCCTTATCCAGATGTAGCTCGGCCATCTGGGAAAAATAACAAGCAATACGTTTATGTAAATCGACGTTCACGGTTGTGAATATGAAACTACACAGAAAATAACATTGGCAATTTAAACTGAACTGTATAACTTTTTAGATATTCCACAAAGCTAAAATGTAACAGACAATCTGCATATTTCTACGATCTTTCGTTAAATACTTGGGAGTTTAAACAATCTATTTAATCCGCCCACTTTAAATTCGGGGAACAAATTCCGTGGGTTTAAATTTGCAAATCGGGCGGATTCATGTAACGATGGGTATATATGGGGTCTCAGGCGTGACGTATACATGGGCTGTCTAAAAGGGACGTTTGGAACTTTCAACCCTACGCTCGTCGGGTGTTTGGCGTGTCAACGTGACTGCGGTCACGGCCGGGCGGTAGCACGCAGAAATAGACTGAGGGCGTATGTTTGACAGGTTAAACGCATTGTTATTTGGATGTCACCTGGTGAGAGATGCGTGTGGGACATCTGGCTTTAGCACGCTCACGTTATGGCAAACTCTCTGCCCACGCACTCTGATCAGACCCTTATAAAATAAACAGGAGTTTCGAAGTGCTCTTACGTTTACAGATTACGTCAACTTCCGATGACATTTTGGATGGTTCATTTTTATTTCATGTCACAAACATGAGGAAAGGTAACTTTAAGTAAAAATGAGTTAAAAATTTATCAAACTTATCAAACTTGTGTGGGCCACACAAAAATAGAAAAAGTTTGATCTAGTCCTCTGAAGCAAATCCTTTTTCAAGAAAAATAGATTGAGTAAAACTTTATCCTATTGGCAGAACATTATTTATTTATATACTTTAGCTTCCCGTCCTGATACCTATATATGTATAGACGATACGCCTGATATGCGAGTCATAGATAAACCATTTTTTTATTGATCTAGGTCAAAAACTGCAACTTAAATGAAATATGTTCGGACAAAAAAGGGTACTTTGGACCCCACAAATTTATAAAAAAATTCATCAACACTATGTATCAAACATAAATACTAAAAGCTTATTTTATCTCGACCCACCACAGAACAATTACGGGTCTTAAATACCCTTAAAAACATAAAAGTAAAAAATTACGAGATATTCTAATTATAGTATTAAAACAAATGGAAGGTCATGATTTCTGCGGGGGCTAAGTGTGAACAGTAAAATCCGTTGCGACGCCGATTTGTCACGAAAGAATTTTAAACTGTGCGATAATTTACGAAATCCTTTACGGCATACAGCGTCAAGAGTACCATTTTGTCGTTTTCGAAACGAAACGAAATTAACTGCGAGACAAATGGTGACAGTGAGAACGTGTGAGTTTTGTGTTGTTAATGCGTCTGCATGTTAACCGTTAATCGCTATGTATTTCACAATGTATTTAACTGTATGTGAATTGTGATGGTAGTTTTTGTTCGCATTCAGAAAGTTTCCCAAATTACTAATATTGTAATTTTCTCTTCGAGTCCAAAAATACGATATTTAATCACCTACAGACACATACCTAATCTTCGCTAACTTAAGAACCTATGTCCCGAAATATTTAGCATCAAACGGGCGACTTTTAAAACTGATAGGTAATCAAATTCCTCTTCCGTCAAAACATTGACATTAAAGCATACTCAAACTACTATAGGTAAGCATATGTGGTCGCCTATTATTGGGAGAGCACACTTGACCTATACCATAAAAAATGGCATAACTTATGTACTGTACTGTGTGACTCCTGTTAACAAACCTAATAAATAAATATACTTAAATGTAAGTACTCACCAGCAGCATCAGTGTTAACGGTAGGCTGCGCAAGAGTTCGTTTCGGCGTGCTGGCAGTGCGCGGTGACGGCTGTGCGCGCCTGCACGGAGGTGTGCACTCCGGTCCATTTGGACGCTGGAACAATGCAAATAAAAATATTTAGAGATAACTCAGTATTCTATAGATCTAGAATTAAACTAAACAAAGATAAACTTGGTAGGGGTTGTAGAATTTTACAATTTAGCATTCCTTTCCTGTTTCGGAATTCAATTCAAATGGCGCGCAAATTACTGAGAACGATTTTGTAATGTTTGTATTATTTACTAAATAAACATTACATTTTGAATAACACAGTGATAAATGCAAATTACATCATTAGTTATAAAATATGTGAAACAAAACATAAAGTCTGATTGGCAGAAAATTTTTGCAATTAAAATTGATTGTTTCAGTATTCGACCGTACGTCTAGTAAAGAGCACTTAGGTTTATTTATTCCAAAAAACAACATCATGACTATTGTAATATACGATGGAATAAAAAAATCGTGTGTCTTATCTATTAAGAAATTAGGACTTTACAGTATTCGTACATAACAAAAATAAAAATTGAACGAAAGCGACTATAGACAACTTAAAGTTAAAAAGACTACACAACTGCATAAATTCATTCATATAAGTCAATTAATTCATAATAATTCAGTTTCATAGTCGAATAAATATAATATTTCTAAACAGAATTAAATGCCAAGTATTTCTTTATAATAAGTCGTTTAAATTTTCATTATTACTTTTAAGCTTATTTGCTCAATCATAAAAGAAAATCCGACCGTGAACTTGAGACACCCTTGACCTCAAGAGTTAAGACTTTGAACTGAAGTACAATAATTATAAATTATTTACTCATTCTCAAGTATAATGAAGGACTACTTAATAATTTGTAAAGATCCCTTCTGAAATAATAGAGATAAAACGTTTAGTCTAAGAGTATATAATAGGCTTGTGTCTCAGTGTGATCCATCAATGAAATTAATTGAATTGTAATGACGATGACTTTACTTATTGAGAATTCTTGGTATCTGATAGCATAATATGGGAGATTAATAACCCTAATAGAGATGAAGTTCGATCATTAGATTACAATGAAGGCGTTAACGCCAATTTATAACTACGTAAAGGGAAAAAGGCCATACATTTTTGATACATCATTTATAGTATTTAATCCGTGATTGAATATATGGTGTTCGTTGACCTTGAAAAGGCATATGACCGGGTACCTCGTGAGGTTTTGTGGTGGGCCCTTAAGGAGAAAGGTATGCCAGGGAAGTATGTGCAGTTGATTCGAGCAATGTACGGCAGATGCAGTACACAAGTCCGGTCTACAGCCGGCACTACCGCCAGTTTCAGTGTAGGCGTTGGCTTACATCAGGGGTCGGCGCTCAGTCCTTACCTCTTCCTGTTGTTAATGGACGCCCTAACAGCGGACATACAGGAGGAGGTTCCCTGGTGTATGCTTTTCGCCGATGACATTGTTCTGGTGGGGGAGAGTGGACCAGAGGTCCAGAGCAGATTGGAAGCATGGCGGCTAAGACTGGAGACGGTAGGGTTAAAGGTCAGCAAGAGCAAAACTGAATATCTGCATTGCGATTTTGGCGGTATATCAAGACCCATGACCATAACCCTAGCCGGCATGCCCCTACCAGTCTGCTCCGACTTCCGGTACCTTGGTTCACTCGTCCAAAGTGACGGTGAGGTGGACAGGGACGTCACGCATCGGATCAATTCTGGATGGATGAAGTGGCGACAGGTAACTAGCACTATCTGTGACCCACGGATGCCTCTCAAACTGAAGGGCAAAATCTACAAAACCGTCATAAGACCTGTCGTCCTGTATGGATCAGAGTGTTGGGCATTGAAAAAGAAGGATGAGAAAAGAGTGCATGTAGCAGAGATGAGAATGTTGAGATGGATGTGTGGGGTTACCAGAATGGACAAAGTGAGGAATGAGTATATCAGAGGAAGCCTGAAAGTAGCGCCAGTGACAGAGAAAATGAGAGGTCAGCGTTTGTCCTGGTATGGGCATGTGATGAGACGGTGTGAAACGCATGCTACAAAGAGTGTGCTAAGTATGAATGTGGAGGGATGGAGAGGCAGAGGTATACCGAGGAAAAGATGGATTGATTGCCTGCAAGAAGACATGAAGCAGAAAGGAGTAGATGTAAGTATGACGTCTGACAGAGAGGAATGGAAGAAAAAGACATGTTGCGCCGACCCCAAATGACTTGGGAACAGGGCAGGAAGATGATGATGAATCCGTGATTGAATTACAATTAATAACCCAAAATAAATAGCCTTTTCGTCTAACAAATTACTCAAATAAAGCTTTAAGGTCCAACCAGAGCGTCAAAATAACCAAAAATAAATTACTCTTGACTAATATTTGACACGGCCGCTGACTTATAACATTGAAGTTGGAACCGTACTGAATCTATAAACATAAACAACTTACCATTTTATTTATTTTATACTCCTTAAAGTAAATTCTCATATTGGCAACAGAATGACTCTTTAACTTTATGCGTTACATAGAATTAAGAGTCCGAATCACTTACTCACTTCACGTCTGACTATTGTACGTTTATACCTAAAAGTTAAATGATAAGCTCATAGCTCCTAATGATGTCATGAATACAACCTTTGAAGAATTTGTAGTGCGTAAGTGTACCTTCAAGAACTTAAGAATTTAAGACCCGAAATGAAATAAAAGATTTGGCATTTGTGCCTACTCAGCGGTTTTAATAATGCAAAAGTAGGTTTTAAGATTGCTTCAATCTTTAAATAATATGATCAATGAAGACAAAAGATTGTGATTGTGTGTGTTTGTTAGTAGTTCACGCGCACGTGAACGGATTTTGTGAAAACTTGGCAGCAATATATATGTAGTTGATAAATCAGAATAACATGAGGGCAACTTTTTATCCAGGTGCGGGATGTAATTGCTTACAAAATCGGGTAAAACTGCTGGCGAAAGCTAGTATTAGAATAATTATTTGGAGTAGCATCCCAAGTTCAGTGAATGTAACAGCTGTGGCGTCTGTTCATTACAGGTTTCTAGTTAAGTTCGCTTGATAGAGACCGCCTATGTTTGACTAGCAAGGTGCATACAGTGTTTGATTGGAAACTTAAACTTAGACTGGATCTAGAATCCCGCTTAACTTGCACAACTAGTATTAACTCTTTACTAAGAAAATCAAAACTGTTCTTGTAGTTGAAATAGGTATTGTTGGAAAGATTAATTAACTGAATACGAAAACCGACAAAGAACTTCAAAAAACAATAAAAACAGTCAGCGAACTTCAGTGAGTAGCCCTTTTTGCGTAGGGTTTCCCATTACCTCTCCAACTTAGTTGGCAAGGAAACATCGAAAGAACTTATGTAATTAAGGGTATTCGCAAATGTTTACTCTGCCCGGGTACCGCAAACTGACTTAATTCGCCCGAAAAATATCCGAAGCTCTTACTTAGACAGATTAAATTAATCTACTTCAGGTCACCCTTTTCTAAGAGTATATTTAAGCTCAAGGATTCTTGGCGATATTAAAATTCTAAGAAGACCATGGATCGTAAATTGTGAAGTGAAAGACAAATAATTACTCAAACATTGAAATATTAATTTTGGGTACAGGGTAAAACTTGACTATCAAACTAATGTCAAAGTTCGATATATTAGTGCTTGAAGAAAATTCAACACTGGATGGCTAAACTAACACAAAAGTGGAGCCTAATATTGACAAACTCATACACCGGTTTGAGACATAGAATAATGTGCGTAGGACAAAGTTTCGAGTGCCTATTTACTGGCAGGTCAAAACCGAATTTTCTGCAAAACTTTGATACCAAATCCACAGTAGACATGTCAAGGAGAGGAGTTAGACATTTGGAACCTAGTTATCTAGGCCGCTAGGTTGTAGGTAACAGTTACCTACTCAAAGAATTCGACGAATTATGTCAAGAACGAAATTATTATAATTCTTGGAAGACAAAATTTGATTACGTAGGACCTATGACAACAAGGGAAGGGAACAAAGATCCTCGAGAAATCGGTAAAGATAAATAAGTGTTTAAATAATGATTGTTAATTTGCTGAATGCGAACTCTAGAAAAGGCTAAAAAGATCAATTAGGGTTTCAAGCCAAAGCTGTGGGAGGATGTGGGCTTGATAGACTGATAATATTGTTTGCACAGTAAAAGGTAATCCATCAGGGAGATTTTGAACAGTATTAAGGAATTTTTGAAATCAGTAAAATGCCCAAATGTACGTTTGGAGAACTAAAGTGAGAATAAAACAACTATTGTATTATAATGATAACTCATCAACAGGCTTTATAAAACAAACCACTCTATTTTATCGCTAACACAAAACAAGTTAAATTAGTTCTAAATCTGCGAACAATGTAAGCTCGCAAACTAGATGTTTCGAAACCGCTTAGATCTCGGTCTGTGGCAGGACAACCTTCAACGGCTAGATAGATTGTCTGATCTACGTAACTTAAGCCAACGAACTATCTGCTCTATGCAAATTTGTAATACTAAACTTAGATATCAAGTATTCGGTACTTGAAGTTTGAACGCGTTCAATCGAATTGAGCTGTAAAATTATGCAACGATTATAACACCTATGGATATGATTGAATTGATACTTTTAAAATAAAATATGGCTAAAACTTCTCAAATATTAATCTCCTTATAATGTAAGCAGATTATGATTGATTCAATAAACTTTGTTTAAATAAATGGTATTTTGACTGTCAGTCAACTTACAGCCAATCACAAATTCACTTAGTTAAATATTAATCAGTTGAAAACAGTAAAATGAGGGATTTTATGTGCTTAACTTTGTACCCTTGTCCATTAGCTGTTGACAGCATAATGCTGAGTCGAATCCGCAGGATTAGTTAAATGAAAACTTTTATTTAAGGACGCTTTTACATTTCTCACTCGCTCAATTTTAGGTAAACTAGCGGCAATACAACGACATTGCACTCACACACACATACAAGCCATTGTTGGCCAGATTTTGTACATCACTCAACAAAATTTGATACTTGCAAGATTTTTTATATTATATTATTTTTTTTCGACTATAACTAGTTGTAACTTAGTGTTTGTAAAGGGTTTCACGCTTATTGATATGATGATCTTTAAATTTTGTGTGATGTGTTTGTCATCGGATTAAATGAGTACTGGGGTATTCAGCACTAAGTAACCCCTCTATACATAAGTATTTTGGAAGAAAATAATTGCAGTTGTGAGAAATTAAAATATAATAAAATAAAAATAAAGTAAACAACCAAAAAAAATTTAAAAACAAAATGACAAAATTAACATATTTTTAAGAATTATTTTTAACGGTCAATATTTTTCTTGAATGTGAACTATGGTCCCTAAGGCTCATACACCTAGTGTATCGTGGGTCAACCAGTCCTAGAAGTAAACAGGTGTTGTAGAATTTAACTAAATGTCCTTCCATGTTTTCCTTCCAGAACTGGTCGTCCCGTTCCACAAATGCATATTTTATCATTGCCAGTCCATACGGCAAATACGCATTGGTTTTGACCAGTTACTCGTAACTGGTCCTGAATTTGGTAATACCATTTGCTTTTTTTGTTTATTATAAAACCCTCTGAGGTGCATTTCCAAAAGTCAATCCAAAAGTCAAAAAATATCAGAATGGCTGTCACCTTAGGATGCTGAATATCTTTAAAACCACGAAGGTAGCAATTGGTAGCAACTAATGGTAGCTGGTAGCAATTAGGTAGCAACTCTCTATATGTATTTCGAGAGGATCGGTGATTTGTGACGGCGGTCTTGATGCAGACTATTAAAAACGGTTGTCGTGTCTCATTTGTCGTGTTTCCATCATTAATTATGAATTTTAAAAACATTAATTTATATAACATAAATTAAAAAAATATTAATAATGAACATACACACACTCATACATACATACATAGCCTGTCAAAATCATAACTCTTCTTTAGCTTTACCGTAGTTGGGTAAATACCTAAAATGTGTCATTATTTTATTTCTTAACTCCAACATTTTTTTTTGGTCTATATCCAAATTTTTTAGGCCGTGGCATCTGTAAAAAAATTTACTATTTCATAAAAAAAAGTTATATAATACAACAGCTATACAATACAATTCTAAAAATAAGTACGTACGTAAGTACGCCATCATACAACATGATGGCCGTACTTACTTTTGTTTTGATCCGAAAAAGTATCAACGTATTTCAGTCCCAGTACACAAATCGTTACACTCTTTATCATAGATTTTACGTATTTATTTTTTCCGACAAAGCGATACACCCGTGCTTCCACGAGCGCGTCTGAGCGCGGAATGACGGTCCGAGACGTGCGCATAGCGAAAAAATGTATGAAGAAATTTGAGAGTGATTTTATAATTTATTGTAAATTATAAAGTGGTTTATGTATGTCCAAAAAAAATAGCTGAACGTGTAGTAAAATACATTAGCTGTGATTTTTTTATTATTGGGAGTTATAAATCAACTCCACATTTGGGTTACACGTACTTATTCAGACTACTTTTTTTGTACTTTTTTATGATTCTTCCGGCGGTGAAAACGAAATTGTGTAAAAAAAAAGTATGGGACTGTGTAATTCTAATGCATTTAACGTGGAGATGAATAAATTACCTTTCATTTAATACCATAATATTGTCAAAATTGTAACTGCTTATGTGTCAAAATGGTACCTAAAAAACATTGATATTTGCGAGAAACCGAGCAAGCGTCCTTAATGTGGCTTTTGGTAGTTACTATCAGACTTAGAATAGACGGAGTATTTTTAGACAACAGATTTAATTTAGCAATTAAAATTCAACCAAGAATATTATTTTCATTTTAGCTTGTATTACAGGTAGTTTACATAGGTAGTTTAAATATGTACACTTTCCATAAGCTGCAAAACAAGCTATAAATTAGTGACACAATATCGCATGTTATATTTAAAGTAGCACGCACACATACCTCAAGTTTTAATAACTCTATAATTACTCGATACGTAAATAAGCAGACAGTTATTTCTACATAAGCAGATAGTTATTTCTTACGACTGCCTTAATTTTATGTTCCAATAAAGCGTTAAATCGAACGACTAGTAGGGTGGTACAGCATTTTCAGTATAGTTAGCTGTCATAGTATATTACTTCGATAATAAACAAGTGAAATTATGGACAAATTATTGTGGTTGTTTTACTACTTATTGATTACTGGAAATATTTGAATAATTAACATGTTTGTCTCGTTGAAAAATACGTGCCTACTTTCTAGAAGAAAAAAATACAAGTAATGTATTGCATACTTACAAGTTTAACGATTAATTTGTATTGATACAACATGGCAGAATTTTAATATGTATCTACCTATTTACGTTGTAACTTTGGGAAAATCCACTAATGAGTTAGTGACCTATCACGATTTTACTGAGGACACTATTTACCAAGGGACTACCAAATATATGGAACGTTCCGTCTCTATGGAAACTTCTTACTTATGGAGATTTCTTACTTAGGTAGAACTTAAAGTATGTGATGGATATTTGGCAGAAATTATTCTGAAATCACGCCTCCTTTATAACTTCTAAGATGAAACCGAATTACTAATTAAGATGTTGGCGCGAAGGGGCTTGGCGCCTATTGAGATGCTTAAATATACTATTCAATGGAACAGTGTAGGCCGAAAAACACAGCTCAAAACCCACATACATTGAGTAATATCCCTATCTAGAATAAGATCTAGCCATTACTAAAAAGAGAAGGGTTAGTTAATGATAGAATCTACCTACATCCTAAGCCTTTTAGGCGAATAACATTGATGTGGCATAGACTTTTTTAAATTGGTTAGTGGGAAGCTAGATGGATTAATTGAAAAACTGTAATCTGCAATGCAACAGACAGTAATTCTGAACGAGACCTGGTCAACCTGGTCTGGACGAGGACAGCGGGACCTGTTCAATGGGTCGTCTTAGGGGCGGAGACCTGGACCTTGTCAGATTTTAAAATCCATTTTGCCTTAAGTCAATGTAACTGAAAATATCTTCCCATAGTTTTCCAAGTTCACAAACGTAAATAAAACCTAGACTGCAACATAATTTCCTCCGATACAAGAGCGTCACGACGGCACACTTAATTCACCATACAAGGCGTCATTCACGAGGTTACTGATTAACTTCTACTTCCGACAACAATACCCGTATTCACTTATCGGTTAATTCAATGTCGTCTAACAAAACGGAAATGTTACACTGAAAGTGTTGCTAGTCGATTTCTTAATACGTTTACTTTGTTGTAATTACGACGACAAATTGAATAAAAGGTGATAAGTATCATGACATCATTAGTGTATATGAGGATATTAAAATATTATCAAAACAACTGCACAGTATTTAAGACGACCAACTTCAAAAAAACGTCCAAAACAAGATAAAACCGACATAACTTTCAATCACTGTTTCAAAACACAAACCATTTAAACGTAACTATTACACAAAACCATAACCATATAGAAAATATATACAATCGCACATAAATCACGATACAAACGGCAATAGAGACATGCGCAGACGCCGATGCGCGTAAACACGCGCGGAGTGGGTTCGCAACTGCGATATGGAGTCACGAGCGGCGCGAGCGCACCTTCTTTCACTTCGGTACGACCATTCATAAGGTGATACTTCATTTGTATTGAACACCTGGTTACAATTTGACAAGAACTAATGTACTTTTCTCTATCAAAATTAAAACATTAATATGCAAATTCAATAGCAAATAACAACATGTTTCTACATATACAGTCCTAAGTAAAAGATGAAGTAATACAAATATATATAAATGTTGGAGTATCAATACAATGTTTCTTGCGTAATAATCAGAAACACGCTTGCCAAACAATATGATTTCATTGTCACTTTCCCCACAAAATTATTGCAGCGGATATGATGGTGACAATGACAGATAACTCTAGTCGACTGCGTGGGGGCATCGGTTTTGATTTAACAATATGGACGATTATCGATTTTGTCAATTTCAGATATATATTAAATCTGATAGATTTGTACATCTGATGGGAAAATTTTATAGCCATGTTTGATCAGAAGAAAACCTTTCATACAATGTATCTGATGGGAAATTGGCAATTACATAGACAGGTACTTGCAGATACATATGTACATCATCATTATATAATCATGACTTAAAACAATAAACACACATCATGCTAATTAAATTTCTATACGCTCATGATGTCACTAAGTGCACGCTTCTGCTAATTATTCTAATATGGCGTGCAATTAAAATACCACTTCCTAGTAGTGGTGAAAATTAACCAAAGATACTTGCACGGAAACCGGAACGGGTTTAATATTCATTTGTAACGTTTTAACGGTTAAATGGGTATTAGAACATACGTGCAGAAGGTAGGATCGATCATCCACAACCCTTTTTATTAGTAAAATGTTCACTATTAACTTTTAATCGAACACAACTGTTTTCGAATGATTATCTAACTGGAATTACTCAATCTAAGAGATAAATATTGTATCCCAAAAAATACTCCATGACCAATATAATACCTAATGTAAATAAATGGTCCATTTATATTACAATTGAGGTCAAACGCCTAATGACCACAACGGATTTCACGGTAACATACAGGATTAGGCAGATACCACGATTTGCATTACTGAGATAGATGTCGGACAGTCGGTGACAAAAGCTGTTAGTAGTTAATACGTATTATATTGACACAATGCGGTTAATACATAAGTACATTGTAGTAAATAGGATGAGTAGTATACAACCTGTGGTTTATTGCACTGATTGTGGTTGATGTCAAAACAAAGAAAACCTGGTTTTTACATAGGTTTATGAGTTGCACGAAGTTTTAAGGACACTCCAGGTAGAATGTACAGACAAGCCATTTTTTCGATATAATACTTAGAATATAATTTTATTACTTCAACAGTTGACATAGGTCCATATACTTCATACCCACGCTATAAAAATCATCAATATAAATAAGAATGATTCAACGTAATAAATACCAAATCATAGTATTTATATTAGAATGATCTCAGCTACTTAGAATAAAAATAATAACAGATGACATGACAGCAGGTTAAGAAAAAAAAACTTGAGTATGAAGCTGCACACTAACACACAAAACACGTCATACATACTGACTTTATTCACTTATATCATTAACTCTATGAAGACTTAGCAGATGAAAAAACAAAAACCTACCATATCACCAATATAAAAAAAAGGATTATGCTCTGAATACCAACTAAAAGTATCATATTCGTGGGAAATGAGATCAGCAAAAAAACAAACATTAACCTTCAACACGGCTGATCATAAAAAATTACCATTATTATGCATTACACAAGAGAGATTACAAAAAGTAAAAGTAACACCTTCGCAAGTGTAACAGAAGAAAAAATACGCATGCATAAGTTAAGAGAATGATACACAATATTATTCTAGTTTGCGAAAAGAAACGAACAATAAGACGAACACTAAACTCGAAAGATGAAGAAATGCTGATAGAACAATCTTTCTTTATCTGCTTTTTAAAATTCACATTTAATCTCGGAGACCAAAGAATTCGCAAATTCTTGCTAGTGTAACAATTACAAAGGTTTTCTTGAAAACTGATAACGCAATGAATTTGTTTGTAATTGTGGCGGAGTTGGTGGTTCGCTATTTACGCATTGATCATAAATAATTTGGTAGGAGCTTTAAGCGAAAGCGTAATTTATGAAAATTGAGGTACAATATAATGGGAGGGATCAACGTCAGACAAAATGCAATTAATTTCGTGTTCAGCTCATGTGCGACAGATTGTATCAAAATATGAACATTTATTGCGGCTGTTTTTAGCACAGTTAAGCTTGAGTATCAGTGGTAATGATGAATGATAGTCAAATGAAATATCTGCCAGACTGACCATGTCAGCAAAAACAAAGGTCTACTATATCCATATTAATTTTAATAAAAGGATAAATCATCAGAGTTCTTGTTTAAACTGCCAAACTCCACAACGTGTAGGAAGTAGTAGTGGTTATAGCAGATGAAAAACCACTAGACCATCGAGGTAAATTTTAATCTTTCTACCATCAATATACACGGATTAAACGCAAAAACAAATAGAAAGCAATATCGACATGTAGTCAGTCATGCACCAATTAAACAAAATGAACTAGAGCAAAATCCATGAAAGTTAAAGTCTATACTTAGCAAACCCGTTAAGGGGGCGACAGAATCAGTGCGAAATAACGATACATCAATTAAAGACAGGCTACCAACATGTCTAACCAAGCGAATACAAAATAAAATCACGCAACGGACTAACAACTACGGTATTTGATTAAAATATTTGCGGTGACAGTCTAACGTGACGAATGTGGGAATCGGAATGCATTATTTGGACGTGCTCCGATCTCACGGATCGTTGGAAGGTGTAAAAATATAAGAATCGCACGGCAACTTGTTTGTGTATTCTGCCAGGCAGTTTCGTAATATACTCATAATCAATATTGCTGTTATCTTGGCAACACAACTAATTAATCATCTGTCTAGACACTTAATATTGAGTGCCAAGTATGATGACCTGAGTTGGATCTTTAACGCAAGAAAACTTAAATTACTTTTTGTACTGTTCCTCAATAGCCGAACAGAGGTAACATCAGCTCAGTGCATATTCAATGCTATAGGCTCTAAACAGGTCTCATTTGGGCTCCGTGCTTCAACTAAGAAATAAGAAATAATAACCCCACGGCCCACACGTACCCAATCCTTAGAATTTTCTTGCAACTTCTTAAGTCGATGAGAAAAAATGTAGCTACACATATCTAGCAGGGTCTGCCACGGATCACAATCCCTTTGAGAGTGAACAAGGCAATATTTCATACATTTTGTATTGTCAACTGACAACGGACGGATTAGAGTGTATCAAGCTATTGTGCAATTCCTTTTCTTGTTTCCAGTGATGCAGTACAAAGTGTCTATGTCTACAATACAAGTAATAGGGAAGACATTATCTGAATCGGATTTTTAATTTATAATGCACGCTGGAAAATATTTATTTAGGCATATTCTACAGACCTTGAAACTTGATTGAAAACTCTTATTAAAATCAATAGGTACATAAACATTTTTATTGTTGCAACATTGTACATACTTCTTTAGAGATAATTTTTAAACAGCGTTCATCTTCTGTTATTCATACATTTTTTGGTAAATAATATTTTGATTTTGTTTGTTTGTAAATAATATTTACAACAGATTCATGCATTAAAACAAACAGAAACAATAGTGCAATTAATATACATAGTCTTGTAAGACTTCAAATCAGAAACATGCCGACGCCACCAATTTCCATACAAGTTACCGAGTACTTACGAAGGTAATGATTTTATAGATCACAGTTGCATTTAGATGGATAACCATTACTTAAGGTAGCTTTAGTAGATAAGTATTAGCACTTGCTTAGTTAATACGAATACCCGTGAGAAGGTGTACTTCGAGACATTTGATAGATTCAAGTCACTAAGATATGTGCGAGTCATTAGCTGGAGCATCTACATGGCTAATTATATATTTAGCAAGGACGAGTATGTCAGTTGGAGCAATGCGTCGTTATCCTAATTGAGTTGAGAGCAGACTGACATATCCTGACGCATCTATTGCTACATGTAAATGTGTGGTGGTTTCGTGTTTACACGCATGAGAAGTTGGTAAGTAAGAAACAGCCACAGAACTGGTCACCAGTTCACCAAAACTTTGGACCTTTTTACCCAGAATAGGTACTTTATAATTTGTTTAATGTTTAGCTGAATATAAAATTATAAAGATGAGTTGCACCCTTTGATATGACCATAACGGTAAACAAACCATAACTAGCCGTGTAATTGCTCCCGGTCAACTCGTCGATTGCAACTGCAAATGTTTCTGTTATCGTTATAGTTAAATGGGGCAACTCACCATAAGAAAATGATATTAAAGGTGTCTACACACCAAAGCCGCTGATGCCGGCGGCACAGCCCGGCGGCCCAACCCGCCGGCCGTATTTTGTACAATCATGCCGCCGGCTTTCATAGAGTATTTGACAATTACTAGAACACCACATGCCGCGGCAGTCGTGCCGCCGGGCTGTGCCGCCGGGTCAGCGGCTTTGGTGTGTAGACCCCTTTAAATGCAAGCTTTAAATATTCAATCCTCAAACGAAACGCTACATATCGTTGCAAGTAAAAGGCCGTATACTTAACCATCGTAACCAAATAAGAATTGATCTCGCAATGGGGTGACGAGGTCGCCGGCATGTCAGGACTTGCAGACAACACAATACAATCGATTAACACTGGAGGCGCTACCAAAATTGGCGTTGTTTCACTCAACCGGCTTATCAAGACACTTCTTTATTTACGTAACACGCCAAAAACGACCTTATTATCATATGGAATAAGACATAAGAATGTTAGCGACAGTTGTTTTTTGCGCCGGTCGAAAGTCACCATTTAAGGCCGATGGTGCATTCGGTAGCGTGGGAGGCCATGTAATGAAATAACAATACTATAAAAGTTTTTTTGCCATGCTTACTTAAGAAATTACGATTCCGAATCAAGGCGTTCATGTGCCGAACAATGGTGATGGCCTGTCAGAATTTTAACCGCAAAAAAAACTGAAAATACTCAATCGCTTTATCGATACAAGAAATCTTATCATTATAACTCTCAGAATATCTGACGCAATTTATCGTAATTTCTTTGAATAAATTCATTTCAAAAGAAAACAAACTTGAGCACAAAACGCCACTGAAAGTTTTCAGGAACGAGTAACTTTTCAACATTATTTAGAGCAGGAAAAAAACAAATTATATATTTTCTGGAAAATGTTGCGACATTTTTAAGCATTATTCTTTTATGTCCTCAAACATTTGTATTCAATAGAATTGTACCCTTGAACTTCTAGGCTTCGGTGAACAAACAATAGAAAAAAGTTACAATGACCTAAACAGATGTTTATTTTTCGTCTATTCAAAAAAGGAACAAGACAATGGCATAGGTAATATTCAATTCTCCCAGCTAAAACACCGGTTTCCCCGCAAGCTCGTTTATCTAGGCCTCGTCACCCATTTATGGTGGTCAAATGAAGCGTCGATAATTTACATGTAATTTCACGACATCGCCATATGCAGCCATAGGTACTTGACCCGATTGCCAAGTTGCATTCGAGACGACTATGTTCATGCGGGGGACACAGAGCGGTCTAGAATGATTGAATGTAAGCTGTGGAACTGTGAACTCTTTGATCTGTGAACGAAAACTGAATGGAAATTAAATAAAAATGTAAAATGGCGTTATTTGAGATGTACTCGTAGCTAAGTCATCATCATCTCCCGAGCCTTTTCCCAACTGTGTTGGGGTTGGCTTAAAGTCTAACAGGATGCGGATGATCATATCACTATGTGTCTAAAATACATGAGCAGATTAAATACAAACGATACACCAGCCTTGGGTTACACGGACACCACACCATGAGCAAAAATAAAAATGTCGACAAATACAAAGCAAGAATTTATTCAAAAAAGGACCTTAAATTAACACATACTTTCCATCGATTTCCGATCACGTATAATCATACCATAAACGTTTTAAGACATAATAATGGTAATTTCAAGCAATAAGGAAAGTCTGCACACTTCGTGGGCCTGGAAACACGAACGTCTTCCTGTCCTAGTGAAACCCTAAGTCTTTCAGCAAGGGCATCAGCTTTAAGGTGCAGACTTACTCATTTCGGGCCTGGACGACTCTGTCACCACAGACGAGGTTATCGGGGCCATCTCAAAGGCCGGAAACTGTCTGCCAGAGCAGATAAAGGCGGGAAGTATTAGAAGAGGAGCCTTTGGCCTAGGGAAAGTTCTGGTAAGCTGCCCCGTATCGGCAGCCAACAGGATTTCAAATGGAAGGAGATTGATTGTGGGTTGGGTCTCAGCACAAGTTTCGCTTCTGGCACCCAAGCCTTTTCGGTGTTACCGTTGCCTGGAAGAGGGACACGTGGGGGTACAGTGTACCGCGGGGGTCGACCGCAGTCAGCTTTGTTTCCGCTGCGGCCAACTTGGGCACAAGGCAGCCTCCTGCACAGCCAAGCCGCACTGCGTACTCTGTGCAGCATCCGGCAAACCAGCCGACCATCAGACTGGGGCAAAGGTCTGCGCGAGGCCCAAGTCAAACAAGAGAGGAACATCACGAGTCACTACCACACAGTCGGTTCATCCGCCGGCTAGTAGTAACTCAGATAACTCGCAGATGGAAACGAGTGGTCCCTCACAGCCGGTTCACCCATCGGCTGCGGCACTGGATCCACCAACGCTCGAGGAGGTTACCATGGACACACAATAATGGCCCTAAGTCGTAGATTCCTCCAAGCAAACATCAACCACTGCGCCAGGGCTCAGGATCTATTGCTCCAGAGCATGGCGGAGTGGATGATCGATGTCGCAGTCGTCGCCGAGCCGTATTATGTGCCACCTAGGGATGACTGGGTGTGCGACAGCAACAGTTCGGTGGCGCTCATAGCAAGAATTGCTGTGGACACCCCATCCTTTGAAGTCGTCACCCGGGGGCGGGGCTATGTCACAGCAGTGTGGGGTGAATTATTGATCGCGGGGGTGTACTTTGCCCCCAGCCTTTCTCTCGCTGACCTCGAGGTGATCATGCTAGAGTTGAGCACGGTTATAAGTCGTAGTCGACCGCGGCCCGTTCTCGTTTTGGGGGACTTCAATGCAAAGTCTACTGCCTGGGGTTCCCCGACTACAAATGTGCGGGGAGAGTTAATGGAGGAGTGGGCGGTCGAGCAAGACCTGCTTCTCCTGAACCGGGGTTGCGTGCAGACGTGCGTGCGACAATTGGGTGGGTCTATAGTAGACCTCACTTTCGCAAGCCCTGTGCTCGCATGCCGCGTCCAGGGCTGGCACGTGTTGGAGGAGGTGGAGACGCTGTCTGACCATAGGTACATCCGTTTCAGTATCTCCACTCATACCTCAAGCGGGCCGGCTCAAGCAGCCCCGGTGGGCACTGGAGAGGGCCCGCGCTGGGCACTTAAACGGCTGGACCGAGAGGCTCTCGTGGAAGCCGCTATTGTGCAGGCCTGGCTAGACCATCCGGACAGGCCTGCAAACATCGAAGAAGAAGCGGAGTGGTTACAGGAGAGCATGTCGCAGATTTGCGACAGTGCTATGCCCCGAGTACATCCGACACCATCCAGGCGCCAGGTATACTGGTGGTCACAGGAGATTGCACAGCTGCGCATCACATGTGTGGAAGTGCGCCGCCAGTATGCCAGGTACCGAAGAAGACGCCGTCGCCCCTTTACAGCGACGGCCGAAGAGGCGGAACTCTACGAGGCCTACAGGGAGGCAAAGAACGCTCTCCAGCTGGCAATCGGGAAGGCCAAAGCAGAGGCTCAAAGGGAACTACTGGCGACATTAGACCGTGACCCTTGGGGTCGCCCCTACCGTATGGTCAGGGGTAAGTTGCACAAGTGGGCTCCCCCACTGTCCCAGACTCTGCAGCCACAACTTTTGGAGGATGTGGTTGGCGCTCTATTCCCCCTGAGACCGGAGCATAACCCACCCGCCATGGTTCCGCCTTGGAGCATGCCCAACGCAGAGGTCGACGACGACGACGTGCCCGAAGTGACCCAGGTACAGTTGAGAGTGGCGGTCGCTCGTATCAAAAACACCGCCCCAGGGCCCGATGGCATTCCAGGCCGAGTATGGGCTCTGGCCATAAATGCTCTCGGGCCCCGACTTGCAGGACTCTTGAGCGCATGTCTGCAGCAGGGTCAATTTCCCCACCAGTGGAAGATCGGAAAGCTGGTCCTGCTCAAGAAGGAGGGACGCCCCGCAGACTCACCATCTGCCTACAGGCCCATTGTGTTGCTGAATGAGGTGGGAAAAATCTTTGAGCGAATCATCGCCGACCGCCTTATTCAGCACATGACCGGAGAGGGGCCGGATCTGGCGGACAACCAGTATGGTTTCCGTAAGGGGCGTTCAACAGTTGACGCGATCATGCGCGTGAGGGTCCTGGCGGAGGAAGCAGTCGCCCGGGGCGAGGTGGTCTTGGCGGTGTCGCTCGACATCGCCAACGCGTTCAACACCCTGCCCTGGAATACCATAAAGGAGGCGCTCCATTATCATGGAGTGCCAGAGTACCTCCGTCGCATAATCGGGGCCTATTTGTCGGAAAGGGCTGTCGTGTACCCGGGTCGAGAAGGATGGGGTCGTCGAGAGATGACGTGCGGTGTTCCTCAGGGGTCGGTTCTCGGCCCTCTCCTGTGGAACATTGGTTACGATTGGGTCCTGCGCGGTGCGCTTCTCCACGGCGTCAGCTTGATATGTTACGCTGACGACACGCTAGTAACAGCACGTGGGAAGACGTACCGACAGGCGGCCATTCGGGCCACAGCCAGTGTCGCGCAGGTCGTGGGTAGGATCCGGCGTCTTGGCCTCGAGGTGGCCTTGCACAAGTCTGAGGCCCTCTGCTTCCATGGGCCGAGGAAGAAGCCACCTCCGGGGTCTAGCATCGTAGTAGGAGGGGTCACCATCGCTGTCGAATCGACGATGAAATACCTCGGTCTCGTTCTCGACAGTCGGTGGGACTTCGGGCCGCATTTCCAACGTCTTGCTCCCCGATTGTTGGCCGCAGCTTCTGCGCTCTCTCGCCTGCTGCCCAACCTCAGGGGACCCAATACCTCCTGCCGGAGGCTTTATATGGGGGTCGTGCGGGCGATGGCGCTCTACGCCGCGCCAGTGTGGGCGAACACCCTGACGGCCCGCAATCTTGCAGTGCTGCGAAGACCTCAGCGTGCGATGGCCATCAGGGTCATAAGGGGATACCGTACGATCTCCTTTGAAGCGGCATGCCTCCTAGCCGGATCCCCACCATGGGACCTAGACGGGAAAGTCCTCGCGTCACTCTATACATGGCGCGAGGAAGCAGTGCAGCGGGGTGAGTGTCTCGTGCCTCGACAAGTTGAGGCGCGCAGGGCAGAGCTCCGCCAGGTGTTAATGGTGGAATGGGAGCAGCGACTTGCGCGACCCACGGCAGGGCACGCCGTCGTCGCGGCGGTCAGGCCCGTTATGAAGGAGTGGCTGGAGAGAAGCCACGGTGCCCTCAGCTTCCGCCTGACACAGGTTCTTACCGGACATGGGTGTTTCGGAAAGTTCCTGTGTCGCATAGGCCGGGAGCCCACGCCCGAATGCCACCACTGTGGGATCTGCACAGAGGACTCGGCGCTGCACACGTTGTTGGAATGCCCAGCATGGGCAACGCAGCGCCGTGACCTAGTGGCAGTAGTAGATGCTGCGGGAAGTCTTTCGCTGCCGGCTGTCGTGTCCTGCATGGTCGGCAGCGAAGAAGGGTGGAACGCCGTCGCCTCCTTTTGTGAGGATGTGATGGTTTTAAAGGAGGCGGCGGAAAGGGAGAGAGAAACTGCTTCCTCTCTCCCCGCCCGCAGCAGACGTGGTGGGCGTCGCAGGGTGGCTGATCTCCGGCCACCATAGAGCGCGGCCTGCGGGCGATAGACTAGGGGCGTCTGTCGTCCGATCAGTAACAGGCCTCGAGACGGTGGCGTTGTGTTGCGCGCGCCTCTCTTAGTGGAGTTTGCTGTGGCCGCTGGGTGACGGCCACAGAGGCTGACGGGGCCCGCCTTCGAACATCTGGCGGGCCAATACCTGTCGGGGGTGCGGAAGAATGCTTTGGCGATACCCGTGCCCTCGACAATAGGTAATAGAAGGCAACACTGGGTGGGTTTTTAGCCGGTAAGAGTCCGGCACACCCCCTCCACCGACCCCAGGTGGAGGGAAGTCCATGAGGATTTTCCCCCTGCCAAAAAAAAAAAAAAAAAAAAAAAAAAAAAAAAAAAAAAAAAAAAAAAAAAGCAATAAGGAAAGCTTCGGACACTTTACAAACATTGTGCAGTGAAAAAACAGGCTTCCAAGTAAATACGGCAATTACATAATACGGCCAAGTGGGCCTTGGGTGTAACGAGAAAGAATAAATAAGAATTAATATGATAGTCACGTTTTTTTATGATGATTATCATGCTGATAATCGAAGGCAGAGGTGAAGGTTTCTGGATATTATGGCCATTTTTTACGCTATGACTTGGTGGGTGCAGTTCTGGGCAATTAACTTGTTGGTTATTTATATGGCTGGTTCATTTGATGTAATGGTGTAAAGAAAAGCTGGGCTGTGTGCACGATGAGCAAATTAGGCGAAATGACCAGGATTATTAAAACTTACAACTCATACCTCATCATATACCCTGATAAAGGTAAGAACCAAAGTGATAAGTATCTGAACCCGAACCGAAATAAAAACAAACATAACTTTAACTATTTGGCTGTTGAACTGGAAATGCAGAAGAAGTATTTGCGAGACTCGTCTAGACGTATTTCTTGCTCAGTACAAAAGGTTAAGTTTTTGTGTCCATAAAGATAAAGTCCAATACAAATTGTACATTTACGATTAAAGCCTGAGTTTTGACGAGGCGTTAAACATAGCCACTTGAATATTAATAAATAGCTAATGAGATGTTATAATTATGCCGCTATATAACATCCTTCTAAGACAGGTTTGTAAAATATCAAAACGCGATCTAGAAACGAATAGATAAAGTATGATGAATAAGATAATATTTCTCAAGGTTTTCTGCGTTTATGGTAGAAAAGATGCCGACATTATAAGTGGAACGCTAACTAGGACAAAAAACTTATAAACACATAATCATAATTACTACGTAGATAATTAGAATAATAAACTGACGCGTAACTAAAACACAGCAAGAGATGATTAATTATACGTAGTAAGAAGAATACCTATTTACTTGATAAAGATTAGTTTACCTCATCCGAGCAAAGTTGTTTACATCTAAAGAAAACAACAAAATCTACAAGTTTAAATTAACCGCAACAATAATTAACAGAGCGACGAGATAAGATAAACCAAAGAAATGGTTAAACGGGAAAATCTAGCAACAAAGTTAGTCTGAGAGTCCGATAAGTAATCAACTGAGTAGAATCTAGATAAACTTGTTACTAGAGAAAGTAACTCAAGCTACTGTATAAAAATAAAACATTATTAGATACCTATTTTAGTTCGCAGACAAGCTAGTCGATAAAAATATTCAGAAAATGAATTGCTAAATGAAGATAGTATTAATATAAATCATAATCAATCTTTTTCAAAGCTGACGTGCAAATATAATAGATTCGAAAATAAAAGAAGAGTAAAAACTGATGGACGTTTGACAGGGTGCACAAAAAGATTTAAGTTCAATGCAGAAAATAAAGTAATAGGGTTTTCAAGACACAATATTGCTTGAGGAAGGAATCCTTAAGTGTTATATTAATTTCAAATTAATCAAAATTCTTGTGTCTTATGCCAGAACAGCAGTAAGAAACTTCCAGAAACTAAACATCGATTAAACGACTTGGGAATAACTTCTGAAAGGCAGCGGACTAAAATAAATATTAGATCAGAGTCAAGAGAACTTTCCATATCGGATGAGAAAACAAACAAGACGAGATAAAATTATAGATGAATCCTTACTAATAATTATAAATGCAAAAGTAGCTCTGTCTGTCTGTAGCGCTTTTCTGCTTAATGTACTAAACCCATTTCGATTGACCGATCAAGAAAGATAGAAGTTTAAAAGGTACATACATTTTCTAGAAGTTTTACAGCCTCTGCTCGGGCATAGTACTTTTAACTCATTGTGGAAATTAGCTCTACCACGATAGGAGTAGCTAGTATTGAAGATAATCACGACAAAAGGTTAACGTACTTGTAAGACATAGATTGATACTAATTGATAAGATGGATGACTGACAATTGATGAATGAAGATAATTTCGCACGCTATCAATCTCCTACAACTGCGTCGGTTAAGTATTACATTTTGCATACCAAAGCCTCAAGTACATCACGATGATGAATATGCAACGACATTGAGTAATGTTATAATAAAAACCGCAAATAATATGTGTGAAATGACTAATATTGTATTACTTGGAAAATACAATTGAAATGTTATAGAGTTGAGTTCGAAAACAATAGTACGATTAGAAACACTGGCTTCTGGTTATATCGTAAGTGCCTTGAACTCAGTGGAATTTTCATAGAATCAGTTACTTATGCAGAGATAAAAGGCATGGTTTGAAAATCAACAACGTTCTCGTTATTGTTACAACAGATTCCAGCTTATATGACTAAACTTGTCAAGACAATGAAATACTTGGCGTAATTACAAGCGCCCCGTACATAAACAAAAACTTAATCTAATCTAAATGTCTAATTATAACTACACGCTAAATTAATGAAGTCATCTAGTTCAACTTACCGAATCATTATCACCGTCAATTCCGTTTTCGACCAAGATGTCTTCAAACAATATGTCTGCCTCGCAAGGCGAACACAAGTTGCTGAGCAATTCACTGAACCTTTCCACTTTGCGCACACACACAGCCCCTAGTAAGCCTCCTACATCCTCTTTCACTTTTGGCACTACACTATCTTCTACATAAACATCAACATTATTAACTTCTATTGCTTTATTATCAGCGGCAGGAATACAACTATTATGACTATATTTAAGCCCATCATCATCCAGAAGTTGATCGTTTATCTTAATTTCAATACCATTCAGATTTTCAACATCATCAACAACAAGATTATTAAATAAATCGTCGATTTTCTCGTCATCTATACTAGATGTGTCTTTTTCGTTTACAATATCGTTAAAAAATTCTTCACTATTGACTCGTAAAGGTTTTTCGTATTTTCTTTCGTATATCTCACTATTCGTTTTCTTTTCTTCGATTATGGAATTTTTGCTCCTACTTTCATCTAATTTAGAACTGCGCTTTTCGTCAGCATTCTTTCCTTTAGGACTAGTCACTATAAAATTATTTTTGTCTTTTTCTAAAATATTTTTATTAATGGAATGTTTAGTTTTCGTCTTAATAGCACCAATATCTTTATCGAAGCGCGTCGCAGACGCACTTTTAAAGTTTTCTTTCTCATTGCTCTGTCTTCTATTTGATCTTTTATCTCTATCTAGTAACTTGGAATTTTTAGGTGATTTAGTTTTGGCGTCTTCAAGTAATGACTGTACAGATGAACTTCTATTGGATTTTCTTGGAGACGGCGAGGAATCAGAAAGATTTGCAGCAGCAGCTCTTAAACGAGAGGTACGCGTCGTTCTAATAGGCACTGAAGTTGAAGCTGTGTTAAGATTTAGCTCCGAGGAAGACTTGAGATGAGAAGCAACGTCGTCCGGAGGCGGCTGTTCGGGTGATCTTTTCGGGCGCCTGAAATTAACAACAAAGCACATTTAACAAATATAAAAAAAAACAGGGGATACTTCAAATACTACACTATTTTTAAGGCAAATTAATATAAAAACTCATTGAAATTAAGACATTGTGCTGTTAGTTTATTGCTTTACGCTTGAACTCACCTCTCAGTGACGTTAGCAGAAAATAGCGTCGCTGTTCTAGCCGTGAGCTGTTTTCTTCTCTCCTCCTTATACTTCTGTATCCTGGCCGCACGGGCCTCGTCCTGCGACTGACTCATGTCGCCCTCCTTGCGCTCCCGTCGACGTCACGTGCGCCAGTACTTCTCGAACTTTCTATATCCTTGAGCTTTCTTATTATAATTAATATAAATCTTGTCTAGCATGGCGGCATTAAGCGCGCTGCAGGGCGGAATAGTTGGCAGTGATGATTATAGACTAAGGCTGGGCAGGCGTTGAGGTGACCTGGAAATAGAAAACAGAAATTAAGTCACAAACGATTATTAAATTGTTATCATAATAGTGGGTGAGTAATGTGAGCGCAGATGTAAGGTCGGGGGCAAATCGCAGAACACAAACAATGATGTTTAATTTATCGGATCGCAGTTGGTATATTTCGCGCGAACGGACTAGAGGCTTTGTTCCATTGTCATTTCGCATCACGTAAGGGAATGTTACACCAGCTAACAATTGTCCTGAAAGTACACTGACGCGTGTTATTGTATCTGTTCTATTGAGAAATAAGACGGTATGTTTCAGATAGCGTGAACTTATTACTTTTTACTACAATGTCAACCTTGACGTTTTAATGTAAGTAAACAATGATGGTTATACACGTGTAGTCAAATCAAAAATAAACATCTTATCCATTCAAAAACTATTACTAAGTTCTGAATGATACAGTATCGTGCAAAACTTTAAGTAGATGAACTCCACATTCCATCTATCTACATCAGCAACCATCACATCATTTAGCTCTATCCAGTAAATTGCGAATAATCCGATTATTGACTCATCAAGCCTACTTAGTGTAGTTAACTGGAATCGGTTATCGTTAACGTAACCCTTAACCAGTGTTAATTATACTAATAGCCAATATGGTTGGGCAACCAGTGTTGGGTCGGCCTCGGTATAAATCTCTACCGCAGCGTTCCAATATGACATGCATTTGACATCTAATTACCGTTGATTGGGTTGCGGTTTGCTAAATGAAGCTTAAGAGGTCTCTCATGTGAAAGGACTATTTGCGTTACTTATGAAGCCTACTTGTGTAACACTAGTTAGTACTAGGTAATTCGCAGAGTCATTTATTTCAGAGAGAACCTATTTTATGTCTCGCATTGGCATAGAAAGTAATATTGGATAGGAGAAAAGATCCAATTACAGGCAACAAAATATTTTACTGTCTGAAGTTTCCAAGTGCGCGCGTTTCAGGACATGAGGAATCCTCATTGAGGATTATGATATTAACAATCATTTGCTTATTTTGCCTCAACATGAAAAACGCAATCATTGAATCATGAATAATGTACATTGTTCGTACTTTCGGAAATTCGGAATTTCATTTTAATAATCGTTTTTCCGTGTTTTCTCTGACGATAGGCAGGCAATGCATGGCCACGCTGCGGTTATGTTAATTATTCATGATTCATTAAAATTCGGATACATTTGGAAAATGGCATAAATCTCAACGTCTATGACGTAAGCTGCCAGAAATATAAGTTTACCTACCTTCTTATGAATATTTATGTTGTTTATGAGAAGCAAAAAAGGCTTTTCGAATATAATTTGATATTCTGAGAAGAATAGTTGATTGACACCAATGCATAGGAAAAAGTGCTAAATATAGGATCTATTTGGACTTTACTATGAGACGGGGAAAGGAGACTTGACAACGATTTCGGAATAATACTGTAGATTCGAATGAACTCGAAGGTCAAAGAATCAAACCTATCTTTAGGAACCCTCCGTTTGGCTTTGTATTTACCTAAATAATTGCTGCGATATTTTCCATAGAAAGCATTACTTGTCCTCGTTTAGGAATATCAACGAAACAATTTAGAGGCTCTTAATCTCAACAAACATTTTTTTTGGAATGACTAACTTAGTCACTAACTTGACCCTCACTAGATCCTGATTTGGGGCGAACGTATTTTTTAATACCTAACAGGATTATGACTACAATTTATAATAGCAGTTATCTGATCTCCCTTCGAGGCCTAACTACCCACACTAGATATTTTGACATTTATACCACAACATTCTAAGAAAGGCTAGACACAAAATAGAACAGAAGTCAATCTCATGTATGTACTTCACTTTTCATGCCTAAACTCGGCGGTCGCGCTAGGGCTGTCAACTTTTTTATAAAACTAACGTGGTAAGGGTAAACCAATACCTAATAATAAAATATTTAATGTGGCTTACAAGAGGTTAATAAACACTTTCAAAGGAAATTCGTTTGAACGAGATACCGAACTTTTTTAGAAACCGCATTTTACAATTTTGTTATTTATAAATATATACTTATCCTACTCTTTACTTGCGAAAAAAATATTTTTGTGTGTAATGGATTGGTACAGTCCCTGATCTAAGCTTGCTTCTGCCTACAGAAACCTTGATGTGCGAGTTTTATTTCGTCTACTGTTAAAAGAAACCCAAAATGGACTCGCAAACTGTTTATTATCGGTTTACACCAAGCTCAGATTTTACGAGAGACAACCTTCAACGTCGGTAGCCGGAACAAGAAGAAAGAAAAATCCGTACAGTCCTACGGTGTTGCCATCACAAAATTAGTGAGGTGCAAGTGAATTAGTCGATGTGACAGATACTATTATTAAATATTAAAATCGTCTATGTTTTCATAATCTAACATTCGGCTAATCCTGACGTCAAACGCGGCCTCGCGTTTAACAAATCGAAAAAAATAAAAATAAAAGAGAGAGCAAAATGTACAGAGAATTAACGTTAAAATTAACATTGGTTATGGGCACTCTCACCCAAATCGACTCACTCTTATAGCTAATGTCGAGAATGGGCACTCTCACCCAAATCGACTCACTCTTATAACTAATGTCGACTATGGGCACTCTCACCCAAATCGACTCACTCTTATAGCTAATGTCGAGTATGGGCACTCTCACCCAAATCGACTCACTCTTATAGCTAATGTCGAGTATGGGCACTCTCACCCAAATCGACTCACTCTTATAACTAATGTCGAGTATGGGCACTCTCACCCAAATCGACTCACTCTTATAACTAATGTCGAGTATGGGCACTCTCACCCAAATCGACTCACTCTTATAACTAATGTCGAGTATGGGCACTCTCACCCAAATCGACTCACTCTTATAACTAATGTCGACTATGGGCACTCTCACCCAAATCGACTCACTCTTATAGCTAATGTCGACTATGGGCACTCTCACCCAAATCGACTCACTCTTATAACTTCACTCAAGGAATCGCATATATCGAAATAAATAAATAATCGAATATATGTCTCTTATACAATTTATGTATGGTTTATCGATATTTCCTTCTTATTATATTCAATGTGATAATATGTTTACTCTTTGCAATGTATCTCATACATAATTAATCAACAACTAATATAATTCTCTTTTTAAACTAACCATCTAAATCACTTAATCACTTCACATTTATGTTCAATATTATGTTTGTAAATTTTACAATTCATTCATAGTATAAGTATTATAAGTATAGTATAGTATAAATATAGTATAAATTCATGATCAATTGAAAGATTTAATACAATATATGTCACTTGAATTAATTCTGACCGCTTACTTATTACATGAAACACTTAATAAACGGTTCTATATCATTTTCTATCATCTAAATTGACCTATAACAACGCACCACACATTATCCGCATCTACTCTGAATCACTTGACATTGCATCATGATCATAAACTAGCCAGGGATGTAACCTATCGACAGCAAAGATAGACCTATACGGTTTACAGCCTTCCTTTCGGGTTATAGGGGTGTCTTCTATCTCATAACGATCATTACCGATGACTTTTGAAATTCGAAACGGTCCTACACACTTCGGTAGCAACTTACGACTTTGTCCCGGGTCTGTACGAATATCCTTCTCGACTCTAACTAGATCTCCTAATTTATATTGACTTGGTTTCTTATGAGCCCTATCAAAGCGCTTTTTCTGTTCTTGTTGACTAATTTGAATTCGGGACTCTGCATCGGACCTAATCACATCACGGTCTAAAGGAGGATAGGATTCCGAGACTACTGGGTTCATGAAGGCATCTGAGACGCCTGTTGTTTGGATACCAAATAACATTTCAGAGGGACTACGGCCAGTAGATTTGTTGACGGTATTATTCAGGGACCATTGAATTTGTGGTACGCACAAATCCCATTCATTTTCAGGTTTGCCATGGTTAGTAGATGTTATGGCTTCGACTATAGTTCGATTATACCTCTCTACTTGGCCATTTGCCCTGGGTGAAGCGACAGCGTTCAAAATATGCTTGACACCTCTGTCGTTAATGAAATCTGAAAATTCTTTGCTGGTGAAACTTGTACCACGATCGGATATTATACGACGTGGTACTCCAAACAACGAGAAATATTCGGAGAACACCTGAATAGTTGTACTGCTCTTGACACTTTTAACTGGTTTTATGTATATAAATTTGGTAAAGGCGTCAATTATTACTAAAATATGACAATTTTTCTTCTTACTCAAGGGAAAGGGGCCGCAATGGTCTGTATGAAGCGTATCAAATGGTTTGCTAACTTTAAGTATAGGATGAAGCTCTCCTTCTTTAGCCCCAGCCGGAATCTTATTATGGGCGCAGCTTAGACAAGAGTTGCAATACTTTTTTATAAACCGTCGCATTTTCTTAAACCAATAAATTTGGCTAACCCTATTGTAAGTTTTCTCAAAACCAAAGTGACCGACATCGTCATGATTCATACGAACTACTTGCCATCTCACTGATTTCGGAACCACCCATTTTAAATTAACTTCGTTATCTTTATCGATCACTATTCTATACAAACGTCCATTTTTTATGGTATAATTTTTATGAATCTCGATTACGTCTTTTGTATCGGGATCATTTAAGATGTTAATTATTCTCTGTACTTCTGAGTCCTGTCCCTGAACTGTGGCTAGCCACCCGTCCTCGTCTACAGCCAAAACTTCAACAACTTCGACGTCATCCTTTGATTCTGATATATTTGGGTTGCGTGACAGTGCATCGACATGACTCATCCTAGCGCCATCCCTATGCTCCACAACAAAGTCGTATTCCTGCATCGTTAAGTACCAACGTGCTACTCTAGGTATTAAGTCCTTTTTTATCATTGTGCTGCGTACAGCGGCACAATCCGTGACAACCTTAAATTGTTTTCCCAAAACATACACTCGGAATCTATTCAACGCACAAACTACGGCCAGAGTTTCAAGCTCATATGAGTGCAATTTGCTTTCGTCCGTTGTAGTTTGACGACTGTAATATGAAATGGGATGAAAAGGCTCTGAATTGACTCTTTGCATCAGGATCGATCCTATACCAAGTTTACTCGCATCCGTGTGGATTTCTAATTCTGCTCGAGGGTCATATAATGCTAAAACTGGCCTAGTGGTCAATCTGGTTTTTAATTCATTAAAAGCGTTTAGCTGTGGTTCATCAAAACACCACACGGCATTCTTTTTCGTAAGGCTTGTCAGAGGTCTAGCTATTACGGAAAAGTTTTGAATGAAACGTCTGAAATAGCTGGTGAGGCCCACAAATTGTCGTACCTCGTGAACATTCTTCGGTGTAGGAAAATCAATTACTGCCTGAATTTTAGCTAGTCCTGGGCGAATACCATCCGCACCTATCTCATAACCCAAATAATTTATACGAGTCTGAAAGAAATCACACTTTTTCAAATTTAATCTGAGTTGTGCTGATCTTAACAATTGGAATACCTTTTCTAACTTGTCTAAACCCTCTTCTATTGTCTGAGACATTACTAAAAGGTCATCCATGTATGCTAACGCCAAATCTTGTTTACCTTTCAGCATGGAATTAATAGTACGCTGAAAAACGCTAGGTGCATTAGCCAATCCAAATGGCATCCTTTCAAACTCAAATAGACCATCTGGCGTCGCAAATGCCGTGAAGCGCTTGCTTTTTTCACACAAAGGCACTTGATAATACCCTGAGGTTAAATCAAGGCTTGAGAAGAATTTATTACCTCCTAACCTATCTAACTGGTCCTCAATACGAGGCAATGGGTATTTATCTTTGAGTGTCTTTCTATTTAGCGATCTATAGTCAATACACAGACGTTTATCACCATTTTTCTTACTAACCAGAATAACAGGGCTTGAATAATCAGAAGTACTTTCGCGTATAATACCATTGGACAGTAATTCTTCTACGATTTTATTGAGGTGTTCACGTTCACTTTGGGAAACCCTATAAGGGTTGTATACGACAGGCCTATTATCAGTTAAGGTAATATCCATTTCAGTCAAATTTGTTTTACCTAACTCTGACAAATTCATCGCAAAACAATCTCTATACTTCTCTAATAGATTTAATAACTTTTGTTTCTGTTCTCCAGTCACCATCGCACAAATTTTTACCTCGGCTAAAGGTAAAGGCTCGTACTGTTTGGTTTCTGTAGTGAAACCTATATATTCCGTGTTAATTTCACTATATTGCTGACCGCGAGCTAATAAAGTTCCTTTGGCAATTTCTAAATCATTACCTGACAAATTGACTAACATTAAATAACCTTTGCCTGCTTCGAATTGGAAGAGCCCCGGCAACACAACATATTCATTGTTAGGTAAGATTCGAAGATTGTGTTGAAAAAATATTCCTCCTGAGTAATTATTATTCGTATTGACATCAATAGGCATAATAGTTTTGTGTTTAATAACATTATCACTATCGGAGTATACTTTTATTTTAAAATCAATATAACTCAGATCTGGAGTTTGTATAAAAACTAATTCTTCAGTTGTCTTCAATAGTATCACATTAGGTTTCTCGGTAAAAGATTGACCAACTAAAATTGACATGCTTAAATACTTATCATCTACAACTAGCACCTCTGTCTCTGCCTGAACCGGACCTATTTGTACATTGGCTACTAATTTACCAATTGGCTTCACTGAGGAGTTACCAAACCCCTGTAAAACTGGTAAATTATCGGTCGTCCAACAATCATTTATCAATTTAGCATCAGAATACCGTATAAGAGTACATTTACTCCCTAAATCTACGTATCCGTGCAGCACAGTATCTCCTACCTTGACTTCTTTATAGTATTTAGCATTATTGCTGAGACTATTGGTTATACACATAACACTCTTAGTTTGTTCCGTCGAACTAATATTTTTATTTGCTTCATCATTAATATTACCATTTTTCTTTCGACAATCCTTACTATCATGACCTAATTTAAAACAAATGTTGCATTTCCTAATTGGTTTGTTACATTTTAAACTTATATGTCCTAATTCATTGCAATTGAAACATCTAATTTGATCTGTATTGTTATACAATCTAGTTTGTTCATGTGTTATCTTATTAAGCTGTCTTGAATGTGTAGCAGCTCGGTTACGATTGTGGTTGGGTGGTGTGTTATTTTCGTGCTGTGATACCGTGCGCAAATAGTTGAGGACCTGTTCTGGTTCACTAAACATACAAGCTCCCGCTCCCATTCGTACAAATTTATCATCGATACCATGTATAAGGCAACCGACAGCCTTTTTACCAGCTATATCACATTTATTTATAAGAGCAATTTTGTCATAGTAATAATGTTCTAAAGACTGCCCAAACCTACACCTAAACTTTAACATGTTTGTTAGAAGGTCACCGTAGTTTTCATTTGATGGAAAAGCTAATTTCAATTTTTTAATCCATTCATCCCAGCTATATAAGACTGAGGGCAAACCTTGATACCATTTTTTGGCTAAACCGGTTAACTTGGGTAGAGCATAGTGGCAAATTTGACGGTCATTCCACGAGTAAATTTGCGCACACTCATTAACCTTGTTTATCCAGTTTTCAATTGTCTGACTATTGTCACTAGGGTCAAATTCTGGAACAACACTAAACGAGACCGGAAAGTTGTTTTGTGCCCAGAAATTTGGAGGTACTGGTGCAGAATTACTACTTGGAGTATTCATACAGTTTTGTTCGCGGTTGTTGTTCAATAAACTAATTTCAGGTTGATAACTTATAGCGGCAGGGGTATTTGACTTATTTATTACATTCTGAGACATTAACGGCGGAGTTTGGGTTAATTCCCGATTAACGTTTTTGCTAGGGGACCTATGCTCACAACGTTCAGAGTGCGCGTGTTTTCTACCGTGAGTTTTACGGTTACGAGAATGCTTATCGTCACGCCTACGTCTCCGTCTCCGCTTGCGACGTGACCTACGTTCATTGTCGTCAGTATCACTAAACGTAGAATCTGAATTCGAGTAACTACTACCTTCGACTGAATCGCGCCGCTTTCGGCCAGGCCTTCCCATTGTACTCACTAGTAATGCAATGTGTAAATGATTCAAAGCACAACAAAATATACAACCAAACAAATAAAGGATCACAACAATTTAAACATGCACATCAATTTGTAACAAATAAAAAAAAACCAACAATCACCAGACAATAAACGTAGCAATTTACATAAAAAAACAAATAAACTTCTAGGTATCTATATTGTTCAAATTACTATAAAACGTAAGCAGAATAATGATTTAAATATCTTAATTTTCGAAACACCAACTATTCCAAATCACTTTACGTAGCTTATATGTGGGTAGTTCGAAGAAATAGCAGCTAATACAATCTCCACTTGATAATGTCCAACTCTCGACACTAGTACAGTAATTAACACTTCGCACGTTCGCGCGCCTTTGTTCTTGAGATATCCGAATAGTAACAAGATAATGCTTCAAAGTCTGACCTTTTAAATCCAGGGTCCAGGAGACTGCAGCATCAGGCACGTGGATAAACTTTGTCACTTCTGACTGTTAAAAGAAACCCAAAATGGACTCGCAAACTGTTTATTATCGGTTTACACCAAGCTCAGATTTTACGAGAGACAACCTTCAACGTCGGTAGCCGGAACAAGAAGAAAGAAAAATCCGTACAGTCCTACGGTGTTGCCATCACAAAATTAGTGAGGTGCAAGTGAATTAGTCGATGTGACAGATACTATTATTAAATATTAAAATCGTCTATGTTTTCATAATCTAACACTACCTTACAACATACTCTCGCCATGATCACAAAAATTATCAACTCCTACTAGTAATAATCTTTGAGGGTAGGTTGGGAGGTTCGCCTTGGTCGACACTTGCAAAATTTATTACGGCATTGGGCCAGAGGCCGCCGGGCCGCTTACCTACCCACCTAACTGTACCTACCAACTGCGTTTTTTAAACGAACCATCGAAATATGAGAAAATAAGCAGGTACATACTATAGGTAATACGGCAGGCTAAAAAAACGACTGTTCACTGTTTTAGTTGTATTAAAACAACCGTCCACTGAACAATTTAATACGACTTTTTTTGTTGCTCCATTATTACTTTTTCTTTTGTTATTAAAATTAAAAATATTACAGTCAAATTACAGTTAGTATCACAACGCGTGCACATTTATTTACCTTGTGTGTGGCGCGCGTATCTCAAGAAAACGACAGCCGCGCTCGCACTGTTTTGAGTTGTTTTGAGACAGGGCGTCTGTGAACACGCACACATAGACACCTATGTCTGCGTGACTCGAACGCGCTTTGTATGTAGATTGACTTCTGTACCTATGTATTTTGTGGGCTAGACTAGACCGATATATTATAATTTCACAATGATTAGTAGACTATGATACTATTCATTATAGACGATATGTATCGATATTATTGTCGACTATTGCCTTGGTTTGCAAAAGGGCAAATCATTGGGTAGCCATGAATTAAATTGCTGCATTTGTATTTATTATACACTCTTTTGCAAAAAAAAACGGGCACCTATGCGAAATCTTAGGTTTACGGACTTTACGTGTAGTTCAAAGGGTTTTAATGATTGTAGTATGTTTCTAGCATCAAAAGAGTTAGCCGAGTATGCGTGAGAGTGTATTCTAAATTTGAATTTTGTACAATTGCTAAGAAATTGGTTAAACCTTGTTTTGGACTAATTGCTGGCAGAAAGTTCGTCGGTGTTTTGAAAAATTTTTGAAGTGATTTTCAGGAGAATGATAATGCAGTTTTGATTAATGATTAATGTACTTTTTTGTTAGATCAAAACACTTTTGAAAAACTATGCTTATTGGATAAAATTTTCACCTGCTCTAAATGGGCTATACTGATGATTGATGGCAATGTTAAGAGTTTCGGTATTTTAGTGTAAAGCGTTCTATTGTTTAGATATTGTACCCACGTGTTTTAAAATATCGCTTTTTCATAAATAAACACTATATAGAAGAGTATCAGTACTTTGAGCTGCGACAAAACCAATTTAAAATAAGCAGTGCCCATCACAACTCGCCTCCTATAGGACTTTGACATTTTTAAAAGACTTGAAATTCTACAAAATACAGAAAATAGCGCATAGACTGTGAGCACGAGGTCTTAAGGTCTCGTAATCACTGATTTTTAAACAAGCTTGTCTCTTGGGAACCTCCGTAGACCTCTGAAGATCCATGAGTCTGAGCGTTCAAATAGCCAGTTTTCATCCCACGGACATTTTATTAAATAAACTTGCCTACACCGAGATTTTCTGGCATCTGCAGCACTTTCCTGCTTAAATCATAACAATAATTGGCTTTCTGCTCATTTCTTAAGAAACATACGTTTGGCCAATAATTTTGAATTCTTGACTCCCTTTCAGCTAAATCGTCGTTTAGTAACCCGATACCTATGGAGTTATCGAGAGCTTCAACAAGGCAATAATTTGACTTTTTAGATAACTTTAACCCTCCTCATCATTTTTCATGTGGTTAATTTTAACATTTATCACAAAGTTTGGTATTTTTTAAATGTCAAAGTCCGATAGGAGACGGGTTGTGATCGGCACTGCTTACTTTAAATTGGTTTTGTCGCAGCCAAAGGTACTGATACTCTTGTAAATAGTGTTTATTTATGAAAAAGCGATATTTTAAAACACGTAGGTACAATATCTAAACAATAGAACGCTTTACACTAAAATACCGAAACTCTTAACATTGCCATCAATCATCAGTATAACCCATTTAGAGCAGGTGAAAATTTTATCCAATACGCATAGTTTTTCAAAAATGTTTTGATCTAACAAAAAAGTACATTAATCATTAATTAAAACTGCATTATCATTTTCCTTAAAATAACTTCAAAAACTTTTCGAAATACCGACGAACTTTCTGCCAGCAATTAGTCCAAAACAAGGTTTAACCAATTTCTTAGCAATTGTACAAAATTCAAATTTAGAATACACTCTCACGCATGCTCGGCTGACTTTTTTGATGCTAGAAACATACTACAATCATTAAAACCCTTTGAAATACTCGTAAAGTCCGTAAAGCTAAGATTTCGCATAGGTGCCCGTTTTTTTTTGCAAAAGAGTTTATTATAAGTATGTTGATTAATAATAGAATTAAGTCATGCTTGTAGTATTTGCATTGTGCATGGTTCTTTCCATATTGTTCATTCAAGGCTATGGGAATTTTTGAGCAAAACTTCATTATTTATATTTTTTATGCAGGTATCAATTAAATCGGGCTAATGTTCATCTCCATCTTATTTCATCATATAAATTCAAAACGATCATAATTTCATCTAATAAAAACACGATCTCACTTCCGTAATATAATTTCACCTAAAAGCATGTTACGTTGCGTTTTATATCAACTGTTATCAGCTTCACGCAAATCCAGGCTTATGTTTTGGAACGAAAACACTTGCTACCAAAAATATGAAGGTAACACAAGTACAATCGCAAACAAAAAGAAATCCGATAGAAAAACGCCGCTTGTCTACATGTCGTAAAGCTTTTATTGTTACATAAACCACGGGGCCCTTAATCCTATTTTTTAAATGATAACTTATTGCTGCTCGTGACTGTACTGATGAGTCATTTGAATGTTTTAAGGAGTTTCGATCTTGGGGTGACCAGTTTAAAGGTTAGTTTCCTTTGATGGGTGTTCGCAGGTGGAGCCTTATAGCAAGAGCTTGTTTCCAGTCACGACCTCGGCTAGGCTTAGAAACAGTGTCTACACGACAAACAGTAATTGACATTGACATTGTGCTTTAACGTGAGTCGTAAACAAATGGCACGAAGTAATGCGTTGTTATCACTCGTAAAATTGTTTAATGGAAAGGAATTTTATGATAAGACGCGTATGGCTCTTGTTATGTGACTTTCGCCCGGATTGTATCGTAAAGAATTCAAAGCAGATTCTTTTCATTACATTTAGATTTAGTAAGACAATACGATTCAATCGCCGAAAAGAAATAAATGTTTAGTGCTCTATTATTCTTTTCCAGAAATCTAATCTTCTACAAGCAACCGTTGCTAAATACGTGACTCTAAAGCTGCTAGCCCGTGCATCTGCAAATCCTTTATGTTTGCTTGGCTTTAGTACAACTTGAGTTCTGCAGTATTAAGCAAAATAAATACTCCTTGCGAGCGCTATTCCATAGTCTAGACAGCTTCGAAACTATGGACCGTATCTTTATTTTAAACACAGCGGTTTTCAAAGTAAACGACCTTCTCCCTGCTGAATATTTAGGGGAGGTAACGGGTTAGAGAAAGGTAAAATGTATGCTAATATTTATTTTAAAATTAAAAGACCGGTGAATAATTGGAAACCATATATTTTACCTACCGAAAGTAACTAGAAAAGATTTTATGATCAACAGGCGAAAGAATCGAATAAGTGGATAAGAAGAAATTCTAAATTCCCCAGAATCGTATTTCCCAAGAGAAATGTCATAATTTCTATTACGAAGAAAAGAACAAACGCAAAAGTTTGACAGAAACTGTCTTATCCGAACTAAATTCGATATAACCTCCGGGGAAAGCCTTTAAAGTATTATAGCTTCATAACTCGAGGAAACTTCTGGAAGGTTTTATAGGTAAACGACAAGGAACATCTGTCCGCTGCAATATATCTGTAATAAAGGAGATGGGGAGTATTCCAGGCACGTTGGACAGAAACGAAAATAAGTTACGTCAGACGAGATCTTATTATTAAACATTGTTTTTGCTTTTGGACCAAAGTGGAGGATTTCCGCACTTATCTGGATTAAGAAAGAAATGGTTTAAGAAAAAGAAGACGTCGAATTGAATATAATTTTTCAACAGTCTCCATTATGTTCGTTCATATCTTTGTATACACTTCAGGGCTTCAAAGCTTGAATTCAATATACGGATAGAAATGATAGTTTGAATGGAGAAAACAGCCCATCCGGGCAAAATTAAATGCAACTGTACAAGCCACAAATGCAAATACGAGTGAACTACACAATTTAATTAAACAAGCACGGCCCCGAAATTTCGCAAATCATTCACGGTACCTACTGCTTTTGTATCTAAGGCCCTATTGAGGTCAGTCGTAAACTACCTTGTGGATACATCGTAAGCATCCATCACTGGGTGACACATAATTATATCTATCTCTGTTTACACGGCCCTCACTTGTGTTTCCATTATATGAGGATCATAGTTTGTCCACAAAGCATTAGATTATGTCCGTTGTGGGTTGATCCTCCATCCTTTATTTTATGAAAGGGACAAATCATGCTGACCGATTCAGAATAATATTAATTGCTTATACTGTTGTCTTGTAAATTTTCAGTCATTAATGACAGGGAAGGAAAATGTATGTTCCACACTTTTTTATACGAAATCCAGAAGGTAGGTTAGGTTAAGTGAGTTATTCTGTGGACAATTAATAAGGTAGAGATACTATGCGTAATAAATAAATGGGAAGTTTGATGAAGAAAGACTATTTGGACTGAAGAAGTTTCAATGAAGACTGCCACTATTTGCCTATTGTCTACACCGGATAGATGTAGAAAATAATCTACAAATCGTTTTTTTATCCCTCGGAAGACCGGAATCAATCACGCACTAAGCAGACGCGTTTGCATGCGTCCGGCCAACGTCGGAAGCTATGTCACCTAGTTGAGAAGTTCTGACGGACGCGAAAGGACGCATTCACACTGCTGAATACCAATGAGCCTTAACACTTCCAAAATAATCTGAATAACTTCTCCGGACGCACTCGTGCGCTTCAGTTTTCAATGTAGAAACTCTTTCCTAAATCGATGCTAATGGATTGGATTGCTCACTCGCAAGGCCTTAAAATATTTTCTTTCCACTTTCAAGATATAAAGAGAATTGATTTCGATTTCCAAGAAGCCACATTTCTAAGTTTCCCGTTATTGATTAGATAACATTTTCCAGTAATCCATCAAAACCTGACGTTTACAGTCTGAGGAAGCAGGTCAATTCATATCGATTCGCTGTAACAAATTTACGATATTGTAGGAATCTGATTGCACAGCATAGGCTTTCTACAGCGCCCTTATTTATTTGATGTGATGCTATTAAAACTTTATTCCTTATCCCGTGCGGAGATACGCCTAGACTTATTCGTAGGTATTTTTACATAAAATTTTTGGAGTACCTAAGTACTTGAATCTGGTATATTTCACTGTATGATGAACAGTAATAATTCAGGTAAGTAATAACTCTGTAATAACATAAAACTCTAACAGCACGATTCTCAAAACGGGCTAAACGAGTAAAAAGCTTAAGAACCCTAGATTAGCTAACAGTACCGAACATAAATTGCGAAAATTCCTGTTTTACTTGCAGGGGTAAATATGGTGCATCAATATAGCGTGCCGTTCTCACACTCTGATTCACACGCCTCAAGACGGTATTATGAGGATGGTTAATAGCCAACAACCACGCGGATGTGCATTGCTAGACCAATGTACGAAGATGACATCAATGCATAACATTTGAAAAAAACTTCATGTTAAATAGTGCAGAAAACTGATCTGCCTACATGGTCATTGATTTGTTCACATTTTTTCTTCAGACCACTGTGTACGCATTTTCTATCTGACATTCAAATGATATGAGTAACGGCAAAGAAACAATAAAATGTTTATGAATTCCTTTAAATAAAGACAATGAAGAACAACCGCGTGCTATTGGAAATCACAATCTATTCTTGTGAAGTGTTTTTCTCACTTCAGTTTGTTTACCGAAGCGAAACAGTACTGAACAGTTTTCGAGATAGCAAAAAGCAATGTTGCATTAGCGAAATGAACAAAACCTAGAATGTGAGAGATTCGATCTTTGGATTTAACGGAGTAAGATCGTGGTTGGATTGCTGCCCTAACAACAATACAGTAGGATTTAAATTCAAACGAATAGATACTCGATAGATTGTAAGTCTAACATGGAAAATGGATCGATGTCTGGGCATCAATGCTACTGCAGTAGGTAAACAACATCGACAGGAGAAAGGGTTACATCTTACGCCAACGACCACCCGGAAAAATAAACGTCAGTTCCAATCAAAACACATTTAACACGCTGCCATTAAAGTCGAATCACTTAACGATAATGACACGAACTGTGCACGAACCAAAGAGAAATTATCGCTTCGCTTACATAATCATATTAGCATAAATCTGTAGGCATTAAAATGTTTGCATAAAAATAACTTAAGCTTACTCAAAGGTTAAGAATAAGAGGATTAATATTAAAAAGCTTTCGCGTGTACAGCGTTTGATGGAACCAATTGTTATTCATACCACGATCGTATGAAAAAAAACCGCATCAATATCAAGAGTTAGGCTTGAATACATTGATCTGAAAGACGAAGCTAAGTCTACAAGTAAAACTTAAGTAAACTCAGTTACGTATTCAAAAAATCTATTTGACATTCAGAGAACATGCATGCCATAATGATCAAAGAACGTATATCGATAGTAAATAGAGCCAAACGTGATCTTCTGAAAAGCGAAATCAATCTTTCTCATTCATAATTGACGTATATTTATCTTTCGCACTAGCAGATTGTAGACTCACGTGCTCAGAATTTAAGATTTGCAAAAAATTACATTCATAGATGTAATTTTCACAGCAGCAAAGATAGCCTTTGTTATTGGAATGATTTCAGAAAATTAATAGCATTTTACTTTTGCGAAGTTATTTTGAGACACAATTTTGTTTGCAAGTCAAAGATAGGTAATGCAAATAACAGCTGTTAAGATTTGTATGTCACCTGATATCGCTGTACCATTTTAAAGTAAGACATGACTAACTTGACGACTTGACACTCAACGTGCGATAATGCGACTCGTCAATATTAGCACAAAATATAATATTTTAGACGGACAACTACCCACTCCACAATCAATTCTTCTCCGTTTTCAACAACAAACCACATTTTTATGTAACGTAAAAAGCTTTCTTTGTTCAAAGATTATGATATAAATTACAACAATAATCTGGTGAGCCTTCACGCAACGAGCGAACCGCTATTTCTAAAAGCATGAAATTCGCTTTAATATTGCGACGACGCCGAACGTGATGGCAACATCCCACAACGCAATATTCTCTCAGATCAAATATCTAATAAATGAAAATGTAAATCATATAGCGATGTTAGTGGATCACGTAGCTGAAATCGCGGTTGTTAAGCAAACCGAACCGATGAGTCAGAGCGACTTGTTGCTCGACTTTTTGCTCAGAGAAAACAGGACCATTACTTAGATCAGAAAGCATAAGAGTCCTACATGCTGGGCACGTGTTGCAACATAGCTTCGTTTTGCGACATGCGCCAAACATCATGCTGATCAAAGTAGTTCACAACTTTATACACTGGATCTCGTTTTGTCCGGTGTCGAGTGTTTACGCTCCAAATGAACTGAAATCGAAGCCACATTACTAATGTTTTAATAACATACAACCATTTAAAGAATGAATGAAGTAATTTCGTATCTGCGGACAATTTAATGGGAACAACGACCTCGCACAGCCTAAAATGCAGACGACTTTAAGTAAATCTGTAAATAAAGTGAAACAATATTCTTGGAACATATTGCAAAAACTTAGCATCTATTCTTAAAAGGCGTAGAAAGTTTTTCAGAGATGAGAAAAATATACATACTTTACAAGCAGAAATATAAATGCACACCTTTGTTTTAGAGATAACAGCGTCTAATTTTCATATTTGTAAATAATTTAAGATGGTGCATTTCACAGACTTTGTTTCACAAATTGCAGACGGGAGAATCGTTTGTTTCGCTAGTCGTAAAAGCGGCATAAGCAAATACAGCTCGCGATATTCCCGAGTGTGGAATAAGGGCGTAATAAGTTTGTCGTGGACCGTGGACATCAGCATCCACAAATAAAAGTAAAGTCGGACCGGATTTTATCGAAAGCCAGTCTCGCCTTGGAAGATCTCGCTTAATTTATACGGTAACTTACAGTAAGTGGGCACGACTTTTTTTGGCACACGGCATTGAATGGCGCAGCCGTTGGCTATATTAGGCATCGAAGCTACAATCGATTAACAATAAATGTATTAATAAAATTAAATGGCGTAGATCTAAAGATAATTAAATGAAGAAAGCAGTTTTGATAGCCTACACTAGACCATTAAGTTTAGGAACATACTCCTTCCACTTTAAGAATAAGTTTCATTTCTGCTCAGTGGCAGGATAATAATGTTGCACACACGATTGCTTCGATAATCGAGTACAATGTAAGTTGCGTAAGTGAAACAAGCAATATTGAAGTCAGTGTATCGGAAAAGTAGCTTAAAATGTTATTATGTAAGTCAGTAAATAATACATTTCCAAGGATAAAACAGCTAAACACAGTAGATATTAAAGTCACGTAAAGGCTCTTGTTAGGCAAAATAGGACCAAATCAACGCTTTGAAATGGTAATTCGTATACAAATGAAAATCGGATTTCTTATTCAATATGAAAATTTTGTCTTTGATATGAATTTACGATACGATACAATTTATTTAAATTGCTAAGATAGCTGCGCCATTTAAGGACATAATAGACAGATGGTTTCACGGTGAAATTAACAACCTCTTGATTCCTGACGAGTTTCAAATAATCTTTTTAGATGTTCATAAAAACAAAATGCCGTTATGTGTATGAGACATTGGACAACTCTCTCTAACAGCTCTCTAACTCCTTAAGCTTAATTTGGAGACTAAAACTAGACTGAGTGCCATTTCTAGATCTTCAGATTTCGCAATATAGTTTTAAAAGTTGTTCCGACATTTCTTTTTAAAAAATTGGCATCAATTCAAACACGATTATTTCTTGCTCCTATGGGAACCTAATATCAACCATTGTATAACGTGAACGTGCTTAATCTCGGAAAAATAAGTGAGAAACAAAATTCTGTTCTCAAAAACTACCAACTAAGTTTAACTTTGTGGATGCACTTGGCTAGATTCCATCCTAAAAGAACGGAGAACAGACCTGCAAACGAAACTCACATTCGAAGTACATGATTCGGCAGTTTCGCTAAATTCAGCTTGGGTTCGGATTTTTTTCCAATTGGACCGTCAACAGCGCAAAATTACAACACCATGGAAAATACCCAATGTCCCCAATCACAATTGGGATAAATAACTATTAATAGAAGTTTATTATTGATGAATAGCGTGGAGCCTTGACACGGCCAGACAGTGACGTGGCAGATGACGGGATAAGGTGGACTAAACCAACAGATAATGGTCAATGTTGGTTTTAGGACGACATAATTGGCTTTCATAGGACTATTGGGATACTGAAGATACTTAAGTCGTTTAGACAGACTTAATGCACAAGAAAATAGGAACAAATTTCGTCATAAAAATAAGGAATCAAGTACATCAGGTACGTTTTTACTGACGAATAAATGCAGCAAGCATTTAGCCCAAATATTGTAACATTATCATCAGCATCAAATGTACCCGTAATGAGATAGTACAACCGCAAAAATTACTGTAATGAAAGCCATCCTAATTGAACAATTTGGCGTAAAACAGACGGAGCTGAGCACAATGTATTCAAAACAGCATTACGATGCAGCACGACCCGAATTATTGTGTATATTTAGATTTTGTACCGTTGACAATTATTTAGAAGTTGCAGAGGTAGGTCAAGCTATGTATACTCGTATTTCTCTGCACAATGTGTCATGTGGAAAATATGTTTGCAAGAAAGTATTGAGATTCAAAACAGATGATGTAGGCTATAGACAATTAAGAAGAATAGTTAGTCTTAACACTTTGTTATATTGTAACAATGTTGAAGTAATGAATTCAGACAATAGACATTTACCAAATAAGTTAGATTTTTAAATAGTCGTACGATAGAGAAATACAGCAAGTTGAAAATAGATAGTAAAGGGACCATAGAGATTTAAAAGAAAAAGAGATAAATAAACGACCCTATCGTAGAAAGTAGCAGAAAAAGAAACTATCATAAACAAAATACTTAATCATAGAGATGTCATAATCAGCCAAACGAGCCTATTTTTAAATCCGCCAGTAACACACGACGTAACCATAATATTTTATGTACTGCATATTAATTACAAGTATTACAACCTCAAGCTCCATAATATTGCCTATTAAACTATCTATCGAACGTATCATTAACCTGATTTCCATTTGAACGAGCAATTTTTGCTCGATCTACTTCTACGAGGAAGCCACTATCAGCTGCAGTACATTATACTGACAACACATTACAATTATTTCGATAGACATCATTCAAATTAGATACTTGTGTTGTAATGCATTTCACTTGACTTGGCAAGGAAGCCGTATTGTCTGATCTGTTTTCAATATACATACATACTTTAATCTATTATCAAAATCTTCAGTAAAGGTGAAGCTATAATCCTGTATTGGCTAAGCGGATTTTGAACTCATGTCACACGTTGAGACGACAACTCTTTTCTTTGAGGGATAACTTTCGTGTCTAGAACTTTGTTAGCATTTATTCCTCCTAGAAGATTAGGAATTAAAAGCGAATCTAAGAAAACTGATCATGAGAACGTTCAGCAAAGAAAGTTTACAATCGTAGTACTTTGATATAGAAAAAGAGATAGGAAGAACGACTGCGAAAAATACATCGGTATGTGTTAAACTGTACAAACATTGTTATCTTTCCAAACAAAATATTTGCGTTCATTCCTTTCCACGTTTATCTATCGTCATTCTCAGTGCTCTTGGACCGATCCTAAGTTACCTGATACAATTTTTCTCACACCCATTTCACTGAACCTATCGCATCGAGCACTTATCCCGCGTAGTACATTTAGGCTAATAAGGCGAGAGAGCCGAGTCGAGGTAATACGAAGTGGCTTTTACGTCATTTCGGTTACATTCATGTGCTGAACGCTGAACTGAAAGAACTTAAGAGCATTGGCAATAAAACGCCAGTATATGTTGCCAATAATGTATTAGAAAAAGTGATAATTGAATTCGCAAACGGTCGTTACTTCGCAGGCTAGTTTAATATGTTTTCATACAACTTTCTTTCAATGAGGAATAGGAGATTTCAAATGTACTCTGTGATGTCTTTAATGGAACCTAGGAAGTGTTTTTACCGTACATTGAATGCTATCGAAGTTTGAACAATGTGCAATAAATATTACCGTAAGTTTTGTTTAATGCATTCATCAAGCAACAATCAAGTTCAACGACACGGCTATTTAAGTAACAACGCGACATCTTATTTTTGGTTGTGTTTGCTTTTTTTCTCTGTAACCTTTAAGGCCGCGACTTGATATGAACTGTTTAATTAATGTTTGGTATGGCTTGAATATTTAACATGATAAGGAAGATCATAATGCAATGAAGCTGCTAACAACATTCGTAACGATAATAAAACTCATATCCTACATAGATATAAAAAAAAAACATGAAAACAATAATTATTAAGTGGGGAGTTTATTCACAACAATTGACTTACGCAGATTACTTAGAATGAAACCCATCTTAAAAACAAACAACATCATGCATGGCCTTCACAACTGGACTACTCATTATAACTGCAAGTAGTCACATTGAACTGTACATTGAATTGAACTGCGAAATATAACGAACTGCGAAGGTAATGTTATTTACATAAAACTACACAAGTAGTATAGACGACCACAAGCAAAGAATCCTTTAAGCTCATTTCCAAGTAAATAAAACTTGTTTTCGCAAGGAAAAACACATCAAAGAAGTAATATATAACTTTTGCAACTTTCTCTCGTAGAGCCGGCCGGATTGGGTCAACGATTGATCAGTTATATAAGGATAACAGGCATGATGATCCATATAATATACAAATAAATGGTAAATTAAAAGTTAAAACAACAAAAGTTGAACTTTACCTTTTGTATAAAGAAACAAAAATAAATATCACTTGAACACGAGAACACAGACACAAAGTTCGTATTTAGGTTATGTTCGTATGTCGTCTGGCTACCAGGGCGGCAGAACAGCGCAGGAGGTTCGAGCGCACCTGTTACCGCGACGCGAGGAGCGTTACTGGCACGAAGCGGTCCATTAGTCGCACCGCAGACGTCATGCGGAAGCCGGTTCTGGTGGACACCGATGCCTTCGAAGAAAACCGCGATAAAAGATGCACTCTACACTCAACGGCTACGCAAAAAATGACACACCAGCCATTTAAAGATGATGAAAACATCAACATGCGCAAATAAAACGTGAACACGTATTTGACACGAGGTGTTAAATTACGAATTTTATCAGTTTTCAAAAGACCGATCTTTGCAGTTCGAAGAGAATATTTATTTCACATTTTCACAAAAGTAAATATATTCTGGCTTACCAACGATGAAAGGCAAAAGTTACCTTGCGAAGTCGAGGATTAAAGAAAAACAGAATATATCAAGTTCTTATCAAGAAAGACTCAACTGAGGGGGATATATCTGTTACGATGTTACTGATACAGAGAGATAAAAACACTTTTGCATAAAAGATAAAAATGTTAATGGCTATTATTGCTTATTTATACCGTATGACATTATTATCTTTGACAACAAACTAATACAATACGACGATTTATTTATGAAATTCGACGACTAACGAATTCTGTAGAGATCTAGCCTGTACGCAGGAGGTAGTTTTTCGCCCCAAAACCAGTTGACTTAAACTAGGAACTCTCTAGGATGTAAGAAAAATGAGAATAGCAACACCATAGAGAAAGCGTGTTGCCAACATCTGGCCAATTATCATGTAGAAATTCATTCAACTCTAATTCATTATCATATTGGACAGGTTTTGCTTGTGTGGGCAGGCCACAAAGGCTATTAATAAAAAACTCTTTCATTTATAATACAATCAGCTAATCGATCAAATCCATATTTATCAATGAGAACAAATTATTATCAATTATACATGATATTTGCACTTGTAATAGTTTTTTTGCTGATGTCATTGTTTGAATTTAATTGATCAGTTTACTTTACTGGTATACAACGGCATATGTGAATGTTTAGTAAAGACAAAATTTTGTCACGAGCTGTCGAGTTTTGTTCAAAGATTTTATATTATTGAAGAAAAAATAAATGAAGTTTTCAAGTGTAAATACGGTATAATTAATAGTAATACGGTATGACTACTGAATTATTGCGAAATAATTACTTCCTTTAAAGAAGCTACTTGTATTAAGTGTCACCTTCCTCTATGAATCATTAACTCAAATGTAGTTTGTAAATAAATCTATGAATGGTTACCTCACCTCTGTTCTAATAGTAAGTAGTTTAGATATTAACTAAGTGACTAGTAAGTTGCTTTCTTTTCGTTCAATCTAAGAAAACAGTTTCTGCGAGATTGCGGTTTTAATGATATGTTAATTGATTCAGTTTATTTATATCAACTTCAACTTGTTCTAAGACACCTGTCCTGTTCTACTAGAATTTTCTCCTTCCTATATAGCATTGCTAGAAAATTGTGTGTGAAACCAGCTAAACATCCCCGGAGGGTTCGCGACAATTTGTTCAATTACGTCCGGCGGTCCCTTGAGAATTTTAACTTTCTAACAACGTGCCTTCACTGTATAACAATGAACGTTATTATGTTAGTTTTTGATTGTTATGTCGTGTAGCTTAACTATGTGAGTTAATTGCATTGACATCTTAAACAATGTTGCCATAAGAACTGAAGAAACGGGACTAATTTCATATTCAATGACACATAAACTTAGATTGCATCGTGTTCCCTGAACAAAATTATTTTTGGCATAAAAAGTCGGGGCTGTTGTATCCTGCATGATTCAGAATGGCAAATAAAGAAAAACGAAACCAACAAAGCCGTGTTCAAAGTAATCTAAGTATAGAAACGGTCGAAAAGAACACTCTTCACATAACGATTCATTTTGCGATCAACTTTGAGTAAATTTCTGAGGAGCCAATTACGTGGCGAACTTCGCACTCCAGGATAGCTCCGGCTCGCCCGCCGTCGGCTGAGAACTGTTGACTCACCACTCGAGACGAAATGACACAGTCTTCATTTGATACTACTCAAATATTTACTAAATGTTTTATCCATCTATATTTTATTCATTAAACGATCCATTTGACCTTCTACCCTGGTCTTATTGGACACACCGATTACAGAAACAATTATTTTTTTGGAACAAGAATCGTTACAAATAATTTGTAGCCGTATATCGTAATACACGCTGTAGTGAAGAAACAGTGTAGATTAAGGCGTCAAAGCAATCTTCGTAGCGTGCCAAATGGACACGGATCATAGGCAGCAGTTTAAGCAATTAGTGCATAAATAGGAGACGACGAGGCGAGTTTCAACGCCGTAAGATGTGATATCGACCGGTTTATTAGATATGGATCGAGGCCAAAAACTATCAATAAATTCTAATCACAAGAAGAGTGAAAACATCCAGAGATAAGCCGATAAATTATTCATTCTCGTATCCGTAATTCTAGGGGCTGTTCGCGAGTCGTATCGCTAAGTGTTAGTTATCAAGCAGACATTCAATTTAATAGCAGCAAGCTAAACGCCAGGCAGTTTCTACCGTTAGATGGAATTTCACCAATTTGTGGCTAGTCTGGTGAGCGACAGTTACGCAGAGAAACATAAATATAAATAGACAAAGTCATTTGTCACGTACATTGATCTTCACATCATAGCGAAACTTAAGTACGGCTACATGATTAACTACTTAGGAAAGCTTTAATATAGAGAGTAACTTAACATCCGTGTTAAAATTTAGCACAGTCATATTATTTATTAAAATAGAAAAATAACGTGTAGTTTTACTTTTGTGAAACTATTCTCTCTAGTGGACAATGAATTCAATATTCTATGCAACATCCTTTATTTTAATGCAAATGTTCTAACAGACAGAAGCTTCCGTTAATATTCCTATCACTCGTTAAGCTGTCTGACGAAACTTAACAAAAACAATGATATCACTTTCGCACGATAAGGGAAGGTTTTATTAGCCCATCGCCAATGAAAAGAAGAGCTGTATAGATATAGCTCATGTGACAACCTGAGGTACGTGATAAGTGGTAGACGCTACACTTATTATCATTCACCAACTATGTGTGTTTCTATGTCACATGCACTATGCACAGATATAAATAGCTGTTTATCTTAGCGCATTCATGTCATTGTTAGGTTTGTAGTGTGAGTGAAAGTAACCGCTAAAGTAGCGAGGAGACATCAAAATAACCTAAGGCCACGACTTTTATGTATAGAATTAGATTTGTAATTTTTGAGAAGCGATAAAATGAAATCCAAAGTTAAGGACAATCAAATGAAACTTACGTAAAGGACATCAAAGATCTCCACAAAAGCAGGCTTCAAATTGGACACTACATAGGTCTTTCGTCAACCGACATGTATGACGAAATCGCCATGGCAAACAACATGATTTCTCCTCAAAACTTAAGAAAACGCAACGTTTGAACGGAAACAGCTATTATTGCCTACACGCTGTGTTTACGGTCTGTCGATCATTGCGATCGTTGCACTGACCACAACACTGCATCGATAAGTATATCTATCGGCTATTGCGTTAAAGTATCGTGAGTTACTTATTGGCTTGTTATTACAGAGGGTTATGTTGCTTTGCTAAATCGAACGTGTCCAATTATAAAGGTTGGATTGTTGCATTATCTTCATCTGAAAGTATGGCATTGGCCACAAGGCAAAACATGACATTACTATTTGTAGGCTCATGAGTAGCTGCTCAGTTAACCTCTCTACTTAAAGAAATCGGCTCGCAATTTAAAACTTCCAACTGCATAATTAAATTGCAAGCACGTTAGTTGAATTCTTCAGTGGGTAATAAATCAACTCGATTTAATCTTTTATTTTCAGGTCTTAAGTTTTTATCTTTCTGCTAACTGCGAGGCGGGGTGCTCCATTTTGCTTGAAAAATTAAAAACAAAAGGAAATTAATGAAGCTACAACTTGCAAGTAATGTCTCTTGCTCTGCAAAGTTGAGGCAGATGCTCAACGCTATTATTCGACAAATTGTAGTTCGACATCTCTTTAAACCCCAATCCGCAAAGTGCTCCAGTTAGTTAAATGGCGTTGACATTTTATTGTCTGGAGTGCCTGGACTGTAAACTAAGACGAAATCAGTTTCTGTGACGTAAGAACAAAAGCTAACAATAGGCGAGTCGTGATGCCTGTTTTAAAAGACGTCGGATAATTGAAATAGAATCTTAAGATATCTTTGTGGGTGACACTACCAGCCCAAATATATTCTTGGAAGATTTTGCAATGACTTTGCAGCAATTTCTACTCCTGCATTAAATGTAGATACGGAACGACATTCATCAAATCACGAGACCTCGCAAGGAAACTTCCCTAAAATTTTGCTTACAAATGACAAAACTTCAACCACAGCTTCCAAAGTACGCACATTACAAGTAAATTGCTTTTTAAAGAAAACATCCTGACCAGTCACAAAAGGCTCAAATTGGCTCATTCTGGAATGGCGGCCCTTTGGATATAAAAACCAGTTTCTGACTCAATTCGAAAAAGTTCGTATTAAAAGTTATCCTCAGACTTTATTGAGCTTTTGGATCCAAACAGAGCCTTTGAAGGAAGTTATAATAACTCTGTGTTACTCACGTCTTCATAAGAATCCATAACAATACGATCCTCATTTATTACATTAGTATGATGTTATTAAAAACAGCGATATTCTGGTGGAACAGCTAATGCAGGTGCATTACAACGGTTTCTTTTCCAAGGAGGCGTATTCGTAACGGTCGAGTGCACTCAAGTGTGCACAGTCATCTTTGGAACAACATTGATGATTAGATAAGACTTGAGTTATCGTTATCTCAAATGTCTCATCTGCACGAAGAAATTCTAGGTAACTAGTTTTTAGGACATTCTTTGTATGAGTTAAGAGACTGGGATAAGCAGCAGAAAGTGTTTCATGCATGAAGCATGTTATGTATCTACAACAGCATCGCTCTTAATAAATCATATTGACTTATTATCAATTTAGCCCAGGTGACAAAGAATCAGCAGCAAAAACAACAGAAAAGTTTTTGCCGTCTTAAATTCCTGTGGTTAGCCATTATTATTCCATTGTAAAAACTTTATTTTATTATGCACTGCCTGTTGTAAATACGTCATATACCGATGCCATTAGTAATGTAAATAAAATGCGTTGATAACTGTTTTAAGTATATATTCCTTCTTATTTTTTCCTGTCCTTTTTTCATCCAGAAAGGATCTTTCGGTGATTATCTTTTATTATTTTAGATCCTCGAAAAAGAACTGCTTCTTAAACCTTTTTGTACGATTCTAATTTTAAATTAGGAACTATTCCGAAACCAACATAGAAAAAGTTGACAAGGTCAGGTCTGGGTCAAGTTCAGCAAACAATACACATTTTTACAAGCAAGTCCGCAATAACCGGACGAACGGCCATTTTCCTCAAAGCACCAAATAAAATGTTACACAAAGAAGTCTCCGAAAAAGCTAATACCGCAATAACGCATTTCTTTTGTTTTCTGCGGCCAGTAATTACGGAAGGAAAACAATCTCATCTTGTTGGTATTGCATATTTTTGTCTGTTTGATGACAAAACAATACAAATCTTATCTTTGCTTATGGCGAAATCTTTTTTATTATTGCGTATTGTTGTTATTCCGATTCCATACAACATTTGTGGTCGTAATTATTTTTTACTTATCTACTATGTGGTAACCTCTTTAATTTTGTAAACGAAACCGCAATTGCGGAAATGTGGATTCCTGGATTTTGTCGTGTTATTGACTCTTTCTAGGAAATTCTTACCAACAGCTGAGTTTATTCGTAGGGGTTAAATAATTCTTTGAATGTACTTACTTTAAGGTTACAATTATAGTTTTAATTGGCTAAACCATTAGACAATTAACTGGGTATTGTGTACAGATTACATATTGTTTTTTTATAACAACAAAATAATTACTGCTAATTGGCACAATGTAAGTCAATTAGATAAGAATTGAGTTCACAATTTAGACAAGTAAATTCACTAATAAGAGAAAGATAGATAATGTACCTAATAATAAGGAGCTTATCAACAATAATTTGCTGCCTCACAAATATGACCTGTCTTATTTCTGTGCTAAAATGACATCATTGTGCTAAAAATAAGCGTGAAGAAATTGTTGAACGTTTTTTTATAATCCATTCATGAGTTGTATACCTACTTATATCATGATAGGTAAGTAATAATTTATGTTAGAAGAAGCTACTCTATAGAATCGGAAAAAAACTTATGTACTTCACTAGGCATCAATCTAAATTATAGTTATACCAGACTAAGTCAAGTTTATTAACCTTTCCCATTTGATATAAATTGGTAGGTATTTAAGTTGAATATTTTGTAAAATTATATTTGTAATTATATTATTGGTCTATATTCTATTTATTAACAACATATCAATTTCCCAACCAACAAACAACAATAAGGCACAGTAGTAGTCTATATGTTAGATTCAGTGAACTGTATGATAAGATTATCCCTTATCAATCATACATAAGGGATCTCAAGTATTTCTCGTGAAGTCAGAGACCTTTTTCCTTTTACTCAAGTAGGTAGACAATGACAGATTACCTTTTATCAACATTTGACTAAAATAGGACATAAGAATTTTACACAATAAAAGTACCAATATGACAAAGTAGGTATCATCATCTGCCTAGACTTTTCCCAACTATGTTGAGGTCGGCTTTCATTCTAATGGGGCAGCTGACTACGCATGTTGTATATGCAGCGCCTATCTGACCTCCTCAACCCAATTTTGATAATGAACTTAATAAAATCTCTATGCTTATTTTGAAGAATTAATTTACAACTTGTAATTTTTATATGGTAGGTAATATAATAATATATCCCAAAGTAACAGTTTTAACAGACAGATGGGTCAAGAGCAGTTATCCCTAAGTATTCTATTATAGCCTAAACTACCTATTAGTCTGGAAAGTTCCAGTCAACCCTACTCAATTAAAGCTTAAAACATTGGAAGTGACATATTTCTGTACAACATTATTGTAATATCATATGAAAGTAGTTTTTATTCCTATGAGACTGTTTTGTTTGTTTAATTTAAAGTTCATTTTGATAAGTTTTAAATATTTTACCTAACATTTTGGTATTGTTGTGACTTGATTGAAATTTTGAACTTCGTAATGATTATTTTGAATCACTTTATATACTAAAAACCTCTGTATTAAATTGATACTTTTGTTAATGTCTGTGCAATCCAAAATGAAATAAAAATAATAATAGAAATGTTGTCAATATTTTATTAAGTACCAACAGAATTCATCATTATCTTCTACATAAAGATGCCACTACGCATATTGCTTAACTTTTGAAAACGAAACCATAAAATTAAAGATCATTGTTATACTACAAGTTCCTCAACAACAAAATTACAATCCAGGAATGAGGACAAGGACTTCCTCCGTCAAAAGTTTATGCAACAGGATCTAAGGAGCAATTGGGTGCTAAATATAGAACCCTTGACCAAACCAAGCGGTCAAGAGATTTATTATTTCCTCTCTCAATCTTGTCTGTCCTTGTTGATTGTCATTTGTTATTTATTCTTCAACAATGTGGAGCTAATTGTTTATTTGACAATTGCTGTTGTTGATTTTGAATGGTTAAATGGCTGTTTTGAATTTTTAGAGTTTTTGCATATTGTAGCTGCCTTTGGAGGCTAAAGCCTGAACCAAGAGTAGCAAGGTAAATTGTTATTATTACAAGCAGTGTATGCAGGTTATTGATGAGTAACAATAACATTTTTTCTTATTATTCCCCTCCTGATAATAGTAGATTGAAAGTGTGTGGTATTTCTTTAATAACAGACACATGCCCACTTTGAAAGAGGCAGCACATTACAGTCAAACACAAATTAACAATAAGACACACATTTCCACAAAAGAATAACAATGAAAAAGATTACCGTTGATTTACCGCCATTTTTAGCGCGTGCATAACAAATTGTGTCGTGTCAATATGTTCGTACTAATAAAATAAGGAATATAGGAAATGAGTGTTTGAGGATACCTACCTAAACATAATAAAATAATGATCAATGAAAATTCTCGAATACCCAATGCAACGGAAAGATTTTGTAACAAAGATAACGCGAAGGATTTTGTACTGTCGTCTATATCACAATAAAAAAACATCGAATATGATAACACGATTAAACCGTCGAATAACAGAGGAAAACATCAAATAAAAAGTGCAATATCACCATGAAAAAGTATCAATTAGTCACTTCACTGTATATAGAAGTTACTTGAAGTATGTTTCAAATAGTTTTAATACAAAACAATGTAAATATTGAAACCGTTACCTTTTAAAACAATCACAGTGCGGCACAGGTCAACAGGAACAAAGTAGGAGGCCGTCCAGCGTTCGTACGAATTTACACGTGCAACGGCACCGTATAACAAGAGTAAACACTATCGACTAAAATTTCGCAATAGCTTAATTCCACAAACTAGTTATAACAATTTTAATCAAAAATAATAAAAGCCTATTTTGCAAAATAATAATCACAACACACATACGATACTCTCTTGCGAAAAATCTGACATTAGTGACAGTTGGGATTTTTTTTTATTCCCCCGATCTTGCTTGATTACACGAAACCGGTTTCTTGTGTGACAAACATCGTGACAAAATAATTTTCACATAATGTAATTAACTTCTTTTTACTATTTATTCATAATAAAGTTATGACAATAAAAATCATATATATTGTCGTTTTATTAAATAACTTAAGACAAAAATCTTTTGTCACCGCGCTAACAGTGCCATCTATGACAGATATTCGTAAACCTGTAAGTCTATACACTGCCATCTTGTGTATTGTTGTATAACTAATGTAGTAGTAATTTCTGAACTACTGTGAACAAAATTCAATAGATGGCGCTAGTTGCTAGTTGTGGCCGTCAAATCTAATTGCATTCCGTCGATTGATATAAAACTAGTTAAACCAAACAAAATCAGCGTCAAAGGATTCTTATTGGCGGTGTTTGATGCTCATGGAATATAAAATTCTGTGACCATTTGGACTTGGATAGGTACCGTAAAACCTGCTAGCTTGCCAACGATTGCCGACTTTGCCATAGCCAACTTCTGAGTGAAAAAGTGTAGTTATACCTTAATATCAGTTTTTTGTCATGTTTCCATGCCTTTATAATAAAATTTATAAGTTAAATGGCAACACCGAATGAGATGTTGTAACTCAGCTTGTTTTAAAGATGTTATTTTCGGCGGTTACTTTTTTCGAATGTTGGTGGCGTTAAACTTAGTGCTCCGGAACTTTTACAAAAACAAAAGGGAAAAGCATTGCCTACGTTAGTACATTTTTGATATTATGTTAGCATAATGTTCTTTATCTAAATAAAAGCTAATTTACTGTGCTACAAGCTACCTGTAGTTCGCAATTGGTAAGTATTGGTAAATTCAACAACCCCAATCACAACGGCTGTGATGGTAACTTTGCCATGTTTTGTAGGAGTTTAGGGCTGCCACAAAATTTCTGATTTTTAATAAAATTGTCATTGTAAGTACCTACTTCTAATACAGGGTTATTGGTAAAACACTAGCAACCTCGCAGGACTGTATTACTAACATCATAAACTACAACTTTAGTTCTATGACTTTTCATAAAACATAATACATTTGCCAAAAACAAACCTACAAGATTTCATTGTTCTATCTAACACATTTCAACTCTATTTTGCTGTCGAGATAAAATTTGCACGCCCCTAGATGTTATTTCTTTTGGTTTGTATGAATAAAACAACAAATAAAACTGAAACATTTTATTTAAATTATAACTCTTTTCTTCATATAAATAACGCTCTCATTAAATGTATCTGGAAGCCTCTACATAAACATAGTAAATCTTAAATGTCATACAACTAGGTACAGGATAAAATACAGAAAGTAGCTTAGACAAAAATTAAAAATAGCTTAGAAATATCGTCGAAATACGCAGTGTATAAACGAAGTCACCCAGTGGATCACTGCAGGCAATCAATGTTCACCTAGAAAATAAATTGTAGGTTAACCAATATTATTTTTTGTGGCCACGAGTAGATTAGTAGCATTTAGGCGCCATTTTTTTATAAGGCACAATCTTTTGACATTACTTAAGTAGTTAAGGCATATTTCCGATAACGCTAAAATCTAAATTTATAAATATGTTAGGCAGTTTTAATTACACCTCTTGTATTTGTCTATGAGTAGATACTCAGATTTTATTTATTATGAAAATAGAATAACGTATAGGTAATAATAATTCATGATTGTTATTTTGCTTCTTAGTAGATCAATGCCAATAAGTATACAATGACTAAATAAATCATAATATAATTTTATTAAAAAAATATTTTATCGATTATGATCGACTTATTACTTAGAGCTTTTGTGATTATTGTATTGGATTTGACCAATTAAGCATTTCATAACTTCTTATTTTATTCAATTTAAGAAATATTCTTCTGTAGGTAATAATAATGTTTCTAAGCACAAATTACAAAAGACACACAAATCATGCAAAAAGATACAATTTAGGAATAATCATGCGATTCCAAAACATTCAAAGCGTAAAACTGTGTCCAAAATATTAAAAATATGATTTTGATCAATTAATTTTGGCACAAAAAATATAAATGTAAAAACACAAATTTAAAAATAAATCTTAAAACCATTCAGTAAAAGGTAAAATGAACATCACAGCAAAATTTTCTAAAATATACATGGTAGTTTCGATAAAAGTAATATACAAAATTGTATTGAATATCAATAAAATAAATCAAAATAAAATTACGGGTGATTTTTATTAAAATTATGCCAATAAATGCGTATTGTCTAGAGATGGACCGATAAATTGACTATTTATTTTCGATCAATTTTTCAATTAAAAATAGGTACACTGGCTGGTTAATAAGCTTGTATTGTAAAAAGAAACTTCGTAAACTCGTTGTCAGTAAATCAGTACATCTCCATGGGAATTTTGTTACATTGTTACACCTATGTTATATTATTAGCATAGCGATAATTGTGATCATTGCCAGCAGCAGACCTAGCAGCGTCAACCAGTCCAAGTCTGCCAGGTGTTGGGAGAACATCAAGGTGTAGGTACAAGCTAACATCAACGTGCCAGAGTCGTGCCAATCGCGCTTCGACTGCGCGCTATCGCCTGTCGAAACAACAAAAACAACGCATACAGTAAAAAAAACTAGTTAGTAAAGGCAACTAATACAACGGGGATCGTGAACACAAAATGAAAACAAAAAGCTGGATGCAAAATGGTTACAGTGAAAACCATACACCGTGCATGAGAATGGACCACGTACCTCTATTTTCTTTTTGTGAATGGTGAGTTTGCCTTTTAGTTCTCCAGGGAACCACGTTCGTTGGCAGTGAGTTGCTTTGACTAGGAGTACAATCATCCGTTTGGTCTACAGACAACCTTCTCAGTTGCTGATTCATCGTCTGAACTAATTTTGGCGAACTTAACTCATTGCGAATTTTATTTTCAGACTCATTCTCATTATCGGTTTGAGTTCGCGATTTGGGGTTACTGTCCAGTTTAAATATTGTCGCCAGTTCTTCAGAGGAATTATATTCGGTTGAATCAGCAGCATCTTTCTTGGTTTCTAAGTCGTCTTCGTATATAGATAGATTAACGGAAGCCCTATGAGGAACTTCTTGATTACAGATAGTTTGTGAAACTTGGTTCAGTTTTTCAGTGGCTTCTGTTATTCCAGTCATTTTGTCTACGTCACTATTACATTTATCCAGTTTTGGTCCTTTATTCTGTGTGAATAATTTTTCATTTACTTGACAAATACCAGCAATCAAATCCGATATTCCATCTTTTAGCTCTTTAAAAGCGTTTATCTCATTAATTTCTTTAATCTTATCATCAGAATTCAAGAAAGGATTTAAAGAATTGATCACTGGTGGTTTGATTTCCACTTCATTTTCTTTGTCGTTTACTGTTTCAATTTTCACTGAGTCATCTTTAATCGTCACTGGGACGACGTCAGGTATTAACTTACTTTCTGGTATCACAACCATCGTTTCTTGAGCTTTTAACTGTTCTTCGCCTTTTGATATATAACTTGAAAGTTTTAAACTTTCGTCTTGGAAATTAAGCTCTTTTTCAAAACTATGTTTTAGCTGATCTTCAACTTTATGTAACTGGTCTGATATAGCTAAAAGACTATCTTCAGTCTTCTTTCCTTTAGAATCTTCACTGACTTCACTAACCTCTGTCACTGGTTTGTCATCTTTTTGTTCAGTTACGACCTCAGAACGAACATTTACGTGCTTAATCTCAGGTGCAGTATCTTCAGAAGACTTGCAAGTTAAACCATTCAAAAAGTTTTGCCGACTATCAGAAATACGGCTCTGGACATCAGATTTCTTCTCGTTGTTGTTTCTATTTTTATCTAATTCAGCTAGCGCTACTCCTAATTTATTACTGGTATCCATAGCTTCCTGCGCCAACATGCTAAGAACCTGTTGAAACTCATCTTTTGATGAACGTTTCGATGCTTGTGGAGATCTGTTTGATGGTGATGAGCTTTTGGACTTATCACATGATGGTGGCTTAGCAAGGTGCTTATCGTCACTATGAATGAATGAATCGTCTTTTGCAAAATGATGGGTGGGTGCATGGGTATTATTGACAAAAAGACTGACAGTGTTGTGTCTTTGCTTTACCTTGTTACGAGGATAGTGGTCCTGCTCGTTGTCGTTATTTTCAAAAGTGTTACGAAGCCGTTTCATGACATCGCTGTTACTGTGCGTTTTTTGTAGAGTAGCCATTTTACTCATGTTCAAGGCTTCGTCAATTTCCTTCTGTATCATTGTAAATATATTAGCTGACAGGGATCGAACAGCTCTCTTCTTCTTAAGACTAGCAGCGGAGTCTTTAGTATATGGATATTCACTGTAAGAATGATTGTTATTAATGAGGCCACTATAATCTTCACCGTTAAAGTGTGTAGAATGTCTGTTATCCTTCCTCAAACTTCGATACGCTAAATCGTCTGAGACCAGGTCGGGCGATCTGCGAGGGATAAATCGAGGGCGGCCTTTGTTTTCTGGTGTTGCGTGAAGATAATCACTTTGCGGGGCTGGCGAAACCGGCCCTATGGGTATGCCAAATGGCGGTTGAGGGTCTAAAGTCTTTAATCGACTGTTAGTCTGCTTTATATTTCTGTAAACAACATCGTCATAAACTATATCTGGCTCGTTTCGTTCGGATTGCCTGTCATCATCAGACGCATACGGCACATAAACAGGTGACGCTAACATGTAACTTATTTGCGCCTGTGCTTCTTTATAATTAGGTTTTTCCTTTGTTAAGGAATTCATTCTTCGAAATGCCATATCATCTTGCAACTTGTCAGGTAATGTCGACCTTCTTTGCACTCGTCTCAAAGGCGTCGTTGGCTGACTTCGCAGTTGGATCTCGTCATCATTTCCATTCCAATCATTAAATTGGTCGTTGAACTTCGGCGTCATTAATTCGCGACGTTCAGCTCTATCTAATAAATCTTCGTCACCTAAACCTAAACTATTGTAGATGGCTTCTAATTCATTGAGAGCATCGTCAAGATTGGTAGATTTTCGTCTCTCTGAACTCTTTTCGTCGTCAGATGGCATTTGGTAAACACTGGGCACATACGTATCAGACTTATGTCTAACGTGTGTTTTCGATGTCGGCGATGTAACTGTTTTTGGTGGGTCAACTGTTATGGATCGCTTGTACTCTGTCGTCGCCTTCCAAACTTTGGCACCGTCGGTTGTGTCAACAGAAGAGCTTTTAAAAGGAGTTTTGTTTTTATTTTGAATGTCAGTATTTTCTTGGCCCACTTTATTTTGTTCTAAATACGGAGCTACTCTATTTTGTGTGCTATTTGAGAAGTCACTGCTGCTTCTTGAGTTGGCGTACATATTTTGCTGCCGTCTTTGTCTTTCTGCGTCATCAATTTTTTTCCAAAAGTCAGACGCGTTGCGTGGTCGTCGATATACACTTTCAGCAACGTTTTGGCCAGCTTGAGAGTCACTTAAATATTGATTTTCGTGACCGTTTTGACTAGTTTTTACGCTAATGGGCCTTCGAGACCGAGGACTTTGATCCGCATAATACAGATAATCATGTCTTAGTTGCACTGGTTCGGGCTTCACAATATTTGTGGGACCTATAGACTTTCTCCAAGGCGGTGAGTTGGCATAGAGGCCGTAATGATTTGGTTCAGCTGACACTGAAGCTGGCCTTCGGGGCTGTTCGTTTCTAATTTGGAAGTTTTGTATATACTCATTGTTTTGCATAGCAATATGATCCTCAGAATTTGATATGGGTCTTCGCAGTCCATTGAAACTGTGACTCAGCGACCTTTCTTGACTTCTCCGCATAACACGCTCGAAATCGTTGTTGGGTACGCCATGTAACTGAACAGTCTGTTGTGAATTGGCTATTCTTTCAGCTATTATGGGATTATTTTCATAGTACATCGATATAGGAGTTGCGACTTTCCGTTGCATGTCTCTAGGAGGTGGAACAGGCGGGGCTTTTTCTTCTCTTTTAACGTTAGTTACATTTCCCAATGGAAACTTAACACACATGACGTTATCCGCGTTCTCATACTGATTACTTACACTTCTTTCACGGTTGTTATTAGAATAAAGCATTTCTCTATTAATGTTACTTGTTGGTATGGAATAGTTAATATGCTCATTGTTAACTTTTGCGTTAAAATTGATGGATGATGGGTAACTTTGAGTTGAGGGGAATGATGATATTGATTCGGATTTCATAGGACGGCGGTTAACATCATTAGCGTATAATTGTTCTGTTTTCACGTTCTGTGTCTGATCACGTTTGCAGGTTCCGTAGCCACTGCTTTGACTCGTCGGTGTCCTTGTCAACATTTCAACTTCAGCTTTTGTGTAACCTTGTTGTAACAATTCGGCTTCTTTATTAAGTTGATTTTCTTCATCACGAGATAATCTTTTGATATATCTCTCATTCCTAGCACTTCTCGATCTTTTATTAAGTGAGCTATCACGCGAACGCATTAACGAATCTTCACTTCTAAATCGGATCATCAATGATGAATTTGATGATTTGAGTGATTCTTCTTCACTACTTGACTCTCCTTTCATACTATTTCTTAAAGCTTCAACTCTGGCTTTCAATCTGCCTTTTCTGGTTTTTCTTGAATGTGACTCCAGAGATGGTCCAGAGGATCTGTTAGAATTATCCTCTCTTAAACTGAGGGATTCTTTGGAAGCTCTGTACATGTCTTGAGTTTTAGCACGATAGTTAATAAAGCCAGCAGATGGATCAGATAGCACGCCATCGTCGGTAACATCTCGAACATTCGGTTTGGCTAAACTTTGTGCTCTTCTTGAATCTCTAATTACTATATGGTCAAAATTGTTGACGGCTGGAGCTTTTTTCTTCTTTTTAGACTTTCTCTTCGATGGTGAACGTGTGCTAACTCCTTCATCGCTTTCTGAAGAGGAACCACTTTCATCTTCCTTTTTCTTTCTTCTAAAGAGTTTTCCAATGGACCATTTCTTGTCTTTCTTTCTTTCTGTTTCTTCTGGTTGTGCGGGACGTTCGACGCGGCGTTGGACGGTCGCATATTCTTCTGTGTAGGGACGGTACGTCGCCGTGGGTGCCGATATGTCTCGGTGAGGGACCGGTGGAGAGTTGACAGCCTGAAATGAGACAAATACTAAATTACTATTATGTCACGCGTGGAGTATTTCCAACAGTACTTCGTAATTTGAAACTACGTTATTTGTCCTAGAGTTGGCATCTATTGTGAAGGGACTGAAATGAAAAAACGACGAGTACATACTATTTAAATAGAGTCATGGAAGTTCACTACTTGTATAATAGGTACCTCGCCCTGCTGTCTAGTAGAATAATTTGCCAAGGTCATTACTTTGGCATGTTGTCAAATGTAAAAATATTATGAATTTGTGTTTTGTTTGCAGAAGTAGGAAGCAGTTATTTAATTTTTTATCTCATGTTAAAGTTCAGAGTGATTTCGACCAAGGAGACTGATAAATACGTACTGGTAAACAATGAGACTGTGGAATTAAATACATTCCAAATGATTAAGATTCTGCGAAGATGTTAATTAAGAAATATGCCGCTGAAATAAATTCTCATGCAAATTGCAGTCCCGAAATATAAAGTGGATATTTCGAGTATTTTTTGCTCCTTTACTACAACAAAGGCGTATAGAAAAAACACACTAACACACGCTTTACTTCGGTATATTAAAAACAGAATGTGACTAATGTACTGTAACTAACACGACCAACCAATTCCATTTGTATATGCATAAGTTTATCCCTTAAAATAATTAAGGCATTACTGTAATCATCACTTCTTAATATTCAAACAAACCTAATTTAGAAACTCTGAGTGTGCAGCTAATGAAAGCAGACAAAACGCAATAATGGAAACTATAAATTGATTCAGTCGTATGTTTGCGAAAACTCGATTTGTTTGTTTTGTATCAAAACCGATTAATTACGATAACATTTGAACATGCAGATTTAATGAAAATGCAACAGTCCGCTTATCTGTTGGTTATCTGTAATGTCAGTGATGATATGTTTTGACACAATAGGGTTTATTTTATCATTAATTGGAGTACCTAACGTTATAGTGAAACATTATTTTATTACTATTAACAAGATTTTTGTATCTATATTCAGCACCTAAATAAGTGAATGTAAAGCTTTCTCTACTAATAGTATAAAATCTTATTTAAATTGAAAATGAAGAAAAATCGAATACAGCTAATTAAGAAGTACAAGTCCACAATTTATGTTAGTAATTGCACAGATTATATAATAGTTAGGTACTACGTAACAGATAAATCACTTCATACAAAAAAGTCCATACCTACTGTTATAAGCACCTACAAGTTCCCCAACTACCTACAAATTCCTAGCTGCGTTATAAAATGAACCTTAAAAGCTCGAGCGCTTGATTGTTATTCGAATGCGATAGCGCACAGTTCAGTGACCGCAACCGTGCCGTGGCCGTGCTTAGGGTTGCTACTTACAATTTATTAATATTTACGTAGGAAAACAAAGTTACGTAATATCAAGAATATTTATCTTTAGTTAACTATTGTATTGCCTACTAAAATGGAGTATGGGTAGTGTACATATTACTAAATATTACCTAATACGTAAGTATAGGTAAGTACTTAAGTAAAGCTTTCGTCAAAATCAAAGGCGGTTTCCAACTATTTTTCGAGCACAAGTGCCATACCCCATATGGTACAACTCCGTCGAGTGTTGATACCTACATACCTAAAATTGGTTTCTGCGTAGCGACACGCGTAATGTTCCGAGTCGTCATTAAGTTGGACCAGAACTATACCTACTTACACTCGAGATGTGTTTTGAGCTACAAAACTCACAATACAGTTCATATAACTAAGTAGGTATCTAAAGTAAAATAAGTACCTAATGATCTCTGTTGTTAAAATCATAAAGTAGATAAGTATTAATTTATTAAAAAAAATAGAATTACTGGATAAGCTCATACATATAAAATGTTTCTAAATCTTACAATAGTCGCATATAAACCAACACAACTCAAAATAATCCATCAGTTTGTGAGGTAGCTTAAAAAAACCTAATAAAAACCAACAGCATAACATGCCGCGAAATAAAAATAATAATATTGGAGCGCGCGCGGCGCGTGTGACTGTTGTGCGCCCTGAGCCGCGTGGGGCTACCGGTAACCCAGCGAGCGGTAGGCATTTATCGCGCGCAAGTACGTCGAGTGACAGAGGCCTGGTAATTGTTCAATTATGAAGACCAAATTAACTTTAAACTATATCCCTAATATAATAATACCTACACAGTCTGCATGACAAACTCTTTGAACATAAAATACTTCTGCCTAATACAACTGAAAGATCATAGACTCGTTTAAAAGTCGACACTCAACAAAAGCTCGACTCTGAAACCAGGGTTAGATATAATCACTTTCGAATATCGGCCGTGACTTCGGAATTTTGAGGCCGACTATAACAGTCATAGAAAATATTATATCAATTTAAATTTTGAAACAAAAAGAAAATGTTTTAAAAGACACGATATTATAATAATAATAAATAATAATAAATCATTTATTTCAGACACAGTCCATACTTATTACAATAAATTTGATCAACGAAAGATAAAAAATTGTCACGAGATTTACAAGAACATACACACAAAAATTAATAATACAGAGTCAACATCAATAAATCAATAAAATTCATATACATTAAGGAAAAAATTAAATAGATATATATATATAAGTGTCATTTAAGTCAATTTAAATCTAAAATTCTTAACAATATTAGGATATTATTCCTAACATTGTCTTCATCCATCTGTTCTGAATGGGGCAATCGAACCTTGAAGCAATCATCTTCAGAATGCCATTGCTACTCTCTCTTATGCGTTTGGAGATCGATGCTACTTTCTTACGTATTATCGCATGATAGCCATCTGTATGCGCTTCTGCGAACATTCTAGACGCACTGCAATCTCGAGGGAGCCGCAATAGCATCCTGAATATGTTGTTGTATTGAACGCGCAAGGTATTGGCGGCTCGACGGGTATGACATACCCACAGGCCGCTTGAATAAAAAGACTGACAGTAAGATTTAAAAAGAGTTATCTTAACTTCCATCGAGCACTTCGCGAACCTGCGAGCGATCATATTCCCCCTAACCGCCAACGCCCTGCACTCTCGCTCCAAGTCAGCGTCATCTTTCAGGTTTGCTGAAACTATGTGACCTAGGTACTTAAAGCTGTCCACCACCTCCAGAGCCACATCATTTATTTTAATTTGAGGCATATTAGAGATTGCGGTGGTATTATTAGAACCTCTAAAAAGAAGCACTTTGCTTTTGCTTGCATTATATTTCAGCCCATGTTCCACCACATAAGCCTCACAAATTGCTACCAACTTCCGAATAGACCCTACTGATGGTCCCAGCAGCACCATATCATCGGCATAACTGATGTTGTTTACACAAACATTATCTATATAACAACCAGTATGTGTTTTGCTGAGCTCACCAATAAGGTCATTTATATACAGGTTAAACAACAGAGGAGAGGTCAGGCCCCCCTGCCTTACGCCACACTCCATTTTGTACGGATCTGACATGACACCGGCCCATCTCACCTGGTTATTCTGGCTACGGTACCAAGTCCCAAGTAATTTTATGACTTCACTAGGCACACCAGCCATTTTCAATTTGTACCAGAGTTTGTCATATAGTACCGTGTCAAAGGCTTTTGACATATCTAGGAAACACGCGTATATCGGCGTCTTCCTGTCAGTATAGTATCTAACGGCCTGCTTAAGACATACTATTGCACTTTCAGTGGAGAGCCCATTCCTAAAACCGAATTGCGCATCATGCAGCTCTACGTATCTTAGCAATAGGCTGTTAAGCTATTATACATTTCAATTTAAATAGGCAACATCATTTGTCAACTGACTTTCTTTTTCATAATTAAATCTGAAACTTACAGGTAAAAACGATCGAAAATATTCATTGTTTCTCCTCTCAGCAACTTCCAGCATGGCGACCATATTTATCGTAATATAAACACTTATTTAAAGAACATTTACAAATATGCACACCCACTTGCGTACATTTGGCACCACGATCCTACCGTATGTTTAACACAATATTACACACACTACTACATAACTATAAAATACACACTCATATCATAGTATTATTAATTTATAGTTACGAAAACTTCCACTGTGTTCACTATTTCCAGTCTTTGAGCATCGTTAGTCTCTTAATTAGACTAAAATATTGCTTTAAAACTAACACTACGGCCACACGTAATATCGTATTTTCGTCCCATCTATTTCGCAAATATCTAGAATATTTTTGAGACTTTGTAAATACTGCACGAAAATAAATGTAACACTGTTGCAATGTATGTTATAATAGTATACGTCCGTATTATATCACAACGAAAAACACAAACAAATAATTGGGAAGCTTCGCGTGCGCATCGCCCCGTGGCTGCGCGCGCGACTCGCCGACGTTGCGCGCGCGGCGTCGACTCGCGATAATTTCGGCCAACTACAGATAGATCCGCGTCCTATCCTATATTTCTTCGCTATAATAACACAGGCGCCCGATGCTCCACAAATCCAACTATTAATACACTCACAACATTTTTTTTTTATTAAGATGCAATTCTCGTGTCGAGAGTCTTTAGATGTTTTTTTTGGACTAATGTTATGAAAATAGACTTGTGTATAGGAAGTGCCGTTAACACTGAACGACTCGTATTAAAAAACATAACGTTATTGATAACGAGCTCAGATGTCGAAAGAAGTTTATTAGGTATGAAAGATAACCGACTCCAAACAAAAAAACGTAATGGAAGGAATTTTCTTAAATACGGTCAGAGATCAGAGACCTAATGTAAAAAAAAAATCGGGCGACATTTTAACGTATCAATAAAAATATTTGGAACGCAATAAAACTAAAAATATCTAGGTATGTACCTGAACTGTACCGGCGAGCTAGTCACGAGATTTTCTAAATGAGGCTAAATTCCAATTTGTAAGTAATGAAAGCTTTATAGACAGATCAGCTACTGAGGAGGCGAAATGTAATGCAAGACAAGTACAGATACTGCAATAGGCGACAGAAAATGAAGTGAAGCATCGAAGGGAGATCCAAATTTAACCCGCCTGAGTCAAGTGCACGTTGTTCATTTTGAAATACTATTCACTATAACTAACTATGTTGAAGATATAGACGAGGTCACTGCTAGCAGACATTCGTGAGCTGCGGATATCATGAAAACAGACGATAATTTGTTTACGTGTCGAACCATTGATGTATCTGCACCAACGTTTATAATTTGACTGAAAGGAATGCGCGATTGGTTGTGAAATGAATACGAAGCATGTTATCTTAATTTAGATAGACACGCTGTATTTCATTGAGTGCGAGTTATGATTTATATTTATTAACTGTATGAATGAACTGTTGGTGATTAGAAAAATATGTTGCTATTCAAGCATTGAGTTCTATTGAAATAATATCAACATAAATAGCTACATGTGCAAAACACATGCTCATTGGTGCCTACAGAGATATGTTTAGGACATTGGGAAGTAAAACAAATGCAAAACGTATATTTAGTTGGAATTGTTTCTATAAGCATCAATCTTGGGATCGTAAAGACTTTGCGGAGATTTATACGACAGACTGCAAATATACGGTTGCGAACAGCCGACCAGAATAGTTGGAAACGATTGAAGATGTATTTCAACGATAGACTAACACCTAACATCAGGGAAATTGATCAAGGTTTAGAACTGATAACTTATAACCTTAGAACAGAACAATTCAAATGGATTTAGTTTAGCCAAATCGCTAAAAGATGAGTTTTTCAATGCAAATTCAGCTGAAACTTTGAAGCAAGTAAGTATTACATTTTCAATTTGAGTTCTACATTTTCTCGCAATGCCTAAAAAGCAAATTCTTCTATACATTCACATTACAACATTTAAATTCCATTTAGAGACACAAATGTTTTGTTGCCAGCACTTACTTTGAATGTGTATGACCAAAGCTCGCTAACGCAGCTTTTTGTATCCCCTATTGCTAAACGATCCCAAAGCCGCACTCGTCCAAAACATACGTTTGTGAATGCGATTCTTGTGCCAAAAATACGCCGCGTCGAAGCAACGGCTGCGTTCTTTTTATTCGCTATAAAATGCATCACGAACAAAATAATGGCGTCAGGAATGTGTTCGACGCTCCTAACGTGAGCTACAAACGACTCCATCTAAGTGGCTGTCTCGAATACACAGAATTCCTTTTCCATTTCCCAAACAAGTATTCAAAACCCTTTTTAATTTTATAATAGATGGAAATCTCGTAAATTAATCCGGTCCAACAATGATAGCCTTATTTTTAGAAGCTCATTCCGTATCCGTCACGTTGGTCTGACGTCTAAACAAATTAACCCAACAACTCCATTGGAATAGACACTATTTAATTAAGGCTGAAAAATAGCGGCCGTACGGGCGAACCTCATCAGATACACTCCATTAAAAATAGGGTTGAGTTGGAGACCGATTTAAACCTTGTCGGGTTAATTAAGGAGAGCACAGTCCAATCAAAGATTCAATGCATGAAACACAGCTTTTCTTGTAATCAGATCTTTTAACGAGACCAATCTTTTTTTATGTAATGTAATTGCTTTAAATTTAAGACCAAATATCAATGCCATTCTTAAACCAATATCGTTTCTCTCCATAATTCAAATACGACCAATCTCGAGTAGAGAACAAAATTGATGTTGCAGAAAATTGGGAACCGATTCCAACGACTGGGGGTACCCAATTTCGTATCAATTTTATTAGGGAAGTAAAAACAAATGCTTCGTATACTTAAGACGAGAGAGTTGTCGTCACATTATGTGGACATGCTCAGGTAATTGCAGCCGAGGCCGCGATCAGAAATAGACGAGCCTCTGGTCATGATGTAACGTTTTGTTTAATGGTCGCTGATCTAGTATTTAAGAAATAGATGTATGAACACAGATTGTTTGACGCTTGTTTAATTAGTAAGGAGGACAACGGCCTAATTGAAACAATGGATTGTGCATCCCACTCTGATTGTTTACATTAACAGCTTTGAATGTAGATGCTAGATGCATATTCAAAGCCATTACGTCTATAGGTATATGCTACATTATTTTCGTTACCAAATGCATCGTTGTTGCTGCTACACTGAAGGCAACTCCTTCTTATCTAATAAGTAACTTCCTACATTCTTTCCCCATTAATCTCACTCAGTATCCCACAATAATTTGATATAACAAAAATAATATTTCCTCTGGGCGGTCAGAACATCATCGTGTGAGCATCTACCGATCCATCTTGAAGACGAATCTGTTTCCCCTAACTGATGCTCCCGAGACATAGACACGACCGCCCATTGACAACCGTCACACACAACTACGCGTTTCCGTTACAAAATCACTTTTATTTATTGCTCTTTTTTATTTTTTTGACGGCAACACCGATCATGGTTTTAGAAGATTCTCGTTTAGAACTTTTTTCTTTGTTTTTTGTTTTAATTCGCTTGAGTGCGGAGTCTGAACAACAATCTGGATTCCTTTTAAGATAATGTTAGGAAGTTACTTTCATGAAGCTAAGTGTATTGGAGTGGACCATGTTTGCCAGTTGAACATATAATTTACAGTACCGACTTAAGACTTCATGTGGTATATGGATCGTTTTCTCTCAATTCAAGTTTGCACAATAGGTTTGACTGTATAGTCATTCAGAACTTAGACGGCCAAAATGAGGACCAAGTTTCTAAATAGAAGTTTGGAACTTTTGTCAATGAGAGCCTGAAACTTGTGAGTAATGACTAGAAAACTTTCATTGGGCATTTAGAAAAAGGATAATAGTACATGGAAGAGAAACGATAAATAAACTTTACTTTCATTTCGAAGCCAATCTGGATCGAGTTAGCGAACAAGTGAAAGTTAATCTTTTGTTGGCTTATCATTCGGACCACAATCTTAATGTTGTTGTTAAATATAGCCTCCGGTGGTGTTATCTGTTGTCTGGCCATTATCACTTGCCATGGCTTTACTTGTCAGGGTATTATGAGTTTAGAATAATGGATCGGCGGATTCCGAGGGTGCCTAGTGATTATTTAGACCCCGGTGAAAAAAGAACCTTGCTAAAAGATGTTTTGAATAGAACATTTAATATAAGTCTCCCTTAACATTTTACTGTAGATTTGTAGCCCTAATATCGTGTAACATCCAACAAACGTTCAACTATAAGGATTTTCCAGAAAGCCATTTATCAAGTCCGCTTAGTCCGCTTAATCATGTTTTGGCTTCAGTTTCAAAACGGTTAAAAATATCAACAACGATACATTCAACGAATTGGGCATTAATTAGCAGCTTTATTTATTTTTAAAGTCCAGTGGTAAACTGAGCCTCTTTGTCATGAATTTCCTTATAACAGTGGGCAGTTTTGTAAACAAAGAAATAATACTTCTAAAAGCTGAAAAGGCTAATTCTTTGAAGTTTGAAATATTAAAAATCTAATTTGGAAGAATATCTGAGGGCACGGCAGTGCCCTCGCCAAGACTCAAGCAAAGCGGGCACGGCCGTACCATCTTTTCTCGAAGCTTTTCGCGGCTATTTCACCCCCCTGTATCTTCCATGTGGACAAAGCTAGGAGTTTAGGTTTTCCATGACCAAGAGTAAGTATTAGAACAAGCTAAGTCTCAAAATTACAAGACATTTGAATAAATAGTTTACGAGTAATGAGCGATCAAAGTTACACCATTTTGTCACTCACTGACTCACTGACAGATCATCAAAAATCTAAGGTACTTCTAGCAAACTTAGAACCTTCAAATTTGGCACCAAGATAGGTTATTAGCTACATATAAAGGGAAAATTATAAAAACCTTAAAACTTAATAAAAAAATAGGAAACAAATTTATATTTGCGGTTTTTCAAGAACATTGTGTATGAATTTTGACTGCATTGATAACTTTGTTATTTATTTATGTACAAAATGTTACTATTAGTTTTATTGTTACATAGTGTGGTATATTGTTATTATGTATTAAATATTAATCAAATACATATGAAAAAAAAAGCTAGGTTAAATGAAATGAATAATGATAAAATCTTTCATAGAATGCAGTGCGATAAATACTGCATGCTCGCTCGACAGATGGCGTTGTCCTGGTCTAAATCGCGCTATGGTTTCATTACATAGCTTAGTATAAGTAGTACTTTAAAAAAAAACATGTGATAGTGCCATCTATCTCTGAAATAAACCCCTTTGATTCTAAAAGATATTCGATTCGAAAATTCGATGATTTCGAAAAGTTTTTAGTTTATTTAAAAAAAAATGTTGTTTACGTGCTACTTTAGGTGTACATATTTAGTCTATACCCCAATATTATAAAGAGGAAAACTTTGTTTGTTTGGTTGTAATAGATAAACTCAAAAACTACTGGATCGATTTAAAAATTCTTTCACCATTAGGAAGCTATATTATCTGCGAGTAACACAGGCTATATTTTATCCCGGTGCGGGCAGTAGCTCCCACGGGACGCGGGTGAAACCGCGGGAAAACGGCTAGTTTGTTATATATTTAGTTTGTTGCATGTAAGCTAATTTAATTTGTTATATACTTAGAGAAGAAAGAGACCTACAAAAAATAAATTAGATCCCACCAAAAACATTAAATGTAAAAAAAAGCCAAGCCTCTACGCAATTCTTCCACCGTAAAAAGTTTTGAGATCGCATAGAAGCCAAGTCCTGTTCAACTATATTCGTAATAATAAATCAATATTTTGTGACTATATCAATAGTTTTGTTAACATTACAATAATATTGTCTTGGCCATGAGCACAAGTTAAAAGTCGCTCCTTGTGTGTCCCCGTGTAAATACCGTTGGATTTATAAATTTATATATGGACATGATTTTGCGATTGGACTGATTATGGACTGATTGGAATTTGAGATCTCCATGGACTAAACATGCGCCATAGTTCATGTGCAGTTCATTGATCTTGCATGATACTGACTGTCGGTCATTTAGTAACAATAAACTAAAAGTATTTAATTCTGTTATATTAAACTTCATGTTTGACTTTCACCTCTTCCAGATAATATGCTGTATTATATTTATAGTTTATTGTGTTCATGGCCAAGTCAATATTATTGTAATGTTAACAAAACTATTGATATAGTCACAAAATATTGATTTATTATTACGAATATAGTTGAACAGGACTTGGCTTCTATGCGATCTCAAAACTTTTTACGGTGGAAGAATTGCGTAGAGGCTTGGCTTTTTTTTACATTTAATGTTTTTGGTGGGATAGATGATTCATGAAAGGGTTAAGTCAGACCGATGCTTCTTGGAGCTTAATTTAGTTAGAAAATGTTAAAAGACTTATTTCTTATCATCATCATCATCATATCAGCCAATTGCCGTCCACTGCTGAATGTTGGTCATGTATTTCTTATATACTTTTCTTATTTCTTTAAAAGTAAATATTTTGGACGATTCTTAGTTTCTGTAATAATTGGTCAGTAGCTTGACAAACGTCATCATTCATGCTCAAACAAATCATTCTTCAGTAGCTATCTGTTTATCTTGTTCCATACTATATCCTAATTAGGAGTCGGATGACCCATGTGCACACCGTGGGTTGATCTCTGACGACACAGGAAGCGGTGCAGTTTCCCATGCGCTAGAGCCGGATTTATTTATAGACTTCGTTCATGGGAATGCTATGGTGACGTATGGACATTATCGTGTTACCATATTGCATGGTGATGTTATATGTTAGCCTACGTCATTTTCCAAATAGGGTAGGCAGATCACATGTGCTGTTCTTTACATAATATGTAAATACTTCATTTTTGTAGTTGGTAAAGTTATCTGAATATTGAACTCGTTTTGATGCGAATTTTTCAAATAGACATTACGATTTGGTGTGAAGTCTGATCTTTCCTTGCAAGTTTGTGACCCCGTAGAGCAATTATTAAAATATGCCAATCGTCATTTAATATTGGCACCTTATTGGCACCCAGTTTAGAAAATGCTGGGAAAAAAAACACGTATTCTAGCCAGCTATTCAGAACGGGGATTATTTAGATATCCAAACCCAAACAAAATGAAGAAAAATAAAGTCCCTATGACTCTTCAGTCCTAAGAGATATTATTAAAATAATGAATAATCTGGTAGACAGTGGTGGGTGCTTACCCACCTTTCTTAGTCATAGACGAGATTAACGCCTCCCACTCCCTTACTGGTTGTTCCATTTATATTGCAGACGGATCAGAGTGAAAATGAAGTTTGAATTATGATTGCATTTGCATGTATGGAGTTTGTTCTCATTTTATATCTTTTGGTATGTATGCTTCCTTTTATTTAACATTGACAAAATTATGATTGTATGTCCCATGCAAACGAAGTTGTCCGAAGTAATTTTCTTCCCTTGTGAGAGGAAACTCGATTGATTTATTATGTTATCTGGCCTTATTTTTTGGTTCAGTAACGACATCCATTTCCGATATTTATTTCGTTAGAAAAAAAAAACAAGTCTGTGAACAATGTAATTTAGTTTTAGCAAATTGATTCTTGTACTAGTAACAAATATAGAGTTAATATTCCTAGAAATGGATTAGTTCCGTCATAAAGTCGTAACATAAAACTGGAGTCTAACAATGGTATTGACATATCCGGCTTCTAACCGTCGCACGCGCATCCATTTCTTGCCAATATGGCGGCGCAAACATCTGCGCTGCTCTAGGTATTTATAACTACCCTCGTTACATTTCTGAAGAGTTATATTTCCTGTACCGTCTCGATAATTGCGTCGTAAAGCGTTGCAGTTTAGTTAATCTGAACGAAAAAGTATATTTGAGTACTTAATATTTTCATATTTTCAAAAATAGCAAACCTGAAAACTTCGCTATATACAAAGAATGTTGATAATTTAAACGACTTTTTAATTTAGAAACTGGAAATGACAGCTTTTTAATTTCATTTGTAACATTTTTAGTCTCTACAATTAAAAGTTTATGATTGTACGGAAGGAAAGTTAAATCGCCACCCTATAAAGTTATTTTTCCTAGAAGTCAAAACAAAAACAAAACAGACAGGCGGTTTTTTAAGGCAAAAGTACTGTCCGCTACAGTAAGTAAGTACTCACAGTTCATTCCTTTTCTACTTCAGGGTATGTTTTTCTAATTTTCTTTGTATATCAGTCTTTACAGAGCACATCGTGTTGTTTTATAAATCCGTTGTAGATGTGCGTATTTAAACAATAATATTTTAATCACAAATAACCATATTTTCCCAAACCTCTACCAATATTTCCCCGCTAACAAAACTACTTTAACCATTCATAATTCTCCCTTAATTACTAAAGAAAAGGGGGACAATCTGAAGCATTTCTCGACGGTGTTACGTTCTGAAAGCATGTCATATTTTAAGGCGACTTCCCCACTCATTAGCAGAACGCTAATGACGTTGCTATTTATTTGAATGAGACCAACAAATAGCTACACTATACCACACTTAAGATAACAAGAGGTAAAATTATGGATATTTTATAATATTAGAAGTAAAAAGGTCGTTTTGCAATTTAGGGTAGGAGAACACTTTATCAAATATGCTTTTGCCGATTTTGCTTATTTAAACTTCTTATTAGACAAAATTTTATGAGAATTGTCCAAAGTATACTGCTTGCGCATTCATTTATTAAAGAATGTCTGTAATTTTTAATTAAATAAGTCCGACAACCAGTCTTACCAAGGAGTATTGACTCGCCCGTTCCTTGTAAAACACTGGTGCTCAGCATAGACTGGAAGCCGACCCCAACGTATTTGGGAAAAGGCTTGGCACATAAACATTTGTTAGATATGAATCCTCCTTGCTACCAACCTGGCCTGACCGGGCTGGTATAGAAGAAGAAATTATGAAGGATGGAAGGATGACGGACGTTGAAGATGACACATCGTGATCTTATAATTAATTATCAATATTGTATTTGCTATTCAAAGTTGGCTTCTGCTAAATCCTTTGTAAGAAATAAACCTTACCAGGTTAAATGTTTATAGACGTGTGTTATTCATTTTCAAGTACCACTTCTGATCTGACCTCTAAGATCAGAAGTGGTGTTAGATATGAATCCTCCTTGCTACCAACCTGGCCTGACCGGGCTGGTATAGAAGAAGAAATTATGAAGGATGGAAGGATGACGGACGTTGAAGATGACACATCGTGATCTTATAATTAATTATCAATATTGTATTTGCTATTCAAAGTTGGCTTCTGCTAAATCCTTTGTAAGAAATAAACCTTACCAGGTTAAATGTTTATAGACGTGTGTTATTCATTTTCAAGTACCACTTCTGATCTGACCTCTAAGACATTTTATCTAATAATGTTTCCAATGCATTCAAATCTTAAAGTGATCAAAAATGTCCAAGATACCTATTTACTAAATGTAATAAAACTTTAATACGGCTAGTGTTAGAGAATACCAATTGGACAATAAAAGAAAATCTAGCTATTACAATTCTATCCTGAACTACTCACACTATTCAGGATAACAGTAACTGGAGACAAAATCTCCTGAGACTATGAAATCCTGTGTAGAACATGACAATTTGGCTTTCACGTGCTCGAATTACAGTAATATCTACATATCTACATAATCTAGCAGGTAGGAATGTCCTAAGGAATTGAGTATTAGGGAGGTGGTATACAATTGTGGGGTACCCCGAAATTATCCCGGTCCAATTCCAGAGATTGGTAGAATAGCGGGAGTTTTTGTTTACGCATTCTTGTCGCGTTATAGGAATGAAGGTGAGATTATATTCGACGCGATGGCGGTTGCGATGTGTAGTGATGTCCGCAGTCGAGTTATTTATCGATTTTATTAACTTCGGTGTCGAGCGTTGTGTGGTGGTCAGGTAAATTTTTGTTTTGAAAGTGTCAAAAACTTTTCGAAATCATAGAATGTTTGGGTATCAATTTTGATTTTATTTTAACAACATACACAAACTACAAGGGAGAGGTGATTTTGTGAACTTTACTCAAACCTATTACAATCACAAGAAAGCACACATAAAATATGTATTTAATCAACTATTTGGGTTAATTATTAAGTCTCCTATAAGGCATCTAGAACATAAAACATCTAGAACTTTACACAGTTATTCTATAAAAGAAATCCCGAACCTAAAGTTATTTCGGTACCGGGAAGTAGGACATAGTCCGCATGACCCAGTGCACTAGGTACTTGAGCCCGCTAACGAATGAAAACATTCCATCGCATCAACCACAGCTGTAAATCAGGTAAAATGGTGTGCTCTATTTAGTTTCTGTTGGCTTCAGTTTCGTATAGAAATAATTAATTATGTAAGTTATTAATTTTTAAACATGTTGAAGTGAAAATTAAAATAAGACATAATTAAACTTTTGGTGTACCTATGAATTGTACACTTTTGTTTCAGGTAAAAAAAAAAAATACTGTCAGTCTTCATGTATTTACTGAACTAACTGCTAGCCATATAAATTAAATTAAAAATGATCGTGATTTTCAAGCAGCTAAATCTAATAAAGGTACATAACTGAGACGATAAAAGGCTGATAACACACTTTTCAACCAGAGAACACATACATCAACACAAAGTAGATTATCCGAAAAAAAATCTATCGATAATGCACACCCATCCCTTTAAGAAAGACGAATGGCCGTCACTAATGAATGAATATTACAGTCATAGCTTTTCGCCTTGAGAACGCACACGTACATGCTGAAAACTCACTCACACATACACACATGTATCTGTATATAACCCTATATAAAATTGGGAGACTTTATTTTCATTTCTGAGGGCCTGGTTAGTTTCAAATTGGAATATTTAGAATATGAATGGTCCGTTTTTCTTTTACGGGGTATGCAATTTTATAAGCGGATTGTGCTTGGAATTTTTGCAGCGTACTTGCTGGACTTAGCTTAGGAAATATGGTTTGTGAGCTTTGCTATTCAAATATACATTGTTTCTTATCCTTTAATATTTGTTTGATGTACAGCTTTACTAAGCTTAGCTTGTATTAAGTAACCAAACTATTTGTAGAACTGTTTACTCCGATACATTAGTTCTAGATAACCGTAATGAGGATAGCTGAGCGCATCATTATGAACGGTAGTAAATAGGATCAGTCTATCTAAAGCAGTTAAGAATTTCAAGTACCTATCGCTATTTAATATAACAAAACGCTACTGTAAGCATGTTTTTAGCATCAGGTAATCTAGGCCAGAATAACAGAAAAGTTTCGCGAACAGAAAATAAAAAGAATAGTTCCTAAATCGTGTAAGAATTGAAATACCGGATGTACCTGTGTTTTCTCTGGATTTGCTCCAGAAAACCGTAGCAAAGCGGTCGGTTAAAATTTTATATCACCCACGCGTTTCTACGACAAGATATCGACAGGGCTGACAAAAGAAGAATTACTAAAAAAAAGTTTAAATAAATATTTAATTAGAAAGAAATGTACGCCTACGGTCTGCTCATAGTGGAAAATACGACATGGCCATATCTTATTTAAGCGACGCGACGATTAAAGTGCCTCAAGTCAAGGAAAATTAGTCTGACAGCTGGACGTGTTTCCGCTATGAAAAAAGGAAAATCAGCAAAATATCGATTACTTATCGATTAATTCGTTTATAAAATACATTACCCGGTCACATCACTTGTCTCTCTTCTCTCATAAAAAATAAAAGGATTGTACACCCAAAATAACGCATAAAATTATATCGATATTAAAAATCTGCATCCGCCATCCCTAGATACGATCAATATTGTAATGACAAGCCCGCATGTGACGTATACGCGAGATGAATCTTAGGTCAATGCCTTATTGCCTTACATAACAGATCTAAGCCATAAACCTTACGAAAACACAGCCTTTCTAGAATTCACTAACATTTTTCTTTGTTTTTCTTCAACAGACTTGTTTGGGAAGCTGCTGACTCGAGTATTGGAATACATAAATGGTCTTCATGTATTTTCGAAGCTTGAAACTTCGCTCACGTAAGCGTTCTAGGGAATAAATTGATAGACACACATCATTGCCAATGTGTAAAGGTATTGGGAGCTGAAGAGTACGTTTTCAGAAAGTCTGAGATGTAAGCAAAAATAGTGATTGGTTTGAACTAAACCAAGTAGCTTTTTTATAAAACTGAACGTAGTTTTCAGTTGATGGGAAGCGTTCACCTTTTATCACTAATCCATAATTTGTTTCTTAAGGATGGATAGATAAACCGCCGATAAAAGTGTTCAGAATTCAGTAATTAGACGTAGTTTCAAACCGTATAAAATGAAAACTGCGTCAAACAAGGGACTGGGACTCTAACCCAAAACCTTTTACTAGCAGTTTAGTTACCTAAGTCTAATATTTTAGGACTTCATATAGCGAATTTCAATAAACCAAAACACGACACTTAAATCACCATGTCAACTTAACTTCCTGAAACTTCGTTACTTTGCAAGCATCTATTTAGATTTAGTATCTGTTTTATTGAACGAGCAATGGCGCGTACGCATACTGCATTCCCCCCATGCCAAATACTTACACAGTCGATTGGTTGCTAACGTCTTGTGAAATGTTAAAGGGGCATCATCACCTACTTGCGTACCTACTGCTTGGGCTAATATTAGCTGACATTGACGGGATAGATATTTTTAAAGAGCCCGTGTTTTTTTGGGGGTTTTAATGGAGCAGCTACACAGAAAGGCTGTAAACTTTGTGTAGGTGTGTATTTTCTTTACATTTTATATACGAGTTGGTATAACTGATAGCATAGTCGATTATTATGTTGCTGAACTAAGAAACCAAAAGGATATTGCTAACAAATTACAAATAAAGTATTATGTAGGCGTGTATGTATATCATTGGGAAATAAATAAACATAGGTAAAAATTGTGATCCTTCCATAAAAAAATGAAAGTAAAATAATATTTACCCAGTCTTCATTGGTTTCGTTACGTATGTATGAATTTCCGAGGAAATATTACGATTAATGATTCTTTTGATTGCCATACGATACGTACGTGTTTCAAATGATGTTTGTACATGTAAGTTCGTCTCTAGAATTCATTAAAGACTAAAAATATAAAAGGAGAATACTGGCTGAATATATCGTATTCTTTATTATAATAGCACGAAGTAATAAAATATTGTACCTGAATTCATGCACAATTTCATGATAGTGAAGCAGTTACGAAAATGAGGTAAGAAGGTTTATTTAAAACCCTGATCTCAACAAAAACATATATTTTTACACAATACTTTCACAGACAGCTAGGAAAATCATTTCCATTTCCATATTACCTAACTGAAGTTTTTAAACTGTGTACACAAACAAACCAAACTCGCAATCAATAAAGTCTATCACTGAAACGGAATCATAGGCACAGATCGCTGTAACAGAATGCCTTCAGGCCGACTAGCGAGTAGCCCCGGGGGTATTGCACTGCCTATCCTAGGCTGAAAGGTTTGTACGCCCATGGAGCTTATATTTGACCAGGGATTCATATGTAGCATTTTAAGTCATAGTCTACCTGAGTAACAAATGAATAGGTTTTGTGAAGTTACGACAATAGAATGCTAACGTTCAAATCAATTAGGTATCCATTTTTAAAGAGATTTCTATTTGAGAAAATAGTTCAATAATTCTCAAATTATAACCAACAATTTAGATCTATCTAACAAGTAACTTGATAAAAAGTATTAATAAGCTAACGTGAACTCAACAAATATTCAAGACGTTTAATAAAATATACGTATGTACATAGTTATGTACGTACAATAAAAAAATATAGCCTCAAACAAAGCACAATGTACTATTATAATTTCATTACACTTCAGTGCCAATTTAAGTAGCACCAACCCGGCCAAACATTAATGCTTATCGGTCAAAATCACTCGCAAAGCCGCATAAAGCCGTTCACACAATATTCGTAACATGTAATAATTTTCACTGTTTCGCGTGATTCTCATCGGTATTATTATTAGCACTTGTTCGTAGTTGTAAATAATGAAGCGAAATCACGACATGTTGTATACATTACTGCGATTATAGAGCGTGACTGGCGAAAAAATAAAAAAACGTAACAAAAAAGCCTGTGAGCAAAATTTACGCGTTTTTAGTAGATCATCTGGTAGTTATTATGTTTTTGTGTCTTTAATTTTCTCCAGTTCTGTTAAAATCAACGCATCTGTTTAGCACCATTTTAGCTCAATCGGAAAAAAATGTATTTTACTGTGTTAGAAACATAGAGTGACTGTTGTATTTGGTAACACAATGTAACCCAAAGAGTTTATGTAACAATAGTCATAGGTATGCAATTATTTATTAGGACACATACCGAAGACAATCGCATTGTGTGCATGAGAACATTATCACCTAGCCTATTGTTTTGTAAATATAGAGTGGGCCTATTTTTTTGCTTGCAAGTGTACTAGTTCGAACAATAAGGTTTGTTTGGGTTACTAAGAGCAAATGTTTGAGCAATATATGTTGATGATAACATGTACCTTTATTGGATCTAGAAATATCTGGTATTATTTTGTCTGAGAATCTTTTAATAATCTTTGGGTAAACAAAACTAGGACTGTATATTGCTTATTCAGTTTGATGGCCTATATTATCTTTATACATATCAAATGAAAGAATTGAATACCTCTTCCTTTTTGGGAAGTCGGTTAAAAACATAATACTCTGACCCCAAAAAAAATGCAAATATAATTTGAAAAGACCTAAAATTAAATATGCTTTGAGCTAATTAAAACGAAGCCTATAAACTTATACTACATATATACTTTTAAAATCTAACTTAAGCTTTAATAACCAAAAAACTGAGACTAAAAAAGTCACTTTAAGAAGATACCCATCAGAAACATGGAACCCCTTTCTACTCGCGTCTGTAATCGTCCATGACCTATTGCGTCTCGGCCAGGGTGGGGTTGATAAAGAATCCCTATAGTGCAGGCGTGGTTCGCACGCACCTACACTGACCCGACGTGGTAGGTCAAATACGGAGACTGTTAAGTTTTACAGAGCAGGGAAATTTTACTAAGTTGAATTTGTCACAGTATCGGTTCTGAGATCGAATAAAAATCGCATTCAATAAAGGCAAAATTGAAAATAAATACAGATTCTCCAAAAAGTTTAACTACCATCCTAACATTGGTATTAACATATTAGTTAATAGGTAAAGCTAAACAAAATCAGCTCTTTTTTTCTTAAAAATAAATGATAGCTAAGCTTAGGAAACTTAACCTGGTCTTTATTTTTTTAGCTTGATAAATAAGTAAGCCAATTAATTAACCAGAAAAGGTATTCCATGTATGAAATAATCTAAAATGCAATATATTTACCATATGAATAGTGCCTACTAATAAGTATTATTCCCGTAGGTAAATTTTCACTATAGGGAAATAATTAAAATACTTTCACAGCTTAATTCCCCCTTTTTTCGGTCAGTTGTTGGTTGCGTGCTACTATGTATAAAAATTGATAAAAAAAACTACTTAGCCCCTTGGTATTTGTGGAATATAAAAGGGAACTGTTTACTTACAGAAAATCCAGGAGTTATTCGAACCCTAATAGCATTCAGAAATTATAATTGATTGACTTGAGGCAGTCCCTACCCTATGATGATTTTCGTGTTTCACGATTCAATGGCTTACCTGAAACAAAACAAAAATGAATAAATTAGGTGTGAAATAATAAATTAGTATAGCAGTAAAAATAGCATTTTGCTCTTGAACTAAACCATGAATAAAACGTGGTATCCAATATGGCTGCTGCCTTTTTGCGCTTGAATTGTCAGATATACAATGTGTCCCGGGGATAAGTGACCGCCCGAAATTTTTTGAATATTTGTACAAATTTAAGGATAATTTCATTTATATTTTTGAAAAAAATCATTAAAAAATTTTTATTGTCAGGCCTGTTAATAACAGGCTTTGCTCTTTTTTTTCAAATTTCAACTGACTGTATTTTTGCATTTGTTTGAAATAGCAGCAAACATTGTTGTGAGCAATTGTAGGAAATATCATGTAGTTTATTAATAAATTAAAAGAAAGTGATATTAAGGGGGCATTTATTGGACTTATTTTGAAAAAACTGAAAAAAAGGCGTTATTTTCTTTGAATTTTTATTTTCTTTTTGTTCTAATAAATGTTTTATTACATTTTTGTTATGTTTGATAATTTTAATTGATAAACTATGATGTCGGCTAGTCAATAAAGAAAAAAGAATTTAAAAAGATGTAAAAACTTAGGAAATATCTTAAAAAAACTGCAGCACGTCACAGTATTTACAAAAAATCATTAAAAAAAACCAAAGGCGGTAAGTCCCAAATATAAAGGAAATTATCCTTAATTTTGTACAAATATTCAAAAAATTTCGGGCGGTCACTTATCCCCGGGACACATTGTATACGGTTGAATTATGTAATTATCAGAAAACAGTGTTTTCATACGAGCTTGAAGAGTTGTGAAGTGGCACTTTGAATTTCGGGTATTATTTTAATCCGGTTTACTTTATAAATATGTACCTAGTATTCATCATGAATTTAAAAAAAAAAAATATTTTCATACTTTCATAACATATGATAACAATGACACGTACCTATTTATGGAGTATTTTTTTACATGTAGGTAATATACGAGTAGTTTTTAGATAGAGTGCATAATGACATTTTTATATGGGTAAAGTATTATTAAACACCTTGAACGATCAAACAAACCGACCAACTTTGAACTTACGCATTTCCTATGTGAGCATTTACGTCACAATTCCAATAAAAAACAAATGAATAAACCTCTATGAATACAACTTTCATTCATTACTTATCTACCATCGATTGGTAGACATCGATGCATTGTATTGTAAGCAGGTACCTATAGGTAGAACAAAGTGGATCCCTTTGCCAAGCTAGGAACATGTCTATAGTGTCTGCACCAGTGGATCTCAAAGGAAAGGGTATTGGTAAAGCCTAGACAGGTTATACGTATGTATGTAGGTACTAAGGAAGATTTCTAACAGTATATGTTGTGTCTTGACAAGTGGAAGTGACAGGCTTTTATCTATTTTCTTGTAAAGAGAAGCTAATTTATATTGTATTTTTCCAGAATAGTAAAGCCTTTGTTTCAGTTTATTTCATCGTCCCACATTGAATGCTTGAGATGTCTTTGGACATGTCTAAGCTTCATGAGTTCGTGAAAAGTGCCACAGTTATTTTGTGACACCAAATTGCATTCTATCATGTTTCATATTCAGTTATTCACCAATGAATATAAAGTCTGACCAGATTATGATGCAACTTCATCAAAACACAATATAGCAACTGTCAGTACAAAAAATGCTAGGTATCATCCCTAGAAATCTGACAGCTGTCAACTGCACGTCAAACACGATGACACCATAAATACGTTATTTTTTGTTTTTAAATTAAAAACTTTGAACTCCACTATCCGTCCAACATTCCAGTCCAAGGTGTGACGTCGCCAGGAAGGCCGGTGACGTCATAAGCCCATTAGCACTAATGCAACCATAGACCGCTCATTGTTTTATGGCAGTGGGAAGTCGCCTTAAGTGCAGGTGCAAGGTGACTAACCGGGTTTGTTTGTGTTGCTGTTTAACTGACTTTGAATGAAAGAGGTATTATCGCAGATTGTCGATATAATATGTATTATCAAAGATTATGTTATTTTGCAACTTGTAAAGAAAACAGTATGATGCTGAAAGCCAATTTCCGGGCTGATATTGTAAGATGTCTGAGTTTTGGTTTGTTTTTCCTCTTAACTAAGTTTTGGCTAATGGAATCTATGTGAAATGAAGTAAATAATAATAATATTGTTAGTAATATGGTAAGTACTTTCTACCTTAAATATCGTGTTCATAGAGAAAAGGTAAATAAGGTTACTGATGCAGGTGAACAATTAAATTGGAAGAAATGAGAAGTAGTTTACGTGAAGTAAAATTAGAACCAATATACTTGCGATTTGCTAAAATCCTGCCACAACCTTATTAATAATTGTTTTAAAAGATTTTCTCTTCAATCCCAAACATTGTACAAAGTATAGGGAAAAGCCTCCTTGCTGAACATGAAAAATATTTATGATTATGGCACAATTTAGCCAGAGATAATCTTATGAACCTGTGCCACCGGCACTTCCTATAATGGCCGGCCCATCGTAAACTTTAAAATACTTTATGGTTAAAAAAAGAAAAAGACGTTCGTCTATGTTTTAAGTCGACATCTTTTTTTAAATACGAAGTGTTTCGGCGGTTATAAAACTTTTTTGTCAATTCGTGTCTATTTATGCAATCGTTGACAGTTTGTTCCGTTTCCGTATTAAAGATATTTTTACAGTATGTCTCATGTACTCCTTTTATTGTTTTTAACATGTCCTCTCCAATTCTTATCCGTAAAGGTAAAGACACAAAGCCGATAAATCCTTCAAAAGCATTCCAGCAATCCAAAACTTAGCAGAGATTCCAGCTCAATGGGCCGATTTTTAATCCCCTCTATGCTTACCTGAAGACTACACACAACTACAAATTCTACAAGACGCATGCCTAGGTCAGGGGTAGCAAACCTTTATTGGTGAGATTGCCATCATAACAAAAACAAAAATAAATAGATACTACTACTTCGATTTGAACCTCCTCGTTTTTGAGAAATCGATAAAAAAATATACAACGATGACAAAACCTACCAAACCTACTCATAACATGACATTCATTCTGATAAATCTAACAGATCCATATTTAAATATGACTACCAAAGTATTTTTTTTTATCAATATTTAACTCAATTTTACTCATAAATTAATTAAATATGCATCTGGTCATCCATTATGAATCCAAGCGAAATAACCCCAGAAACGCGTACCGTAGGTTTGCCATACAAGAGTACCCTAACTATTCCTAGTTCTGCTGACCTAGTAATCCTACAGGCCCTCGTGAACCGTTCTTCACACACAAGGAAACTAACGAACACAATTCAACGTCCTCTTCACCTGTACCTCGCGGTTCCAGCTCATTAGCCTCATAGCCTGATTTTTCTAAGTTTTCTAACCTTAATCTTGAATTGTTTTGTAAAGATTGGGTACTAAGATTTTGTGATAGTGGTAGGTAATCAATTAATGGTCTGAGCTTTTGGTGGGATAAAAGAGACAGATTTCGTTTCTACTTCAATTTTGAAAAAAAGTGAGTATACGAAAGTATGTGCAAACTTATTATGATAATAGTTGAGGACTCTTCTTTAAACAATAACTATACTATCGACGAACGAATCTCCCTTCATACTTACAAACCTAATGTAGTAGCCACTTTACAAAACACTAATTACACAAGCCCAGACACGCTCATCTAAATTTATGAGAGAAATGCCTTATTTAAGTCAAATTAACCGTAATGAGTGGGCCGTTTCTAAAACTTCGTACACTTCATTATCTGTACTTTAATCTACTTTCATAGTTGGACGTGGGCTGGAGTCTTTAAGCTACCCTTCCGATACGGGCGACAGTCTTGGCCGATGCGTCATTAGCTTTCGTCTGTCATTGGTCGCTCACGTTTGTTGCGCGTGTGGCTGTCATAAGCTGGGTACTCACTTAGAAGTGTAGCACGTAACGTATCAGATACGGTATCAACCTGCAAGTGGGTACGGCTCGTCCACGGTCTTCACGAGCACACTGCGAGCCGCCTTTGTGTTCGCAGTGAAACCGCCACTCGGGTCACTGCGAGCTTACAGCGCTCCACGCGCGAGCGGCTCGCAGCGGGCTCGTGCCTACGTACTCACTTGATACCGTATCTGATACGTTACGTGCTACACTGCTAAGTGAGTACCCAGCTATAAGCGTCTAGTCGCGTGCGAATCACGATAGTCGCTTGTTTCGGACTGGTATCTTTAAGAAACTTGAAGACAGTTTTTTGTCGAAGCTACATTAAAAGTTTTGTTGTACCTTTTTGCATTTAATACAGATCATGTGCTGGTAAAAAATTATACAGACTAGTTTTTGTGATACGTCTTCGAGCAATCTGAGTTTTTGTGGCCTAACAAAAGATGTCGTGTATTGATTTGGATTTTAGTTTCAAACTTGCACAGCGGTTGTGTTTTTATTATTAGTAAGTTGTTATGCAACATGCAACATGATAAAAAGCACTCAAAAGTCAGCGTTTCCGAGTATTATGGAGGAAAAAGTTGTAAAATTCCACGCCAGTGGCTATCAGGCTTACTTGAAAACTTAAAACTTACTTACTTAAAACTGAAGATTGATAGGCTATTACTTTATTGCTTATTTCAATAACCTCTTTTATTTTTGCTTAATAGAGAGAGATAACAAACAATATAAAATACCTATCTCTAGTAGGTACCTAAATAAATCCACAGAAAGCTTAGAGAGTATTAAAATCCGTCGTAAATCTGTAGCTAATTAGTTATCAGGAAGATTGAACATAGGAAACATAAATCTATGTAATTACTAAGTATACATACAGATTTATATACTTAGTTACTAGTACTAAAGTTTAACAAACACACACTGAGATAATCCATTGATATTCTAGGCGGATATCGGTTGTTCCGATGCGAGACTGATTAACATAGCAAATATCCGAATCGGATAATAGTGCCGTTGACGTAACCCGACTTGAAATGAGATGACGATACCAAATGGTAGATCAAAGACTTTTAATTAGGTTATGACTCTTGTGCTCTATTTAAATGTAACATCGAATTTATTAATTAGTTACTTTAGTAGGTACTAACATCTGTAGCAAACTATGACTCTCCCAGAATGATAAAATAACTATTAGTAATAAGTAAGTAATACGATCTTTAGCTCACTTAAGTCTTGGTAAGCCAAGATTATTCATGAAATATTAAAAGTAATTAAACTTACTACAATTTTCATAAAATAAAAGGAGACAACACTATCAAATTCCTATTATTCAACAAACATGACCATGGTCTTAGTTCAAATCAAAATGAGTTACGAATATAGCACCAATCAGTACCTAATACACTTCTAAAGTTCCTAATTCGTACTCCAATTTCGTTCCACCAAGTTTGACACACCACCACGGCTGGTATTTCGATCCTACAGAACTACTAGCTACATACAACCGCTATATACTTCCAACTAGCTTCTGCCAGCGGTTTCACCCGCATCCCGTGAGAACCTCTGCACGAACCCGGATAAAAACCTATAACCTTCCTCGATAAATGGGCTATCTAACACCGAAAGAATTGTTCAAATCGGACCGAATCGGCGTTCAACAAACAAACAAACTCTTCAGCTTTATAATATTTGTATAGATGTATTTGCACTCGGCACACATGCGGGCACTCGATTCAAGTCCGAATGTCCACAACATTCCGATTGCACCGCAAATCGATTGCTTCCGACGTGGCTTGCAACTGTTGCGTCCGTTGCTACTTTGGGAATATCCGTTGGTTAGTGTTATGAGTTTTATTGCGTTGTGATTGAGTTGTATTTTGATTGGAGTAGGTTTTTTGTGGTCATAGTTAAGCGTGGAATGATTGAATTACATGATGTCTGTAATACCATTTTTGTTTGTAGTTTTGTACTCTAAAGGCTTCAAAGCTACTGAGCTGTTTTGACAAATTCTTTCATTGCTGTAAAGCTACATACAATCAATGGTTGTCATAGTCAGTATTTTATCTGGTTAAGAAACCCGGAATGAGGTTGAAACTGCAAGAAACAGCTAAGTCATATTAGCGTATCTTATAAGCAACAAGTAAAATTATACCTGGTGATATTTTAACATGTAGTATATACGGATTTCATTCTACAACCCAGCCAGATTATGGTTCTCTTAACTCTTAACATAAAATCCAAAAAAGGGCATACCTACTGCATGACATTTAAATTAAATTACTTTGTTTCCTATAATTAATGTACAGAATAAATGGCCCGTGTGATTATGACCATAAACAAATCTGTATTAATTATAAATCACAGTTGATAACAGTTTTAACTAGTTGCCGGTTGTGGCAGTTTTATGGCCGAAATAAATGGCTTTGCTAACTAATGTGTCGTTTTATATGAAAATGCTGTAATATGATGTGCGATGCTCGTGGTTTCAAAGCGAGTTTCGGCAACTCACAGATTCGGGTGATAATAAAATAATTATAATTGCGAAGTAAGGAAAAAATTACGTAAGCAGTATTTAAGATAACAACTTATGTTTTGGTCTAAATTAAGTTCGTGCGCTTAACCAAATTAATGTTCATTCAACACTAAAATAATGTTATACGTGTCTTTACTATACTAAAAAAATTAATTGGGAAAGATTTCTGCAAAAAATGCCCTAGTTCTGCTAGCTGGAATGAGCCCTGGTCTTTCTGCTTGCTTTATGATAACCAGTTACCATTAGTTAGATACACATTATGACCTAAGCAACCAACACAAAGCTCTAAATACACCCCAGCTTAGTTTAACGACGCCCATAAGAGCTGCTTGACAATACAAGACACCATTACATCATTACTCTCGAGTATCAACACCGTCATTAAGTACCATCTTAATGTTCGTAGCACCATGAGACGCTTCCTGAGACATTATTATGAGATATTACAGTGATATAATTGTTGTAAAATGACGCGTTTGTGACGACACGACCAAAAGACGGTGGTGCATGGGGTATGGTAGCAATAAAAATGGGAATGAGATGGGATGTAATGATGGAATTATGGGGAGTAAAGTAAATTATGGAATATCGGAAAAAAGGGAGTTCTAGAATTATACAGCTGATGAGTTGGTTTGTTTAACGCGCTAATCTCGGGAACTATTGGACTTATTTGAAAAATTATCTCAGTGTTAAATAGCAGATTTATTGGGGAAATGAGGAAAGCTATTGGTTTCTTTTTGCCAGGTGAGCAGATTCGGTGATAGGCAGCTACACATTAACACTCTGTAAGATATCAATATTTTTATTCTCTAAACTCTCTACAAACAATCCCATTAGCTAAAAAGCAAAACATTTACATTATTATCTGTTCATTGAATGAAATATGTGCGTCTAGTTTACTCCTCGAACATGTGTGATTTCATTGTTTATTTTAATTCTCCTATTTTTATCTCCGAAACCTATAAACTGTTGATTTCTCGTTTACTGATTCAAGAACTCAACCCACTGAGTTATAAGACTAAACAGTCGACCAGCAGTAAACCCAATGGTTGGCAATTTTTAAAAAGAAATCTTGACTCCTAGCAAAGTTTTGAGTAGGTCTCAAACCGGCTAAATACCTGATCCTTGTAATGTGCGTACTACCATTCATCTTCATACTGATTTATGAGCCCAAACACACTATCGGCAGACTAAAAAGTTTGCAGTGTGAGGTTCTCTCAAACTGAATGAAGTATGAATAAAACAAAGATGTATTGTACGAACATTGTATCGAACCATCTGGCAGAGTAATGTAGAAGTTATTAAAATATTTATACTGTCGCGGTATGCCATTGAAGTGGGTTAAGGGGACACATAAAATGTAACACGGTTTGAGCGGCGTAGGCGCGTCTTGGGTCCCGGGAAATACAATGCGCGACTGTTATTGCTATGACGATATTTTTTTTGGTAGAGAACTTTATATGGAAACTATTCAGTTTCAGGATGTACTGTGTTAATAAGCTCTTACAAATAATATAACAATACAGGCAAATTCTGATAACTTTGGAACATTTTACACCGATAGAAGTAATGTCACTCAAGTTTTATCACAAATGATTTTCGATATTTTTAAACGGTTTTATTTCTTCTACGCCCTACCACTGTGCGATGTCATATTCTAATCAGAAACATTGTTATTTTTATTATTTTTCTTCTACGCCGTTTCCAAACCCAAACATTGGTTTTATAGACATATTTCTTTATCAATAGAGATACGTACAAAACCTTTGCCATAACATAACCATAGACCGAAGGGTTCGACCGCGAGATAACGACTCGCATCCATGTCAACGTTTTTCAATTTCCATAAATATTTCCCAAATTAAGGTCAATTGGTAATAATAATTGTACGGCTGTCATTTGAACATCTTTGGCAGTCGTTACGAGTAGTCAGAAGCCGGTAAGTCTGACAACCAGTCTTCCCTAGGTGTGTTGGGTTGCTCGGGTAACTGGGTTGTGGACGTCAGATAGGGTCACAAATAGTAAAACGCTGGTACTCAGCTGCATGAGGTTAGACTGGAAACCGACCCCAATATAGTTGGGAAAAGGCTAGGCAGATGATGATGTATATAATGATCACCATAATATCTTCTTAGAAAACTTCATCTATCTTAGTGCACGTGATTAAAAACATCTGTTGCGTCTCAAAGATTATTTTATTACTTTAATTCGCCGACATAAATCTCTAGAATATTCCAAATATATCTCTTTTAAGGTTATAAGGCGGCATTTTTGCAAAGTGAAATTCATTATGGCTGCAATATTTCAGCTGAATTTTGCTGTTATACAAGCTTTACATACTGCGGTAAATGTGTATTTTTTGTAGCACTTTTTATGAAATGTAGGTCATGTAAGAATTCTGAAATGAACGGTCAAGTAAATTACTCGGTAAGTCAATTAATTTTTTATACTCATGTGTAAGAGCAATGCCGTAGGTGAAATATTAATTTTAAAATACTACATAATGTATGTAACAAAATCTATAGTTTCAATAGCAAAGTTACCTCCCAATATGTGACATCAATAAAAAAAGTCCAACGCTATACATATCCCAAAATTGTACTCAATTAAGAAACCTACTCAAGAAAAACTGAAATGAAACATACATAAATATAATGTTACACATATCGATTCCTTAAATTGTTTCTCAAATAAAAATTATTGGCCGAATGTGATACGGAACGGCGCATTTGGGGTTCCGCGGCATCCAATATGATTTTAATGCCTACGTTTTATTTTTCCCCTGCAAGTTTTATTTTCTCTTATTGCATATAAAAGGTAAGATTTCCAAGGTAAGCTCTTTGAATGCAGCGTTGCGGTTTCTATTTCATATTGCGGAGAAAATAAAGCGTTGCAGTAAGCTGTGTTTTGACTTACAAGAAATATGCATTTAGTTTGTCTTTAACTCGAGTCACGTTTAGAGGGAGATGAATTTATTATTTGTATTCTTTTGTCATTGATATTTTTAACTAAGTAAATAATGTGTAAAACATATGAGAGTCGTAGCCTTTTACTAGGTCTACTATCAGGCTGTTTTATTAGGACAGATTATCTCAAGAAAAAACTTAAGTGCCGACAGCATTTTGTTTTGGTGACGGAAGACACATAAGTAGTAATTTGTTATGCATCATGACAGGGTGATTTAAAAATAACGACACTTTGATCACATGCATTATTCCTTCACAACTCCACTTGCTACCGTATAAAAAAGCAATTTACTTCCTTATTTAAGTTTCTTTCAAATTAGGTACGGAACCTTGAATACCAGATTCTTTTGCAAGTCTATGAAAATATTGTTCTTGGCAAAGGGGCGTATGTGAGATGTATTCGATACGCAGTATATAAAATTTTACGCGTCTTTTGTTTTCGCTTTCTTTTATTGTTATTAAACGCTTTATTATATTTGTTGCGTTATAAGTTTGAAGAGGTTTGCTTTTTTGTTGATTTTTGTTTACTTTGGTTGTTTTACGCCTGCTTCTGTTTCATCTTATCAAACATATAATATTAGCCATATTTTTCTTTTTTCTGTTTGTTTTATTTAAAAGTGCTAATTTTCTTTAAAATAAATCTAAGTCAAAATCTGAGTAATATAATTAAAAACACCAACTGTACGCGGATCATATTCTTAAGCTAAATTATTGTAAGTAGCTTTCAAAATTTTCTTTAAACACAGCCCCAAGCTCAGACGTAGCAGAAAAAAGGCTCTAGACAAGAATTTATTTCTGTCTACTTAAGGCCTTTTCTTGTCATAAATTACTGAACATCTAATTTAGCGTTTAGTTTATTGGTCATTTAGGAAAGACTATGCTCCATTTTGAAGATTGATAGCCGTTTGTAAAGACATAAAAAAAGTTCAGAACAATCGAGAAAAATGAAAAATTAGAAAGTACTTAACACAGTCTATTAGTCTGTCAGGTTTGTTACGCTTTCAGAAATGGCTGAACTGATTGCAATGAAGTGTACGGATGGAGCTTTAGATAATTTTCTCTGTAGACATCAATCTTGACATTTTATCGTGAAAGCGCAACGCACTTTCACATGTATTGTACATAATAATTGATAAATGATATATCATGATAAATTTGAGAATTTTCAATTGATTATGCAGCTTATCGACGTATCGTTCCGCAACCTGGTACATAAAGGGCTCAAGAAGGAACATGGTGGGTTTAGTCCGTAAGAGTCTGACATTCCCTCACGCTGTACCCACAGCGGGAGAGGTCATTTGATGATTTTCCACCAAAAAGAAAGTATCTAGCTTATTAAATGATTCAGATCATCATCATCCTCCTCCAAGCCTTTTCCCAACTATGTTGGGGTCGGCTTCCAGTCTAACTGGATTCAGCTGAGTACCAGTGCTTTACAAGGAGCGATTGCCTATCTGACCTCCTCAACTCATTATTAAATGATTCAGTTATTAAACTATAAAACCAACTTCCGACATAATTATCTAAACAGCTTTACAATATTATGAGTTCCATTATAAAAGCCTTGCAAACCAAACCATTATCCTTTGTAACTTTAACGCGGAAATTCGACTGGTTATCTTAAACCGATCAGCATCTTTTGAAAGTGAGATTGCAAAATAATGCCGTTTTCTCGTGTGGTAACACCGATGGGTACTAAATCATTTTTACATCCTTGCTAAGTTGGATCCTGGTTATAAGCCAATGTCTTCGGGAATATAATGATAAATTGTCTTTCCTTTTGTTATTATAGGCAATGTTGCCAACTTTATGGATATTCGACACTATTCTTTTTGGATTATCGGTTTTTATATTCGCGTCTTTTATTGTTTCAGTGTTAAAGTGTTTGTTGATTTTCCACGTTTTGTGTTACGAGAAAATTTTCCCTTTTGAAATAGCAATTCTTTATTAACCCCTTGAAATACAACTGAATTTATATTGTGCTATTCATTATATAGCAACATTCAGCAGTTAATTTAAGAGTAATAATCAATTAATCTTTTCGTAATTTGTTGTATGGATGGAAGTTCATAAAGAAGTATATACTTAAGGATTTCATAAGGGGAATTCATAAGAAAGTATATAAGAGGACTACATGAGAGAAGCACATAGGGGGAGTATCTAAGGCAGTACATAAGGGGAGTATATAAGGGTAGCACATAAGGAAGTACATAAAGAGAGTATATAACGAAGTTTATAAGGAAGTGCATGAGGTCATAGTAATGCCATGGACGGAGGGGTTCAAGTAATGTTCTTTTTTTGAATTATCAGTATCGACCATAAACAAAAAAAATATTTTTACTTTTGTTTTTCGACTGTTCACTCTATCAAAAGCGTCTTGTATATTTTATAGTATTCTCCAAACTTTTACCATCCCAATATCTTAGCAATACTGAACTGAACAGTGATGGATTGCCTACACTTTACTACAAGTACTTTCGCAAACTTTTGCCCTCTGCTCAACCCTTTCGTAAATTCCCAGACTCCCAGGTCTATAAAGAAGATTACTTATTAAACAAATAAACAATTTTCATTATAAGATTACTTCTTTTTTCCTTGGTTATTTATTTTCTTCAGTTAAAGGATAATGTCTTGTTTTGTAATTACTTAAGTAATTCAGTATCTACGTTCATGAACAGATAAAAAAAATAAGTAACATCGCCCTCTGGATAAAAAGCTTCTGAAATAATTTTTGTAATCGGACCAGTTGTTCCCGAGATTAAAACGCTAACAAACGATCAAACTCTTCAGCTTTATAACAATTCATTCTAGAACTACCAAACTACAGTTAAACATCACACTATCATAAATATAATACTAAAGACTTTCTATCAACTTCATACACATCTTCAACTGTAACAAGACCAAGAAAACACACAAAAAAAACTCAGCTTTCCATAATAGAGCTCTCAGTATTCGTCCCAAACGTTCGACTAAAAACTCATTATTAGCTTTTTCGAAACGAACGACATTCACGAGACCCGACTCCGTATTGCGTTATCGAGACTCGTTTGTCGAACGAAACCGCGGCAGAAACTAGTGCCATCAGTTCTGTTATGGGCTATTATGGACTTTTTCGGCCAGTAATAATTGGAATGTGGAAAAAGTTCTGTTTCTGTTGCGTAAATAGATTCTTATTGGTTGTAGTGTGTTTGTTCCTTGTGTCTTTTGTGGTAGTTTTTTGGCAGGAAAGATAATTAAACTTTCGAGAAGAAATATGTATCTGAAACAGCCTACATTCATTTTCATAATGTGGTTGCTAATATGAGAAAATAATAGACAGGTAAGTACGCAAATGACATATGTACATATCACTTTCAAATTATACACCTACACGACACACTCCATACACGAAAAAAATCAATCCGCTTATTAAAAAGTCATTAAAGCGAATCAACCAAGAATTCTAATGTATCGCAATGATTTGCATACAATGCTCGCGGTGTACTACAAACGGGGATGGCAGTGAGTCACCGACGTGACATGTAATCGTTCCCTATTTATATGTACGTGAGAATTCGAGCTCCTATTGTTTGTATGTAGGCCGGTCGTAATGGCATTACTATGTACTACGGGAAATTGTGAAAGATTAACTCACGAGAGTTATTGTGCGAATTTTCACTTTCCTCTGATCCGTGTGTGGTGTTCTGTTAAATTATGTTATATTGCCAGCAATTTTTTCTCCGAAATTTTCCTTTATCTTTCTTAAGTAAAGAAAGTACTTTGGTAGGAAAAATACAAAAGAAAATTCGCGGTACAAATCTATTCTGATACAGTAGCAAAACAAAATATTATTTACAAACCTAACCCTCCTTTAGATTTCTTTCCAAATATAGTTCGACCGCGGTATTCAACCCGTTCGTTTTTTACGAGCCTATATCGGAAGCCCGGCTATCGAGGGTTATAAAACATGGAGAAGAAAAAATGACTAGCGGAGATGCCATAACGCAGAACCTGCCAAGAATTTTGCGCGCCAAAATGCGGGTGTTCGGGGGACGAGGAACGTTACTGTCTTCTTCACGCCTTCTTTGTGAACCTGCCCATTTTTTGTAATAAGTACCAAATATAGCTGACTCATGTCACGGTTAGTGTGTAGCAAAGAGTGTGCAAGGCTTTTGGGACAGAAAATTTTTCATAAAAAAATAAAATTTCTGAAAATGCCTAGTTTTTCATTTCCATCATATAGAATACCTAAAAATAAGACGAAAACCATCTGGGCACTAAGAACCCGAACACCTCGTTAGTTCACCCCTAACTGAACATTTTGGTTATACACACGTACAATGTACATACTTGACCTAGAAGAAGGCGCCTGACTTGCATTATGGCATCTCCGCTCATTCCTTACTCCTTGCTACTACAAAACCGAGGAGTGCCGATAAGCCGTGCCGGATGCCGTCCGTCCGGTCCGGACCCGGTCCGTGCCGGTGGCGGGACGCGACACGATACAGGATTGTTTATGCTGCAAGTGCTATAAATATCCTTGAAAGGACAGTATGTAGGTAAGGAGTTGGTTCCGTAGGGTGACGGTGTTTTGCCCCGTGGAGCTATTTTTTAGGGAATATGGAAAATGTATTGTAAAAGACTGATACTAAAACAACCCACACATTGCAAACTTTGGACTCATACATCGGTATGAAGATGAATGGTAGTACGCACATTACAAAGATCAGGTATTTAGCCGGTATCAGACCGACTGAAAACTTTGATTGGAATCAAATCAGACTCAAAGAATACTTTGATTGGAATCAATATTATTTAACATTTTCTGCAGGGAGCATGTAGCTACTCAAGGACAAAAAACTAAGGCAATTAAATCGATATGAAATCGAACTTTGTTAGTACATACTTATCGCTCATATAAATATTTTTATCATCCTTCAGCCGACTTTTTTCTATCTCAACTTCTAACAATTTCAAACCACTATTTCTTCACGGAACCCTAACCTATAATAGTCAATATAAAGATGTAAGTTTACTTTATAAAGCAGGAAGATCCTGTCAATAAACAGATATGGACTCTTCTACTGCTAAGAATGGAAACCTGTGTCACGTGGCGTGTCAGGTATACACAATAGATGATTCTTTATCAAGGTAGGAAGGGTTTTTTGAAAATATTTGTGTAGGAACGGTTAAAATAGTTGGGTGATGGATTTTGGGTTTTATAAAGATTTAAGACTGATGATGACCTATTGTGAATTTCTGGTGAATAAACTTTATCGCTTAATTTCACCAAAGTTATGGATGTTCTCTGCTATTACAATGAAGCGCGGACATTTTAGAAATGTTCGCACACAAGTCGTTACTGTTTGCTAAGTAAATAGACTAGAAGAAACATTTGAGTGTGTCCGATGACGTCTCACTCAACTATGTATCACACGGCTTACCAGGGCTTACCTAATACTACTATATAATATATCTCGAATGTTTTCGGAGGAAAATGGAAGGTCTGGTTACATAGAAAAATAAACAGCACAGGAGGTAGCTGAATACGCAAAATGCTAAAAAATAACGAAAATTGAGCCATTTAATTGAATCGGAATTGTGACGATTTTGTGAAAGACGACATAAGACGGCAAAGAAACGTCGAGAACATTCTCATTGGAAGTTTTAAGGAAATACGTAGACGTCCTCGTTTATTTTTATATCAGTTTTATCTCGAATAAACGCAGAGGATTTCTCACGGTACAGCCTAAACAGACTTAAGATAGTCACGCTTACGTACTAAGATTTGGGTAACTTGATAGTAAATCTCTCTCGGAGGTGCCTAAAATGTTCTGATAACTGAAAATGACTTTATTTAGATTTCTTGGCAACTATTATGAGACTTGTATATTCCTTAGAGGTAGTTTTAGATAAGAAGGACAATCAATTTGACGCAAAGTCTATTCTTGTGAAGAATCTACCTACTTATAAAGATGAGGACTTTATTTGTTTGAACGCGCAAATTGGGACTGCCGGACCGATTCTTTTCATTGTTAGATAGCCTATTAACAAGGCTACTCTTTATCCGTGTATACGGATTAGATCCTTTGGGATATAGGTGAAACCACTGGCGGAAGACAGTCCCTACTGCCTAACATAGATATTGGAGCCGAGAGGCGGCATAGGCAAGCATTTCTCTGTAACTGTTTGGTTGTGATGTTTTCCTATAACTCCCATCTGTACACGTTAATTTGAACACCATTCGAATTATACTTAAACTCGTAAAGTTCAGGAAGTATAAATACTTCCTACGTTGTTGAGCTATTTTAGTAGATTGCGGTTAATTACAAGGCATAAAGCTGAGCTTGGACGGTTCTGTTCTGTCTAAACAATTATTTTCATGAGTACCAGAACACAAATATTGTAGAATTAAATAATTTCCTTCATTTAACATGGTTAAAGATGGCAGATGTCAACGGAACTATAGAAGTGCTGATGGTGATGTAATATTCACTTTTATTTATATTTTTATGGTCTTGAGAATGTCATTTTATATAGCCTATTGTTGGTATGATGAGATAATGCTGTATGCATGGGCAAAAACAAAGCAAGTCTATTTAGTTACCATTACATTTGCCAATTTGGTTGCCAATCGCCGATTTGAGACCAATTGAAACCTTGAAAACCTTATTACCATTCTATTATACTCTTTACATCTATACTATATATTATATTATAATCGCGTGAATCAAGATGGCACTTAATATTAACTGCGCAAAGACGTCCAAAAGACAGCATTTTTGTAAAAAAAAAACAAGACATTATGACAGTCAGTTCCGCAAACGTTAGGTAATTACTTGAAACGGCCGTAGAACCGTAGATCTTAACTAATTTAATTAGAGACACTCTCCCACAATGGCTTGCTAATGAGATGAAACGATCGGTTGCTAGGCAACCGACTGTTTGTAAGCTTACTCTCAATTAATATTGAATTTCGGGAGTCTGTTTTCTGTTACAAGAATACGTTTACCTGTGGGTGTAGCACTAATCTACTGAATTACGGTAATGCGCTTGACTTTTGTTAATAATAAACTACTACTTACTCTTAATTAACAATTCTACTCTACTTTCTTCCCATTAAAGGATTTTCATAGTGCTATTTGTAGGATGTCTAAGGCGTTAAGCGTTGTTCAGGCCTTGGTCTTGACGGATAAACAGGTGCAACAGAGCAAGTTGTATGACGTTTGACTTAATTACCTATTGTTAGGTAAAAGTATAAAGGACCTGGGTTGTGGAGGCAGATAGATAGTTGCTCCAAGAGAAACTCGGCAACTCGGGTGTATTGATTGGATTAGAAGATGATAGTTGGAAAAATGCCTGTGGCAAACATAATTTTCCGATTCGTATTTTTTCATGATTGAGAATCAACTCAAGCCTAACGTAGGATAAGCTAGAGTTGTATAATTGTTGATAACCTAACGACGCTGACTTGGCACAACAGTATGCTCAAGTTTCATCAAATATGAAAATGTTTCACACAAATATGTATAATTATCCTATTTTAATAACTACCATTTTCCAGAAGAGTCTCGAATCATGATCCCATTTCTACAAAGTACATCCTTTTATTATTATTACAATTGCACTTTCTTGCAACAAAGTGCAGACGTACCTCGTTGCAATCTGGTCATATTTTCAAGATTGTACTGTTTTCTCTCACAGTCCTCTTTAGTTTGTTAAAAACAATGCTTTTGAACTGAAACGTTTTCAGTACTTTGGAATATTACATCGCTAGCAAGATTCAAGTTTGCCAAAATATGAGACATTTTGAAGATTAAAGTTTGCGTCCAACATAAAATATAAAAGACTTGACTTGAGAAAACTAGTTCTTATTGCAATATATTATGCTCTAGATTTTCAGCTTGAAATATATTTTTTTAGAAACGTACCTACGTACAATCCTCCTCCGAGCCTTTTCCCAATCATGTTGGGGTCGGCTTCCAGTCTAACCGGATTCAGCTGAGTACCAGTGCTTTACAAGAAGCGACTGCCTATCTGAAGAAAGTACATACAAACTTAGAAAAGTTTGTATGTACTTTCTAAGTATATCTTAGACACCAATGACTGTGTTTCGGATGGCACGTTAAACTGTAGGTCCCGACTGTCATTGAACATCCTTGGCAGTCGTTACGGGTAGTCAGAAGCCAGTAAGTCTGACACCAGTCTAACCAAGGGGTATCGGGTTGCCCGGGTAACTGGGTTGAGGAGGTCAGATAGGCAGTCGCTTCTTGTAAAGCACTGGTACTCAGCTGAATCCGGTTAGACTGGAAGCCGACCCCAACATAGTTTGGGAAAAAGGCTCGGAGGATGACATACAAACTTAGAAAAGTTGCATTGGTACTTGCCTGACCTGGGATCGAACCCGCGCCCTCATACTTGAGAGGTTGGTCCTTTACCCACTAGGCCACCACGACTACCTACGTAGAAATACCAATAAATTATTGGATAAAATATATGTGTTAGCAAAAGCAGCAAAATAACACATTTCTTCAGAAAGCCAAGTTCAGTTTTTTTTCAATGCTTTAGAGTTCAGATAAACTACTTAGGCTACAATTCTTTAAAAATCTTACTTATCCATGTTTTACATAACCTTCAAAGCTATCAGTTATATAACTTAACTACACACATAAACTTAAACAATAGTACATAATTCTCACGATTACTATCGTCGTGTAATGCTGGTTGCTTTAAGCCAAACTATTTACATGTTTCAACGTAACTAAAAGTTAGCTTGTTATACATTTTAATTGGAGTTTAATCAAGATCAGAATTATAAAAGAGATTGTTAGTTATTCAATTGCAGTTACGATTATTAAAAGATAAAAGATAATCAGTTGTTTTAACAAGTTGTGTTTCTATTTCAATTCATTCCAAGAGTAAATAGATCTTTTGGTTTCTATATGTGATCTTATTAAAATGACTGGATATATTTGAATAAGATGTATAAAACTACATTGCACACCAGCACATAAAACTAATAAAATACCTCAAAACTTAACTATTATTCGATGTCATTCAAGACTTAAGATAAATTAAGTTAATTACTTCAGATCACTCAAGTTGCAAAGCTAAATGAAAACATAAAATCATAACACACAAGAACTCAAAAATTGACATAAAAAATCTCTTGTTCCTCACCCAACTTACTAAAACCATCCACCAATTCCCAACTTAGCACCAACATACAGATAGACAACATACCGACTCGCATGTCACCGCACCATTAACTGCTATCGTAAAACAAACCTCTGAGTAAGCTGCACATACCTGCAAAGATAAGAACCACATTAGCACACGTATCGAGGGCTACTTACATAATGAACGGTAGTATAGGCTTGGTAATTATGGCTTGTTCCCGTAGAATTACTTTATGTTCTTTGGATGACATATTTTATTTAGAAGATAATATTTTGAGGTAAGTGAAATGTAAAGCAGTTTTAATATTAGACCATATTATGCAATACATCATCTATTTGCATCAGCCTTATCTTTGTTAAATAATATTTAGTAAGTTAACTGAGTTATTTCATCAATAAATTTACTTCTTATTCGACAAGATAAAGAGACAATACTAAACATTAAACTACGTTATTTCAAAAACAATCCAAAACAGTACAAAGATCATTATTCAATTACCACTTAATCTCCTTAAAAACACCTCTAACAAAACACTAGCTTAGTCCACAGAATTCACGTAAAACCGAATTAATTTCCCGAATATAACAGGATTAGCTGGTCACTTGAATTACGTGAGCCCACGATTTATTTCGCTTCACAAACGGACAGTCCGACATATTAGAACTGCTTGTAATTACGACCCATCTTTTAGACGAAGGATAAATAGAGTTGTGGGTAGTCGGTTTTTTGTATTACCGCACCTGTATATTTGGTTAGAAGATTATTGTAATTTACGAGTAAGTTAGGTAAATACAAAACCCTAGCTGGATCATAAGCTATGGGTAAGATATAGGTAAACCTAACCTGACCTAGTGATAACGTAGAAGAGACGAATTAAAAGGCGCAATTATCATAATGTAGAGTAGTTACTATTTTTTTACCGACTTCCCAAATACATGGGATCTTTTTAGACACAATAACTTAATTACTAACAAACGGATAGATGGTCCTTGTTTTTATTCATGTGGGTTGCCAATTTCGTCCAGTCTTTTAGGTAACCGTCCTCTCAACACTATTTATACCAAAAATACCTCAAGAATTAACCAACCCAATAGTTACAACTTACCAGACAGGCGCCAAAGCCAACGTAAGAACTATCTAAATGAACATTAATTGATATACTGACCGGCCTTTATTCATGGAGCCTATAAATTGGCGCCAATGGACACCGCTGTGATTTTCCCCAGGACCACAATTTGACCTCTGGCTGGGCTAATTCTTGTTTATTGTTTGAGTATTTTTATACTAGGGAATATTGCTAGGGTCTCATTGAGAGTTATTATGGCAGGGTTAGATGGATAGGAAAGTTAAGTGGCTTATTAAAGGTATATAAGAAAAATTATGAAGATTTTTCACTCTCTCATTGGTTTGAAAGATACCCATAGAACGTACTATATGTAGGAAGAAAAATTACACTGGTACTTGCCTAATCTGAAATCGAACCTGCACTCTTGGACTTGTTAGACAGATGTTTGAACGACTAGGTCACCACGAATTAGGTGTTTTCTTGCACTTTATTTATTTCTATGATTATAGCCTCCCATTTACCCTGGTTTCTAAGACCATTATTATTTACTTGTTCGTGGAAATACGAGAAAATGAACAGCTGGAAATATTTTTGTTCTAACCTAGTATCCGTGAACAGTTAGCTGAAACCTTAGGTGTGCTAGACTTAGGTCATTTGTGTTATATCACTAAAGCCATTTTATGCTAGTCTAGTAGTCTATCAGCAATAGGTAGTGTAGATTTGTTTAATCTTTTTATCCTTGTTAGGCCTTTTCTCGTTAGGCAATTTATCCAAGGAGTACGTGGGCAAGTAATAGCCATGGGGGTCATTTGAACATCTTTGGCAGTCGTCAAGAGTATTAAGAAGCCAAAAAGTCTGATAACCAGTCTAACCTAGGAGCAGGTATCAGGTGGCCCACGTAACTGGGTTGAAGAGGTCGGACTGGCAGTTGCTTAATGTTAAACATTGGCACGCAGTTACATCCGTTGAGACTGGTAACCGAACTCCACATAGTTGGAAATATTCTAGCCAAACGACGTGCCAAAATTCCCTACTGGGGCTGCTGAAACGGAAGAAAATATCTTGTGCATACATACATACGAGTAATTTATTGTTTAACAAAGTACGAGTCGTGTATCATATTGCTCTGTTATGCTTACGTTAGCTAGAAGCATCGCTTTTGTAATCGAATTGCATTCCTTAATCGAACTCATTGTTACGCAGAAATATGTGAAGAAATCACTCTTTGGAGAGATTATGTGGACTAAATTGTATGAAGTTGTTAATAAACAGATACAGAAATACATAACACGGAATAAAGATTAGACCACATTTTTACCAATATTACAGTGACAGAAGAACCGAGTCTTAGAACTGTTGGAAATTATAAACTTGCAGGCAAAGAAATCTGGCTACGGGATTCAGATACGAAAGTACGCATTTTAAATTTTACTTTTTCATTCATGGATGCTCTATTATATTCTTCAATATAACCATTACTATAGGTACTATATGGACCTATATACTATGTGTCATATTACCATTATCATATTGCCATTATCTTTTTGTAAGAGACAATGTCTGTGTAAATATAATGTCATTTTGCATGAACAATCGTCTGTCCGTCCGACACATTCCTAAGCGATGATTAGAGTTACAGTTTCGATTCATTCCACGAAAAATAACAAACATTGGTATTTGATGACTTAAAATAAGGTTTCTTGAAATCGATTGACCAAGAACTAGGTATTAGACTTAAATTTCTACAGTATAGGCATCGAAGGTGCTCTTAAGTGCTTTTTTCAATTGACAATTTAAAAAAATATATATCAGCAATTTGATGCATACTGTTGTTATTTTAAAGAGAAATACAATTTATTTTCCGATAATTTTTCTATTCAATAAAGGATTTCCTCCTTATGTTAGATCAAAGTCATTTGGAATTAATTAGGTGACCCTTTACTTTTGCGGACGAGTGTAATACATCGCAAAAGGTTTTATGTTTGCATATAAATATGTGTATGTAGTTAGTGCAATAATTGGGATTAATGATATCGATATACGAATCTTCTCTCTTGTAAAATATGTTTTTTAAAGGAAAACGCTGGTGTGTATATAATTGTTTTTCTCATCGGAGTCTGAATGAACAATAAAAAAATTGTCCTAAAATTGTACGTTCCGCAATAAAATGACGCATATATCTGTATCTCTAAATAAACGCAATAAAACAGTCATCAACCTCCGTGTTTTTAATATAATTCGTGTAAACAGGTGGCCTAACAATTGGGCTATTTTAATTTCCGTTGATTTTGTCAATTGGGTAAAATTTAACTGTAGGTATTATTAGCCTAAATACCTAAGTAATAATGTTAAATACCACATCCTAAAATAAACGTTGTCGAAAGACACCCAAAATTAACCATAATAATAAATATTTTAACCATGTCAGTTTTAACAGTCCTTGCAATGATCTATCAGTGGATTTTTTTACTAAACGTAGTAGAAAAGTACTAATTTAATGGCCCCTAGGTTAACTAATAAATCATCATTGTCATTTGTGTGTAAAATAAATGTTTTTTTTTCTTCTTTCTTTCTAATATAACATGCACAAAACCTTGTTTACTAAAAACGACAGTGGAAAACAGTGGAAAAATTACTAGAGTTCTTCAAAGAAATCCTTTGTACAGTCAACTTCTAAGTTAATACAACACACTATTATACCTCAGCCCGTAGGTGTGAATACCAATAATATTTCATTATTATTTATTATAGGATGACGTTATTTATTAGAGCATTTTTATTTATAGAGTAGTTTTATTGATCGCGTAGGTGAATTAAAGTACGGTCACTATAATATTATATCATGGTATATTATTATTGTTCAGGTGGGTTGTATTAATGGAATAGTAAACTATGAATTATTGAGAGCATGCAAAAGGCTTTTGAAATTCAGTATAGTATAATCATGCATTATTAAACCACGTAAGTTTTTATTACCATCAGTTTGTTATTTTATTTATGTAACTTTAATACATTTAAGTAGGTGTTATCACTCATTAATTTTCAACAATTCATTAGCTAAACTCCAACCAACTATGTTTGCTTACTTACTAGATAATTAAGTAAATATACGTATCAGTCTAAGAACTATCTTAATTTCAAAACTTCATATTAGTTTCCTTAGATACAAAACCACATACAGCTTAATAAAATAAGTCTGCACAAATAAAAAAGTTGTGCGAAAGTTATAATAGTATACTGAGCATACGTTACTTGGGAAACAAAGTAAATAACACCTTACGTGTTAATTACTGATATTTGGGGGCACGGCAGGTCGAAGCCAAGTCACAAAGAAAGCGGCTTCGTCCGTACTATCCTTTTCTCGAAACAATTCGCGGCCATTTTTGGGCCTTTATCTTCGTTGTGAACCAAACTAGTTGCAATACATATAATACACAGAAAAGTATTGATACAGTCACTCAATTTTAATTTAAACGGCAAAATAAAACGAACAGTACTCGGCTTCTATGAGATCTCAATACTTTTTACGATAGAAAGATTTATTTATTTATTTACTAATTATTGTACACACGTGATATAAATAGATATACGACAGGAAAGAAAGATATTTGCATGGAAAACGAAATTAGAGATTACGTAGAGAGACGTGGCGTTATTTTTACATGTACATTTCTGGTGATTTTTATTATCATGAGGTCACGTCACACCATCACGCACGGCTAAGAGATTGTTCGTTCGTGCAGACAGAATTATATCACATTATATTCCACCATCTTGGACTTGAATGAAGCCCCGAATTAATGCGGTATCATTTCTACGTGCCATATTATATGATTGTAATTACAGTGGCCACTTTATGGTGTATTCTTGTGACGTCGCGCAACGTAAGTAGAAATAAAGTGTCGGATTCCTTTTTAATTAAATGGTTTGTTTGTATACAACCAGTATACAAACAAACCATTGAGTGAGTAGTTTTATGTTGAGGTGATATTTGTTATGTCGGTTCTTAGTTATGTGCTTTTATGTTTACTATATGTTTAATTTGTATTTTAAAACCTTTATTGAAACAGAAAACTTACGTGATATGACTTAATACATGGCTGATTAACATTTTGTAACACCTTTCATGTAACTGTGCAGAATCCTTAGACTTTGACGGAACAACTTGGCGTGAAAAAATAACATCGACACGATTTCTTAATCGTTATTCATTTATACTTATAGAAACTTCATTAATAACTAATATTTCTCCATACCAAATAATAACAATATACTATAGCTACTTAATTTCCATAACAACACAATTCATACAGAACCCATATTAGCAACAGGTCAAGAGGAGAGCATAACCGTTTGGAAACCGCCCAAATAACGCATTGTATTCGTTTCATACAAGTGTATCTGTTACTTTATATCTGGCACAATGGTAAAAGAAAAATCATTAATATGAAATTAATGGGGTTTTGGGTTTACTTCATATCGGATATTGGATGGAGAAAAATTAAATCCATATCCTTGCTACATGGTCGAAAGAGAATTTGTTCGTGAAGCTTTTATGCTAAAACAGCTGATCAGTCGATTTAATGAAATGGGTATACCTACAGATTAACGTAAGCTGATATGACTTTTCAGCCTACCACTACAACCAGCAACTTTTTATCCAAACGCGGAAAATAATTCCCTCGAAACTTCTATGTATCAAATACTCAACCAAGATTTACGTTACTAAACAATAATTCCAGCTAGTTCAAGATTAACATAATATCGCTTTAAAACACAGAAAAAATATATCTTCCTCGATTATTTTGTTCTCGAAACCTCTACTACTATAATACTATACATATATGGCACGTATAGCAACTGTAACGCGAAGATCAAATATCGTCGGTACATGCTAATCAGGATGATGACAAACTAACAGACAGTACGTAGTGTGGTCCCCACGTGGGTGTGACCACATGCTAAGATCGAAAACAAACTGTGTGCGTCACAGTGTCATTGTAATGCTGGGTGCACACTGATGGAATGTTTTTTTTGTTTTTATTTTTTGCCGACTGCGATAACGGTTTTAATGAAAGAGTGATTTATGACAGATTAAGATTATTTAATAAGAAATTAATAGACATTGTTTACCTTAACATATAATACTGAAATATTTAACTGTTTGAAGGAGAACTGGTTTTGAAGTGTTAGTCTTAAAAAACTAACGTTTTTGACTGATCCTCTATGAGCAAATATAGGTATTGTTACAAAATCTAATACTTTAGTTTAGTACATAACCAACCATTTTCATTGTTTAATGACAGCATTTTTAGGTCTTCAGAAAGGTCCTAAAAAATATCGAATTCTCAGAAAAACGCAGTGGCAATAAAATGACGTAACTCTCACATTTCTACTAAAACTGCGTCATAAAAAGATGACACCAAATTATAAAGAATAGGCATTCAGGAACATGAAGTCATTATTTACCAGTATTTCGATTACTGGTTCAAATGCCTACAAGTCTAAATAAGGAGTGACTTGTAAAGCATTCACAGCTGGGCTTTGCGTCATAATATATTATATGAAGGAGGTCAGTACGAAAGCAATAGGTTTGGTTTTGTTATGAGGTGGTCATAGATTTGTTTACATCTCTTTGGTAAACGTTAAACAACTGTTGGTATTGTTTTATATATGGGGTCACGTCTTTCTGTGGTACGTTGAAATTTCTAGATGCTCAATAATATGCCTAATTCGATAAGAGGATCAATGTACACCATATAGTCTTTTCCGCAGTATTAAATACATCGATTTTTTCAACAAATAGTAACTCAATAAATGTAAGAAACTTAAAAAGCATTCATTTGTTTCGAATACACATTCAAAAACTGACACCCGATTGTCAGAAATGCCCTTGAGACTTGTGTCATCCATTTATTTTTCTTTTCGAATATAAGTATCAATGCTTTCTGTATAAAAGCACCCACTAGAGTCAAACACACTAAACTAATAAAACTGTAACACAACCCTTTCCGAAGCTCAATCATTTTACGTCAACATCAGCTGTTGCTTTTTGGTCAAGCAGGATTCGTTAACGACACAAAGAAAAATAATCCAATCCATCAATGTGTCACTGCCTTTACAATATACCAACATAAGAGCCAAATTGTATTGAGAGCTCATGATTTGAGAGGCCCAAATATGGAACAACTTCAAGGGCAGTCGGACAAAAGTGTACTAAAAAAAACGTCAGAATCTACTGTATGTTTTTTTTACACAGCTGTCATGGTAAGATGAGCTCAGCGTAATTAATTTTAAATCATTTGTTATGGTAGTCTTTGCAAATGAGGTTTTTTATGCCACACTTTTTTTGTAATAGAAAAAAATACGCAAAAAAGGCTTTGAAATTAGAATGTGAATCTTTATTAACTGTTCACTGATAAAGATACTTCAACTATTGCAAATGATTTGTTGTGGAAGTCATTGCAAATGAGGTTTTTTATGCCAAAGATTTTATGCAAAAAAAACTTGAAATTAGAATGTGTTATTAACTGTTCATTGACATAGACACTTCAACTTTTGCGAAGATAAAAAATAACGGTGAACACACACGTGGAAACATTAATTATAATCCATTGCATGCTTAAATCCTATAATTATTCGCGAGTTTCAAAGAACCGTTAAAGCCAGACGGTTGATGCATTAAACCGAAATTTTATTGTTCTCCTTTAATGGCCGCCACTCTGACGTCTAGGGATATTATTAGTTTGCCTATTGTTATGTGAATTGTACATGAAGTAAGCGTAAGGAATCATCTAACTAAATTGAAAAGATATGGTTTGCGTATGCGAAGTTGTTATAAGTGAACTTTACATGTGTATTTTAAAAACTATTTTATCGCTGTAGGTATTTGATGAAGTAGATTTCGTCCGAGGACGATTGTCGCTACGGCGGCTGTTCTCATGTAAGGGGATCTAACGCTAACATTATTGAGTTCGATTTCAGAGCCGATAATACCAATAAAAATAAATTCTATATGGTGTTACTCTTATATTTTCTGCCAGCAATTCCTAACCTGCTCTAGCCTTGGCCATCCTCCGGCAACTGGTTAAACCGAATCAAGTGAACTGACGGCCTGACACTCGTAATTGAATGATAAGCCACGATGGACATTTAGTGATGATATGAAGTCACACATTGAATTCCAAGATATTTTCATCGTATCAGATATATGTCATCTTTAAAGTTTATTTTTGCTGACGTCAAATGTTGAGTGTGTAGAATAATAAATGTGACAAGTAAATTGTATTTTTATTGGAAAAATTTAGATTGATATTTCAAAAAAGTGTGGTAGGATAGAAATCACGAAGGTATTCCTAGTAGATCTGGCTGGATTTTTTGCGATATTTGGTGTATTGAATGTTACACAAAATAAATAATGTAGAATTGAAATAAGTTGTTTTGTATGGACGATAAAAAATATCACATGGAATATAGTTGCTCAATTTACTTGCACTATAAAGTTCATGACCTATCTTCCTTGAATGTTTACAAAATTAATAACATCTTGCAAAGGAACGTGACTTTTAATTTATTGAAACAGAATTACAATTCTGATAAGCATTTTGCACGCAACTGTATTATAAAGAAAAAACTTGTGCATAAAGAAAAAAATTGTTCCACTTTGAATGAAAAAAGTATTTTATTGTACCGATTATATAATGCTATTTTAAACCTTTGAAACTTTTATAACGAGTATTATATGTAAAACTGACCTAACATTGACTAAGGCCGAAATTCAATATTCAGGTTAAGGTCAGAATAGCGTTTTATTTAGTAGTTTTAAACGTAGGCGGTGTTTTGTGAGTCTATCATTAAATTAAATTAACTAGGTATGGTAATTTATGGAACTCATGAATATCTTAGTTTAGATTGGATTGCAGTTGTTTTTTTTTTTTACTTTTTTTTTTTTGATTGTTAATCCGTGTTTCGGATGGCACGTTAAACTGTAGGTCTCGACTGTTATTGAACATCATTGGCAGTCGTTACGGGTAGTCAGAAGCCAGTAAGTCTGACACTAGTCTAGCCAAGGGGTTGCCCGGGAAAAGAACTGGGTTGAGGGGGTCAGATAGGCGGTCGCTCCTTGTAAAGCACTCTTACTCAGCCTCATTCAGTTAGACTGGAAGCCGACCCCAGCATAGCTGGGAAAAGGCTTTGGAGATGATGATCATGCTATATAGTAACAGAGACATGGGCTTGTGGACGTTCTGTCACCCGTAGTACCTATGTGGCACGTTAGCCCACCAATCAATGACATTCGTGCGAGTTGAGATTCTCGTTCGTGCGAGTCGCTATTCGCACTTTCGTGACAGTGAGATTCGTGCGAATTAACTACTCACCCCTAGCAATCAAGTAATAATATTTGTAGAAACTTTATTAGTTGAAGATTACTACACTATTTAAACAGATTTATGAATTAAATACTAGCTGTAAAATGTTCACTTTCTTAGCCAGCCGACCGTGTTTTATTAAGCGTTCGTGGTACTTTTCATCATATATCTAGCTCTCTTAATTAAATTATTGCCCACTAGCTTCTGCAAGCGGTTTCACCCTCAACCCGTGGAAACTACTGCCTGTACCGGGATAAAAAGTAGCCCATAACTTTGCTCGATCTTACATTGAAAGAATTTTACAAATCGGACTAACAGTTCCTGAGATTAGCGCTGTCAATCAAACAAATTCTTCAGCTTTACCATATTAGCATAGATTGTATACTGTAAACCTCTCTTTAGACATAACACGTCTTCTTTATCAATCATATCAAATAAAACCACACATTACCATTCATAAAAAATACAATTCAACCGCATTCAAACAAATAATACAACAATGCAAGTGCATCACAAGCTATGCATTATGTGATAATGTAACATTCCTATTCCGACCTCGTGTTACAAAGGAACAACCATTGTTATGTCATTTACATTATTTTTGATATAAGCCACTGTTTTATTGTGACTTATCGGGTTTTTGGGGGTCCCTTGGAGAAGTTAGAAAACCTTTTGAATGGTGCACTGTTGTTACAAATAGGTATCTACAGTGATCGTCAATTGTTTTTGCCACAAACTAGCCAATTGAATGATCTTTGCATGTATTTTCATTTTTTTGAAGACAGTTCCTGGACAACTTTGGAGCAAAGTTATGTGACAAAAACTATAATTACGGGCTACGTGAGACTTACTGATTTATTATATGCTGGCGGAGTTAGCCATAATTTAAAATTCTAAAACCTTATCAGATTTAGAACACAAAAGCTATTAGGTATTTAGGTCGGCACTGTGATCAATAAACCACTATTTTAGTTCAACATCATTAAGTGTTCATCATCACTACACGTAAACTAAATAGGTTTAGTATAGGTAAAGTGCATATGTCCTTTTTTCATCATTACATATGTAGGTACTAGCTTTTGCCCGCAACTTCGTTCGCGTGGAATAGTGACTACCAGCAGATTTTTGATTTGACCAATAGATGGCGCTATATGTCCGGAATAATTTTATTTTTATTTTTTTTTGTAATAAAAACTATCCTATGTCCTTTCTCAAGTTTCAAACTATGTCTGTACCAAATTTCACACAAATCGGTTCAGTTGTTTAGGCGTGAAGAAAAGACAGACAGACAGACAGAAAGACAGACAGACAGACAGACAGAGTTACTTTCGCATTTATAATATTAGTTTGGATTATACAACTAAGTCTTGCAACGCGCAAATAACTGAAAATACCTATAGTTTTCACCAATACGACCAAACCAATACGACAAAAACGTTTTCATGAGGAAATGGTACACATACATAAAATTCCTGTTTAAAACCACACCGCTCAATAAGTTACCTACACACACATAATTTTATTGTACAGAACCCAGCCTTATTTTATCGTCTCGTGCTTATACAATTTTATCTTAGTCTATCTAGAATCTAGTACGTGATTCAATCTTCATTGTTTCAAAATCGATATTCCTTACAGGTGTTGCTTGTTCAGATACAAGCAGATTTGTTGAAATATGAATAATCGAGTAGCAATCGAACAATATGTAGGAAAAACATTGAAGTAACTGGCCACGTGGTTAGAATTGAAATGAAAAGGTGAATAAACTTGGTATGTTTCCTAGTGTGGAAGTTTTCCATAATATAAGTATAAGATTCTTAATTTTAAGGCAAACTCACACTCTATATTCATATCAAACAAGTTTAAAATAAAACTTAGGGAGTAGCGATTTTGGTGGACTTCGACAAGAAACTTGACTTGAGATTTGCATAAATCTCAAAATTAAGTGCAAAAGCCTAATAATAAATAGAAATGAGTTATCTATCTAACCTGGACCTAAAGAACCTGTGGTTTCTACGATTACCGCGTTAAAACCAGCACCTCAGTTTTATATTATTAAGTACCTATCTATAGTTCACACTCTTTCCCACATCAAATCCCAATCAATACACCTAATATTTCTATATCAAATAATGTATTATTAATGACACAATAAACCTTGTACAGTAAATACAGCCAGCGATATAAATCCACATAATATAGAAAGCAATAAAGAGAGAGATCACGTAGCGAGCCAGTTTTTGTTGTGTGTGTCGTGAGCATATTAATTTAGTATAAGCATAGCTTTAGATACGTTCGATGCCTTATTTGTTTTGGTTTATTGGTTGTTGTGGCTACGAATGTTTTGACTATCTGTTGGTATTTTTAGGAAAATATTTTGAGATGTTTTTTTAGCTCGTACGTATACCTTCTTAGGTCACAGTATGGGAATCGAACCCATCATATCGAAGCAGCCAAAGATTACATCTAGTATATAAAAATAAGTCGGATTTTCCTTCCTGACGCTATAACTCCAGAACGAACGAACCGATTTCCACGGTTTTGCATTCGTTGGAAAGGTCTCGGGCTCCGTGAGGTTAATAGCATAAAGAACATTCTGGAAACGCGATATAACCGAACTCTACGCGTGCGAAGTGCGGGCGGAAGCTAGTTTTAGAATAAAAATAATTTAATCATCGAAAATAATTTTCTTTATGTTATTTAACAAAGGTACCTCTCACAAACATATCACATCTGAAATAACATAAATCTACTAAAATAATGTTCCGATGCATTTTTATACTGAACTCCAAAACTGACTTTATGCTACATGACATCACAAAAACTAGCATGTTCCTACCACTTTGTGAAGTTCACCCACTATCCCAGAGTTGCCATTAAACGGAGTTGCCGGTAATTGGCAAAGTTACGCCATTAAAGTTTTATTTTAAACTTCGAGGGAAATGTCGGCCTCAACGGCCAGTTGTAACTTTGATAACTGTTAAATTAATCGGTGGGAAAAACCCTCTTTCGGCAAAAAAATGGTGTAATGAGATAGAGGTCTTTCATCGTTTAAATGTGTTATATGGTAACCTTATACTAGATTTTCGGGTAAATGGAAGGGTGTGTTAAGTGAGCATGAGAGGAATTATTCAATATCATTTTCCCGGAGCTTCGCCTATAGTTTAAAGGAATGATACTTTCTTTTATTAACTGCCTCGTTGGTCTAGCTGTCGCAAGTGCGGCTGCTGAGCACGAGGTCTCGGGTTCGATTCCCGAGTCGGGCCGAAATCGCTTTGTGGGTTTTAGAAGACTTTCACAAGGCAGCCCGGAGCCTGGAAGCTGGTGATTGATACACCCGTGCATCGGAGAGCACGTAAATGTCGGTCCTGCGCCTGATCTCTTACCGGTCGTGTCGGCTTGCCGTCCCATCGGGTTATGAGAGTGAAGGAATAGGGAGTGCACCTGTGTTTGCGCAAATGCTCGTGCACTATAATATGTCCTGCGTAGTTGGCTAGTCTCCTTACATGAGAATAGCCGCCGTAGCCGATAATCGGCTAGGAGGACATCATCATCATCATCATCACTTTCTTTTATTTACTTAATTATATATCCTATTTATACATGCATATTTTACATATCCTACCTAATCTACATAAGGGAATTATTTTAATTACAAGGATTTCCCTATGTTCATTTCGAACATGTATCCATCCACTGTCCATATTCAAATAGACCACGTTTTTTAAGACTTCATCATCAACTACCTATGATTTTAAAAACTTACACAGTAGATAAGTATGTACTTTGATACATCGTTTTCATAATAATGTCAATAAAGTCAGAATTGAGACTTACCTAATAAAATTAATATTTCTTGTCTCTTGTACTCGTCTCATCAAAAAGGAATATAAAAACAAAAGAGGTATATAAAATTGAGTTGTCTCTTAGTCTCTGCCCGCATCAGTTAATTGAAAGAACGAGTAACTAAAGTGATTGTTATGGATGTTACAACTTCATTGCTTACAGCAAAATAAATATTTTTACTTCAGATACTCATGGCTTTTGCGATATTTATTTTTCTACAGAATCTTTTTTCCAACACAAATACATCAGAACAACATATAGGGTCACATTTTATCCTAGCCAAAAGTTGTCACGGGACACAGGCGAAATTGCAGGTGGAAGCTAATATTAACTAATAAATTCAATCCCCTAACACCGATGAAGTGGTAAACGGTCAAAAGCACATTTCCAATAAACATCAGTTAGTGCAGTACCAGCACACTGCAAACTAAACCGTGGGCCGACAATTGACTCGATGATTGGCGAATTTTTTTTTCAAGAAAATCTTCATTTCACTCTGTTTTCAGTCGGTCTTGTTTCGGAGACATACCAGATCTTTTTGATAAGTGAGGTACTACCATTCATCTCTATACTGATATATGAGCACAAACAAACTATCGGCCGACTAAAAGTTTGTAGTTTGCGGGCATGCTAAATGCGCTAATACGGAATGTTGATTCCGAAATGTTTCATTTTACAGCAAACTACCACAAAGCGAAGAGAATTTAATTTAGTTAAGCGTTGTTTCATTTGGTTTACTTGTATGCTGAATTTCGTGTGCATATGAGCTGAATGCATATTTACATGCATTCATGCATGCATGCGTTTATTGCTAGTTTGTTCGTTCTTAGCGTGTTTATTTTTTAACGAAATTGGCGCGTGCAAATGTTTCTAATAAGTACGGTATTTCTATCAATATAATTTTTATACTTCTCAATGCGAAAGTAGATTTTTGCTCGAGTGGTCACTGAAGAAAACAAATGACAAAACTTATTCCATTTTCACATAGACCGAAACCAAAAATACTATTTTTATTCCTGCAAAAACAACCAACCAAAAAATAAAAACAAAGACATTACACAAATATCCCTTTGTAGTATATTCCCTTAATCCGCAACCCAGTGGGCCCGCCAACCAAACGTGATTCGTATCCCAATACTGCGGAACAACTGCTGACCCGTAGTGATCAGACCATCAGACCTTTGTTTTGGCAAATCCCTTCGTTGGCTAAACTGGGCTTGGGTTGGATCTTAGATCTTGTACTGGTAGATGGTAGCATGGTCTATTGTTGTGAAGTTAACGCAATTTATTGGCGTGATTATTGTGAATTTAGCTGTTCTCCGCAGTTTTATCCGAAATTCGAGTTAGATAATTGCTGTAAACTGACTCTAAAATTAGTCAAGATTTTTAGCTAAAAATGCTACAGCAGCGGTTTATAGGTTTTATATTTATTTAGGTTTTATATAGGCCTAAGCTTTATTACTTCAAAACTACATCAGTCAATTTAATCTGGCAAAATAATATTCCCCAAACGGCAAAAACCATGCGTATTTCTAGTCAATATCTAATTACATTTTGATGACATTATTTAAGCTAATGTAATATCAGAAACTGCATTATACGATAACTAAACAAAATATTTTGTACATTATCCGAAATATGTCATAAGCCCGCGGGAAATTTTAATGGCGGCTATAATTACAGTATATTGCAAAATTATTGGGACAATAATTTCACGTCCGCGGGGAATCTTGAATGGATTGAAAATCAAATTTACGGTCGGACAGAATAATTCAACAATCGGCTTTTGCTGTTAACATTAATTGGATATCATTTAAACGTTACTGGCAATATTTTGAATATTGCTCTACATATCTATTGTACTTAGACATATTTTTTATGGGAAATCATCAAATGACACCTCCCGCTATAGGTGCAGCGTGAGTGTCAGACTCTTACTGACTAAAACCCAGCATGTTCCTTCTTAAACCCTTCATGTACCAAGGCCGCGGTAACTCTTTCGAACAATCCCGCGGCCCTGGCAGGCCTTGGCCCTAGTGGGCCCCACTAGAGTACTTTCTGTGCTACAAAGACATATAGGACAGAAAAAGTATACTCACTAGGTATCAAAAGTACAGTCAGGTACAAAAACTAATAATTTTATTACAACATTCAAATAAAGGTTATCTAACTCACATTATAATATTGCAGTAACTCCTAAGAGACAAGTCTTTACTACAATGGAAGTTTGTGACTACATTGTGTTGGCCTGTGACCCACTTACTGGCCCAAGCGACCACAGCCCACAGCGTAATCCAAGAGAGTGTAACGAAGCATGCTAATTAAAACAATAACCATACTAATTAACTTTATGCGGTTATGTGGCGTATGAAATGATTATGTCTGTGCAAGTTCCTAATGTGAATTTTTGGAGAAGAAAAATAATTAGGAACGTAATTGCTTTTTTTGGCGGTTTAATCAGTGTCTAAGGGAAGCTACTTCACGTGGTCGTGTCAGCAGAAATACGTCCAATGCTGGACAAAGGCTTCCCCCAAGGCAATCCAGATTCACCACTTCGCGTGCTCTGAATAAATTGCTAAAATAAGTTACTGCTATATAAAATTGCCTATATCTGAATGCAATTACCTTGTTCGATTCAGCAGATCAAATGAAATCAAGTTTTTCAATAAAAGTTTATCTCGATCAAGCAGACGAACCTGATTCACGACTTTATCTGGTAACTTATCTTCGGGGCCGTTCTCTTCTGTTCTATCCTAGACTTAGTATTGGTATGTATTGCTATTATTGTATGTATTTGCCAGGCTTCGGTCAATTGACTAAAATGCTAGCTTAACCTTTCATATCTCCTAAACCATAGCAAGGTCAGAAGCCTAATAATATTGCTGACACCTTTTAACAATGCTTAGGCATATTATTAGCTAAGCGAAGCCACTTTTTTGGGTGACATAATAACTAGATATATTGACCAAATTAAGCTAACACTTCGAGCTCAATTCGACTCCTTGGTCAAATCTATTTAACGTACACGATACCACAGTTTTTTGGAAATCACAGACATTGCCATTTCATTTTTTATAAATGGCCATACATTTTGACCAATCTCATCTGATAGGAAGTGACGAAAACTGACCTATCCACCATTTTTTTGAAAGCATCCTTTTTTTGTAAAATCTAACATCATAATCGAACAATTCAGCTAAACACATACCTCTTTATGAAATCAGGAGTCCTAACACTTAACTTCAAAGTTCTAATATAAAAATAAACATTAGTATCAACATAAGTTCTCACTACACACCCACTTTCCCTTGTATGCAGCTGACATTTCCCAAATGCCGGTCGGCACGTGATAAGATTCTCCAACGATCTGACCCGCATATTCCTTTGGTATTTTTATTTTACAGTGCAATTCACCTAGATTGTTGTGTGAACGTTTGTTTTTGTTACGTTTGTATGCAATTTTCTGTTGTTTACTTTGTGGTTTTTGACGCTGAAACCGCTTAATAAACAAGGGATATAGAATACTTCTTATTTCATGTAAATAGGTCTAGTTTACTCTATTGTATTCCATTCCAATGCTTACTGGTTTTTAAATTATGAATTTCCAGTTATGCTTGGAGTCCAAAGGACCCATGTAGAAAGAATAGTCTTTAGGGTCCACATCCCTAATTTGATATTATTTTGTAATGAGGTAACTTTTGCTTGCTTTAGGTTCAACAAACTGTCTAGCTACTAGTTGCAGACAGCAGTCAGCTAATCAGTAATCCATTTAACTGATTAAATTACATCATATTAATTATCTGATTGGGTAACTAATAACATTAAATTGAATTAATTATAGTGAGACGTGCTATTGTTGGATAGCAGCTACATAGGTGTACTGCCTATCATATTAATATACATACTTGTAGTCAGAGGTTTGGGTAATTGATTTCTCGGAGAATTCATGCCTTGGAGCTGATTGGTTAACACTTCGTAAGTGACGTCATCTCTATCTTCACTATATTGGTAATTGTATCATAAACTAGCTACGACATAAATTCTACATATGTGCCACCAGAATTGATAAATTGACGAAAAACGAAAAAGTCTGAATATCTTTGTCTATAAGTAATTTCCTTCATCCATTTTTCAACTCAGTGTTTATTTTTTAAGTTAAAACATATTTTACATTCTACAGTGAATCAAAAATAAAATGCAAACGTAAAACACCTCATTTCCACACACCTCTTTTGGGAATAAACTCGTTACTTCACTGAAATAAAAAAACAGATCACAGTTCCGACCCTAGATCCTTTAAGTGGTTTTAAATATTTATCGAATAATCACTATTCCGCGCTCGTAAGCTCATAGGGGACAAGCGAAGGTTTTAATCTATAAAACAACATACTGACTACCTACTATACAAAGGAAATCCTGCACTATAAAAAGAGAAAAACTGCACGTACACAAGTAGATGCTATTTTCATTAACTCCTAAAAGGTAATGTATAAAGAAAAAAATACATTTGTTTGTACGTCTAATGGACTCCTTTTTAACACTTTTCATTATAATCCATGCTTCCTAGGTATGACTTTGTACCTGTACCTATGTTCTATGATAAGGGTGTATGGTCATTGGGCGTTTCTGTCAACTCTAGCCACGAACATGACAGTTTCCCAAACAAACAACCGCGAGCTCTTTTCATCCATTGAGTTAAATATGTAATATTATGTTCTCACAGATATTAAAATATATTCCAAAATGCTCCTTACTTACTATAAACAGTCGGTTACACTATAGGTGTAGTTTAAACAATCTCAGTAGCAAAGTCCGTTAAAAATTAAATTCCTTCACACTCCGGGTCACCCACTGCCCACATCGGGTGCACCGTCGTGAATATTGAAACATGTTTACACGTGGTTAAAGTCCTTTTGAGGTCTCATACATTATTTAACGGTCACAGAATACTTTATAGGAAATATTGGCGCGTTGTTGTGGTTTAAAAATGGAGTTTCGATGATTTAATGCCCGTTTTCACCAACAATCTCTTAACGTTTCCCTAACTAAGTGTCACTTAGGTATTTGTTGGTGAAAATGAGCATAAGTGTTTCACAAATATACACTCTGATTCTGATTCGGATACTAGCTGTTTCCCTAAGGTTTCGACCACGTTCCGGAGAAACTTATACCTGGCCAAAATAGCCTATATTATGCTACCCAATAGTGAAAGAATTTCTGAAATTGGTTTAGTATTTTCGAAGCCTTAATAAAAAAAAATATTCTTTATTATATTATGTATTTTGTTAGTATGTAGAAGTACAGATTATTAGTATAGATTATATTGTTTCTGATTGTCTCTACTGTATTGGTTAGAGTCAGATTTCGTGCTTGGAGTACCACTTATAACTGCGTACATATTTATTAGACTTACACATTTAGAAATTTAATTAATACTTTGGATGTTTAAAAATTTACGTGCAACTATTTTTGTAATAAATTAAAAACGAAACTGAAACTAAAGCGATTATTTAATCATGAAAAGTGTTTTTTTGCGTGCAGGCGATATCGTGTCAAGTTTTCTACTTGTCTAAATCTATCTAGTTTAAGGTTGGTTTGTCGACCTTAAACTTTTTAGACATAATAGTCATATAATAAAAACGCGTAACAAATATATTTATTATGACGGTTTAATTAAATTACTGGCACGCGATAATATAACAAATGAAATCGTTTATTTCAATTAGAACGCCAACTCTTTTGTGTCGGTTGAGGTCCGATGAACATTTTAATAAAAAAAAAACGCACTGTCACTAAGCGAATGCTTACAGACAAAAAACAGCCCTTCGAACAGTTGGATAAAAACAGTTTCTTACAGACTACGATTAATATAATTACCACGTTTTCTTAAATAAAAAGTACCTATCTATAAGTTGGTTGAAACATTTTTTTTTAACATAAACTTCGATTTTAATATACTGCTTGCTATAAATACGCTTCATAGTGAGAAGATTGATTGAAACCAGAAAAGTATCTTAACATATTTAGTATTTTGACTACAAAACCTTAAAACCACGAGTGGAACTGCAAAAACACCAGGTAAATAAAATCTGCAAAACATTTTCACACACGCTTAGTAAAAACTCCTCACCAAGGCCTTTACACTTAAGGCGCACCAAAATTTTCTCCGAGTGTTTTCTTTTTTTTCTTCCCGACATAGTTTCAAGGGCTACAAATGACTGGCCGACGTTTTCCTGAGAGCGAAGCCGTGTTCATTTGCCACCATATCAGTACATTTCCGCTTAGAAACCTTTAGGAAATTGGCGTCACACAATACTGTTTACTTTTATAGTAAAAATGTACGTCCGTGCGGGAAGGGAAGAACGAATCCTTTTTGGTCAGTTATTTTGCAAGTGAATGTAAAATATGTCGGGCTTAAAATTTTATTGATGAGTTTAACATGGTTTCACTGCGTGGTAAGATGAGATGAGATTATGCCTGTTTTGTTTTAAGGTGTATTTTACACTATTCCTGAAAAAGTTCTTCCTTAAATCGGTACCTATTAGATCAATACTGGTACACTTTATCCATATATTAAAACACAAAAAGTGCCTACTGGATAGGTAGTGTACTTAGTGACAAAAAATTATCCATTAACAATGAATCCATTTCGATGGACAAAATAAAAGAAGGTTGATTTTATAAATTGTCTATCCAATATACCAAACTCTTGAATGAATGAACTGAAAACATTCTCCAAATGCCATCATGAGTAAAATCAGGGTCGTATTTCAACTCACTCGATACAACGTCTATAAAATTCAAGCACACTGCAGACTTTTTTAAGAAATTCGTGAATTTAATAAAAGATCTCAGTCGGTTTCATATCGGGTAAATACCTGATTTTTGTAATGTGCTGATTGACATTCATTTGCTACTGATTTATGAGCCTGAACAAATTATCGGCCGACTAAAAGTTTGCAGTGTGCTCTTAAAAGCTAACGTCATGTTATATTTCGCGAGCACGCCTATATTCGTCTCTCAGTGTACATTCGCCGAGAGAAGTGATTTACCACTTATGAATATTATTCATGCGTAATAAATTTGGAGATTTTGACGGTCGTATTCCCAAAATGGATAACGATATTTTCTCACTTGAGATTTCTTCCTTATTCAAGATACTAACTCTTGGCGTGCGAAACCTATCTGTATGTATTTTAGTAGTATTTTTTCAGTAGGTACATAATATTCTTGACATCTGTGAGAATGCTTAGAGATTATACAAAATGAAAAAAATCTATTATCTATGAGTACTCATAAATAATACCTAAGTAAGTACAATATCTGGCTGCAAAGTAATCGCCAGTAAAGAAAGATTTGAAAATTATTTTCACTTTTAGAATGCACCACACATCTCCCGAATCTTGAAGGCGCCATTCAGGTAAAAAACATTATTTGGAAATAGAAGGACATATCTAGGTAAAAATAAAAAATGCGTTACTATAATCAAAATACCAACAAAGAAGCTAACTACTTAACACGCAAACAGACCATTGTAAACACCATAATTTTCCCACAAGTATCACGATACAAACATCATTACAATATCTATAGAAAACGCCATTACGCACAGATCATTGCAATAATCTTGTAGACAAGACTAAACATGCGATTAGTAATAGAAACTGCACTCGAGCCCCAGTTCACCGACAACGTAAACGTCCGTTTTCTAAACACAACTGGTTGAGTACCTTAACTTACCCCGTAACGTACCCTTAATTTTTAACTTCATCGACATCTGCCTTTTTGCAAATATTTTGGAGTTGACTTCCAGTCTAACTGGATGCAGCTGAGTACCAGTGTTTTCTATGGAGTGACTCCGTCTGATCTCAACACAGTTACCCCCGGGCAACCTGATAGTCCTTGGTAAGTCTGGTTAATAGACTTCCTGGCATCTGACTACCAGTATCGACTGTAGAAGGTGTTAAAATGACAGCCGGAACCCACTAGTTAATCGTGCCTTACGAAATACGGAAGAACTCGTAATAATAACAATAGGTATGGTCACGGATGGACCGACCGCGCCATTATGATCGATCTATCCGTATGTCTTTGACTTATCCACTAGCTCTTTAAAGTTGCATTTTCAAAGTCAACAGTAGTTTTATTAAAACGGACGTTTATATTGTCGGTAAACTCGGGCCTCAGATGGTAACCGATATCACGAAGCAATCAGCGCTTGCGCACCAGTGAAAGTTGTGCTGAAATTACGCGAACGTTTTTTGTTTTTGTTTATTTATTTTTCTTTGCCTTTGTGGGGCATTTGAAAATGTAATGTTGGACTTTGTTAACTTAGCTTATTGTTAAGTCTGAATTTCAAGGTGTATTGATTCTCAAACTTATTATCGGGCGCATTTCTTAAAATATTAATTGAAATAATATATTTGTGTTACGTATGTCCAATTTTTCGTAGCCTTATTTTCAAGATTTTTGAAATCTACATTACTCTTTACTTCATTTAGGTATTGTAAAAGTAATTGAGAGAATTGATAATACAAACACTTATTTTCCCATAAAATGCGAGTACTTTGATAATGATAATTCAATAAAATATCGTATCTGATACTTAACATATTGAAACAGGTTCAGTCTGATACAATTACCATTTACAGGGGATGATGTAAGTAACACAAACCAATCACGTGACATTGACATCTGCGCGTGCCCAGTGAAAGCTGCAACTGAAATTACATCGAGCGGTGATCGAAACGTGATCGAATATACTTTCGAACAAAAAACTAGTCTGTTTCGTGCATATGACATCGCATGAATACATCTTTGTGTGATTAATTTATTCTTGTCATTAAACGCAACTGTAATTTTAGTAATAAATCATTTGAGATATGAGAGTTACTTTTATTTACCACTACGCATTTCATGTGGTATGGTATGGTATGGCCCGCGTCCTGGGAGAACTTTCCCGGTCCCGTATCGTAGATCGAAAGCTTCCAAAGAGGATTTATTAATGTCGTTTTTTTTATATCTTTTTAGATTGAGTAAGTTCCCTTTTACATATTCTGTCGAAACTAGACAAATCTCACTAGAAAAATCCACCGCAGTTGGCATTTGCAAGATTAATTTATTATGATTATTTTTAAACTACTGTACATTTATATAATTTAAATTCCCACAAAACAACGTCAGCTGTAACTAATGGCACTGACATCTATAACTTTCTACTTACAAATTGACAGACAGCTCCTAGAAATTACTATATGCTTCAATAAGTGGCTCTACTTAACTGAGAAATGGATAGTTAACTAAGATAGGTACCTATCGACAGACAAGTTAAATAGTTATTTTCATAATTATATTTATAAGTATGTTAAGGTACCGGTGAGAGAGTTATGGGTACATACAGAAGCGATTATAATTTCTAAGAAAATAAAGGTTGTAAAAAGCAGTACACTTCACAAAATTTTTGCTTTAATGTTAAAAATTTCATGATCTCGGAATCCCTTAATGGGTTTGGCAAAGGACAAATCTTGCAATACAAATTCTATTTAAGGAGTTCATAACATGATGCAATACATAAGGAGCTCATGATATGATGCATATGGAATCTCTGTGGTTCATAATTGTATCGATAAGACCTATCAACTTATCTGTACCCAGACAAAGAAGCCAGACATTTTAACATAATTCCTTGACACAAATTAATCACACTATTAACAACAGTCATTCCTTTGTTTTATACTTTATAACAAACACATAATTAATTAAGAGATAATTCCTATACATATGAATATTAATTCTAAATCCGTCACGCAAGTTCGATGAACGCTCGATAGTTCGATACAATCCATCGTTTGTTATCAGTCTATCTGCAGTCATTAACGCGATAAGAAGTCGATTGCCGATATGTTAATGATGTATTTATAGAAGATATTGAGAGATAATACGGTGGATTCGGATGGAGAAAGATGGTTTGCACTCGTATTTCATTATTAAAGTGCAAATATGTACTTATTTTCTTTGATAATGTTGTTAGTCAGCTAGGTGAGTGGATTAAATCTGAACTGAAATGTACACCTGTACAAACTACTAACTTCAGATAGCTATCGACTTTAAAATAAGGAGTTATGTCTATTGGTGAAAATGCTGAAGTTTTTTTTAACTGAGTTAGATTGAAAGGAAATATCATCATAGGTCAACAGTTGATCGTCCAACAGAGTAAAATTAGGGAAAATCGTTTGTAATTTAACTCGAATGACAAATATTTTAGACATTTAGTGAACTAATTAAATTATTATATGGCTACTGAAATAAAGCTAAATTAAATAATACTTAAACCCTTTATCATTTAAGTTAAAAGAAAAATCTTAACTCTCATCAAAATTATCGCACTTGATACCACCATTTCATATACCTACGTTGTTTTACTTGGCACAGTACGCCGCAGCTTCGATTATAAATTATATAAAATAGATTCGGAGTTCATTCACCTCTCGATACGTAGGACTTGCGTCTGTGTGTGTGTGTTTGTGTGTGTTAACAATAACAATTGTTAGTGATTACTTCGACACGAACGGGCGACGTGTAAGACCGACTTCTTATAGTGTTGGTCGAGGAATAAAGAAGAACGGATATGACAATTAACAATTTACGTAAATAATACCAACATTGACGTGAAAGGAAGGTTTTATGCTAAATTGAATTTGGTATTTTGTGCTTTCAATTCATAATTTTAGTCGGTAGGTAAGTATTAAAATTTATTTTTGGAGTCAGACTACTTTAACTGGTTAAATAATGTATGTATGTTTTAATTGAGACCTAGAGCAAAAATAACGCCATCAGCTAACTCAGCTTTCTACCTATTGGAATAGAACTAATTTCGCCTTGTATTCCTTCCTTCCGCCTTCGCATTATACCTATTTGAAGTTGGAGTTTATATTTGATAAACCTAATATTCCCAAATACCGTCTAATTTGCTTTCCGCTATCGCTCGAAAAATATCTTGTCCACCATCATCTGCTTACAAAATCCATGTTCTCATTTAAGTACAACTAGTATCAAGGTGTTCCATCAGGCCCATGGCATTGAAGCACCTTGACGAATGTGATAATGTTCTTATTCCGACGAGTGCCTCTCAAGTACAATGGACAGCAAGATTTATAAGTCACGAGTAATCACGATTTGGATTAATTGAAGGCGAGTGTAAAATATAGCTCTTTATTTATGTTTAAAGGCAGATCCCAATATTGTATCTATCTGTGGTTTTGATAACCAGAGATAGGCATTTTACATTACTTGTATGGGGCTATTGTCAAAATGATGTCTCTAGTAAGCAAATTACAGATATATAGAAATTGAGAAGAGTACAAAGCGTACCTGAGGATGAAATTCAGATTTTTTCGATATTTTTTTTCTAATAAAAGAGTTTTCTGAAAAGTTCTCGTAAATAATATAAATTTCAACAGAGCCAACTCGCGTTTTTGTCTGTAAAGTCTACTTGGATAGAATACAAATCTCAACAAAGCCAAGTTGCTATTTGTTAATGACCAAGTACTACATTACCTAAAAAACTTCTGATTTTCTTAACGTGAAAACATTTAAAATTTTACTGCGTACTTATTCTGATATTCTTGTAAACAAGCAGTCGTAAATCTTGCAAATAAAAATGTTTGTTAAGCGTTTACCTTCATTTTATTAACAGGGCATCAAATATCGTGGTGTTTACGGGAGTTTCTCTTACCTGAAAAGAAAAATAAAACATTTTTAAATATAAGGGCTTATGGATTAAATATGGTTCGTAACATAATTATTCTTGTTTCGTTTTTTAGACAAAAGAAGCCTGTAAATTCACATTTCCTTTTAACTAAAGAACAAGACCAACAAATCGAAGTCTGATATATTGTAGTTTAAAAGTTGTTTTTAATCTAAGTTGTAAGATTGGCAAATCAACTCCAATAAGTAACTGACTGTTAGATAATAAAAAAAAAATGATAGTAAGTAATATCAAAACTATTATTTACTGTAACTTGCCGAACTTAATTCATCAATCCTCACCATTTTTTCTTACATCTTATAAGAACACCTATCCACCTACTATTCTATTCTCATCTCGAACAAGCCCTTTAATTCCACGAACTATCTCGTAGCGTTAGAGTAACAGAACTAACGAAACACTTAGTAATAGCTACTAGAGAATTAATTGAAACGCCCGTGTTAGACGGAGCCTGTGTTAAACTAGAATAGGATTTTAAGTTAGTAGGAGGTATGTATAAGTCATCTGTATTACAGACTAACTTCAGCCAGCGGTTTCACACTCATCACGTGGGAAGTTCTGCAGCAACTCGGATAAAAAGTAGCCAATAGCCTTCCTCGATAAATGGGCTATCTAGCGTTGGAAGGCTTTTTCAAATTAGAACAGTATTTTGTTTGATAAGCGCATATGAGTAAACATATTCTACAGCTCTTCGAAGTACGAAGTAGTTCTCACAGGACACGGAACACAAAGAATAAACTATTAATTAATATAATGAACTTTAAAGACATAACAAATAACAAAGATCTCTAAGTTCTTCGAAAAGCATGACATCATAACTTTTTGCTAACCAATCAATCAATCATTGAAAATGTTATATACAAAAACTAGATACATATGTATAGCAAAAACAGATACGTATGAATATTGTAGGGGGCATCGACCTTTTCATTTCATTATCGTTCCGAGGTAGGCTAGGGCTGTCACTTGTCTGTCTAACCGCAAGTACTTACGTACCGTTCGCAAGAACATTCGTTTGCTAGAGTAATGATAGTTCGTTACTTACCACAAATGTAAGCTTAAATACGGTTGGGAATACCAGAATATGTGTTTTGTTTTTGTTTTTTTTTCGTCATAACGTCTTAATCGTGACTGTTTTCTTTGAAGATATGACAGCAATTTACGTGTAAAAATAGGTGAGCTGTCTTGGTGAATTATTAAAATCACATAAGTCATAAAGTAAATCTTTAACCGATCCAGGAATTACTGACATTATTTGCTACGCTTGGTCACAAGCTCAACTATGAGGCTAATATTTCAGTAACTTCAAAAACATTAAGCAGTTTATAAAGCCATATGCAGAATAATAGAAATTGTAAGTGAGCCGTTCTTATTCCTTTCACAATCATAAAGCTGAAGTCCCACAGTAAGCGGGTGGTAGTGATAATAATTGTCCCTTCAGGTTATGCAAAGCCCAACATTACGGAGAGTCAGAACTAGCTGTTGACTTCTAGGTAGTAATAAAATTGTAAAGTATTATGAGAAAATTATCGCTATTTGGATATATATGATGAAGATGACCGAATCTACTAATGAAAAGCCGATGAAGAAACAAAACCTTGATTTACTACAAAATACAATTCAACAAGATTTTCCAGATGCCTGAAAACTGAAAACGTAAAATATCTCGACTGTAAACAAAATTACGAAGTCACGAGAACTTCCTCTATATAAAGTAATCTGTAACTTAAGACCATTTGTCGTAGTTTGATAAATAGCGGAGTTTCTGAAGCGTGGCAAATGGTAGCAAATGACACTTTATTTTGATTGACTTTAACTTCTGTAGTACGTAAAGTGCTACTGCGTTTGATTATTCTTGTTGTTAAAAAAAGGAAGCTTTAAGAACTTGTATCTGAATTTTTATTTACTTAAGAGCTTTCGTGTTGGTATTTACTTGAATGTTTCATTTACTTTGGTAAGTAAATATGTGAAAGTATTTTTGGTGAACGATTTCTTTCTAATAATCCTGCCAGAACAGAACATATATGGACATAAATAGGTATTACGTGTAGATTTTCTTACAAAAATATTTTTTTATTAAGTAAAAGTAACTTCAAAATATGCTAACATTGTCACTGAGCCATAAAACTAAGCACAGCTTGTTTGTTATAGCTAAATTGAGAAAACACGAAATTGAGCATCGGTCATTGCCACTAAAACATATTTTTTGCAACTTTGACATTTCATGTCACGTGTCAACCCTATACATGTCCGTCTGCGTACTCATTAACATGTACACAACCGTCGCCTGAAGGCATACACTTGGAGTATCTACCAATTTGTATACTACACTTTGTTATATTACACTTAAAATAGTGTTAAATGTTACCTTTGCTTCTGTGAAGTTATCCTTTTTACTCCTAGCATTTGTTTCTACAGATCTATTCGAGCTGCCTGAAGTTGGCTACTAGTAATATCACGATAGTCCAAAAATATTTTTATTTTTTTGAGATATATAAACAAATAAAAAATATTTTTATGTAAAAAGGGTAAAGAAAGATAAGAAATGCTGCGAACTCAAAGAAGATATCCAGGACAGAGCGAAATGAAAGAAGAGGACAACGTTCCGCGTCAAAAGCCGGAACAAAAGCTAAGAAGAAGAAGGAATCACTACTGCGCATGCTCAAAGCGTCCAATGACTAACTTCAGACACGCAAAGTTATTAGGTGCGAAGTTGTACATTGCTGTGTATCCTGTTTGTAGGTACATTTATAAAGTCCTATGTTGACATCCGAGAGGCTATAATTGTCAACGCATTTAAGACTCAGAAAGGAAGTCTGCTACTATTACTGTAATATTACTGTTTATAGTTTTGTGGTAGTGCTAGACTAAACTTAGCGATTGCTAGAGTTAGATGGAAGAATATTCCTGACTTAGAATCATTATGAAATAGTTCTAGATAACATTTTACTGCTGATTCTAGTCTTAATGTTTCCCGTAGGTACGAATTAGGAACAAAACATGGTGTGACTAAACGTTTCATTATTTCCAACAAAAATCTCAGTAGGCAATATAGCAAATCTATGTGCAAAAGAAAAGTTAAGTAATTCTAAATCAAAAATAAATGATACCAACCAAGTCTTATTGTGTTATTTAGAACCAAAATAAACTAAAAACAATAGAATAACAAATAGTTCCTGTCTACCCATTTGTAGGTACATTCACAATTGTAAGTACAGTCGGCGGCTCAAAGGCGCCGTTTACGTAATATTGACCATCTGTGAACAAAAGTGCACCTACACTGAATGACGCATCGTCGGCTTATCAAGTGCAACAACTTATATGGCTATGCTTCTTTCGGTTTCTGAGAAAATTGTGCTAACAATGTTGTTAATACATTAGTAACACTGTATTTATATCTGTGAACTGGTTGAATGTTAAATAATAATTTAATAAAGGAATACGAGGGGCATTGAATTAATTCAGGTGGATGATTCTGAAATTGTTTTTTTAGTATGTAAGTGTACCCGCGATACGTGTAGATATGTATGACATACCGTATCACAAAAAAAAGTTACATACGTTATTTTTTTGTGTTTAAGCGCACGTGTGTATCTATACAGCGTAAATACCATGAAGGTACGGGACATATGAAAAAAAGTTTTTTCAATACATATGTAATTATAAGGACCGGTATTGAAATGTTTTATTTAATGGCTCTAAATTATACAGGCGTGTAGTTTACATCGAATTTTTCAATCAAATGCTCGTTGAGTTAAATGATTTAATTGGCCATATTTTATGTATTAATATATCATTTCGCAAGTACATGTAATATAGTTATGTGTAATGTTTTGTGTTACGAAAATAAAGTAAGTTATACGTATTATTAAGGGGTCTGTAATTTTAACCGTTGAATACATAATGTGGTAGCATAGTAACCAGATCATATTGGCAAATTATCTCATAAAAAATCGAAATACTTTCTAGGTGATAGTCTTTATCCAGGAACGATTATTTTTGTAAGTACCTAAGTAACATTTTATGAATAACATTAACAACCATCTTCTGAAGAAGAAGGCCTGTGAAAATGTGAAATCTTACTTATGGCAATCACATTGACAAGAGCCGTATTTGGCAAGAACTATTTAGTGTAAAGGAAAGACAATAGATTGTTAAAGTGTTAAAATAAACGTTACTGTATTAAGCACTATACTTTACAAGTATAGAATAGTATAGAATCAAAGATCACACTATGCAAGAAAAAGTTTTTGTAAAAAATACATTACCTCTTTTATATCTAGCAATCGGTTAAAACACATCCTTTCATATCACACGGTCCCACGCTACAATTTCTACAATGTTAAGAAAAAGATACCATACCAAGATACCATATTCGAGAATCTCGTATGACCATAAAGTTCGAGCAAAAACCCATCGATTCATGGGAAAGTGATCCCTGTCCCTTTCTATACAGGGGCCCGATTCTCCTAAAGCGATATACGATTCTCATTCGACTGAGATCCAATCACGACTCAATTACGATTGAAGCGTATGTGGCATTCCGCAATTTTTTCTTTGAAATAAACTTTTTTATCCTTTTCTGTCATTCAATAATGAATCATTTTGTCTGCAAATGATTTACGATTGCAATATGATTTTAGAGCAAACTATATACCATATAGACCAAAATCACCAAAATGGCAGACCAATCGCAAACCAATCGAATGTCGTTGGAATACCATTAGTCTTATATTAGTAGCAGAATGCCCGATATGGTTAAAAATGCTATAGCAATCATATTAAATTTATTTGAATTGAATATGATTTTGATTATTTTTATGATATTTATATTATTGTTCAATGAAGTTATAATTTTAATGTAATTTATTCCAATTCTAATCAATTTCTATGAAGTGTTAATTTAATATATTTATTTTAGAGTTTTAATTGTACTAACGTAGCTGTAAGTCTTTTGTAACACTAACACTATATGGATGAAATCCGAAATAAATGATTTATTATTATTATTATATTGCGATTCGATTTCTATTCAATTTTGACATTATTAACTTGGAGAATCGGGCCCCTGTTGGAACCGGTCCCATTGGCTATGGATGTCTTCCCATGACGGTGGGTTGACGTAACACTCAATGTCAATAATGACACATGCAACTGTTGGTAGGGTTAAATTGTTTACGTAATACAAGTTTCGTAACTGGTTGGTGGTTAATTAACAATGCATAAGATATTGAGTGATTAAAAAGTTGCTTTTTTGTTGAGGCAAGAATCGGTAATAACTTTTTATTTCAAGAATATTTTTTTTTTCTTAGGAACAACAAACAGATATACAATGTGTTTTATACATGTAGTAACAATATGAAAAAATAACACATAAGTATAGATTTTTTTTTATAATTATGTTGACGCAAATACCAATATAGAATATGAAAAACATACCGGCCGAATTGAGAACATCCTCCTTTTTGGGAAGTCGGTTAAAAAATAACTTGGACCTAAGTTGTTAAGTACTAAGAAATCCTGAAAATATAGAATTAGAAACTAACTTATACTAAAGCCGCCTTGTTTGGTTATCATTTATGTATGTGACTGGAATACACTGGCAAAACAAATATTACCATTTAAAAAATAACAATAGAGACAAAAGCTCATTGAAACGTAGTCAAATGCACAAATAAACAATAAAGTATTTTCAAAGCTGTCATGGAAAATTAATTGGTTTAATAGTTATAAAATGGAAATATACAAAACGCGCATGAATACGAGAACAATTCGACAAAACTGTAGGACTGGACGCGTTCAATTAAAACTCAATTTGTGTTCAGTTCAGTTCAATACTGTTGCCGATTTTATTTCCACGCTTTTTTGCAAACCTTTTTTTGCTAACTTTATGTTTTTCAGTGCTGGCAATTACTACCTTGAGTTATTATAACATCAACCTGCATTTTTATTACGTGCCTAGTTTCCCAGGCAAAAAAACTGCTAACAATGAAACTAAGAACATAAAAATAGCATCCAAATCTGACTTTATTAAATGCATGCACAGACCATAACGACATTTTGACACATCCGCCATTTTTCTTAACCACACATTTCCACTACGTATCAAATCATCCTAGAACTAGTCCCAAGAGTAATAAATTACAATAAGCGAATAAATTGAGAAGCTTCCAATTGCCATAGAATCGGGGGCAGAAATCCACTTCTTGATTTGATAGGATTTTTCCCGTCGATCGGTTCGAAAGGCAAATTGTAGTAATCTCCTACCATTTTCATCGGAGTCGTGACGTGAATATAATTATATTTCCCTCCAAAATATGCCGCCATTTTGCAATACGGCATTAATTTAATCGAATGCAAATTCTTTTGCCTTTTTCTGTCGCGTTGATGGAGTATCGCTGTTATCCGATTGTTCAACGTATGTTGGATATTATCGATTTGTTTTCAATCGAGTGGATGTTTTGTATTCAAGTGTGTGTTCTAGATGAGTCAGTTATCTTTATTACCTATGTAAAACTAGACCTAGTAAGTATAGAATATGGTGGTATCAGGATTCACATTTAAAGTGATGAGAATACCTTATCTTCTGGATCATATCATTATTCAATCATCCGATATTCAGAACAATCCTTAAGTATTTCAAATACATTAGTTAGTTCTTAGTAACTCCTCAGTACTCGTGAGAATCGCTCCCATTAGTACATATATGTAGACGGTAAGACAAAAAGCCTGTTGCATCACTCACGAACCTCGATAGACGCTAACAACTAAAACCTACTTTCATACATACTCTTTCATTGAGAAATGCCCTATATTTCACACACTTTACATAACAGTAGTAGAAATCACGACAGTATTGCAACAAAGAAATACATTGCTGGTTTTAATAGGAGTAGCATTTGAGCATTCAAAATTGGAACAGCAATTGATGTCAAACAAAGCAGTATAGTTGAGCGCCTTTGTGTTTCGGAGCAAGGAGGTCAGATTACATGAAAGGAAGGGACAGAATATCCAAAGAGAATTCTTCTCTAGATGAAAATGAAGGAAAAAAACTAAATTAAACCGACTGTCTTTGGTTGATTTGTGTTAAAGTCCGAGGTAAGATTAATAGATGAATTCTTAGATGTGTGAAATAATTTAAATATTTACAAGTAATTTAGATGTTTTTTGAAATGTCTGCGTGATTTATTGTTTTAAATTTTAGATGGGGCCAAATAAATAATAATGGGGTTTAATGATAATGGCCTAAATAGCGAGTTTTCATTTCCATTTTCTAGAAGCGTTCCGAACTCTTCCGCCACCGAATTTTCATTTGTTATTTGTTTGGGGATAGATTTTTCTGGATATTATTTTAGAGTTATAAAACGCCACAAACACAGCCATAACAAAATGACTTTACATACAACTGTTTTCAACACACTCATCAAATCTAATTGCGATCAATGACTTCAATAAAACACCTTACACAATACCTAACGAATACAAATCAAAGTTCACGCGAGTGAACCCGGGACAAGGTCGATGCAAAGAGCAATCGCATTCAACAGGCCGTGACATATCCAAGTAATTTGACCTTTATTGTATTACTAGCTTCTGCCAGCGGTTTCACCCGCATCCCGTTTGAACCTCTGCACGAACCCGGATAAAAAGCCTATAGCCTTCCTCGATAAATGGGCTATCTAACACTGAAAGAAATTTTCAATTCGGACCAATAGTTCCAGAGATTAGCGCGTTCAAGCAAACAAACAAACTCTTCAGCTTTATAATATTAGTATAGACGTATCTTCAGTATTGTATTACTCTGTAATAAGCAGATTTTTTGAGGACTTGCAGATTTTTGTGGAACAAATAGTGCATTTTTGACCACCTACGTTGGTTTAGAAGTGTCATTTTATTGCAACCTAGCATTTTTTTTATGACGTTATAGATTTTTTGTATGTATAATTTTGGTTTTGTAAACTATTTTTACCAGCCGACGTCATTATCGAAACTACCAAAATTATTAATGTTTTTATCGACGTTATGTACCACTGAAGATCTTAAATACTTTGTGACTGATATAACCAACTGTTCATACCTCGGAAAAGTCGTGTATTACTCTAATATGTTCAATTCAGCCAAGAAATTTTCTAGATGGAATGACTTGATTTTTCGCACTGTTACAGTGCGAAAAATCAAGTCATTCCATATGAATTTCCCTGCCTCGAGTCTTTTCGAGAAAAACAAAAGTGACATATCGTCAAACCTGACATCATATAAAAGGAAAAGAGTTCCAATTCTTATATTACGTGTAAAACAGTTTTATTCTCATCGCTATGACCACGGAGGAATGAAAGATAGCGGAGATGGCATAAGGAAGGTAAGTCAGCGGCGAATCAACGACGCGTTCAGGTTCCTCGTCAAATCACGACCAATCTGACAAAGATTGGTCCTGCCTGACTGATTGGTGATTTTATTTAGAAAAAAACTTTTAAAGAAGGCGTATAAGAGCGGAGCTAGTAACGTTCCTCTTCCCCCGACAAGTCGATTTTTGGTGCGCTACTTTCTTAGGAGATTGCGTCATCTTTTTACATCTCCAATAATTTTGTTCTCCATGGCTATGACATATTCCGCGTAACTCGACCCTACAAGAATGCGGTATCTCAGTGGCTGACAGTTCTCTTGCGAAACCAACGCTTGAAGTGGATTTAGAGCGGCGCTACTCTGCCGCCACTCGCCGAATTAATGCCTAGTTTCGCGGTAACCGTGTCGCGAACGAAATGTCGGGAAGCGACATTTTAGCGGCTTTTAATGACACTCTATTTTGATATTACTACGTATTAGTAGTACGCAGTACCTATTAGAAGCTCTGAACTGAATTTTGCCGCAGTGTGTAATAAGATAGCTATGTTATGAGTACCTGCTGTCTTGATTGCTAACAAATATAAATGTCATGAAAAGGTTAGTTTTTCAGTATGTAGCTCTTAGTGTGATGAAGATGATTTGCCAAAATAATTCGCACTTTATATAAAAATGCCGTAAGCCTTATCATATTCATATTACGGCTCCTAGTAAAATTAGGTACTTTTTATGACAAAAAAGGCACTAAGTAAGTACCCACCATTTACAACTTTCTGTCCAGTTTTACGAACTCAATAATCTTCCCTCATAAATGTTTAAAAACTTCTTGCTATTTAATGTTCCGGGAATTTTAAATGGTCTACAGAAGCAAATGACCCGAGATATTATGAGCTAAAAATACTAATAAATAATTGTTTCAATTATGGGTGAAGACATAAAAATTTCATACTAATATGCTAAAATTAGGATCACCGTTAAGTTTAAAAACTCAATTAACTAAGGCACAGTAATGGTCCAATTTTTATATTGCTTAATTTCCAAATGGAAACTCTTTCGAAACGCATACTAACTCTAACTCATAATTTCAATTAAACTGGCCATTCACAAAAAGAAAAACAAACCATCTCGAAAAAGGAACACGGGAAAAAAAAAAACAAAACACAAACGCAAAAAGTTGCCAGTACGTCAGAGCGACATTACCCCGCGAGGCGTCATTGCCATAAAATTTGCGCAAACGCGGCAAAACGGCAACTTTAGCCATTCATAAACGCAGGGATCCATGAATGAGTTAGTAGGGCGGAGAGCGTATAGCGGCGCACCCATATATTACAACACCATGTATATTAGAATGGGGGTGTAAATCTGACGGCTTACAATTGGGACCGAAAGTTTTGTTATTGTCGTTTCATCACGTGTCAAGAGTTTCTGAGGTTTCTACGAGAACGCTTTTGTTTTCAAACGTTTAATTCAACCTATTGTTAACATGCCTTCATACAATCGATTTTGGGGACGGGACACGTGCTTTCGGGTTTTCTAATGTAACATTGCTTAGTACTAAGTAGAGTCTCCATACGTTCACAGTTCATGGCATTACCCACAATTATTACGGGACACCATTATGGGTCACCCCTTTCCTATTAAAAGAGGTTTTAACATAAACTGGCAAATGTAAGAGTTGCCATAGTCCTGTCTAATTTTTGGAGCAAAACATACTTGTGTATTTAGTAGCTTTTATCTCTCTGAATAACATACGTATTTAAAGTGTTTAATATCCTGTAGTTTTCGAATAATCCTATCCAATACCTATCCAAATTCCGTTACCTAAATTTTATTTCATTCCTACCAAGTTTCCCCGTTTTCGTCGGTGGCAATGAGCATATAGCGACTAGCCAACTTAAAAAAAAAAAAACATACTTGATGTTCACGACTTTAAAAAAAAACATTATTTTAAATGACGTCCATCTGTGATAGTATAATACGCCACTATAATATGTAATCAAAAAGTTTTGTCCCTATCCAAAAATTGTCTATAGTCATACTAGGTTTAAAACTCTTTTGAAATGAGATTATGAGTTTTGCAGATGGTAAAACAGATGTGTGAGAGCTGGACAGATGGGCCCCCATTCATCATAGGGGACTTTTAGGGTGCAATACAGTTATTATTAGTCATGATAATGGGCTGATTTATACTCTTTTGGGTACTCATTGCATGTTTCAATTATTATCAATTGTATGTTTTATACAAGTGTATCGATAGAGGGCAAATAAGCAGGATAGGAGTTCGAACCATGTGTATCAATTGATAGGCAATAACAATCGAAATTAGATTCTGAACTGATTGCAAAATTGTTACATTTGGAGAATATGGTTTCGCTTATAAGGCACTAATTGTGGCAATCAAAATTAAGACATTATCGAAAATCTCGTAACATCGGCCTTTAACTCAACAATTAACACGGCCAAAAACTGAAAATATCCCAGTGGTTACATTTCTTGCGTCAGCCATAAGTAGGCATATAGGTTTCGATTTAACCCGTAAATGCGAACGTGAAAGTGGAGAGACCGGTCTCAGGTACTCACTCACTCACTCACTCATGACAAATGTCACCGATCGAGTCTCCTTCGTTCACTATTAGTGTCAGTGAAACCTTCACAAGATCCGTCCTTAATAAGTTTTCACTTCGATATTAAGTGCAACACAGTTTAAATTTATGTAGACTGCAATAAGTCACGAGACTGCTGATTATTTCTATCTGTTTCTTGTCAACGGATTAATGTTTATCGATAAAGATAAGTGATTGAAAGAATAACAAATCACTTTATCGATATCAATATTTGTTAGCAAAAATTTCGATCAAAATTTAGAACCGATTGACATCTTTCAGTGACTCGTATTTACATAATCTTATAAAATCAACAGACGTTTAGTTACAATCTTTGTACGAAATTGTGAAATCTGGCAGCACCAATCAACCCAATTCCGATGAATAAATATTTAATGAATCGTAAGTCAAACAATTTAAAGGTAATGAACCTGACGAATTGGTGTCGTAAACTCGATATGCGTGACTAATCGCGACGACCATCACTTCATAACTCACCTAATTTGAGGTGCACTCATGCATGCACGAAAACAAAATACTACCGAACTTTTACCCCCTTACTTATAAAATCTCTAATCACCTTCTAAGCAACATTTTAACTAATCACTACTTAAGACTTTAAGTAGTGATTAAATGTTAGTTAAGACATGCTTAAGCAACGTTTATAAGTAAGAATTTTCTTAAACAGCCCTTAAGTATTACTTATATTTAATTCACGTTTATAAGTAAGGCTGTTAGTAATTTAATTTCCATGTAATCAACATTAACTTATAAATTACAAATTCCGTATATAGATTTTAAATAAATGTACAAATAAAACAGTAAATTCATCATCGTGAAGCCACTTCATTTATTATCAGCCGTCAAAGTTGAGAGTTATTTATAAATGAACGTCCATGCAGATAGATGCCCCGTTTCTGTACAGATAGCTGCAAAAGTGGGTTAACACTTGAGTGCGAAATGTACAAAAAAAACAATAAAAGAAAAAAAAACATTGCAAAATGCCTCTATATTTTTTAAAAACAAATGTCTGGCTGTTTTTGCAGCATATGTCTGGTTAACCCTGATCAGCTTGTGTCGTCGACTGTACAAAAACACCGACCAGACAACCGGAGCGTGACATGAACTCTGCATTAATAAATCAAAAAAGTTTTGCTTTAACTCGTGATAAAATAAATTCTAATTAATAACTGTATCGGTCTTTTCGACCCTTGGCGTTTTGCTGTTTTTCTGAGGTTTATTTACAAATAATAATAAATAATATTTATTTAGGTACTTCTGATGAATGACAGGGAATGATTCCAGGCTGTCAACTGTATTTTCTTGTATGCCGTTATAGTTAGTATTCCTTTCATTTAATTAACCGAATAATTTCCTTAAATTCTCAAGACATGTTCCTAAAACAAAATGGTCGATTCTCATTCAATCTTTTCCCAACATACATAAAGTCCAACTTTTTCTCCACAGGTGAAACTTCTAAAACACACATATACCATCCGTTAGGTGCATATTCTTTCACCCTTGGACGAACAGTTGTAAAACTATTCATCCAACATTTTTTGAAAGACCTTTTCAGCTTTCATTATTTTAATGAAGTGAATCTGAATATTCTGCAGCGAACTAGTTTACATTTTAAAATAGTATTCAGCGTTAAAAAAAATGCAGCCAGTAAAAAGTTCGGAATGTTAAAAAGATTTTTTTTATTACATTTTAATGAAATGTTTTAACTTGGATTGGACCATTGAACAAGGACAATTATGGTTTATGCTCGCAGCAAAATATGCGGAGATCTTAATATTTATGAGTTCCACCAGCAAGTTTTTTTATTGATCAAGACTCTCGGCCAATTAGTTGCTTTTTTCTCTTTTCTTTTTTTAGTAGAATTTTCTCAACATTACGAATATGAACAACTCAACTCTCAACAAATAAGAAATGACAAACTATAACTTACAAACAATAAAAAAGTGAAGTGAGGCGCACATTTGCACCTGTTATCGATTCAGACGTAGGCATATTACTCAATATTGTGAACGTCTTAATCGTCTTATCATTCTTTATCATATCTAACAAAGAGAGCGCAATTTTCTTTGTTATTTTTTCTTTCAACACTGCTTTAATAATAAAACGGGGTTCAAGCATCCCTTTGATTGAAATAGCATAAAGAAATTAACATCAACGAGAACCCGACTTACATTCTTAATACAAACCAAGTATAATACCAATAATGGTCAAATTACCAACTGGTTTTGTCCAAGCTCTTTAACAACAGGACAATATTACAAAATCACAATTGTCAGAAACCAGTACATTTCTCAAAATGACCCAAAGCATTTATAGTGTCACCCCATTTTCTCGTCAGGTGACAATTGTGTCCATAAAATCAAGTATAAATGGAGTCGAGGTTTCGTAATATCCCTACCGGTTACACCAGAGTAATCTACAGGCAATACTTTCGCTTGGTTTTCTCGTTTTAAAACTTTTTTTAGTTCCAAGAAAGATTTATGTGGTCTTGAAGTTGGTTGTGAAGTGTAATCAGTTATCTTAAATGAGGTTGACTTTGGCTTCATCTGTTTAAATAACTAGATGGTTAGGTTCTTGGGGTGTACTAGACAATATTTATGTCTATGAATAAGGTTTTTTTTGCTGATAGTACCTAAGTTTGAATTTGGTTAAAATAGTGGACTAATAACCAAGTTACAACATAAGTAAATGGGTACAACATAGGTAACTGTAATATATCTCTTTAATATTTGATCCGTCTCAATCACGAATTACATTCACGTTATTTAAGTTACTTCTATAAATTCCCTAAAAACTGAACTATCTACTCAAAATCAAAACATTATCACAGGATTTTTTACTTCAAATGCCTTCCAATAAATCATGTAAATGACAGTTCACTACCCTACAACATTACAACATGAACTAAAGTCCTAACTCTGCCTGCAAAAGTTCGGGTCCCCACATAAATTTGACATCGACATACCAGCGCATGAAAAGAATTTTGATGAAACTCGCTTCTCTCCCAGTTACGTACTTTCCTTCAGAAATGGCATTCATTTAACTGATGCTACCTGATTTACTTTGCCTAACTTTCAGACTTTATGCTTTCTTGACTAACAAAGTTGGGTTTCTTTCAATATTGGCGCATGATTAAGCTGGGCGTTTCAAGCTTATAAGTTGAAAATAGTTTCACAGTGTGAAAAGGTAAATTAATCTGAAATTAAATATTCACTTTTAAAGCTGACTTTTTGACATTATTTCTTGGTAACTTTGCACTCTTTGAAAATCTTCCTCACATTTTAAACGATCAGCAATTTTGAATCAAACTGATGAAGTATCCCATTTAATTCATGCACCCTTCTCACCTTATGTTCGACAACCCTATACTTAAAGTGACCGAAAATTTAACAGAGGTGTACGGTATTATTCGCCATGCTGTTGAGAAGGCCATCTTGAACCTCATCTGCATAAGGTGAGGCGCCGAAACTCACTGAATAAGTAAATTCCTCTTGTGCCCCAACCATAAATTGGAAACTCTAATATCTCACTCTTATAGCGTTTTACATTTTCCCGTTAATATTTAATTTTGTATGTGATTTTACAGCCTCCATATTGGATTCGGATTTTTACGCCGATAACATAATGCAATATGTAGTCTAGTCTAAAGAATCCAATCTAGTGATCAGTATTGTAATCTTGAAGCCAGACTTTAACATAATAATACTGGTATAGACTAGAAAATAGACGCTGAATAAAATGAAAGGACTACAAAAGGTAATCTAGTTGCTTGGAGAATTCTAAGCAATATGAACAACAAAGGCAGTGGAGATAATAATGCTAAGATTTTTGCTACAGTTTATTTATGAATAGATTTGTATACCCTTCTGAGACCAAAAGTAAGACAATATCTTGTGTTGCAAATTATGCTTACAGATTACGAAAAGATAATATACACGGTACAAAAAAAAAATCACAAGGATGACTATATAGAGGATTTGTTGAGAATGGATATGGAATGCTTTATATACCGATGAACATAGATTCGTTCCAACTAGAAGAACGAATGAGAGAGTATAATTTTGAAGTCAGTTCAATAGTTTCGAACTCTTTACAAACCAACAAAAAAGTTTCCTCAATACATATAATAACTAGTATAAATAGTGTTCCAATTAAGTGTCGACTTCAGAATATATAGTAAGAGCTGTATGCAAAACGGGGCATTCCCAAAATTCTAGAGCAGCCATTACTGAGTGTAAATCAGGGGATTCAGATGATAATGTAGGGTCAGAGAAATTACTTGGAGGGTGCGAGAATCCGATATTAGGTTAACGATTTAGATGAACATTTTATCGTCAAATCAATTGCGATTCTGTAAATAAGAGAGCTAATAAAATTAGGATTGCTTGGAGAAAATGTAGCAATAATTAAAGTCATGCTAGAATGCAAAAGACATGATGGAATGCCAGATATCCGATACTGATGTCAAGGATAGAGCGAAGTGGAGACTAAAAACGAAGAAAGCCGACCCTACCACCATGTGGCATATATGTTATGTATATTTAGCTCGAAAAGTAGAAGTTTTAGACTTCCCCAGTTGCTGGAAGAAAGAGAAATGGCGGCAGTTTTAACGGTTTACTTTAAAAAAACACAATAGGTCGTCCCTTAGTGACATGGAAGTAATTCAAATTAATTTTATTTATAAGAATAGGTGAGGTCACATCCGTCCATTTTATTCCAAACCTGTAGGGGATCATAGAAATGCGATTACCAACATAAAGAGGGATTAAAACGACAACTATTATAATAGTGTCTCCTATCCTTGTCGTTTTATGTAGGGGAGAAGAGGATAGAGTATACTTTAATTTTAAAGTTTAAGGCCAGGGGTGATTTGTGAGGAATTTTTAATGCTTCGCAGGTGCGCCGTATTCACACGTGTTTATTTGTTAAACTATTTGATAGGGATTACACATTATAATAAAAAAGTAATTTAATTTATTCATTGAGACATGAAAAAAGGTGGAAGCTATTGTTTCGTTTGTTAACAGGGTTACTTCTTTAACTATCTACACATATATCTAGTATTAGCCGTTTTCTTGCTACCCGCGTCTCGCTGGAACTACTGCCCGTACCGTGATAAAATGTAGCTTATACTACTCGGGAAGTGTGTAGCTTTCCAACAACAAAAGATTTTTTCAAATCGGTTCAGTAGTTTCGGAGTCTACAGGACACAAACAAAAAATAAATCCTCTCTATTATTTTAATACAGACAAGTTAAACTTACAAATACTTGGGTAGCACAGAAGTCGTTGACCTCTACACTGAAATAAATAATATTATTTTCCTTCAGAAGGGTTTCATACATTTTATAACTGACAACCTTATGAACCTTAGGGAAAACACCGAAACAAACTGTGTAAAGAAAGAAAACCAAGTTAAGCATAAAACGTACTGGCCAACTTATAGTGTTACCAGTATACGTTCTTTGAATATTATTTTGGATAAGTGCCTGTTTTTTTTTTAAATTAAGTAAACCAAACTAAATCCCCACTAATATTATGAATGACTCTGGTATGTCTGTCTTTCACGACAAAACTACTGAACTGATTTTAAAGAATCTGAGAAAAGACATGTTTTACTTTTTATCGAACGCGGATAGATGGTAAAATGTTAATCTGATAAAGATTCTGGGGTACCCATTATCACTCCGGCCGGTCCCTATATTTGTAACAAAATTAAATGATCAAAATGAGGGTGTGCTAATACGATACACATCTGTTTACCACTGAGAACATCAGGCTGATAATTGTTAAGCATGTATTTTTTTATATAGTCTTGAACATTATTTACTTAAAACGCCCTGAACTGAAAATTCTATCAAAACTTTTGCTCTATTTGCCTTCTTTCCAAAGAAAACAAAACACGGTCGCCGTAGAATTTCCTTCAAAATGGTGTTTTCCGCTTGAGTGAGGCAACACCGTTGTTAAAGCTTGTTGCTTAGTCCACTGTTTTATTCAACGATCTTGTTCTTCCCGTGTATCCCTCGCCTAACTGCCGAATAAAGGTAAATTCGGATGGTAAAAAATTTACCTAGTTGAACCCCACACTACTTGGAACTACGTAGTTTTTAGGGTTCCGTAGCCAAAATGGCAAAAACGGAACCCTTATAGTTTCGTCATGTCCGTCTGTCCGTCTGTCCGTCTGTCCGTCTGTCACAGCCGATTTACTCGGAAACTATAAGTACTACAGTGATGAAATTTGATGGGAATATGTGTTGTATGAACCGCTACAAAAATATGACACTAAATAGTAAAAAAAAGAATTGGGGGTGGGGCCCCCCATACATGTAACTGAGGGATGAAATTTTTTTTTTCGATGTACATACCCGTGTGGGGTATCAATGGAAAGGTCTTTTAAAATGATATAAAGTTTTCTAAAAAACATTTTTCTTAAAGTGAACGGTTTTTGAGATATCAGCTCTCAAAGTCGTAAAAAGTATGTCCCCCCCCCTCTATTTTTATAACTACGGGGTATAAAATTCTAAAAAAAATAGAGGTGATGCATGCTAATTAACTCTTTCAACGATTTTTGGTTTGATCAAAGTATCTCTTATAGTTTTTGAGATAGGTTGATTTAACTGTAATTTACGGAACCCTTCGTGCACGAGTCCGACTCGCACTTGGCCGGTTTTTTTCTAACTAGTAAGTTGGTAAGTAGATGTGTTTGTAACATTAAGAGCTTTAGCACTCTGCAAAAATTTAGTCGCCCGATAGTTTGTTGGTGCTCATAAATCAGTATGTACATTACAATTATCAGATATTTAGTTGGCATCAGACCGACTCAAACCTTTGATTTGATTCAAGATTTTGTAAAAAAAAAAATACTTTCGGCCTTCTGTTTAGTCTACTTTTACTAGGTACAGTCACATGTAAAAATATGTTTGTAACATTAAGCGTAATTCTGAAACTATGTAGGAATTACATGTTCCAGAAAATTGCTTTTGCACTTCTAATAGTCTTCATAAAAGTACACATACAACATATCTGTACACAACTCTACAAAGGAAAAGTATGTAGACAGAAAATGGTTTCGTACAGAAATTCTACTAGTTCTTTTGTTTTACTTGTAGAAATGCAGTGCTTTTGAAAGTAGTTTGAAACTGCGTCTCTTAGTTTAAGGTTATTCAATCCCTTTGCCGTGGAAATAGAAACGCAAATAAGTTTAAGATAGAAAAGTTTTTAGTTCAAAAATAGAGGACACATAATAGAGGAGTTTGTGTTTGGGATGATACGCATGCAACAAAGTGTGTGCTAAGTATGAATGTAGATAGATGGAGAGGAAGAGAAAGACCTAAGAAAAGATGGATGGATTGCCTGAAAGATGACATGAATAGGAAGGCAGTGAGTGTCAGTATGACGAGTGACAGGGGAAAATGGAAGAGGATGACATATCGCGCCGACCCCAAATAAAATTGGGAACAGAGCAGGGGGAAGAAGAAGAGGAGTTTGTGTTTGTATATCAAATTATAGTGTACATACTTCTAAAACTTAACCACTTCACTGTCTACGATGCAAACACAATATTTAAATTAAACAATAGGCGTGTATCACATATGACTCATTGGACAGAAAAGTTACAAAAATATTTTCGGATGTTCCCACTAATGAATTATCTCTTATTTAGGTTACATGAGTCAAAAAGTCAATGGTAAACAAATGAGACCTTTAACACTGAAGATCAATCCAATCCATTTAATGGGTCATTACATTATTCAGATAAACTAATGAACTATATACAGCTGACCTATAAACTAACAAAGTAAACAAAATAGATAAACACTCGTATTACATAAAAATACAATCAAACTGTATTATTATGTTCTTCTGATAACTATTAAAAGACTTGCTAAGTGTAAGTCGGGCTGGCGCGCTAAGGGTTCCGTACCCCGAAATAATCATTGTATCATTGCTTTTATTTGTTGTTATAGCAGCAATACCATCCGTGTAAATTTCAACTATTTAGCAATCTTAGCTTCATGAGATAGGTACATATAACCTGGTGGTTGACAAACGGACAAACGAACAGACGGACAGCGAAGTCTTAGTAGTAATAGAGTCCTGCTTTTCCCATTGGTTATGGAACTCTAAAAATAACCTAAAGGACTGCATTCCAAATTGAAAAGGAGTCCACACCATCAAATGGTGATGACCAACCAGTATTAAAAGAGCTACAATTTGTTCCTTAATTTAACGTAATGTTTAAATACCAGGGATCTGATGTGACTGGACGTTTTTAATCGACCAATAGGGGCGAAGTCTCCATTAAATTGTGATTGATCATTGTGGGTAAAGGCCATATTGATTGTACCCTGATAAGACCACATTAGTTTTATTAGGAAAAAAATAAATGTACTTTTGGGTGTTACGCAAATCATTTGTTTTAAATTGCCTTCTATTGTAGCCACTAGGCTGGCTATGATTGCCATGTGAAATTGATTGTGTCACTCACAACCTTTTTATCCGACTGTCAAGATGGGTGGTCTTTGTCCAAGATTTTCAGCGTTATTTCGTAAAACTGAAGTAATATGGAAATAAATTTGTAGCATAAGGAAATGATTATATCGCAATCATGTTTAATGGACATACCTTTAAGACCTACAGGATCAAATACTACGCACCTACACGCCTAAACAGAGTGCCATAACTTTTTGGCAATTTTCATTTTTCTACGGACAAAAATGCTGTGGTAAAACTTCGAAACCTACCTCTGATTATCTTTATTCTACAGAAACAGATGAAGCAGTTAGAACGTCCAAGATACCGCATTCCCTAAGGACAGTCCTGTCAGCTATATCTTCGCGTAAGAAACGGGAATGTCCTTAATTCGACGGCAAATGGGTACAGAACGTCTGGAGTTCGATATAACGACACTCTACTAAGTGAGGTGGTTTTATCAACTGAGGCAAATGTGCTAGTAGTGAAAAATAAGGGCGTTCGATTGTTTCATTATTAGGAGATATGTGATTTAAGTGTTCCCCAAATAGGTTTTGACAGAAAATGTGTAAAATTTTGATGATTGGTGGATGAATGGAAAACTATGTCCTTAAAGTGACAATTATGAAGGTGACTTTATAGTTTTCGTCAAACTTTACGGGAAATTTGAATAGCTCTACCGGATTTTATTTACATTGAAAAGTTGAAGTCTTTATTATTTTAATGCTTAATTCTGTGCGTCAATTCTTTCAAACAGTCTACTTCGATACATAAATAAAATGAAGTTAACCGCCACGATACGTAAGTTACAAGAAAATTCATAATAAAAGAAAATCATTTGAGTAAACAATAAAATATACTTCGTTTGTTTTATTATCGGTTCAGCTGAAGCATAACGATTCAAGAATAACATGCAAACATGTGCACTGATTGCAAAGATTATTGTGTTCCCACATTTTTCAACTCAATATTCGTATTCATTATAGCTGTCTCGTATGTGTTATACATAAGTACGTGTATTTTTTTTAGCCTGAACTGTCCCACTGCTGAGCAAAGGCCTCCCCACTTCGTCTCCACACCTGTCGATCCTTTGATACGTATAATTATACAATATTTTTATTTATTATCATCATCATCATCGTCCTCCCGCCCATATCCTACTTTTTCATCTGGGTGCAGTAAGTCATCTATACTCTCTGCCTGACGTCATCACACAGACCCTAATTTATGTTTTCATAGTCCTGTTTCATATAAATGAGAATCTTATGACTTAGAACACACATATAAGTGACAAAAATATGCTCACATGTTTGACTATTCATTCCACCTCACTAATCCTTAGAGAAAAGGCGTCATATTACAGTTGAGAACCAAACATACTTACAACAAGAAATGAATTAAATTTTAATGGGATAAACCCATAAACGCGTCAGGCCGTGAAAAAGCCGCTCCTCCGGGTATTTTTGACCCTCATTATTTGTCTCTCCCTTCGGAATAATGTGCCATCTTCAATATTGGCCTTTTTGAATATTGCATTTTACTTTGCTATCTGTTTTGAATATTTGATTTCGTCACTATAGGGTTAGCAATTTTGGGTGTCTGTATCAATAGCCACCAATAAACTTGGTTCAATATAACCTGCATTGAAATACCTATAAATAAAATTGTAAAAAAAATAACACGCTTCAGTTTTAAAACACTTGAAATAAAACACCTAAATAAAAAAGTTGCCAGCATAAGCCAAAAAGTTTGAACTATACATCTAAAATCCTATTACGTAACACTGCACATTTCTTTAATAAAAAATCGTTGATGCAAACAAAGACAGTGTTATAAAATAAAACATGGTGTCGCGAAGCCAACAAGAGTTTCCTTGAACGAAAAACGCGAAGGTCTCAAGTGGCTTTTAAACAATATTTATCTGATGCAAGCGCTTGATAATAGTCATTAGCTGTCGTAGCCAGTAGAAAATACACTTGCACTATAATGAAATGATCCTTACCATGGAGAAAGAATGACAAACGGAAATGTCACGACGCAAAATCTCCGAAGACAGTAGCGCGACAAAATGCGGGTGTTCGGAAGACGAGAAACGTTAGCTGTGCCCTTACACGCCTTCTCTGGAAGCCGCAAATTATTTTCAAAATAAAATCAGCAATCAATCAAGACCAATCTTTGACAGATTGGTTTTGATTTGACAACGAACCCGAACTTCTCGTTACTTCGAGTGACTGATCACGCCTTCTGTACGTTGCTTGACCTACAAGAAGGCGCCTGAAATACCTTCCTTATGGCATCTCCGCTATATTTCCTTCCTCCTGACACAACCCTGAATGTGCTTAAAAGGGGAAAATGAGGGTAACGTGACCCTCCCTGAGTTACTGTGAAGCGACAAGCGATTTCTGAGCAAAAGGACGACAATAAACGTTATACTTAAGAGAATCATTGATTTTTATTCACTTTTACGCGAATGGTAATTTAATGGAGAACAAATGATGTTGTTCGACAATTTGTGTGTGTAAGGTTTGCTATAGTTAAGCCAAGTATGGCTTTAATAGGAAAGCACTTCAGTTTAGCTTTACGCCACCAACGACGATATGCTCATAAAATGCTTTCATAACAAAATTTTAATACATATAAATAGAGACTTAAGCCTTAATCTTAGTCAGATAAACAAACGACTATCATTTTATCTACAAAATATAGCACTCATATGTTTTGGTCTAGTATTTTCCAGCATAAAATTTCTTGACAAATCTTCTACAAGACACTTCTTTGCAAGGCAAAAAGGCACAAGCTACACGGAATTACCATATACTTACACGGTCTCTTGGGTATTGTGGGGAAAATAAACACAATTCTACCTTTTGTAGCATTATTTTGTTACAAATTGAGCTACTGGTACTCTATTAAATAAATTCTTTGTTGGTAGTTTGTAACTACAGCGACATATCAGAGTTACAAAATTTCAGTTTTACAGATTAGAGGGACGGACGGACGGACACCCAAAGCCGCAGAGGCGAGGCAAATGGAAAAAGTTTCGGTACCTACACATTGGACGATCCCAAAAGTTTTGGAAAAAAGTCCGCTAGATACACAGGTTTGTATTTAGGATGAAACTTTAATTTTGTAAGCAACGGTAGCGGTTTTTGCGTAATAGTTTAGGAGAAAGCTAATAAGAAACCTAGTCTCTTACAATGAAATTAACAAGACTAAATACATTAGCGTGCCTATTTTTGGAGTGATTTTGATCAAGTTAAGCAGTAGTTCTGAAGACTTTCGAAGAACGCAAAAATCCTACTGAAAAATATAAAGTGACATTTCTTTAAATTTTTACCACAGCTACTTTTATAAGAAGTTGTGAAGATACATCGGTTCAATGACCTTTAGAGGGCTAGACTGAAAAAGACAAGACCAGCAAGGTTTTCTTTTTAGACATTCAGCGACTTCAGTTGTTTATCACCTACGGTGACACAAAGGAATTCAATGTATTCCTTTTTTTATTTTTGTATAGCTTCTGCCTGCAGTTTTGGCCACGTCCCGAGGAAAATACTGCACACTGGGATAAAAAAAGCCTATAGCCTTACTGTGAACTATCTTATACTGAAAGAATGATTCAAATTAGCGCATTAGTTCATGAGATTAACGCGTACAAATAAACAAACTCGTTAGGTTTAGTATCGTTATGTAGTACAGAAAACAATCAAGAGAATGATTCGCATGTTATCATCGAAAACCCATTCCTTGAGTTTTCATGTGTTTTTCAGCAATGGATTGGGAAATTCATGAGAAAAACTTAACCGTAAACGTGTGTAAAGACGGGGCGGGCCGCTAAGCTGCAAATAATATAACTAAACCACTCCTCCTAATCACTGCATGCATTTTATAGTTACCGGCACGGATATTGAGCTCTCGGCGGAGGAGTGGGGATCGCTTTGCGCACTGTACACATAAGGCAATAAACCAATAAATCGCTTCTGCGCAGGTGAAGGTCAGGGCTCAATATCCGTGCCGATAACTATACACAAAATCACTAAATACACATGCAAACCATATTCCATGACACAAGCTGACAAAAAAACACGTGTCCAAGTAAACATTTGCACATGTCACGTTGAAGGTTTTATTACACTGCAAGCAAAGCAAGGAGGCAATATATGTCCTGTCCTGGCGCACCTAGCTTAGCCGACAGTGTAGAGGTAAATAATGGCCCATCCAACGGTAATGTTATTGCATATTAAGCCAACCAGGTGATGTCGTACATATTTTTCATCTTCATTTATGTTTCTTGTGGGAAATTTAGGTAACGAATTTAGTGTTTTTTTTTTGGTAAAAATACTGCTGTGTAAGTTTAAGAATCTAAAAATTTCTTCTATAAAAGTTTTAAGTCGGTCTCATCGTTGTTATGTGCGTCACTACCATTCATTTCCATACTGAGTTATGAGCCTAAACAAGCTATCAGCCGACTAAAAGTTTGCCGTGTGTATTCTTACTTAAAATCCTGTAAAGTATGAAAGTTGTAAAATAATACTTTATCACTATTTAGTCATATATCATATATCAATATCATCGATTAATAAAAGGACAGACACAGTTTGGCAAACAGATGAATACAGGAATTTGGACAAGCAAGTAAAAAGAAATATCCGCAAAGACATAAGAAATTATAGCACAAAATTAATCAAAACTGCTTTAGAGCGAGGTGGATCACTTAGATCGGCAAAAAATGGCATTTCTAGGAACAAAACATGGCTGACATGTCTGCGCGACAAAGATGGTGTTAAACAACATAGCAGAGATAAAATAACCCAAATATGTACTGAATTTTACAAAACTTTATATACAGATTCTTCACGACCCTCAGACCCTATTGAATACCTCTGCCCTGACACTATCCCACCCATCACTAGGGGCGAAATCGATATAGCTTTAAAAAGCCTCAAATATAGCAAAAGTCCTGGAGACGACGGTATCAGCACCGAGATACTGAAACTATTCAAAAGCACTTTAACACCCCACATCACAAAATTTTTCAACTCTATTTTGTATTCCGGTCAGATACCAAAACAATTTGCCCACTCCAATATCATTCTCCTCCACAAAAAAGGCGACAAATCCGAAATTAATAACTATAGACCTATAAGCCTAATCTCCCACCTATATAAATTGTTCATTAAAGTTATACATAACCGCATAAGAGGCCAACTAAACAAGCATCAACCAGTTGAACAGGCTGGATTTCGCCCTTCCTTCTCCACGACCGACCATCTCTTTACACTAAACCAGATAATAGAAAAATATAATGAGTACCACAAACCGTTGTACCTGGCTTTCGTGGATTATTCCAAGGCTTTTGACAGTCTCAAACACACGGCGATTTTTACATCCTTACGCGCACAAGAAATAAATGAGACATATATAAAGCTTCTGGAAGAAGTCTACAGGGCCAGCACTGCATCGATTAAAGTACTTTCCTCTGGTCCATCATTTTTAATAGAGAAGGGCGTAAAACAGGGTGATCCGCTCTCCCCTAATCTATTCACCTGTACACTAGAAGAAGTCTTCAGGAAGCTCACCGTGCCCTGGACATCTAAAGGCATCGTCATCGGTAACAAAAGGCTGACAAATTTGCGGTTTGCTGACGATATCGTTCTTTTTGCGTCTACATCAGCAGAGCTCCAAGAAATGCTCCAAGACCTGAGCAGGGCAAGCCGAGAGGTTGGACTTCAAATGAACATGAGCAAGACACATACGATGACCAACAGCACGAAAGGTAATGTTGAGGTAGATGGGCAAGCTCTACACTATGTCGACGAGTACATCTACTTGGGCCAGTTAGTTTCCTTCGATAACAGGCAAGAGAAAGAAATCGATCGCCGCATCGAGAACGCCTGGAAGAGCTACTGGTCCATGAAGCACTACATGAAAGGGGACCTACCCCTTTCACTCAAACGAAAGTTAGTCGACATGTGTATCTTGCCCGTCCTAACCTATGGTGCGCAAACCTGGTCCCTCACCGAGTGTCAGAAGTCCAGGCTCAAGGTTTGCCAAAGAGCGATGGAACGTAGCCTTTTAGGTATTAGACGAACTGATCGTGTACGAAATACCGACATACGTTCCAAAACGGGAGTCGCTGATGTGGGCCGAAAGTCGGCAATATTAAAGTGGAACTGGGCCGGACACGTCAGCCGAATGCATCCGGAAAGATGGGCCACTATCGTCGCTCAGTGGACACCTCAGGATGGACACCGCAGGCGGGGTAGGCCCCGGAAGAGATGGCGTGACGACCTTGACGCCTATTGTCGAGACTGGTGGGCTCGGTCGAAAGATCGAGAAGTGTGGAAGCAAGATGGGGAGGCCTTTGCCCAGCAGTGGGACAGTATGGGATAAAAATAATAATAATAATAAACTATTTAGTCAAGAAACCTAATATTTGACTCCGCAAGTTTAATCAAACTTTTACTAAAAACTCGATAAAAAGCGTCCATCGTCAACGACTGAACTCCCCAATTGAAATTGAGTGGACTTCGTTAAAATAAAACTGTGACCTGCACGTAAGTGCATTAACAAAATAGGTCACGATGCACGATGCAATCATGCAGAAATTATTGCACTATTCTTGCACTTTTATGCGCTTCAGTTTATTTCTGTTTACTGGAAATTAAAATTAGTAGTCGTAGAATTATGGTAGTTTTAGGACTTTTGATTTCAGTTCGATTTCTAGGTTCAGAAAAACACGAAATTACTTATTATATTATTTTGAGATCATCAGCAAGATTGATTGCTTGGAATAATTAAAATACATATTTTTTGGTCTTAAAATGTGGTAATTTTATATTATTTACATATTTACAATACATATAAAAACTATCCTAGTAAAAAAAATTAAAACTAAAAAGCGTTAAAAAATAAGTAAAATAACATTAGTTTTGGAATAAAATAAGTTAAATTCTATTTTAAAACTAAAACAAAATATCTTATAATTAAAGGAATATTAGTATTCAAAGTTAAGCATACTACGTATTATAGATACCGTACCTACATAATAAACATATAGTGTACCAACGTTGCTTCTTATCACGCCTTATCAGTCAAAGTTGCCAACATACCCTGGAACTTAAAGCGTAGTTCATCGCGTATCAGACGCTAACTTGAGCTAAATAAACAAAGCGCACAATACTAGACTGTTGTTGTAACTTTTATCTTTACTTCTATACTTATGTTATAAAGCTAAAGAGTTTGTTTGCTTGAAGGCGCTATTCTCAGTAACTGCTGGACCGATTTGAAAAATTATGTCAGTGTTAAATAGCCCATTTATCTTGGAAGACTGTAGGTAGAGTATAACGCCCGAATACTGGAACGCCACTTAATTTTAAGGACTGCTCTAACATCATTTTATCTCTGACAAAACGTTTGTCTGTGACGAATATAATATGTACTTTTAAGTAGATCTGAATGTTAATAATTTCGTGCCAATTTCGAGGCAGAATTCTTCAATTATTTAGCAAATGGGCCTAGATTCAGGGTCTTATCTATGTATTCTAGGTCCTAAAATACTCTTCTACCATCTGGTAATAATTCTTCCACAAATGGGCAGAGTTTGTTAAAGTCCAGATGTCCAATCACTAGAAATCAGATGTAGAATCACATAAATATATGGACACGACAGCTGACTGTATGACTTCATTTTTAATTGGTTATGTTATTATTTAACCTTAATACGGTTCTAATTAAAATAGTATCACCTTAAGAAGCGTTCAAAGGGTCACAATGTAATGTCCGTTCTCATTGTACTAATACGGTAACATTTATTTTATGGTTACACTAGTTTCATCTTGCGGTGTTACTATCGTCATGATTCAGCACCAATTTCATCTATATTATATTGCAATTAATTTCATTTAAATGCACATCCTTTCGTGTTTACATTATTGGTAAAAATTAATCATACCAATTATACTTTCAGAGTTTATCACTTAATTCAATGAATTGATGCCAAAATTAGAAACAAAAAAAAACATAGTTTCTGAAATTGGTATTTTATGATTTCACTTCTCAAAAACATCTTCTAAAATCTCTAAACTTCTAATATTTAAAAGAAGTAATTTAAAGGCATTACAAAATTAAAATAAAACGCCTTTCTTTTAGCTATAAACTGTGAAAATCATAGATTAAACCCACCGCAGTGTGACAGATTTCACTGTTTATCGCAAAAACTGTGACACAGAAACCGCTCACCGCTATGAATCATTGCTGTCTGGTTTTATTGCAAAAATGGTAATTTAATGTATTCGCACTGTTTCATGTTTTAATTCTTTATAATATTATACGAGAGAAAGAAACTCTGTCTATCTGTTCGCATTACACGCCAAACCTAGTGAACCAATAGGTCCTGAGAAAATATATAGTATGAACATATTTGTTTATATTCATTAATTTATATCTACTTAATAATATAATAAAATAGAGTATGTACCTACATAGAACACTTTATCTTTACCTAGTTGTGTAAAGAGGGTCTCCCTGAACGTGGATTAAATTAGGAACATATCTCATATCATATATAAAATCAATAACAAAACAAAACAAACAAATCTTAAAAAACAATAACAAAACAAAAGAAAAACATTTTGTTTCTCGTATTTATAGTATATCTGTCATCATAAGTACCTATGTCTGACATTTAGATTCAAAATCACCCTGACCTAGATTAAATCTCTCATCGTCTATAGTATTTTGCCTTGCTTATATAAATATCTCAGATCCCTAAAAAAAACATCATAATTTGTCAAATTAACTAAAATATGAATGGTGTGTCAAAAATAGTGAATGTGATTGTCAACTTTCTAATACAATCGCGCATAAATTGATTAGGTTCGAAAGAAATTGAAATAACAAATCAATTTTGGTAAATTACGTCTGAATAGTGTTAGCGTTTCTCAATTATAGTATGTGTCTATAATTGGTAAAAGTTCATGACAAGATGGTCACCCATCCACGGATCACTCACGCCAACCGTTGATAACCTTATGATCGATCATCCCAGCATCGGCAGTTATTTAGCTACATTTTTAATAAAAAATAAAAAACAAAATTCAAACTAAACATGCATAGGCTATCAAACTTTGTATACCATACGTAGTTGTAAGCATGCCAGTCTAAAATTCTCATCATCATGTTTACCTGCATATATTTAAGGGAAAAAACCTATATAATGTACCAACTAAGAATTCTTTTCCTTGCTTACAAAGTACGTACCATCCTTCCTTAAACCCTAATGACATATAAAGCAGTGTACACATTATAATGCAACAAATGCAAAGACAGTGCATTCCTTTGTCCCGTGCATGAGTAATACGCTTAATGCCTTACTTGGGGCCACTTGACACGTAGAACCTATTAAGGTGTAGGCTATCGCATTCTATGTCATTAACACTAGACACTATATCTTGTAAAGGCTGTGTTCATATTAATGGTATTCTTACTATTAACTTTAGTACTACATCTACTCGTAGGGCTAATTAGGAGGAATGGATGACTTGACGTCCACCAACAAGGTGGACAGACGACCTTATAAAGGTTGCCGGAAGACGCTGGATGTAGGTCGCCTCCAACAGGTATCTGTGGAAATCTAAGGGGGAGGCCTATGTTCACCAGTGGACGTTCTATGGCTGAGACGATGATGATGATGACTCAATAACTCGTTAGCTGTTTCAAACTTTACTTGTTCTTACGACCCAAGTTTGAACGCTACTTGTTCATTCAATCCCAAGAAATATTTTAGTCTATAACTGAAAATCAATAAACTCGCTGGATATTGTAATGTGGTTAAAAGGGAAGTACATACCTTTCTCTTACTTATGAGGGGTTTAAAAATTTCTGGGGAATGCGTACCTATGCTACAGTTAAGCGTATTTTTTTCAGAAAAGGTACCAGAGCGTATAAAGATAATACTTCCGAACCATACGCCGTTGCAGCTCACTCAGCTCTCTCTGAGCGGCAAACAGTAAGTAGCTAAAGGCTCGTCAAATGTGAACCCAACCTAAGGGGCTTCGTATAACAAGTCATTCATAACACGTCTACGTTACTGACATTGTTATAATAATCTCGAGTTTCTTTGCTTGTATCTTTCTCGAAAACAGCTGCCAACGATCCGTACCTACAGGTTACGCTAAGATATCTAACAGATGCCCCTATTTCATAGATGGCTTTAAATTTAAACCTTAAACTCAAAGCTATCCAATATTCCCAAAAGATTACTTACCTAATTACAGTATTTAACGATTAATCAAAATCGTGAGTCTAATACTTAATTGCTTTGGCTTCTCAAAATCAGTGAGTTGATCAGTTTACCAAGCCATTTTACCTAATCTTTGTTCTATTTTTCATAAAATGTACCCACCTTATGTTTATATGTATTAATGAAAATATTAATTTACTAATTCTCATCCAAATTAAGAAACTATTTAATACATCTTACGTATTTAACTATTAAATTCTATTCAAACCCAACTAGATCAGAACAAGCGCCTCAACGCCGCGATTATTCAAGCGAGCCTCACTTCCCATTCAAGTAACTATGATAAGCTCACAGATTACATACTACAACTACACGGTTTACGTAACGCAAGTAATAAGCTGTAAAGATAATAACCGATGGGTACTGGCAGGAAGTCTGCGTCCTCAATATCAGAAGATAAGTAAGTTAACAGAAGTCCTGGTCTTAATAACTGATACCTTGAGACATGTAGCGATGAGTTAAAAAAAAAACTTTATATTCTTCAGTTTACCAGTATTTGATTATATGGCGGCTACAGAAATACATAATCTGTGAAAATTTCAACTGTCTAACTATCACGGTTTATGAGATATAGCGTGACAACTGACGGACAGCCAAGTCTTAGAAAAAGGGTCTCGTTTTACTCCGTTGGTAAGAACGCTTAAAAACCACCAAGAGAATACAAACTGCAAGGGACTTCAAGAAGAATTTTGGACAAAACGATCACCTGGACTATTTTAACGATCCTGAACTGTACCTACTTGATTCAATATTAAATTATTTTTGACATCTAACGTATTACTATCTACTACTTGTCATTCATCAAAATTGATGATTTAGATATTTAGGCAAAATAAATCTCACATTTATGTTAGTTGGTCAAATGTTTACAGGTAAAGCAAACTAATTCGAATTCACTTAACATTAGAAGATTGAACAAACTGATCCTTCTATATTTTACTTATAACGACTGTTCTGTACAAGAGTTATTAGTACCGGTATTGGGGTTAACATTCACCTCTAATGGTTTTGCGTTTGTTGCGAATGCGAGAACAGAAAACCACAGCAATTATTTGATGCCAATACCATAGACTGTTTTGTACCAGTATTGAAAGTTGACATGAACTACGTAACAATACGCTTATGTAATTACAATAATTACAAACGTATATCGTATACCTTATATGAGCATGATTGATAAACAATTCTTCTTGTATGATATAATGAACTTCTATATTAATATAACAAAGATATTATTTGTAATTTAAAGGCTCCGAGAGTAAAAAAATATTTCACCGTTGGAAAGCTACACTAATCCAGAGTAACATAGGCTATATTTTATCCCGATACGGGTAAACGGCTAGTCTACAATAAAAGAACTTTGGTAGGTGGTGCCATTAATGTCAGAACATAACTTTTGCATCCGTAGCAGTTTCCAATATTCTTTGATGAATCAGTCAGTAAGGATAAATCAATTTTTGACGGTTGTAGTCCGCTCAGTAAGATAAGTAAATCATCATCAGTTTTCTTTATCATTCCAACTTTATAAAAAAATAGATCAGTATAAATTTCCTATTCATAATAACACTATTTACCCTTATGTCATAATCTGACCAACGGACAACGAAAACCAACTTTCTAGCTTTTCGAGTTTTTTATATTATTTAGAGTATCTAAGTAGGTATGTCGCAAATATGACTTCTAAGTAAAGCTTTTATTTACGTACCTACGTCTAAAATTCATTCTAACCATACCTTACTCCCAATTACTTAACTTAAGAGGTACTTACTTCCAGCTCCAGGTAACTTTACACAACATCATTTCAACTTGAGCACGGATTAAGGAAAGATGAGCGGAGATGCCATAATGCAGGTAGGTCAGGCGCCTTCTTCTAGGTCAAATACGTATGACGAGCATAAGCAAAATTATCAGTTACGCGAGTGAACTAACGAGGCGTTCGGGATCTTTGAGACATCTATCAACGATTTATTGGTGTTACAAAAAATGATTGGGTTCAAAGTAGGCGTAAAAAGGCGAAAATAGTAACGTTCCTCGTCCTCCGCACACCCGCGTTTTGGGGCGCTACTTTCTTAGGCGATTTTCCGTTATGGCACCTCCGCTAGTCGTTTTATTCTCCATGACTTTGAGTTACTTATAAGAGCATTCGTTGACATCAATTATTTTGTGCTTTACCGTGTAATGTTCTTGTAAATTGATGTTAGATACATTATCTTGACTTAAGACTGTTTACGGAATGCATCTCCTTATCGGGTAAATTCTGTGTACACTTGCTTGCATTCTACTGAATAGGTGCAGTCTTTAAACGTTGCTTAACAAAGGTGAATGAACTCCTGTTGTTACGTACCTGGAACAAAGAAAAAATATTTTTTTTAATGGGTTGTATTTATTTTTATTCTTGTCATTTGTCGTAAATCATTGTAGAAACAAACTAAGTGCTACTTATCAATTTTTTAGCAACATCGTCTTACATACTATAGTAGAAAAAACTGTTTTTCTAATATAACTTTCTCCAGATCTTTTATCTGGCTTTATATAAAATAGCTAATAATGGTATACAATAAAATGAATTATTCAAAACACATCAAGGCTTTTAAAGATATATTTATAACCTAATAAACGTGACTTAAGTAGGTATACCTACATGAATAAATCACGTCAATAACAAACCACTTATTTACCTACTTTTGGTAGCATACCTATTTGAATAAATTTTAATGAATTCTATGCCGTTTCTTGACCAATGACTAATGTCTTTGGGCAATCCCCAAGAACATTTTAAGGCCTGACGTATTTATTCATTGAATTTTGACTAATTGTTCTAACCAGAATTTAATTAAAAAATAATTAGATAAAAACTAAAAATGTACCGTGGAACTACATGAGAAATAAGGTGACATGACGTTACCAGGAAAACATATCAAGCATGACATCTTACAATGGGTTTTCCCTTATGTACTTAAATGAAAAACTTAAGGTTAAACTGCGACTAGAACGGGTATAAATAAAACTTAAATGTTTTTTTTTGATATTTTATACATATAAGTCAGTTTAATGCTTGTAATAGACTTACAGCGCAAAGTAGGTATTTTTTTTTGTTTAGGTCCGAAAGTTCTTTCAAAGAGTGTTTAGCCTTTTTCAGTAGTTTTGGCTTGAATACCCTTCAGATAGACTTACTATCGCATTTATGATATTAGTAAGAGCTCCCTCTCCCACACTTTTACTCGACCGATAGTTTATATGGGCTCATAAATCAGTAGGAGTATGAATGGCATCACAAAAATCAGGTTTTTAGCCGATATCAGACAGACTGAAAACTTTGACTGTAAAAGATTTTCTTTAAGTAAAAAAATATTTCAATCATCGGGTGAACAATCGGCCGATTGTTCAGTATGCATTGGACACTAGATACTTCTTAAGGGCTTATTATTATTCAGTAGCCTAAATAGGTTTGTCTAATTAGGTTTCTAAATGATTTAATGAAAACTACCTTCCTAAATGCGATTACATTTGACTGAATTTAGTGACTGAATCATTTAGACGACTGAATTTAGTCAAGTGTAATAAGCCCTTTAGATTACCTACCTATCCTTAGATATATACCTATACCTATATACCTTTATAAAGACGCATGCGGTCCACATTGACACATTTTACATAAGGCTCTAGTGATCTAACTGCCATCTAAAGTATAAAGACTGGTTATAAATCACGGTAACTGCGAGTATATGGTATTATGTCCTAGTAATTGATACTGACGCTTACTATAAATTACCTGTCTTTGTGTTGCTGTTGATATTTTAAACTTGACTGAGTTTGTTAGGGAGTTTGAGGCACCAATAAGTAATATTGTATATCTTGTCTATATTGAGAGGAAAAACGTTATAAAATTTACTCAATTCTATAAAACTGAATGCTTTCTTTGCGAATAGTAAATGGTATTTAAAGCCAATCATCATCATCATCCTCCGAGCCTTTTTCCCAATCACGTTGGGGTCGGCTTCCAGTCTAACCGGATTCAGCTGAGTACCAGTGCTTTACAAGAAGCGACTGCCTATCTGACCTCCTCAACCCAGTAACCCGGGCAACCCGATACCCCTTGGTTAGACTGGTGTCAGACTTTCTGGCTTCTGACTACCCGTAACGACTGCCAAGGATGTTCACTGACAGCCGGGACCTACAGTTTAACGTGCCATCCGAAACACAGTCAATGGTGTCTAAGATATACTTAGAAAGTACATACAAACTTAGAAAAGTTGCATTGGTACTTGCCTGACCTGGGATCGACCCCGCGCCCTCATACTTGAGGTTGGTCCTTTACCCACTAGGCCACCACGACTTCCAAGCCAATGTGATTTTACAAAATAAAACTCTTAGGTGTGTGAACCTTAGGTCAAAGAAGAACTCAAACTCAAAAAAAAAACGTTTATTCAAATTAGGCTGATAAATCAGCACTTTTTGAACGTCAAAAACAAAATACAGCCCCCAAAACACACGCCCTTCATTTCTTACAACTTCATTTCTCATAAAGAATTGATACATAATTCACTTACTGAGAAACGATTTTTAAAACCTTTTATAGGTACCAGTTTCAATAATATGACTAAGAACTATTATAGACAGTATTTTCTCACAGTCATATTTTTAATCTGCAGTTAAACCCAGCGGATTTTATTACGTCAGCTGTCTGACGTAATAAAATCCGCTACAAAACTGTGTGGATGTTATCAAGGCGAATTCAGTGACATTGAAAATAATGACCAGTTCGTCACAGAATCGTTTCGTCATCCACTAACTATTATTTAGTTTTCAATGCCATTTTTACTATTGTTACTATAAAATACGAAAGTGGTTTAGTACTGATGTTTGAAATTGTTCTAGAAAAGTATTTGATATGAGTATCTGGATCCAAATGCAAAAACGAAGAGTCTATGGTCCATTTCTAATCAACCTTATAGTTTATCATCTCTTAAAACTGGATGGATAAACGGATAAGGCTGTTCAATCGGTCCAAAATCGGCAATGAGAAGGCTCTTACTTTTTAACCGACTTCCCAAAAAGGAGATACAATTTGACCGCGTATATCGACTTTTTTCAATGGACTGGCATTCCTAAGTTTGAAACATGTGAAAATGATCCATACCTACTAAGCCGTCAATATTTATATAGACATACCTACCTTTAATTTCTGGAAACTATGTTGTTCTATGTTTTATTCAAATGTTTATATAAGGAAGGTCAAAATATTAAACTTCCCAGAAACGTGATGTTTACAAACTAATTCCTACACGAGTCAAAGCCGACCACTTTACTGGATGAGCTAAATTACGTTACAAAAACAGACGGCCTAGTATAAAGTACGTGGACTTTGCATATTGAGGTGATTTTAGGAATGGCTTCTTTATTATAATAACACCTTTTGAAAAAGAAAATCATCAAATAAATCCTACCGCTGTAGTCGAAACGGAAGGCAAAGTGCGACACACGCCTATATATTTATTTTGTCTACCTACTACTTAAGTAACGCCTTCAATTGCAAAAAACGTTGAACTTCTTGATATCCCTGTTAATAGCAAAATGCATAAACCAGTAACACTTGCTTGTAGTCCCTCTAAGCCCACAAATCATTCTTCGGCATAAAAAAAACTAAAATTACGACTTTATGACTATCTGACGTCATTCCCCTACATAAGAATGGTATTTCTCGAAGTAGGTCAATTTAGTTAACTAGTTTTGTCTATGGCTACGTCCGGCAGTTTCCACAGGTCAGTGATACAAGACAACCGGTTTTTTTTAAAGTATCACGTACGCATAACCTTCTTAAATATTAATTAGAATATTTCATATGGATGGAAATATCGTAGTCTTAGATCCGATCAGATATTTTGAGAACAATGCAAGGTTAAACTGGACACAGGAATGGTATACAAATAGTTATTTGTTAGTTCGTAATTGATCTTTATAGACTAGAACCAAGGATTGATGTTTTATTAGTTAATGATAGAGGCCAGTTTACGTAAAGACTTGTTGTGTATAATCGTGTAAACGGTACACTATAAAATATATAATTTGGCTGTGTTTTGGAACCCAGATTTACAAAAGTAGTAAGTAACAGTACAGGTCTAAATTCCACACATGAGAAATCACTAAAAATGCTAGACTGCGTAGAATTCTTCTTGTCATTTCAACCATTAACATCCCAGGATTAATTAAAGTCACTTCTCAATTAATTGTTGAAGCACGTTCAACCTATAACTCAGAATATCTTAAACAGGTCCCAAACAGCCCAGTTTTAGAAGAATGTTTAGACTAAAATAAAGCTTTCTTTTCCAAACAAATGACAAGAAATTTATCTCGAAAAGAAACCTGCGTGCCATGATATATAAAATCGAATTTCGTTAAGAGCTTTTCAAGGTTATCGAAAATATATTGTCTCTTTAAACAAGTACTCAAGTTTTTGTTTTGTCTTACCAACTATATGGAGCAAGGATATAAGAAAACAGGAGTTTTGGAAATCTCTAGGGCTTGTAAAAATGAGGATACAACTCACGATGCAAGGTAACATGACGTCTTCTCGATAGTGATAAACGATTCGATTATTCAGATAGTCGATTATTTCCTACTAGTTTCTGCCAGCGGTTTCACCCGCATCCCGTGGGAACTACTTCCCGTACCGGGATAAAAAGTACACCTAACACTGTAAGTAACATAACACTGAAAGAAATTTTCAAATCGGACCAGTAGTTCCTGAGATTAGCGCGTTCAAACAAACTCTTCAGCTTTATAATATGTATTAGTATAGATTCGATTTTAACACAGTCCAAATTGTTTAAGAGTCGGTTCGTTAACAAGAATATTGAATTTAGTTGAAAAGTCATGGAATTCCCTGCGGTATACTTAACAGTTTATTATACATCTTAATTAGAATACTTCAGATTGACTTAGAATACACAGAAATATTTCAACTTTAATATTTTGGATCAAATATTGATCTATATGGTCATGACCCCTTGGCGACCAAACTTGCTCAATGGAGAATGCCAACATACTCTAATGACCACGAAAACAGCTAAATGTTAAACAGTTTTCTATAGCTTAGCGAGAATAATGTATGTCACATTACCATATGTTAGTTCTACGTTAACCTTGTACATATTCAAGTTCACATAGATACTAAACGCTTATATAATACCCAGTTTCATGTAAACAAAGGCCCAATTTAGTACGCTATTGATTCTCAGTCAATGGCAAATAATTATCGAGTGACTAAGTGGCGGTACTTTCATGATTAACAGCAGTTTTGAGAACAAATAGACAAGACGATTTGTGTATAGAAACTTGTTACCTATCTGTTCTTGAGTGTGTGTTATATCTGTGGGGCGTAAGTGGAGTATCTTGCAGTAGCGTCTTTTCTTCTTTTTTCCAACTCTCTAGTGGTCGATCTGTCTTAGATGCTAGCCCAAAGTACTGCTTATACTTCATGAATCTCTTCACTGGTGGCTCCAAGAAACTTGTTAAGCACACAGTGGCCACGCCCTGGTAAACCGTGTCGACCCACGGGCTAAACCCAGTGAAGGGGAACTATAACTACGCATTGTAGTTTAGTTTTATGTGGCTGATCCTCCACACAGTGCTTAGAGTCTGCAGCGGCTCAAGAGGTGGGCCCGCCAGTATGGCAAGTTACCCGGCAATTGTGGCGCTGTAGCAAGGCCTGTGAAATGCCTGTAGGGCGCATGTCAGGATCCTTCAGCGGCATGCGGCCATTCACAAAAGTGGCAGATCCTCCACCTATATTTTGTAAAGCCTGCAGCGGTTCGATGGGCGGGTTCTGTCAGTATGGCAACTCACCCGGCCATCGTTGCGCTGCAGCAAGGCATGTGTGATATGCTTGTAGGGCGTATGTCAGGATACAAAGCGGCATGCGGCCATTCACTGCATCTCCTCTTTCTGTCTAGTCGTATCGGTCATCCGATCCACTGGGCACAAGATTTAGGAGACGAGAGAGTGGGTATGTATCTGCGCACATACCTACCCACTATAATATATTCCCGCGCTGATGACCCCTGGCAATATCCTTGAACTTTGAATTTAAAAGCCCTGCGGCGATGGAGACTGGTGGTGGGGATTGAGCGGGTGACCTCGGTCTTTAGCTGGCTCTCTGCACGTAGGCGTTTGGACGGTGATGGTCGTTTCGGGACTCAGATGAGATGGGAGGACTGACCCGGCAGCTCGTTCAAAGACAAAGCAGCCCTATTTAGGGATAGCACTGCTTTCCCCAATCCGGGGAGAGGCCTAGAAAAGGTGGCCTAAACAAAGCCCATCTCACCTTTATCCAGATGGTTAACCGCGACCGTCTGGTCACCAATCAATGCGGTCGAAAGAATAGTCAAATATACAATAAAAAAATCAATATAGCAGCTTGGAATGTAAGAACACTTCTGGACAACGATAACAACATTTGCCCAGAGCGCAAGACAGCGCTAATAGCTCGTGAGCTCTCCCGGTACAACATCGACATTGCAGCAATAAGCGAAACTCACCTAGCTGACAGTGGAGAACTTTGCGAGGAACTAGGTGGATTCACTTACTTTTGGTCAGGGAAGCCCTCTTCAGAACGCGCTTCAAGTGGCGTTGGATTCGCGATCAAGAACAGCATCGCCCGCTCCCTGGTAGAACCTCCGAAAGGCTTAAGTGATAGAATCATTACTCTTCGACTTCATACATCAGCAAAGAAGTTCGTCCACCTAGTGAGTGTCTACGCACCAACCATGACCTGCTCTGATGAGGAAAAGCGGAAGTTCTATGACCATCTTCGAATGGTTCTCCTTAGCATCCCTCAATGCGATAAGATTATTCTTCTTGGAGACTTTAATGCGCGTGTCGGTACAGAGTATCTCGCCTGGAAAAACGTACTTGGGAGGCACGGCATTGGAAAATGCAACTCTAATGGCTATGCCCTACTTGCCTTATGTGCGGAATTAGAACTCAGCATAACCAATACGTTTTTTCGGTTGCCTGATAAATATAAAACATCCTGGATGCATCCTCGTTCAAGGCACTGGCACCTCCTTGATTATGTCATAGTCCGAAGGAATGACCTGAAAGATGTACTTATTACCAGAGCAATGCGAGGTGCTCAGCATGTCGATTCTATAAAATATCACAACTCACTTCGACATCACTCTCACTTCGACTTCGATCTAAAGGTGGAATTCCGTGGACGCGACAATAGTCAACCTATGAAAATGTATGGCACCGTTGCCGAGGCCCGTGACAGTCGCGCGCGGCCGACGAATTTCGTAAGCTGCTCGCGGCATTGTCAACAATTTAATTCTGGTTTTACTAAAATTCTATAGATGTTATTAAGCGCTAGACCATGTTGAGAAGCGTACGGCCGCGAGCGGCTCACGAAATTCGTCGTCCGCGCGCGACTGTCGCGGCCCTCGGCAGCGGTGCCATACATTTTCATAGGTTGACTTTTGTCGCGCGCGGCTGCGACAATCGCGACCCACGGAATTCTACCTTAAAGTTTCGTGATTGACATTGTCAAACTACACTAGCGCTTCACTATCGAGCGTGTTGACAAGTTGAACTAAATTAAAGTCGAGATTTTGACAGATCTGCCAAAATCTGTCTATCTATAGGGGAGGTAGGGGAGAGATGGGCAGTTGGGAGACATGATGAAATCAGAATAAAAGGGGGGTCCTTTTATTCTGATTTGATCATAGTTTTTTTTTTATTGGGTAGTTTACGTTACCGACTGGTAACGGTGTTCATCCATAGACTTTCTGTCATTTCTGTGAGTTGTCAAGAACAAACACTCGTAAAAGTACTTAAATATTTTGTTGCGGTTTCGGATCGTTATAAAGAGAAAACTAATGAAAGGTATGTGTATTTTCTATTATTAATGATTGATTGTCAAAATCTCCAGTTACGATTATAGTAAGTCGATGCAATCCACACCTATTATACCTCTAGAAGAGGTACTACAGCAATAGTTTATGGGCCCCACGTTTTTATTTTAGTCTAATATGACCGGGACCACCTACGTAGGTTGACAGGTAAGTAACTATTTTTTATTTTCTAGTTTTCAGTGCACATAAGATAAAACCGTTTTACTTAAGTTTTTTTACCGATTTTTTTTGAGTTTAGTTTAAGTCAAAAGTGTCCAATGCTCCCTATGGTAGGGAGGCTTGGACATACCATGTAATGTATAATTTGTAAATTTTTGTTCTTCTTCTTCAGTGAAAATTTGTGAGGTTATAAATCTGCGCTAAAAATCCTTTATAGAATCTTGTTTCAGGTACCGTTGCCAACTTGATCTAGGGACTCCATATTTATCAGCTGTTAATTTTATTTTTTAACCTTTTGATACCTCTTGTATTGCTCGTTATATTAAATCTTTAGGAATTTCGCGTCGCAAACCATTCTTTTTAACCCCCGACGCAAAAACGACGGGGTGTTATAAGTTTGACGTGTCTGTGTGTGTGTGTGTGTGTATGTGGCATCGTAGCTCCCAAACGGATGATCCGATTGTAATGCGGTTTTTTTTGTTTAAAAGGAATGTCATTCGGGAGTGTTCTTAGCTATGTTTGGTGGAAATCGGTTCAGGTCTTCAAGGTCATCAGCTCGTTTGTTAGGTGTGATAGGAATGTTACATGCTCAGTTTACTTGCAAGCATATGTGGGATCTAAAATTTGAAATACTAATGTCTTCTGGAACCACTGAGCTGGTCTGCTGTTAGGACACGAAGATAGGAGACGTAACCCTGAACTGCCTTTTAGTAAACCCATCGAGTTTGGGCTCGTTTAATTTGTCTTGACTAGTTTTCTTCATGTTTCTAATTGACGAGAACCTAATGCTGGAAATGGGATGTGGCGGATGAAACCCTAGAATGATATATAACCCTGGATCAACAAAGGTCCATCTTTATTGTTTCTCAATCTGTGCAATTCTCCCAGAGCCAGTTTGTCATGAGGATTGTTAAACAGCTTCCTTTGGCTGAGATCGCATATAGCGAACCCATCATAAAAAGAAGGAAAAATTAAGGAGCTCCTTTAAAAAACCATGAAATAAAATAAAATTATAAATTTAAAAAAACCCCCGACCCAAAAAAGTACGCAATTATTATGACAAAATGTTATAAACGATAAACCCTATAAAAAGCAAAAAGTAACTTTAAACACTACGTAAGTACCAACTAAAGCATGTCAGACTAAACAAAATTTTGACGTGTCGACGGTTTTATTGAAACCGTTTAAATATCTCGTTATGTTGAAACTGATTGTAATTTTTAGGATAGCTCTTTGATTTTATCTAGCCAAACATAAGAAATGACAATAAAAGTTGATTATCTGTAAAATCTGAATTTTTTATGCAATAAATGTGAAAAAGTGCCCATCCCTCCCCTACCTCCCCTAAAGTATGAAATGACATTACGAATCGAAGTGAAATGCGAGTTGTTGATCGAATTTTATAGAATCGCAGGACAGGGCTGGACGGATCATCGGCTTATCAGATGCAAAATGAGGCTCAATATCAAACCTCCACATCCTCTACCTCAATATCATAACTCCGCTAGGCTGGCGTTTTCGAAACTAGTTCTGGACGTGGATATTAGAAAAGAACTTGACAAAAAATTTGGGGATACTGCATCTGACTCTGACTCTGTAGACAATCCGACAATTGACGCTGAATGGCGTTGTTTCGCTGATAACCTGCACAAGGTCTCGAAACTGGTTATTGGCAGGGTGCAAAAGAAGAATCAAGACTGGTTTGATGATTCTGATACGGAATTACGACAACTTGTTGGAGAGTTTCGATGCTCTCTGAGAAGCGCCCACAGTAACCAAGAGCGCAATGCACTTCATCAAGTCCTTAAGAGGAAAGTGCGTGAATTGAAAAATGAATGGTGGCTGGCTAAGGCCCAAGACTTACAACGTTTGGCAGATACCAATCAAACTGCTAGATTTTTCGAAAGCCTCAGAACAATATATGGCCCCCGTTGTAAGAAAACAGCCCCGGTATATTCGCGTGATAAGACCACCAAGCTGACTGATCCCTCAGAAGTTCTTCTTCGATGGGCGGAGCACTTCAACGAAGTGCTCAATCCTGGAAGTCAAGGAGCGGATCTCGATTACATCAATTCTCTTGATGCATTGCCGATCTCATCAGATCTCGAAACTCCACCATCCTATGAGGAATTCCATAATGCTTTAAACCGTTTAAAGAATGGCAAATCCCCAGGTTATGACAGTCTTCCTTCAGAAGTTTATAAATACGGAGGGAAAAATATTAAGACCAGACTGTTTGAACTTGTGCTGCACATATGGGACGCGGAAATAGTTCCACAAGACTGGAAGGATGCTCTTATAAGCAAACTCTACAAGGGCAAAGGTGACCTTTCCGACTGTAGTTGCTACAGAGGTATCGCCCTGCTATCTGCGGCTGGCAAGGTACTGGCGCATGTCATCAATAGCCGCCTCGTCAAGCTAGCTGAGAGCTTCCTACCAGAAAGCCAGTGTGGTTTTCGTCCAAATAGAGGCACAGTTGACGCTATTTTTGTGTTAAAACAGCTTCAGGAAAAGTGCCTTGAACAGCATCGTGACCTCTATTTGTGTTTTGTGGATCTAGAGAAGGCTTTTGACCGGGTTCCAAGGTCCGCTTTATGGGTTGTCCTTGAAAAACGTGGATGTCCACCAAAATTTGTTAGCTTGGTACGCCAATTTCACGAAGGCATGTTTGCACGCGTACGCCACGAGGACAAACTTACGGAACAATTCCCGGTCACTAGCGGCGTCAAGCAAGGCTGTGTCATGGCACCGACACTCTTTGCCATTTACTTCTCTGCGGTACTGAGCGATGCTCTAGTTAAATGTAGGAATAAGATCACCCTCAATGTCCGCATGGACAAGAGCGTCTTTGACATCTCACGCTTCCGAGCAAAACGCAGGATCTCCACGGTTCCTGTTGCGGAGATTCAATATGCTGATGATGTCTGCCTTATGGCCAGTAGTGTCCAAGATCTTCAGGAATATCTTGACTATTTGGACGAATCGTGTCGCAAATTTGGCTTGGTAATCAGTGCTTCAAAGACTCAGATTCTTAAACAGCCTGCAAGGAAAACATCTGCAGATGACACGCCTGTTTACCTAAGCGGGAAACCTTTGGAGGAAGTGGGATCCTTTCGATACCTTGGCAGTCTCGTACGCAGCGACAACCGTCTCGAGTCTGAGATATCTGCAAGGATCGCTAAGGCTGCAGCAGCTTTTGGCGGACTTAATCACCGTGTATGGAAGTCCCATGATCTCAAATTAGTCACTAAGCTAGCTGTATACAAAGCCATTATACTACCTTTGCTTTTGTATTCCTCGGAGACTTGGTGCCTTTACAAAGGTGACATCAAACGCCTCGACGTCTTCCATCTTAAATGTCTCCGGGCTATTCTTCGTATTCGCTGGCAAGATCGGATTTCCAACACGGAGGTTCTCCGTCGATCGTCTATGTCAGGTATAGAGAGTTTCCTGATGAAGGGACAATTGCGCTGGTGCGGTCACCTTGTACGTATGGAGTCCTCCAGATTGCCTAAGACCGTTTTTTACTCTGAGCTCAGTACTGGCAAACGCCAATCTGGAGGGCAATATTTGCGATACAGGGACGTACTAAAGCGCCACCTAAGATCAGTTGGCTTATCGCCAACCTCATGGGAACAAGTAGCGACCCAAAGACCTGAGTGGCGCAGAGCTGTTCATAAGAGCGTACAGGATTTTGAACAGCGGCGTCTGGAAGCCTTAGACGCTAAACGCCAGCTCCAAAAATCCTGCCCCAAGCCCTCCTATACCTACACTTACAATGCGCAAGGGCAACTCTACTGCGCTATTTGTGACCGCGTGTTCAAGGCAAAGTTTGGTTTCGCGAGTCATGTACGAGCCCATGAACGAAACCAAACTGCCGATATATGCCAGGGTGTCGCCGTCGACGGAATCGTCTAGGAGGACATCATCATATCTGTGGGAAAAGTTGGCAGTGAAAGATAATACGTGAAAATAGAGTTTTCCTTTTCATCTCAGTTAGGCGATATTTTTAATATGTAGTTTATATAGTAGTGTTTACAATGAATAGGTAACTAATTTTAAAGTAGCAGCAACTTCGAAGAGTCGAACTATTTTGGGTGAAAAGTATTACCTGTAAAATACATGTTTTAGGAAGCTTCTGTTATACATCTTCTGAAATCCGGATATTTCGGAAAAAATACATAGCCTAACTAACCACTTATATAAACGCATAATATTTAACACAATAGGTATATAACAAGCCCTATATTAATGTCTTTCTCGACTCTTCGGCCCATTGAACCGAATGTAATTGAGGAAAGGTCACAAGGGACTGATTGGCAATTATTGAAATACCTGTGACTATAGCCAGGTTTCTAATTATCTTTTCTATAGTGATAGATAGGTTTCCCAGAGGAATAATAGTCTTTATGGTCCCAATTAAGACGAAACGTGCCTAAATCTTGTCTTACAGTTTCACAGATTTTTTAGAACTATATTTCAAGAGTCAGCTTTTCTTCTTTTACATATAAAGTGTAGATAGTGGTAGATAAAGTGTACAATTAAAATTTCATTTTTAATCCTTCCGAAAAAAGAAAGCGACATAAAATGAGGAACTAAATGAACCTATATACAAAATAAAACAGTTCCTACATCAAACTTAATCACAAACAACACAACACAAACAACTATAATCTAAGAAAAAAAAACACTGTTTTCACACATTAAATCGAGAGTAACGAGTAACAATAGTTTTTTCTGTAACATTAGCTACTACTAGGGCTGCCATCCGTCCGGGTTTCCCCGGATTTGTCCTCGTTTGGAGGCCGTCCGGGGGACGTCCGGGCGGTTTCAAGAAGTGTCCGGGGAAAACCCGGACATTTTTCTTACGAGTTGAATTACAAATAGACACACAGACTGCAGAAGTCGAAGTGTCCCAAAACTCAAAAATTTTCGCGCTCGCTTCGCTCGCGGCTTCCTTTCTTGACACTGTCTTTTTTTACGTTTAACTACTTTAATATCCCAATATTCAAAAAATGTTGCGCTCGCTTCGCTCTCGGTTTCTTCACTTTGCGGATTTTTTTTATTATACAAGTTTAGGTGCTTTAGTGACCCAAAACTCAAACATTTTCGCGCTCGCTACGTTCGCGCTGACTTCACTTTACGGTGGTTTGTATTTTTCAACATTTTTGTCTAACCTATCAAAAAGGTAGCGCCGGTTTAAAGTCTTATTACTAACAAGAAGGTAACTCTTAGTTTCCATATGAGCTTTCTTATTTATGACCTTCGAAATATTAAGTCATAATCTTTCAATACTAGGTACTACTTGAGCTAGATATGGCCCTGACTTTTCATGTAAGGAAGCACCTCATTGAATTTAAGTATATAATAGTAGTAATAGTAATATTAAAAATTATGTCTTGTTTTGTTAAAAAAAAAATCGGACTCGTCCGGGGACAAAATGCGATTTACGCCAAATGTCCGGGTTTTTTTAATATTTGTCCGGGTTTGGCGAAATTCGAAATGGCAGCCCTAGCTACTACTCAACACGCGAGCGAACTTAGAATGCAGTGAAATCGAACGCGCCAGTGAAATGATTCGAGATTACTCTACCGTGGATAACTGGCAGTTAATGACACTTGTTAACTGTGGTTAACGAGTTTACTGGTTTAGGCTTGTCAGCTGTTTTAGTAAATATTTAGGTATAGCTTCCGCCCGCGGCTTCGCCCGCGTAGAGATCGGTTATATCGCGTTTCCAAGAGAATTCTTCAAAAGTCTGGGATAAAAACTATCCTATCAAGGTCAACTATATCTCTGTACCAAATTTTATTAAAATCAGTTCAGTGGTTTAGACGTGAAAGCGTAACAGACAGACAGACAGAGTTACTTTCGCATTTATAATATTTAGGGATTCTTTTGGATACGTATGAAAATGACAACTCTTATTTCCATTGCATCGGCCGTTGCTTGCTGTAGATATAATGATATCAGTTGAGTGATTTGAATACCCTTGATATAGCAGTATCAAGGCATTACTTGCGAAAAGACTCTCAATTTCTTTGCAGATACAAAAGAACCATTTATTAGTTTAGTTAGTTATACCAACTTGACCTTCCACGTAATATTGCAATTCAAAGATTAAACACAGACGGCTAAAAGTTCGATGCAACACGCGATTCTTGTGTAGCGTGTTGCAGTATTCATAATTACTTTATTCCACGAACCACTTCATGAGTGAAACCTGACTGCAGTAGGTAAACAATTGCTGAAATTGTTTCAAGGATAAGTCTGGAAAAATAGTAAGCACGAATGAAAGGTAGTACTTGTAGTACTAATAAACAGTAATCAGTTTAAAATGTCTGACAATAATCATCGAAATGATGATTTTTACCCGTTTTACAAGTAAATGTTAGGCTTTTTTTCTATATGGTCATAAAATGCTGTAGTTTCCTTGGTTTAGAACCTGTGGGCGGGTGATGCGTTTCAAGAGGCTCATCGTACTTCTTTCATAAACGGCTTAAGAAGGAACATGGTGGGTTTTAGTCAATAAACATCTGACATTCCCTCACGCTGAACCTACAGTGGAAGCATTTGAGGATTTTCCATTAAACAAGTGTAAGATCTATTTCTATCTAATCTAAATTAAATCTATGTACCTGCATCGGTGCCATGATCTTTTTTATTAAAATTACAAATGTCCCACAGCGATCGAGTCAATTAAAACGATGTAAACCAATTTGTTGTAGGTATCCCTAGATTGGAAAAAATATCTTCAATTATAATATGTAAATATTTTCCAAAAATAGTATTTAACACAAAAATGGCTGACATTATCGTTATAATCATATTTAACTGGAGTTCAAGCATATATAGCGCATTCCAAAATTTATTTGTAATGCGAAGTCCGTTTAATTTCTAAACAATAGTCTGACAGTAGACAATGGCCGGTTGTTTGAGCCACAAACATTGGCTTTGTAACAATATAACATACATAGCAACACTAGTGGGTCTGTCCTCTCAATGATTGATGATGATGCATGAGAACACACATGGATTCCTACGGGTTGGATGTCAGACATTTGCAGATACTCGAAAATTATTGCTTAATTTCCTTTAAAACACTAATACCATACAAGATAAATAAACTTTCCTATTAATAACAGGTTTATGACTTAATTTTCAAGCCGTTTTAAACTTAGTAAACTCGCTTCACAGGTCCAACTTCGAACTTAAAACTTCGAATGAAAAGTTGTACATAAACGTTCCAAAATCACTTGAAAATCTGACGACAAAATGGCGGCTCGTGAAATTGTGCTTAAAGTTTTGAATTGGACCAATTATTTACTTACCTCTCTGAGTATGTACCCCTTAGATCGTTTAACCAACAGGAGACGCTACTGACCTTCCCTCTGCTAAAGGTATGACACCATCGGTACCTAATACCCATACTCGATGGAAAGACGCTAGCACATGAAGCTACTCCAAATTGTAAAATTTTCCCTATCAAGTTTAAACATTACGCTTTAGAGAAAAAGTTGAAAATCTATTAAAGAAATTTGACAAATTGAAGTAGCTTGATGTGCTTGCGTCTGAACCAAACTTGTCTACATGAGATATGTCCATTGTCCGTCAAACTTATTCTAGTGCTTGTCATTTTTGTCGTGATTGTGTAACACTGTGGTCGAAAAGGCATGAGTGAGTCATCATTATTTTTTCGAATATCAGATGTTTCTTATACATATCCAGATCTGTGTACATGGCAGCTTTAGTTGGTTAAATGCTCTAAGCTGTACCCTTACTGAGCGTATGTAAAATGTAAAAGCAATATGCCGTTCACTTACTCATTCATCGCCCAAGGGAATTGAAGTTTATGTAGCAATTGGAGTGAAAATATTAGAAAAAGAAACTATATATTCGCACTAACATGGTTTAACAGTAACATGAGTTATCAATTACCGATTTTATTATAAATGTTGCTGAAAAGGGTACTAAACCGGGCTCACTTACACGATATCAAGGTCAAGGTCGAAATATGTGTGTAACAATATACCTTTGTTTTTTAGTCAGTAAGCTATATTAGACAGTTATATGTAGGCAAAATTAAATTCCGCTATATTTTTATGGGTTTGCAGGACAGCTATAAACTCTAATATATATCATATAGTTAAACCAGCAGACAAAGAAAAATAAAATCTTGAGCAAACTAGCCCAAAAACCCCTCACTGTAGTCATTTAAAGACTGATTGATCTGTACAATATACTCGTAGTCATTAAGCCTACACAATTTCCTCTGCCTTTCACTATTCACCAATAACTAAATCAGCGAATGATCGGCAAGGGTATTTAGTACGTGTAACCCAGTTATTCTAGTATATTCTATTAGCATAGCGACTTCTGTTGCAATCTAAGAGCTGGCAGCTCCACGCGTAATGCTAATAGATATTTAGAGGCAAACGGTTCTTAGATATGTCTTACGAAAGATGTCTGATAGTCTAGTAATATATAGGATACCAATTACTTTAAGCAGTACGCAAAAAAATGAGTTATTCTGAGTCAGTAAAAGAACATATCCTACTAACAGAATGGCGGAATAACGGTTCTGTTAGTAGTCGCCAGCTCGCTTCCAAAACGTTCCTCAAAGACTTACTAGTAATAAAATGTCTATAGTTTCCTGTAGTTGCTTCCACGAAGACAGTCCAAGTTTATATTGAACACCAGCCGATTTCTCGCGGTTTCACCCACGTCCCATGGGAACTACTGTCCGTACCGGGATAAAATGTAGCCTATTTTACTCGGGAAGAGTGTAGCTTTACAACAGTGAAAGAATTTTTCAAATCGGTTCAGTAATTTCGAAGCCTTTACAAGCAAAAAAATACCAATTTATAATATTAGTACAGATTATACATAGAGGTTATGAAAGGCTCCAGAAGGAGAAGAAGAAGGAAAATGAGAGTTTTAGCCAGTAAGATTCAGACTCTTACTCAGCACCCGATAATTAAATGACCCCATTTGATGATTTCCCAAAAAAAGTTATTTAACTGTAACGGGTTATCGCTCTTTAACCTCAATTAACTAAAGATTACAAATTAATAATAAAAGACATTATTCTTTAAAGATTAAATAATATCAACGAGACGGTTATCCAATTATTTATCAATTAGGTAAGCTTGATAACGGCTGACAATTCACGTTACTATAATGATTTAAAATCGTTATTTATTTTAGGGCAGAGTAAAATAAAACACACTTTATAAGCGCTTTTTTGACCAAATTTGATAAACTTGTTGACTTTATAGGTGCATATAAGTAATTGTATTCTATCCAAATATATCCTTAGGCGTCGTCCTAATTGGCAGCGATCGCGCGATGGCGCGATGCGTTTTTCATCTAAGCCGTCGTCCCAATTGACAGCGATTCTCGTCGTTCGATGAGTTCAAACATACAGATTTCATCAGAGTGTCCTATTTGAACCTCGCAAGTGAGATAGTGAGATCGTGAGATGAAAAACGCATCGCGCCATCGTGCGATCGCTGCCAATTAGGACGACGCCTTATACATACATATCGAAATTCCCCAATCCTCAAATTCTCACAATTATATACTCGCAAAAATATTTGAGTAAAAACAAACTGTTTGTAGGTACCTATACAAAGGACTGACGATATAGATTTTCCAAGAAAATTAACAGGAAAAAGCATTATTTAATCACTTTATTGACGCTGTAAAAATCCTTGAGAAGACTAAACTTACCGTATACTTAAATCCAAAAAGTTTGCGAATACTTATTCTAAATATTTATTGTTTGAATTTGAGCACACGTTCAACAAAAATGTTTGAGTAGCCAGGATATTTTTAAATCTACTCATCATCATCATCTCAGCCATAGGACGTCTACTGCTGAACATAGGCCTCCCCCTTAGATCTCCACAGATACCTGTTGGAGGCGACCTGCATCCAGCGTCTTCCGGCAACCTTTATAAGATCGTCTGAATCTACCCAACTACATTTTGAATGAAGTTTCCTCACCAAACCGCATTGAGCAAGCGTGGTGATTATCGCTCAATCCTTCTCCGTGTGAGAGGAGGCCTGTACCCAGCAGTGGGACGATAAAAAGGCTGATGACGAAGACGAACGATAAAAAAAACCATATTACTCTTTGTAGAATTTTAGTTATTTATTAGCATATTAGAAAAACTGGCCAAGTGCGAGTTAGACTCGCGCACGAAGGGTTCCGTACCATTAATTATTTATAAAATCGCATCTCGTTGTATGGGAGCCCCCCAAACATTTATTTTATTCTAGTAAACAGTATTTGTTGTTATAGCGGCAACAGAAATACTTCATCTGTGAAAATTCAACTCTCTAACTATCATGAGATACAGCCTGGTGACAGACGGACGGACGGACAGACGGACGGACAAAGGAGCGAAAACAATAGGGTCCCGTTTTACCCTTTGGGTACGGAACTCTAAAAAACATATACTCTTTGTAGAATTTTAGTAACCCCATTTGTTAGTATATTAGAAAAATCGTGATTCAATAACTAGGAACTATTTTGAGCAGTCACGTTTGTATAAGACCAAAAAAAAGTCTTTTGTAGTTCTCAATCGTCAGCTAGAAACTAAATAAATACGTAGGTAAAGCACACAGTACCTAATGTAATTGTGTTTCTCTCCATTTATAAAGTTAATAAATATAAATAATAAATAATAGTTTAAAAAAAACTAAAAAACACGCTTTTTATAGAAAACCGAACTAAAAAATACAAAATAAATTTTAACGAATTTCAATTAAGAAAATAGTGTTAAAAATTTCAATGAATATAAATTAATAATATAATAAAAAAAAGCGTGGGGTGCATGGTGTCAATAGTTATAAATATTTTATTGACAGATATGAGTAGAGTGATTTTCATTTCGATAATATCTTAAAAAGCACCCCACGCTTTTTTCATTATATTATTAATTTATATTCATTGAAATTTTTAACACTATTTTCTTAATTGAAATTCGTTAAAATTTATTTTGTATTTTTTAGTTCGGTTTTCTATAAAAAGCGTGTTTTTTAGTTTTTTTTAAACTATTATTTATTTTCTACTTTTTTTTTTTGTTTAAAGCTTTTCAGTGATACGAATAGTTGTCACTATCCATACAAGTGGGAAGTTCTCATCAATACAAAGTATATAAGTCCAAACGAGGTAATTTACATATTCAGTTGTCGAGTTCCATCGACTTTCTCTGGTCTTCATCATCAGGTCAGCTCCCAACCATCACTGTTGCATAGGTCTTGTCAATACAAATAATTTAAGCCCAAACACGAGGTAGTTTACATATTCAGTTGACGAGTTCCCTGGACCCTCTCTGGTCTCCATCATCAGGTCAGCTCCAAATCTTCACAGTTGAATAGTGCTTTTAGGCGTACACCTGAGTGTCAAGTTTTTACCCTATGTATGCCTACAACTTTCGAAGGTTGCCCTCGATTTCTCAGGGTCTCCATCATCAGATCCTGACCTGATGACTATGGGACCAACTGGCAGCTATTCCGAGTCGAACAAAAAAAGAATCACGTTAATCGGTCTATAAACCTCGGAGTAATCGATGTGTATGTGTAACCTCCTCCTTTTTGGGAAGTCGGTTAAAATGGAATAATTTTATCAAATTAGTGTATTGTCATCGGTCCTCAATAAATCTACAAAATTTGAACGAAATCTGGCCGTTTAAAGTGGGTCAAAATCGCGCCCAAAGAAGTCGGTTACAAACCTACAAACATACAAACATACAGGTGAAGCTAATAAAAAGCGTGTAAAAAAGTTACTTTACCAAGCTAAAAACTAAGTTAGGAGAATAATATCTTAAACTTTAAGATCTCCTTTGAGTTATGAAGGTTACTTATACCCCTAACACATATAAAGTGAATATACTGTATTTTTATTTAACAACCTTCTGCCCTTGGACTCCAGATTTTGTACTAGACTGTGGTATAAAATAAGTTTTATCAAAATCCTATTTATTTTAGTGCTAACAACGTATTTTGGCATTCTACCGTATATTTTCTAGCATGTTATTATAATTTATCAGTTATATTGCTGCCAAATTTCATCAAAATCAACGTTTACGGCAAAAAGCAACAAACATACATACATACACACACACACACACACACACACACACACAACAAAACAAACATCTTTTCCTTCTTCACTAAACCGTTTATAAGTCAATTAATACGTATCTAACAGTCAGTAGTCGATTGTTTTCCGTTATTCGATATTGTAGCTATTTAAGAACTCATGCGCATACTATGTTAACGACTCCACACCTGATAGAGCATATTAATGGAAGTTATGTATGGCTGACACTTGCATCCGTCCACAGCTGCAGGTGAGCAACACACATACTTATTTACGAAGCTAGAAAAGGATTTAACGAGCTATCCAAGGAAGTGAAACAAGGATAGAAGGTGGACTTTTAGTGTACGCAACCCTTAGTAATATTGAGGAATGTGGTAGTTTAAATATCCGGCCAAGTGCGAGTAGGATTCACCCATGAATATGTTTCCGTACCAAAAAATGGTGCCATTTTCCTATTTGAATAAGGAACCCTAAAAAGCTATTTAAAATATCCTTTTCTGGAATAAAAATAATTGTGATTCTTTTGTGAATGATTATAATTTTAATAAACACTTTGTATTGTGTATGTAAATACTAAATACCTAATTATATATGTCATGTACCTTATATTTTTTGAGTTGCAAACACTGGGTACGTAGATAATGAAAGTGTTCTATTCGCGTTTACTTAACTTTGATCTAACTCCGTCTAGAATAACCAGTCGATATCAATCGGTTTCCTGTAACAAAGTATCGCGAGGTAAACGTAAACTGTTTACGTTGTGGTTTTTACTCGCGACGTGTTAATTTTAGATGCTTGTGAGCGCAGGCGCATCCATTCGTCTTTGCTCTATGATCGATACATGGTGTTGGGTGGGTGAGGGTGATGTTTTAAATTATTTGGTATGATTTTAGGATTTTTTTTAAGTTTTTTTTTTCTAAATATAAAAAGAACATAAACATTAAAATAATACATTGCACGGTTTATTATTAAGGATAATAAAATTTGGTATGGACAGAGAATGTAAGATCCGGACTCTGAATTCGGTCTAGGAATTTTAAGTACCTATGATTAATTAATAGGTACAAAAAGTTATACACACCTTTATTTATTTATTTCTTTACATCAGGCAACTAAGGCCCATAGCAAATACGATATATAAATAGTTAACATAAATAGTTATAATATACATTGTATGAGAAACCACCATAACTCATAGACCAGTCATCGATACTCGATAAATCCATCAAAATTATCATAAGTCCCAAATACCATGTGTTATCGATAACATAAATTACACAATAATCGGCCTACCACTACTGAATGCCAATTAATGCAGTGACATTATTATTATTAATTGGCCATCTATTACCTATTATAATTAAGTCATGTCTGCCATTTGATATGTTATGTATATGTTTAGTGAAGTCCCATTTTCAATCAATATGCGTAGCAAATAGGTAATTTGTATTTAAATTCTTGAGAGTTCTTGCTTAAATATTTAATAATCGATCTACTAACTTCTACTTCCTCCATGTGGTTAAAAAATAGCCTGTATGTAATTGTATTTTATAAGCCATATTATTGCCGAGTTAATCCATTCAGCAGGTTTTGCTTAAAAGAGTAATCACCATCCTTACAAAGTTGAACATTTATAATATTAGTTGCATGGAAAGAAGTACCACTAATATTCTAATTGATCGATCTCCTTACCTGATAACTTCAAAGTGACTTAATAAAAAAAAAACAATAGAATAATAACTTAATATTAATTTCCTAAACCTTTTTATTACAACTTGAACACCACGACTTTGCAAATGAAACTTTGAACACCCAACAATACAATAACGCAAAAAATACGTACAATGTGAACCGACAAAAAATACCGAATTACAAAAATGGAGTACCTACCTAGCTATTTCAAACAAATCAAATTATATAGGTAGCTATAAGCATTTAAAAATAAAAACATATCGCCATGTCATGTTTTTGAAAGTAGTTTTTAGTATAGTTCCGTATCCAAGGGGTAAAATGGGAATATTGAGACTTCGCTATCCATCTAAGAATAAACAGAAAATTATGAAATAATCTAACCTAGCTCTTTGATTAATTTACACGACACAGGGCCATGGAATGGAAAAATATCCACTACTTATTGCCCTGTTCCCAAGTCATTTGGAGTTGGCGCAATATGTACCTACTTTTCACCCATTTCTCTCTATCAGACGTCATATCAACATCCACTCCCTTCTGCTTCATGTCCTCTTTCAGGCAACCAGTCCATCTTTTCCTCGGTCTACCTCTGCCTCTCCATCCTTTCATATTCTTACTTAATAAATAGCTATTAGAAGGATTTCACTGACTTATACATTCTTTAAAAAAAAGCCGTGGTGGCCTAGTGGGTAAAGCACCAACCTCTCATGTAAGGCAAGAATCAAGGCAACTTCTCTGAGTTTGTATATAATAATATTCCTAAGTATATCTTAGAAACCAATGGCTGATAAAAAGGCGAAGGAAAACATTTTGAGGAACTCTGGACTATAAAGTCTGAAATCACCAACCCGCATTGAGCAAGTGTAGTGATTAATGCTCAATCCTTCCTCGTGTGAGAGGAGGCCTGTGCCCAGCAGTGGGACGATAAAAGGCTGTATCGTATACATTCTTTCATTTCAAATAATATTTGTTCACTACAAAACACACTAATGGTGCTCTTATCACGAGTCTAAGAACTTTATCAATGTCCTTGGCGACTTCTGTCTTATCGGACTCGCCCAAAACTGAATTATCGATACGATAAAACTAAAGGTAAACATGTACGGGCTGCACTATCAGTCAACCTTTTTTATCGATATTTTGTTGATTATTTCTAACTGCACCTCTTGCCGTCATTGATAATATTGACTTTTACTGAGTTATTGGTATGATAAGTCTTTGCAAACAAGTAATTCGTTAAACGATAAAATATTGTAGTTTCTTACCATATTTTAGTTTGGTCTCCCATTACTATACTTGCCAATATTATGAATCCAGAAAAAAAACCCATAGCAACGTCTTCTAACCTGAGATTTCTAGAACTTTACACATACAAAAATCCCATTCACAAGACTCAATGCCACGCTTGATTGATATTGAAATAAGTACTTGTGAGGTACGCTACGCTACACCACTCACAACATGGGATTGAAGACCACTCGCGCCGAACGCGTTATATTTACGTATGTGCTATCTCGCTCGCGCGCGCATCTGTCTCGTTTCTTTTAGGTACTCACAGAGTCTTATCAGAACGTTCTTATTGGACGATCGCGCGACGCTCTCGCCTGAGCGTTAGCACTACTTCGGCCCCTGTGATTTTATACTTAAGCTCGTTCTGTATTTACATTTAATGAATATATACTTTATACTTTACACCATCATCGCTGTTTCATTTGAACACTACCTGCATTGCTGCTACATTCTGGTGACCCCGAGAGAAAAATGATGGAACACAAGCAAGAAGTTAGTCAGCCTACAGACCTCGCTGTCGTCTCCATGCAGTCGCGTCTCCTTCCCTTCTGGCGTGAATATCCTCGCATGTGGTTCATCCAATTCGAAGCCGTCGTCGAGCCGCAGAAAACCAGTGACGAAAACAAATATCGTTACGTCCTGGGTCAACTACAACCGACCGACCTTCAACATGTCACAGACATCGTGATCAAGCCGCCAGAAACTAAGAAGTACGAGGCCATCAAACAACGCCTTCTCTCCGTGTACGAGCAGTCCGAGGTGAAAAACTTCAAGAACCTCATCAGCGGACTGGAGCTTGGCAACCAAAAACCATCTCAGTTGCTACGACGTATGCGCGAACTCGGCGGCAACATGATCACCGAAGATGGCATCAAGATAGAGTGGATGAACCACCTTCCGCCGCAAATGCGAGTTGTGCTGTCTGTGAACACAGATTCATCACTCGATATGCTCGCGGCAATGGCAGACAAGATGATGGAATATTCCGAGTCGGCAAATATCGCAGCTGTCTCTTCAACTCAACCAGATTCTGCGGCAGTCAACCAACAAATCATGTCCGCGCAGATACAAGTGCTCTCAAAACAACTAGAGAATCTGACACTCGAGATCTCCGAACTACGCAGCCGTGGAAGACCAAGCCATCGCCGTCATCAGCGCTCCCGCTCAAGGTCAAAGTCCACTGCAAGGCATCAACACGATCCCAATCGAGTATGCTATTACCACTACCGATTTGGTGATCAGGCGAGACGCTGCGTGTCACCGTGCGCTAGGCGAAATCAAAAGAAGTCGGAAAACTAGAAGAGGCACCGACCGTGGCGGACGTCGGTGTAACTACGGCAAGTAACCGCTTATGTGTCTTCGATCGCAACACGAATCACCGTTTCCTCGTTGACACCGGTGCGGATATCTCTGTCCTTGCCGCCACCCCGTTACATAAGAAGAAATGTTCGCCAACTTCATACAAACTATACGCCGCGAACAGTTCACCAATCAATACCTACGGCGAGAAAGAACTACAAATCGATCTAGGCCTCAGAAGACGATTTCGCTGGTCATTTGTAGTCGCAGATATCAAAACATCGATACTCGGAGCTGACTTTCTTCGCCACTTCAAACTCCTCGTCGACCTGCATCAAAAGAAGCTAATCGACAAGGTGACACAACTCTCGATAAACGCCGTAGAAATCTCGTCGATGCAACAAGCCGTTTACGTACTTAGCAACAAGCAGACATATCAAGACATACTCAAGCAGTATCCAGATCTACTGCGACCTATGTCCTTGAAAACGCCCGCTAAACACAACGTCGTGCATCACATCGAGACTACGGGACAACCTGTCTTCGCCCGTGCTCGCCCCCTACCGCCCGACAAATACAAAGCGGCTAAGGATGAATTCGAACGCATGATGGAAATGGGCATATGTCAACCTTCCAAGAGCCCGTGGGCCAGCCCACTCCATGTGGTTAAGAAGAAAGATGGCAGTCTACGAGTGTGCGGCGACTATAGGCGTCTAAATTCAGTCACGCTCCCAGATAAATACCCGATTCCGCGCATACAAGACTTCACCTATCAACTACACAATAAGAAGGTCTTCTCAAAACTCGACATGAAAATGGCCTATTACAAAATACCTCTTAACAAAGAAGACGCACAGAAAACGGCAATCATCACACCCTTCGGGTTGTTTGAATTCACCTGCATGCCGTTTGGCCTACGTAACGCTAGTCAAACTTTCCAACGATTCATGCACGAGGTTCTGCGCGGCATCGAAGGCTGTTTCTCATACATCGACGATATTTTGTTGTACTCAGATAACGAACAGGAACACAAGGAATTACTGCATCGAGTTCTTGAGCGACTGAACCAATACGGCGTATCACTCAACGTAAACAAATGTGAATTTGCACAGAAGAAAATCAACTTTCTCGGCTATGAAGTAACAGCGGACGGCATAAAACCAACTGAAGAACGGATAAAAGTCATATCCAGTTATCCTCAACCTAAAACTATCATCGAGCTTCGGCGTTTCCTGGGCATGCTAAACTTCTACAGAGATTGTTTACCAAATCAAGCCGACATGCAAAGTGAACTCAACAAATATCTGCACAATGGGAAAAAGAATGACAAAACGCCTATCACGTGGACGCCGGCCGCCGAACAAGCATTTCAAAAATGCCGCCAAAGCATACTGGAATGTGCAACACTATCGCACCCTATCGCCGGCACCCCACTCTGCATCATGACGGACGCTTCTGACCACGGCATCGGAGCGGTGTTACAACAACGCGACGACGCAGCCTGGAAACCGCTAGCATTCTTTTCCAAAGCATTGAGTGCTACGCAATCACGATACAGCACGTATGATCGCGAACTACTAGCGATCTACGCGGCTGTGAAACATTTCCGAAGACTCATTGAAGGCTGTGACGTCACCGTCTACACTGATCACAAACCGCTGTCCTATGCGCTCTCAAAGCCGCAAAGTAGCAGCGACACTCAGCGACGTGAACGACAACTCCACTTTATAAGTCAATTCGTCAAGAACATCGTGTACGTAAAGGGAGAAGAAAACTCAGTCGCTGACGCCTTGTCTCGCATTGACGAAATACAATGCCCGTCAAACATCGACTACGACAAGCTATCACGTGATCAAGATCAAGACGACGAACTGAAACAACTGAAGCTGCAGCCGAACTTAAAATTCATCTCAGTTACTTTGCCTGGCACGCAACGACCAATCACGTGCGAGATGTCAACATCCACGCTTCGCCCATATCTACCACCGGCACATCGTTTTGCTGCATTCAAAGCCCAACATGATCTCTGCCACTCTGGTATCAAGGCGACTAGGAAGCAAGTGACATCGAAGTTCTTCTGGTCATCCATGAACAAAGACGTAACAACGTGGACAAGAAACTGCGTCGGCTGTCAGCGAGCAAAAGTACATCGTCACGTCGTCACGCCGCTAGGAAGTTTCCCGCCATCGCAACGCTTCGAACACATACATATCGATATAGTCGGCCCACTTCGACTATCTTACGATTATCGATATTGTGTTACTATCATGGACAGATTCACAAAATGGCCAGAAGCTGTACCAGTGCGCGAAATAACAGCTGAGATCGTCGCAAAAGCGCTATATGAAAACTGGATTGCTAGATTCGGCTGCCCACTACGTATATCAACCGATCAAGGCAGGCAGTTTGAATCGTCGTTGTTCAGCGCGCTAATGAAGAAACTCGGCATTACACGCATACGTACAACTGCATACCATCCGCAGTCAAATGGTCAAATAGAGCGCTGGCATCGTACGCTAAAAGCTGCGTTAATGGCTAGAGGCGCAACTACCAACTGGAGTGACGAACTTCCCACCGTACTACTTGGCCTCCGAACAGCGCTGCGTGAAGATAACAACCTAAGTCCCGCGCTAATGACCTACGGTTCTACGCTACGTGTGCCATCGGATTTCTTCGCGCCGACTACTACAACTAACATGTCGGACGAAGATTACGTACGCTGCCTCACACAAACGATGACGTCACTCTCACCGTCGTGCACTACCGCGAGAACAACAGCCAGTCCCTTCATTCATAAGGACCTCGGTACGTGCACACACGTCTTTGTGAGGAACGATACCGTTCGAGCGCCGCTGACTCCACCATACGATGGACCGTATCCAGTGCTACAGCGACACGAAAAGTTCTTCAGAATACAGCTACCGAATCGAGAGACAGTTGTATCGCTGGATAGACTGAAACCGGCATACATCTGCAACGAAAACGTAACGTCGAACACTACGTGTCCTACAAACACATCAAGTACACCGAGCATCGTGGATCCTGTACCTTCACAGCAACCCTACGTCACCAGGACCGGCAGAGTATGCAAGCCGAACGTACGCTTCGCTAAGGGGGGGGTACTGTGAGGTACGCTACGCTACACCACTCACAACATGGGATTGAAGACCACTCGCGCCGAACGCGTTATATTTACGTATGTGCTATCTCGCTCGCGCGCGCATCTGTCTCGTTTCTTTTAGGTACTCACAGAGTCTTATCAGAACGTTCTTATTGGACGATCGCGCGACGCTCTCGCCTGAGCGTTAGCACTACTTCGGCCCCTGTGATTTTATACTTAAGCTCGTTCTGTATTTACATTTAATGAATATATACTTTATACTTTACACCATCATCGCTGTTTCATTTGAACACTACCTGCATTGCTGCTACATACTCAAAACCCCTGTAACGCCACGTCTTATAACTTAACCCTTTTCTTGCAAGCAGCGGGCGAGGGTTAGGGTGGCTACTCAAGTGGAAACCACTCATGGTCACATGGCTATTATTACCTAAGCATGACCTATGTACCTACAGGTATTAGGTACTAGCTACTCAATAACTTCAATTGTGTCTTATGCATAAAGTGGGTTGGTTGCGGAGATTCGTTCAAAGTTAAGATACGATACAAAATATTAGGTATTCACTGAAGATATAGGATTTTAAAAGATAAAGCCTACCTTTTTACCATAACTAAATAAATTATTATTTTTAGCTTAACTTTTTTAAATAAAAAATTAATTGTTACACAAGCTACAGACCACAAAAATACACTGTAGGAATTTCTTAATAAAAAAAGTCGTGGTGGCCTAGTGGGCAAAGAACCAACCTCTCGAGTATGAGGGCGCGGGTTCGATTCCAGGTCAGGCAAGTACCAATACAACTTTTCTAAGTTTGTATGTACTTTCTAAGTATATCTTAGACACCAATGACTGTGTTTCGGATGGCACGTTAAACTGTAGGTCCCGGCTGTCATTGAACATCCTTGGCAGTCGTTAGGGGTAGTCAGAAGCCAGTAAGTCTGACACCAGTCTAACCAAGGGGTATCGGGTTGCCCGGGTAACTGGGTTGAGGAGGTCAGATAGGCAGTCGCTTCTTGTAAAGCACTGGTACTCAGCTGAATCCGGTTAGACTGGAAGCCGACCCCAACATAGTTTGGGAAAAGGCTCGGAGGATGATGAATTTCTTAATATATGACCGAGAAAAGAAACACAAAACTAGTCTTTATTATGTTAGTAACACTCAATCACAATTCCCCAACGTCCGTAGGCGGATGATATATCTTTATCACATTATTTATAAAGAAATACATCTCAGAGCAACAGTCTTCTATTATACCTTACAAAAATCTTTTGTACTCTACCTACATACACATATAAAAGAAAGAACTTCATTGTCAAGCTATCCAGTTTATAACATCCTGCATTTACCTACTCTTGATAGAAAATAATCTATTACTAATATAATAAATAGGAATCATTTATTTGTTTGTACCCGTAAGGCTCCGAAACTACTGAATAGATTTGAAAAGTTCTTTCGTTGTTGGAAAGCTACACTCTTCCCGAGTAACATATTAGGCTATATCTATCCCGGCACGGGCAGTAGTTCCCACGGGACGCGAATGGAACCGCGATTAATCAGCTATCAAAGATTCCATATAAAGTGCAAGTGTTAATAAGGTAAAATACGCCCAAATAAAATAGATCTTTTCACAGCAAAATTAAGACAAACGTATTTACTTAAACCTAGTGTCAGATTAACTATGATAAAGGTCTTTTATTGCGATCGCAAATAACTGGAAATAATAAATATTCATTTTCAAATATATTTTTCTTTGTTTCCAAATGGATTAAGAAAACTGTGGAGGTCAAGGTCGAAAAATGTTACACCTATTTTCATAAAAAAAAACCTTTTAAAATTTCTACTATTGTGGTACTTATGGTTGAAACCTATTGAAGAACTTTGTCACATTGAGGTAGGATGACGTGCCGTCGACTTATCTATTTAATTTTTAGAAACAATAAGGACCTATGAGTTAATGCTCTCAAAACTCGCCTACAAGGCAGAACTAATAACAATTTTATGGAGGAGAAAGCCATAGCGTAGGTGTTAGTAATTGAAGGAAAATTACATCAATAAAGGTGAATTGTAGGCTGACTCACCGGCGAGAGGCAGTTAAATAAATCAAACGGTAAACTAAACGATGATTTACAACATCAGTATATTCAAAATACTTACACATTTTACGTCATCGTTTCAAACTGAAGCTAATACTAAAATATCTTATGCCTTATCGCTTACTGGCCGTCTTCCCGCGTTTTCACCCGCGTCCCGTGGAAACCACTGGCCGTACCGGGATAATGTATAGGTTCCCCCAATGTTACTTGGGAGGAGTGTAGCTTGCTTATGAGTGAAATAATTTTTCAAATCGAACAAATGTTAAAAAATAAATGATTTCTCTATGTAAGTGTAGATTTGTTTAAACACAGCCGTATCCTGTGAGGCTTAAAGCCATCCCAACATAGTTGGGAAAAGGCTAGCCAAATGATTCCTGGTTCAAATAGGAAGTAATCGACACTAAAAGCAGAAATACAGTGATTCGATTACATCCACGAAAAGTTAATTATATCTGCATCCAGCACTTGAGCCCATCTTAATTTTGGATTACCAGTGGCGCCACGCTTAAGGCTCTCGAATTCTTAATGTATTTGCGTACTTACGAGGGCTGCCTTTTAAGTTGTGTCGTTTGAAATAAGTATAAACAATTCAATAGGTTATTACTGTTTATTGTTTTTTTAGGAATACTTAGGGATATTTAATGTACTTTTGCATACGTTCAAACCAGTTTTTGCAATATTTATTCCATTCCAAAGTGGGGGTAGTCAAAACGGCCTATTTTCAAGCGTCAACAGCTTCTTCAGGTGTGCTGAAAGGTAGACCACGAAGTATTTCCTTAATTTTGGGGAATGTAATAAAAAAGTTAGTGCTTAAGTAAGGGCTGTCAGGTGGATGATCCAAAATTTGAACATTTTGGGAATTCAAAAACGTATTTGTTTGGCGGGAGGTGTGCAAACTTGCACTGTCATGGTGCAGGATCATTCGACGTCTTGAATTATTTTGTCTAAATTCGGTGATGACTTGTGGCAAACAAATAGTGGTATACTAGTCAGTGGTAACCGTTTTGCAATATTCTAGTACAATAGTGGGGAGGTGGCCACCCTTTGCCACAAACGACGCAACCAATTTTTTTTAAAGTGATTCTTGAACGAACGACTCCGGTCGGTTTTGGCTCGTCTTGGAAGACCCACACAGTTGACTGCTGCTTGGAATATGGATCACAAGCATATATCCAAGACTCGTCACCCTTGACAATATCATAGACATGCTTTGACTCTCCTCCGTTAAATCGCTGCGTAGTTTTGCGACACCAACTTACACGGGCTGTTTGTTAGTCGTCGCGAAGCAAATGGGGTATCCAACGAGAGATCAACTTTTTTACGCCAAGTTCTTCGTGCAGAGTTTTTTAGATAGTGGTCCCTGAAATGCCCACGGATGCCTCTATTTCGCAGTATGTTACATATCGGTCTCCGAGAATTAGCTGACACACGGCGTCGATATTATCTTCCGTCATGGCGCTTTTTGGACGACCTTCACGTGGTTTGTCACTGAGGCTAGAGTGGCCACGTTGAAATCCTAAATGTTAGCGTTCTCCGGTCCTAAGGCATGGTGCTACATCACTAAATACAGAACTAATCTCATCAAAGCACAAAAGTCGCGACAACCCTCTTTTAAAGTTCTAGAAAATTATCGCACGCAAATTTTCCTTAGACATTTCCATTTTTACAACCGACCTGTCACGTTGGAATGGACAATACAATAAAACTATTCGACCAATTTAAAAACATTCTTTTGTTTTCGACTTCTAAATTCAAGAAGATGAAAGTGGCATATATAGTTTTTTTTTATAATCGCGGGAAGTTAGCAAACGACAGAACTTAAAAGGCAGCCTTACGTATTACATAGACGTTAGGTTTGTGTTCAATTGTAATGCTGGAGTCAGACGGAACGACAGTCTAGCAACGATTGAAATAAAATCAGTGGGTACGCGCTGCAATTCTGACAAACCGACCATACATGTTTATTAATACTACTACCACACCTGTGATAGACAATTTAATTTCGCAGATCGGACTTATCAACTTAGGTACTTATATTTTAAAGTTTTTATCGAAAGAAAGTGAAGCCATGTTTAAATAGAAGTTTTAATGACTTTCTTAGAAGGTGAATTTCCTAATTTAATTAAAGATCTAAAATGATAAAAAATTATATTGGTGGAAGTTTTCCTCGGTTTAACTTGGTCGTAAAACTTTTACGGATTTGTTATCTCCTATGGAAATATGTATGTATCATATTTTTAATTAATTTTGAAAGCCTCGTTAGTATTTTAATCAAGTAATTAAATATTTGTTTTACACATATTGTTATATATTAATATGTATTAATTAAAGAGATTCTTTTTGTTTCTTTGTACTCTAAAGCCTCAAAAATACTGAACCGATTTGAAAAATAGTTATATTGTTGGAAAGTTACACTCTTCCTGAGTAACATAAATTTTGTTCCGGTAGGTACGGGCAGCAGTTCTCAAGGGACGCGGGTGAAACCGCGAAAAACAGCTAGCTCTAGAATATGTATTGATTGTCACTCAAGTGTCAATTACTAGGTGATAATTTGGCCAATCTCCATTCAAGTCAATCTTGGAGTAATGCAATATGCCAATAAGGACCTAAGTGCATGACACATAAGTTCCAAATTACCTTGAAGGTCGCTAATACCCCTGAAAACTGTAATCAATCATATTTAGGATCGACCCTCGTCTAATTTTCAGCATATTACTAACCCTAATTTTAATACCATTCAAAAATTGTTACGTTTACCTAAATTATAAGCGTGTAGGTAAAATTTATAAAGAGAAAAAAACGTGCAAATGCGGTATTTTTTTAAATGGTTGAAACGTTTGGAGAAATCTTATACTATTCAGAAACTATAAATAAAATATTAAAATGTAATAAGTAATCATATTGTCTCCAGATTATCCTGACAATAGAACTAACGTTTAATGAAATTATCATAATTTCTAATTAACATTTTTTTTTTATATTTAACCAAATAAAAACAACAGAAGATAAAATTGCTATAACAACTGTCACACGTCAATGCCATATGATTAGTAAAAAAAAAATAGCTGTGTTGCCAAGAAAAATAAAAGAACGATTCTTAGAGCTGTGTGCGTTTATTAACACAACATTCTGGTCAGGGTTGCCAGCGAATGAGTACGCAAGGTCAGAACTGACTTCCTTTTTATCTCTCTATTGTAATATCTGTAGTATTTTTATTATTTTGTATGTCTCCACCAGATAACGAGACTATAAGCGGAGCCACACACTGCATACAAAACAGTCGTCCGACAGTCTGTTTGGGTTCTGAAATCAGTATGAAGATGAATGGTAGTACGCACATTACAAAGATCGGGTATATAGCTGTATCAGATCGACTTAAGACTGATTAGAATCAAGATTTTTAAAGATCGGGTTAAGTTGACCGCAAAAAGACTAAACAGTCCAAAACACAACAAAATATTTTAGTCTGTAGTGTATACCCGCGCTCTTAAGCTTGACAACATGCAAAAAAATAAAACCTAGACCAAGAGCTAAATATTCTGCACAACTTTTTTTCATTTTCACTACGAAGAGTGTTTTCGACGTGAGAAAAATAAACAGCATTTAGTAACGTCGGAAGTGAAGATAACAGTTTATGTTCTAGACACACATACATGATGCTCGCGTGGGTTTATAAGTACATAATTTGCATGCCAGTGAAACAGGTTTCTGTATTTCGGAAATCATTTTGTGAGCAACATATAAGTTGTTTCAAGTCGCTACTCAATTGTTTTTCTTTTTGCTTACACTATCATTAGTTATAAAAATATATTTATCTGTATCATACATTACCCGCAAAGTAATGACTTTATTATTATTACTATCTAAAGTTATTAAAAAAATAATGATTAATTTCAATGCTATATCAACGATGTTTTAGTGTAAAAATGATGAGTACAATTTGACGAGTATATTTCTATCATATTTTTTAAAATTATACTACCTGACATGAGAACTGTTGACGTGTTTTCCAGCACTACTCAGTATCCTTGCAACTCAATAGAGTGTTAATTGAACAATTCATCACAGCAATAATATGATACTTTGCTATCATGTGAACTCGGCTGAGGACGTAACTATTTTGATCAAAATTTTATTTAAAAAACAGTTACTTACCTATGTAAAAATAAAATCTATTCGAAAAAAGAAAAGTCTAAGCTGAAAAAGTTTAAGTATTTGGCTGAAGGCGTTAATCTCAGGAACAAATTTACATTTATTATTGTACTTTTAACTGTTACTTATAGTAAAAATAGTAACGTCCTTGACTACAAGAAAATTGTAACATCATTGTTACGTTCATTGTTCAGAAAACAAACAGTATTAAGAATTCTTTCGGAAACATTAATTTTAATTTGTTAGCATCCCAACCTTATTGAGAAACTTACTAATTCTTAGTAACTACTCTATTAATTCCGTTTCATGGATTGTTGAGAAATACTTTTAATTAATGAAATGTAACACTGATGGATAAGGTTTCACAGAGTTTACGTACTGGGAGAGAAATGGTTTTAACTAAAACCATATTTTCATTAAATAATTGAAACAATAAAAAAGTTCGTAAGTCCGTGGCATGTACCTAATGATCACAATTGATATCCAAATCATCATCTGCTTAGCCTTTTCCCAACTAAGTTGGGGTCGACTTCCAGTGTAACCGATTGCAGCTGAGTACCTGTGTTTCATAAGAAGCGACTGCCTATCTGACCTCCTCAACCCGAGCAACCTAGGTAAGACTGGTTATCAGACTTACTGTCTTCTGACTACCCGGTGTTAAAATGAATGTACTTATATCGGTTCTTCCTTGACATAATTGCAAACACATACATCTAATAGATAGGTACATACAGGTCAAACTGAGAACCTTCTTGTTTCGAAGACGGTGAAAATAGGACTCTTATTGTAAGTGTACAAGTGCGTGATTTCTTTGGTACAGTTGGTGCAGTTGCTACTCAAATAAAAATACCTAACTACAATCAGTTACCTAATTAGAAGTGGTTGCGCTCATTATTCAACTGTATGCAGATACAAAACATTAATTTATATGCAAATAAATACGATAACCTACATTTTCGCGTCGCGAGCGCATATCGTGGACATTTATATAAGGCGACGTCTTTCTATTGGTTTAAGGCGAGGAAGTGGTCAACAATAATTCCATAACCGGCACGCGCATCTAAGGCGCCAAAAGGGGTCGGAGCGTCTGAGCGGGGCGAGGATAACAATACGCGCGCTAGCTTATAACTAAAAGTCGTAAGCGACAAAATGGTTTTGTAATTTTAATATTTAGAAATGATAATTTAATAAAAAATCCTACTACCATTTTAAAGAGTATGTATATACTCAACTACTAAAAAAGTTAAGAGGCTTAAATCGGTCCCGTTTGCCCATAATATGTGAATCTCTTTTTAAAAAGAGGTATGTTTGATATATTTTTCTCTGTTATAAAAGTTACCTAATCATGTTTCTACAACTAACAAAATAAGGCTTATATCATGAACTTTCAGGTAACCAAGTTGTATTTTGATCCGTTTTGTATTTACTGAGAAAAATTGACATCCTTGGTGCCAAAAATTCCAATTCGTCCTCTTAACTGGCCCGAAATTGCTTGCACCACTTCGTTGAAGGGGTCGATTCACCCACCTTATTTATAGGTACCTAGTAGGTAATTCGTGCACATTTTTGCGAATTGCCTGCATAAAAACTATCAAAAAAAGTTGAGATTGGCACTTTAGTGCAAGTTTTAAAGTCGTGCGAATTGATTACTAACAATTTTAATAAGTCATTAATGATTGCATCAAAGGGGACCATTTTTTTACATTATTGTTACGTATTTATAATTCTCAGAAAGTTTATCTATCAACTTTAGTGCATCATTCGTAACACGGCAAAACCTTATGTGGTACCTATGTACCTATGATAATGTAGTTACTCTATGTACTTAGGAGCTCGACTAAGTGTCAATTGCATGAAATTAGTATCTGATCCAGACTTAACAAGTAAAACTAGTCTGCTTTAATAAAATGTTTTCATATAATTCACTGTACAGTTAAAATTGAATTTAGTTTATAAGTAGGTGCCTACTATCATTATTTTAATCAAAATCAATTAACTCACCATCATCATCGAAGTATGCATATTCAGTATTCAACAACTCCCTTGGTCCATATCGACACGGGAGTCAAACCCGGTACAATTCGCCGCTTACATCATACGCGCCAAAATAAACTCCCGCCGAAAAAACACGTCAATCAACAAACACAAGGTTGTAGCACCAACTAACCAGCACTAAAATTAAAACAATAGAGCAACGTCTTTCAAATAAACAAACAAAACCGTTTAGAAGTCACTTCGATCGAATTCCAAGTTATCATTCATAAATTAAAGTGGTCACTGTTGGAAACAAAACACTATAAAGTTTGTAAATACGTAATTTTTAAACGAAGAATTGTCTGCGAACACGACGTCCTCCGCTATCCATAACACTTCACTGACTGACGCCGACCCGCAGCACGCCTGCCACCGACCTACCTGAGATATCTCTAGCGCATTCTAACACACCACAAACCTGTACGTTTGAAAGAGACAGACGTATAAACACGCTGCAGCTACAAAGTTGCATTTCGGTGCACTCGCATTTCTGTGATATGATGTGACTAACCTGATACACTAGACGAAATAATCGGCAGTTAGTTTTTGGATACACAACAATAACTTTTTACATAATGTAATAAGAAGTTTCCTTTTATGACAAGCGTAAAAAGGCATGAAGCCTTTTTTCTACGGAAATAAAATCCTTCCATAGGCATGCAAGTTGCAACTACATGCATTTCTGTCAGTTTAATACGTTTAGCCTGGAAGCACACATTCGGTTTCCGGATTCGGTTTCCTGATCAGGAATTCAGATTCGGGATTCCGTGACACTAGCGCACACATTCCGGTTTTTTTCATTCGGAATTTAGGTACATGGCCAATACGTAAAGAGGAACCATATTGAAGGCACGACATCATGGACTATGACAAATTGATTGCTGTTGCACTTTTACTGGCGCTCAACAAGAAAAAAATCGGTAAAAAAACTTTTAAGTTAAACGGTTTTATCTTATGTGCACTGAAAACTAGAAAATAAAAAAAAACTGTTACTTACCTTAAACCTACGTAGGTGGTCCCGGTCATATTAGACTAAAATAAAAACGTGGGGCCTATTACCTAACTATTGCTGTAATACTTTCTTCTAGAGGTATAATAGGTGTGGATTGCATCGACTTACTATAATCGTAACTGGAGATTTTGACAATCAATAATCAGCCGTAGCGGCTTCACCAGCGAACGCCGAGCTCACGATCTACCAAAGTATAAAGATATGCTTTGCCATAGGTAGGATTTCAGAGGGCCCCACGTTTTTATTTTAGTCTAATGAAAATACAGGTAATTAAAATAGAACATAAAATTTAAAACTCACATCCTCCGAGCCTTTTCCCAATCATGTTGGGGTCGGCTTCCAGTCTAACCGGATTCAGCTGAGTACCAGTGCTTTACAAGAAGCGACTGCCTATCTGACCTCCTCAACCCAGTTACCCGGGCAACCCGATACCCCTTGGTTAGACTGGTGTCAGACTTACTGGCTTCTGACCACCCGTAACGACTGCCAAGGATGTTCAATGACAGCCGGGACCTACAGTTTAAGAGGACGAATTGGAATTTTTGGCGCCAAGGATGTCAATTTTTCTCAGTAAATACAAAACGGATCAAAATACAACTTGGTTACCTGAAAGTTCATGATATAAGCCTTATTTTGTTAGTTGTAGAAACATGATTAGGTAACTTTTATAACAGAGAAAAATATATCAAACATACCTCTTTTTAAAAAGAGATTCACATAATATGGGCAAACGGGACCGATTTAAGCCTCTTAACTTTTTTAGTAGTTGAGTATATACATACTCTTTAAAATGGTAGTAGGAATTTTTATTAAATTATCATTTCTAAATATTAAAATTACAAAACCATTTTGTCGCTTACGACTTTTAGTTATAAGCTAGCGCGCGTATTGTTATCCTCGCCCCGCTCAGACGCTCCGACCCCTTTTGGCGCCTTAGATGCGCGTGCCGGTTATGGAATTATTGTTGACCACTTCCTCGCCTTAACGTGCCATCCGAAACACAGTCAATGGTGTCTAAGATATACTTAGAAAGTACATACAAACTTAGAAAAGTTGCATTGGTACTTGCCTGACCTGGGATCGAACCCGCGCCCTCCTACTTGAGAGGTTGGTCCTTTACCCACTAGGCCACCACGACTTCAAAACTATAATCATAAAATTTAAAACTATAATTATAAAATATGTATCAGGATTTATTTATTAGAACAACTGCTACTGTGATGGTATTTTGAGAAACACAATTTAAAATATGTATAGCTTTATTATCAAATGGCCCAACTGTCATGTAGCAATATAATAATGCCCGTGCAATGTGATAAATAATGAAGTTAAGATAATTATTAATCACTTGGCCCGATAAAGCTAGACATTATTCATAATGCTCGGGCATTATTTATAATGCCCGAATTAATCACATGGTCCATAACATATACAATGACCAGTGATTATGTATAATATTTTTATAATCACTATGGCTGTAACATATATATGTTTATGGATATCGAGCAAAAATTAGCAAAAAAATCACGTTAGTTGTATGGGAGCCCCCCGGAATATTTATTTTATCCTAGTTTTCAGTGTTTTTTGTAATAGCGGCAATAGAAATACATCATCTGTGATTTCAACTCTCTGACTATCATGGTTCATGAGATACAGCCTGGTGACAGACGGACGGACGGACGAACAAAGGAGTGAAAAGAGTAGGGTCCCGTTTTACCCGTTTTGTACGGAACCCAAAAAAATACTCCTGCGACTGAGCCAAAGAATGGATTCGGTTATTTTTTTACAATTTGCCATAGAATATCATAAAGTATAGTATAGCACAGATAAAGTTGGGAGTATCGAATGTTTTGACCAGTTGACAGTTTTCAAGGGAGAATTTCAGTTATTTGTAATGACCGACCCTTATAAGGTGTTCTAATTCTCACACATTTTTATTATATTTACTTTGTTTGAAAAAATCATTTTTTTTTTTGCTAATCTTTGTGCTAATCGACATATACTTAACCAGAATATAACGTATTTAATTTAATGTGATTAGGTACGACACATCCGATATAATATATCTTGGATACCAATGACTGTGTTTCGGAGGAGGAGGAGAGAGGAGGAAGACTCGGGAGATGACGGTGATCCAATAGTATAAAAACCGGCCAAGTGCGAGTCGGACTCGTGCACGAAGGGTTCCGTAAATTACAGTTAAATCAACCTATCTCAAAAACTATAAGAGATACTTTGATCAAACCAAAAATCGTTGAAAGAGTTAATTAGCATGCATCACCTCTATTTTTTTTAGAATTTTATACCCCGTAGTTATAAAAATAGAGGGGGGGGGGACATACTTTTTACGACTTTGAGAGCTGATATCTCAAAAACCGTTCACTTTAAGAAAAATGTTTTTTAGAAAACTTTATATCATTTTAAAAGACCTTTCCATTGATACCCCACACGGGTATGTACATCGAAAAAAAAAATTTCATCCCTCAGTTACATGTATGGGGGGCCCCACCCCCAATTCTTTTTTTTACTATTTAGTGTCATATTTTTGTAGCGGTTCATACAACACATATTCCCATCAAATTTCATCACTGTAGTACTTATAGTTTCCGAGTAAATCGGCTGTGACAGACGGACAGACGGACAGACGGACATGACGAAACTATAAGGGTTCCGTTTTTGCCATTTTGGCTACGGAACCCTAAAAAAGTGCCCCTTAGTATTTCCTTTAATAAAATAACTAAAATGTAACAAAAGCAAAAAACTGTACCTTTAACTATGTATTAAAGTTTTAGGTACAGTCTTTTAAAAGGCCTTGAAAATTGACTACATCCCTGTGTAAGATTTTAATTAAAAAAACGTTTTAATTCAAAATGTAATAATACTTTGGATGTACTATGTACTTCTCACTGGGTAACAGTATGGTAACTAAAACATAAGAATTGTATGCGGTGAAACATTTCCGTCAAAATCTTAAGTATGTAGATTCAACTTCAAAATTTACAATAAATTTGCCATTTAGTTTTCGCCGATTAAACAACAAATCAACCAAAGTATAGTTTTTATCCCCTGAACTGAACGCAGGGCTAACTGTGTCGTTTCCGATAGCTTCACATCTGGAACCACGGTAATTTCCACTGCATTGGCAGAGTGGTTCATTCTCTTCAGTAAAGTAACAAACACCGTTGTTCAGACAGTAATTGAAGCACATGTTGATGTCGCACCTCGCTCCAGAATAACCAGACTCACATCTGAAACAAAAACCGTGTTAAAGAGAGAGAAGGATCATCGAAAACCACCAGTGGCAGGAGCTTCAAACTATACTTTACCCGCAAGAGGGTTCCCCCTCATCACTGACACTGCAGGTGCCGTGGATGCAATAGTTCTGACAGACTGACACATCGCATCTCTCACCGATGTAGCCAGGCGCGCATGTGCATGATGTGGCATTAGCCTTCTCACCATGAACACAAATGAGGCTCTCGAGCTCCGAAATAATACGACGAGAGGTTTCGTTCTCTGAATTGTCTTGTAGCAAACTAGTTAAAGCTTCACATTCCTGAATTCCACTAGTTTGTTCTTCAAGCGTATATTTGGCCTCGATTATCAATGATGGATGGCCTTCAGGTTCAGATTCATAAACATAGTGAATGTCCCCATTGGGTTTCTGCATTTTATAAATATGTATTAATAAACCTTGCTCGACACTGTAAATAAATTGACTTGAGACAGTCAATGCTTTTGGGATATTTCCATTACCATATGCTATATTCATATCATTCGTTCCATTCAAATACGCTGTCTTAATTTGATGATTATGGGTTTCATTATGTCTCATATCAATCCAGAACATTTGCTTTATCTGAGGGTCGATGACAAGATGATAAGGCTCATGGATATCCTTGTCTAGCACCACTTCTCTTACGGTGCCATCAAATCGAACTCTCTCTATTGTAGGCTTCGCAATGTTTTTGTTGGTCCAGTAAACAAACCTGCAATTTAGAGACCACTTTATTGTCTTACGTCATGTATCACTCGAGTGCAATATAACCTTTCATCCCACCGAAAAAGGGTCCCACAAAGAAAAAAAGAAATTGGGCACGCCAAGCAAATTACGAAACTGAGCTTTCAACTTTAAAAAGATTGTCATTATAGATTTTTATGATGAATGCGCCACTATCGTGCTAGAAGTTCAATGACATTTTTAACACAAACTTGTGTCTACTTTGTCCTCTAGCTAGAGAATTAAAACGACTGTTGAACTCTGAAAGTGAAGAGTAATGGTTGCAAAAACATGTTCTTCATGCTACATAAATACCGTTTCACAGCTATACAATACAATGTACACGTTTCAAAAAACACTAGGAATAGCTTTAACATACCCTTCACAACTGTCCACTGCAATAGAACTAGGGATTTCATCATGTAACTCAATTACAAGATTTTGGTCACTGACGTCGCATTTAGATCCAGACTTTAGTGGTATCGAGAAAATGTATCTTTCCTGGACCCAGAAAACTAAATCCTTGGCTGGGTCGTGGACTATACTCTGGATCTGTTTCCTGGTAAGTATGAGCTCGATGTCGTTGGATGTGAAGTTAAATCTGTATAGGGAAGAGTTGTCTGTCTGTTGGTCGAGGATCAGGAGCGTGTCGTGGAGTGCGTCGTAAGCTAACGCCGTGAGGTTCTTAAACTGGTGGCTAGTGATGCTGTGTGTTATCGTATCGTTTTTAAAAAAATCTATTCGTTTTTCTAACGCCAGTGCATAGTCTGAAACAGAAACACATATTAGTGTTACACACGTAATGTTTATTATTCAATGTATTTGTTACTGTAAAAGCTCGAACTACGGTAAATTTTAAGATTTTCCAGTAAATCTTAGGATTCACATGAAAGAAATGGATTATGTCGGAAAAAATCATGTCATAACTCGTTCAGAGCATCAATTTGTTAAATACCAAATAATAATAAAAAACTATACAAAATCAGTTTGATTACCTAACGTAATACAAGCGACTGAGCTGCGTTAGCGTTGCGTTTGTTTTTCACTTTGAAATGAAAATAATGTAAAGGGTAACCATTTTACCTAACTTTTTGACTAATGTTTACTTAAAATAAAAGACGAAGAATTGATTAATCTGTTGTTCCTAAAATCGACATTCACTAGTCCACATTGGTACAACCTAGCATGTATTTATTTATTTCATCCTCCGACCCTTTTTCCCAAACTATGTTGGGGTCGGCTTCCAGTCTAACCGGATTCAGCTGAGTACCAGTGCTTTACAAGAAGCGACTGCCTATCTGACCTCCTCAACCCAGTTACTACCCCTTGGTTAGACTCGTGACAGACTTACTGGCTTCCGACTATCCGTAACGACTGCCAAGGATGTTCAATGACAGCCGGGACCTACAGTTTAACGTGCCATCCGAAACACAGTCAATGGTGTCTAAGATATACTTATGTATTTATTTATTTATTGCAAAAATGTATACAGTTACAGAAATGCATCCTTATCCTAGGTATACATTACCCTGTTAGGGCGCAGCAAATTAACTTAAAACTATCTCAACACAACATACATACTGTTTAATTCTTAACTAGACCTACATCTAAAAGGATAATATAGTTATTTATTTACATTATAATTCTGACTTAATAAATAAATATATACATATAAAGATATATTACATTTGTGTATAAGAATTTAACAATGTTTTCAAATTTCTTAATTATTATATCGACTATTTATTGCACAATGTTTATGGGAACAATATAATACTGTTTCGTTGTTTTATTAATTATAGTTATTTATCACTTTAAGTTTCTATCTTCTAGGTATTCCTGTACACCATAGTAGCATTTTTTAATCAGTAATAACTTAAGTCTAGCTTTGAATATACCTAAAGTTTCGGTGGAACCTATGGTGGATGTACTGAATTTGCAAGGTAAAAGCCCGAAAAAATCGTACATTTCTTCTTAGGTTTTACTGGAAAATCTTAAGATTTACCGTAGTTCGAGCTTTTACGTTAACATATTCATTAGCTTGTTATCCCCTTCTTATCTTCAATTTATAAGTTATGATAACCTTAGTCAGGACTATGA